>OZ035829.1:18753333-19353333 GCA_964034765.1 Knipowitschia caucasica | reverse complement strand
GGTTTATTCAACTGCTGCCGCCAAGTATGAAAAATACTAATTTTGTTGCACAGGTACAGGTTAGCTTTTTATAACATGAAGTTTACGTTTACAATATTTGCCGATGAGCAACAAAAACTCTGAAGATGGGTCCGCTACCTGCTTGTAGACAGATGCGTGAATGCTTTTAGTGCTTTTCTTCAACTATTTTGTTCTTTAAATATTGACTTCATACTCCGAGAAGAGTCGCCTCTCCACAGACATAACCTGTCATTTTATATACACAGTTAAAGAATGCAGCAATAAGGACAAAACATCAAGCACTTTATAACAAATATATTCATGTTAATATATTCCAGTGTTTTAAAACATACTTTTTGTATTTATTTTTATTCCATTCCTTATTGATGAGAGCTGAGAAGCTTCATTTCAGCTTCAATTCAATCTATGTGTGAAGTGGTTAACTCAAATGGAATATACTGAATTTGATATGAATAGTATCAGATATCAGTTTGTGTAACAATCATCAGCTCGACAACATAATTTCACATTCCTGATCACTCACAGCATGTTTCTGTATTTTCTTAAACATTAGGATAAAACCATATCATTTTTCTATGTACAAATAATGATCTCTTTCCCCATGAAGGAAAAACAAATGTTTGTTGGAGCTGTTCAGTGTAGTAGTCCTGATGTAGTGCCATCAGTGTTGACTCTCTGTTTTGTGGCAAAAGGTGCATCTGTGTGAAATCGAGAACCCTCAGGACCTTCCAATCCTGGAGTTCCCCTTCAACGTAAGGAAAGGGCGCCCTCTTCTGGTCGCCGTGAAAATACTGCGCCCAGATGCCTCCAAAAATGCCAGGTAAAATTGTTCACACATAAACAATGTCAAAAATGATCAATGTAAAGCATAGTGTGTTATATGTATATTGTAAACAGACAATACTTGTTGGTTAGAATAATTAAAATATTATTTGCTATATTTTTGTGATTGTTGTTAAGGTGATAGGATTTGCAGTAGAGTATTAATCTCAATCCAAATAAGACACATAACACATTATTTTGTCAAAACTAAGGGAACTCCAAAAATCTCCAGAGTGAAATGTTTTGGCATTAGTTACTGTGATGGTATTATAAAGTGCTAACAAGACTAAAAACTATCCATAACATGCATTTCTGATCATACAAGTCTAAACCACTTGATGTAGGCAGTATTATTAGCTTCATAATTGTGACATTTGCGATAAGCTTATTGCGACCACTGAAAATGCAACTGAAAAAAATTAACAGTCATTTTTTGTTTTGATAGAAATGACTTCCTGAAGGAGGTGAAGATCCTGTCCAGGCTGAAGGACCCCAACATCATCCGTCTGTTGGGGGTGTGTGTCAGCAGTGACCCCTTGTGTATGGTCACAGAATACATGGAGAGCGGAGACTTGAACCAGTATCTGTCCCAACGAGTGCTGCTGGACAAATCTGGGCCCTCACACAGCTCGCCCACTGTTAGGTACGGCACGCAGAACGCATGTATCTACATTATGATGTAAATGAATATGTTGATTTGTTTTTGGAGAACAGTGATTGAGATATTAAGATAATGATGTGGCATTGTATCATAACTGTGCTAAAACAAACTCATAAATGTGTTGGTTTAGGTCCGAACGTTTCAGTAAACTTAGAATTTTAGCTGTTTTTGATGTTTAGAAGGTTATTACAACGTTTTTATTTTATTGATTAATTTCCAAGTACGAATCATTATGCACCTTTATTCATTCGTTGAAATATGAATATTCAGAGATATTTCAGAATTCAATATTTTCCTTTTTCAATGTATTAATTATTATTCTTAAATCTAGGGGGATGCAATATAACAAGCGTGGATGTGTATTGTGGGGAGTGCCGTACACACTCATGCAGGAGAATGACATAAATGAAGTCGCCTTCAACTGGATATTTAAGGCAGTGCATCTAAACCAAGAAATAAATAAATAAATATAGCAATAAAATAGTTATGCTTATAATTATACCAAGTGATAAGACATTAGAAAACAACTACATTGGCTGCAACAAATCCAATCGATTATGTAGAGTTGTGTTACACAAGGCACAGCTGTTGTGTTGTGGAGAAATAAATGTGTGACAGATGAAGGAAAACAATGGTTTTCCCTTGGGTCTGATCTCTGTGCCTTTGTTTCATAGTTATCCTGCCCTGATCTCCATGGCCAGTCAGATCGCATCTGGGATGAAGTTTCTGTCTTCACTGAACTTTGTGCATCGAGACTTGGCCACGAGGAACTGCCTGGTGGGCGGGGACAGGGGGGAGGAGGGGGATGACTGTGGGGGGGAGAGGCAGATCAAGATTGCGGACTTTGGCATGAGCAGAAACCTGTACGCGGGGGACTACTACAGGATCCAGGGCCGAGCCGTGCTGCCCATCCGCTGGATGGCCTGGGAGTGCATCCTCATGGTGAGTGTTCAAGGAGTGTGGTCCAATGTGGGCATTGTTTTGTTGCAAATATGCATGAAACAATAACTGATACAATATTGTGATATTACTGTGATATTACATCAATAGTGCGATAATGATCTTTCTGATAGATACTTTATTGTAATGGGTTTGTGGAAAAGCAGCTCTCCTGGCAGAGTAGGTTACTATTTTGTATCATTATATTGGCCTATTTTTCCATAAATCATGCTAATATCAGAAGCATTTCATATTCATTCATTCATTCAATCCTTGATTTCTTGATCTCCCCAAGAAAGATGGTTGAATGATCTCCATTCAACCATAATATTCTATTACGCGTATTGCTCCACTTACAGTATTTTGCTCAGAATGTCTCTTTCCCATCCCAAGTTCAGGATTTGTTGAGTGGTAGAATAAAGAAATCGTTGGTTACCCCTTTGCAAGATCATTATTTATTTATTCATTTTATTTAAGAACCCCACTGCACAAGAGCAAAAACAACTCTTCCTCAAGTTCACTTCCTGCATAAGCTTTTCATAAAATACATAGAAACATTCCAATCATATTCAATTACTTAATTATCATATTAAACTAATTATTTATGTTGTATTGTCCCCTAATTTTAGATTTAGATTTCAAATATCATCTTTTACTTTATTCAAAATCAAAGTTGTTATTATTTTTATTTTATTAAATTTTTGAGCCAAGCATTCCAAGCAAATACATTTCCATGGTAACAAGCAGATGACCGTCACAATTACTAACATACCTTTAATAACCTTTAAAAAAAACATTATACTGTCTGTTTTTGACACTTTATCCACCGCTACTCGACCATGCAGAAATAACAATGATAATGATAAAGTCTTGATAAGAGCTGCCGCTGCTGTGCTTCAGGGTAAGTTCACCACGGCCAGTGACGTGTGGGCGTTCGGAGTGACTCTGTGGGAGATGCTGAGCGTGTGTCAGGAGCAGCCGTATTCAACGCTCACAGACGAACAAGTGATCGACAACGCAGGAGAGTTCTTCAGAGACCAGGGCAGACAGGCAAGGCTACTAATACTTTATATTTATTCTACCAAAACATTATGCAAAATCTTCTTGCTTGACAAAAAACACGTCTTTCTGCTCCATCTAGCTAAATACCAAACAGGTGTATCCTCTAAATTAGTTTTGTCAATCTTTCGTTTCAATTAGTGCTTGTTATCACAGCATTCGGTCAGTTAGATCCAAATCTACTTTTAGTTGACTGTAATATTGCTATTCTCTAATTAGACGGGAGCAATGGCACGTTCTACAAGTCTTTTATTATGACAAGATGTATTCTTCATAACTGGTTTTCATACTTTCTGTCCAGTCACACACATACACACATTGTTTTTAATGTTTCTTTGTATAAACTTGTATTACTTGTACTACAAGTGCATTTTACTTGTAATACAACATTGAGTATGTTGTATTGCTCTACAAAGTATACAAGAAATCTTTACCATAGATATTCAAACTGTTGCACATTCTCTAAGCTCTCTTTACAGTAGAAACAACAGTAATGTTAACTCTGTTTCCATGGTGACGTGCCTCCTCAGAGTCACAGTTTTAAAGTAGTAAAAGTGTTGAAAGTGTCGAGTACAGACTCTGATCCTGTCCCTGTGCTGCAGGTGTATCTGACGAAGCCGGCGGTCTGTCCCCAGGGCCTCTACGAACTCATGCTGAGCTGCTGGAACCGGGACTGCAAACTGCGGCCCTCCTTCAGCGACATCCACTCTTTTCTCACAGAAGACGCCATGAACATGGTGTAGGGAGCTTCTCTGAGTGATTGTCCTCTGGTGGTGGTGTGGGGTACTGCACAAGCGTGAGGGGTTCTGGGTTCAGGGCAGTGAGTGAGACCGCTGGTCCGGTCTGGTGTTCGTCTGGAAACTTAATACAACGTACATTTTTGGTGGTGGGCGCTTCTTGCTTTTTGCATAGTAACTTTATTTTCATTTCAAATGGTACAGGGTTTATGAAAGAAGCTATGTAGTTCCAACATGCTAGTATCTTTTGAATCAACAATTTAACCTTTAATTTTTGTTTTGATCTGATTTGTAATCAGTGCATTGAAACGTCCTGCTATTTGGAATGTTAACGTTATCATTACTCAAAGGCATAAAAGTATGTTTCATATAAAGCTGACGATATAGAATGAGAAGACTAATAACATATGAATTTTGGTTCTTAATGCCAGTATCATCTCCTTGTTTAATACCCAAGGCACATTATATTAATGTCACCGTTAGTTTAAGTCTAGAGGACTCACTGATCCCATCTTTGCCACTTTGACTGGCTGACCCATTCAAACTCCGCAGTGTTTCTCAAACTGTGGTTTGTGCCACTGGTGGTGCAAACACACACTGATGATACACACAATCCTCTGCAGAGTGATTTTATTCCACTTTTTTTGTCTTTTGGGTTAATCATGATTTAGAACTACTGTAGAAACAGTTGTGTTTAAGACTTGTTTGAACCCTTCTTTATGCCGGAAAAGTCATGATCTAGATCTGGTAGGTTGGACTCAAAAGGCGTAATATATAGACATGGTGGTGCTTTGGAAGCCAAAGTATTTTCTTAGGTGGTACTTTGCTTGAAAAGTCCAAGAACCACTGCAGCCTCCATGAAAACTGGAAAAAATTAAATCACCTAAATCACTCCCACTTTGTCTCGAAACAAAAACAATTCCTTGTGGGGAGTGGATTATTCACCAGACGGACACAGACGCCGCTGTTGCCAAGATGTTACTAACGAACGGCAAAGACTTTGGAAAGCAAACGGACTGGAACGCTGCGGCCCTGCCTGTGTGTACGGGCAGTTTTCTATCTGGGGGGAAAACCAGAATAAAACTATAATTCCTTGACCAACTGCACTTTAAAAAAACAAAACAGGTGCCCATGATGCCCTTATGATTCCTGTCAACGTGGATTAATATTTTTTATGTGGCAGTAAGAGAAAAAGCATCATTTTTGTAAAGACTTTGCCAAACTTTAAGATGTTAAATATTGTTAGAAGAGAATGGCTTTGTTACACATTACTTTTGTTGTCAAACTAATCACCCAAACGTGTCTTCATAGCAGAATGGATTACTTTGTGAAAGCGTTGAAATGTCAAAACTGTGAATGACCTGGGATGTGTTAAGTGGTGATACACTACAAAAACTGAATATTTCTTGAGTAGTTTATGATAGTGTGGCCTTAATTATTTGTTTTGAATTAAATGGTCTGGTTTCATTTAAGACTTAACACTATAAAAGAATGTTAACCAGAAATAGCTGTTATAAACCATGTCTATTTTCCATGTATGTCTACTTTCAAAGGCAGTATGGTACTACCCAGTATTTACTTAACTATTATTTCAACATCCAGTTTAATAAGATGTAATAGTTTTTACCACTTCATGTAAAAAGCAGTCTGTGTTGGTGGAACATACTGCCTGAAAAGTGCACAACAGAACTTTTCTGGTGGAACTTGAAAGTCTCTTTTGTTTGGGTCAAACTGTTGTATATAAGATAAGAACTAACACCACTAAGTTACGGTTCATATATGTGGAGAGGAGAGCAGACCCGATGTAATAATCAATTTGTACAGTGCATTCCAGTAGGAGTGTACCTCAGGAACCAGAAACGTTTTGCAGTGCACCTTCAAATGAGAGGAAAACGTACTGAAAAAAAAGACCATATAATTTAGATTGAATAAATAGTAAATACAGCAAATGTTTCCATAACTCTGAATTCACAATCATATAATTTTCGCATCAGATCAGTTGTTTTGACTCGTGATGAGACTGTGTTTACTGCCCGTGAATGGATGTGGCTCTTGTCTTGTTTGGATACACTGTAAAACAACTCTACCCGTATTTTTCTAATGAACTTAGACACTCCTTGTTGTCCGTCATTTTTGAAGCTGTACATATTTTAAGGACAACTTTAATTTCTTTTACTAATAATATATGAAATGTATCGGTTACATGTGGGGTCTTCTGTAACTCTATAGAGCGCTTGCTACCTTGATACTATTGAACAAAGCGTTGTGCTGTCCATTTTTTGTAGTTGTTTTAATAAAGTTACCAATTCCAAAACGCAGCTTTGGTTAGTCAGTGAAAAGTATATTTATTGTCTACAGTATTTTAAATGTGTTTTTATATTGACATGTACACAACAATTTATCACATTCAACTTTACAACATGCAGTTAGGTTTTCATATATAAAGAGCAGTTAACAAACTAAACTCGAGATAGGAAAAGCAGCGGTCGATGGCTTTTACTGATTTGGGTCAGAAAAAACTTTCCAGAAAGCTTTAAAACGACCTAAATTCAGAATATTTCATCTTGGTTTTCCATTAAGAATACATTTGTCATTATAGAAATTCAGGTAACTGCACTTTGTAAATTTCTCTATTGTGAGATTAATAAAGTTTATCTTATCTTGAACATATAGCATTTCTTGGCATTCAACTGATTGAGAGCACAAACTCAAAATGAATGTACCGGTAAGTAGAAAACTTATTACATAACATATTCTCGTAATTATTCCCACCTTTAAATATTCTGAATTTAAGTCGTTGATTGACAGTTTCTCTTTTTAACACATGGAGTCATTTTCTTGCATTGATAAGTCCGACCAGTGTTTGAAACCAGGCACTTGGCGGTTAAGTGATGCATAAGGCTTCGGCAGCAGAAAAAACCTTTGGATAGAAAATGTAACACAAGCAGCCGGTACAGGAACTGTCCACACAAACGGGAAAAAATCATTCAGTACATAAAAAATAATTCTACTCATTACTAATACAACACATGAATGAATTGTGGTTAGCCATTGGCGTATAAAACAAAAAGGCCAGGTCCCATTGCTGATCACTGGACCCTTCAGCCGTCAATCATGTCCAGAGGTGGATTGACGTCTGAGGAATGAGTGATTTGAGCCAGAAATGGGGCAAGCCACAAATAAACAGCACCCTTCAGCAGCACAACTTTTCATTTCACTTTCATTGCATCAAACAGGAAATCCAAAGCCCCTAAAGTCTCCCACTTCCTCTGACCTCATTCTGAATAACAATAACATCAAGTCACAAGACACCCCTGATCCATGGATTATGGCGTAGAAATAGGAACTAACTTACTTAAAACACCCACAGAAAGTAGATGAAAAAAGTAGGCTAAACTATGTAACAAAAAATGATTTGTAATTTGTATAAAATTGTTAAAACAAATTCTACCGCTCGTTGTTAAAAGTAGTATTTTAAATGAATAAAAGTAGTACTCGTTTCCTCTTTAAGAGTGACCAGAGCAGATGATATAAATGAAACATGCAAACACACATAACAGTGGTTAAGTCGCTCCACAGTCAGTCAGTTTAGTTTTGATAATAGGCACGTGGAGCAAATCTTTACCCTCCTCTTCTTAGTGTGTTTTTCCAGTGACCTGTAAGAAACGACGAAAAGTAAGTTTGGTGGAGCCAAATACAGCCGCCTTTTAGGGTTAAAAGAAGCACTAATTATGGCACAGAGGACACACACTGGCATATTTGACTGGACACTTCAGTTTCACGGTTCATATTATAGTATTTTGGCTGATCAAGTATCACTAAGTGGCACAAGTCACTTAGTGGTTGGGCGGGTGTCAGTCAGTCAGAGCTGCACCCGGCACACAGAGCACCAGCCCCTCACTGATCCTGCTGCAGGTGGCGAGTTTATGAAATGCAAAAATCCCAATTAATTTTTCAAATGAACTGGAACTGAAGACACAATAATGAAGCAGACCGTCCAAACTTTAAAATCCTTATGTGTTTTTATTTTATTTTGAAGCATAAAACAAAGGTAAATATAAGAAAGCCTTTGGGCCTTTGTTTCTGTAAAAAGAGCACCACACCAGCAGAGGGCGGAATTATAATTTGATTAATAAGAGGCAATTTGAGCAGTAACCTGATTAGAACACAGCAGAGCTCAAGCCCGATCTTTGCATTTTGCCTTTACGTTTTTGCATTGTGGAAATATTCTAGAATGTGTTACACGTGAATGTGAATAAAGTACTTGAGTCAGTTTCAATAAAGGGCAATAAAGTGCATCTTAACCATAATGACACACAGTTTAAAAAAGGCATGGCTTTCTCTCCTGCAGGAAGACTGCAGGAAGTAACAAGAAAAGCACTGATGCAGACTTCCACCTGGAGGCGCAGTTCCGGGCCTACTCTCTGCTTCCAATGATTCAGATCAACTCAGAAATCACCTGTTCACTTAGACCAGGGGTGTCAAACTCATTTTGGTCCGGGGGCCACATACAACCTAATCTGATCTCAAGTGGGCCGGACCAGGAGATGCTCTACAAAAATATCCAAAAACGGTACAAAGTCCAACTTTTTGTGCACATAAACACATTTATTTAAAACTTCCTTTAAAACACTGTCCTTTAATACTCAGTTTTCTGTTACAAACTTAAATGTAACAGTGAGTTTTCCATAGTACAAATAATGTAATGTATTTACAATATTACATTGAAAATGGTATTTCACAATATGTATATTAATATTTGTATGTTAGCTTTGTTTTAAGGCTCATTACAGAGAAAACCTGCTCACAAAGGTAAAGTAGGTAGATAGAAAAAAGCACTTAAACACAGCACCTCAGCTTAACCATCTTCAGTGTGGTCAGGTCCATGGTTATGTTATTATCACATTAACCACCTTCAGTGTGGTAAGGTCCATGGTTATGTTATTATCACATTAACCATCTTCAGTGTGGTAAGGTCCATGGTTATGTTATTATCACATTAACCATCTTCAGTGTGGTAAGGTCCATGGTTATGTTATTATCACAATAACCATCTTCAGTGTGGTACGGTCCATGGTTATGTTATTATCATATTAACCATCTTCAGTGTGGTAAGGTCCATGGTTATGTTATTATCACATTAACCATCTTCAGTGTGGTACGGTCCATGGTTATGTTATTATCACATTAACCATCTTCAGTGTGGTACGGTCCATGGTTATGTTATTATCACATTAACCATCTTCAGTGTGGTAAGGTCCATGGTTATGTTATTATCACATTAACCATCTTCAGTGTGGTACGGTCCATGGTTATATTATCACATTAACAATCTTCAGTGTGGTAAGGTCCATGGTTATGTTATTATCACATTAACCATCTTCAGTGTGGTAAGGTCCATGGTTATGTTATTATCACAATAACCATCTTCAGTGTGGTACGGTCCATGGTTATGTTATTATCACAATAACCATCTTCAGTGTGGTAAGGTCCATGGTTATGTTATTATCACAATAACCATCTTCAGTGTGGTACGGTCCATGGTTATGTTATTATCACAATAACCATCTTCAGTGTGGTACGGTCCATGGTTATGTTATTATCACAATAACCATCTTCAGTGTGGTACGGTCCATGGTTATGTTATTATCACAATAACCATCTTCAGTGTGTAAGGTCCATGGTTATGTTATTATCACAGAGAAAGCATCAAACTGACCATGATTCACTTGAAATGAATAAAACAACTTCCATAACGTGATCTATTCTTAACGACTGCAGCAGTGTCTCTGTGTAAAATACAGTCAAATGTCCAAAAATCATCACCTCCATTTGCAGCTTTGTCACTACACCTGTTTTTACCATCGGTACCAGTCCACACTGTCCAACACACCAGCAACAACAGCAGAACCAGCAGCAGCGCTCAAAACTCCTCTGATAGTTTCAGTAACACCACAAATGAATATGTGACATCAGTAACATCAGTCTCTTATCAATGGCAACATGTTGGTAAAAGCGAGTGGTTTCTCAGACCATGTCTGCAGCCTGTAAGAGAGATTTAACAAACTCTCTCTCACTGTGCGGCTGCGATGCTAATGCTAATGCTAATGTTGTTAGCACAGGTAGCTTCCCTTTACAGCAGCAGAACTAACCTCTCGCTCTGGGCACAAACAGACTGCTGTGTCTTCAGGGCCAGACATGTTTATCTTCCGTTTTCTCAATTCTTCGCTCAAAGTGCCGTATTTTTCGCCGAGTCTTGTAGTTTAAGATGTTATTCCTTCAGCACCGCTCTGGTGGAGCCACTACAGACGAACTGGACTCACCCCTGAGCGCGGCGCGGAGCCTCGCGTCGCGGAGCGGCTTTTTAAAATGTAACTTTATTATATTTTTACATAAATGAGCCACGGGCCGTGTCAAATCTCTTGGCGGGCCGGTTCCGGCCCGCGGGCCGTATGAATGACACCCCTGACTTAGACACAGCACAGTTTCCAGATTGTTTAATCTAAATCCTCCCAGAACTTTGAGTTATGTTACTCACAGACAAACAAACTCCAGAGTGGTGGATGCAATTATAACATAGATAATGTTAACACAGTTAACATTATTATGGAAAAGTTTATTCCTTGAATATTTGGCCACAGTGAGAGTTTAGTGCTGTAACCTGAGAGATGTCGACTCCGGTGAGTTTCTCCACAGCGATCGGCAGCCGGGTCATAATCTCCAGCACTTCTCCTGCCAGTTTGGCCGCTCCCACCTCAGACCCTCCGCTTGAAATCATGGTAACCTTCTGTGCCGAGCACAGGGGTTTGCTGATCTCCTCTGCCATCTGAGAAGAAGGAGATCAAGTTTTACTTTTACCACAGGACTTTGTCAAGATATATCATGAGGAAAACCATCAAATGAACAGGCACTGGTTTTCATTAAATCCCTTCAAATCTAAATTGTAGCGGCAGAAATTAGCCTATCGTTAAGAAGGCATCTATTTTTAGATGACATATTTTCCTTTACAAACAGCAAATGATTATTGTTGCCCAGTATTGCTGTTCCTCAGACCCGCTGTTCTCCCACAGAGGATCCTATATTCCTCAGTTGGTGCGTAAATGTTTCCCATGGTGATCAGTGCAGAATCCGCAGTGTTTGAGCGTTGTGAACTTTTGAGGGGTTGCGCAACATCTGAGACGTCTTTTGGTTTGCACATAGGCAGGAAACAACAACAATCGCATGTGCAGGAAAAACTGTGACTGAGTGGAACGTGTCTTTCTTAAAAAAGGTCCACAAGTGAACAAAGAGCAGATTAAATAGAACATGTCTCGTCAGCTATCACAAAACAACCAAAACATCAATTATTGCAACAACAGCCTAAAATTGACGTCACAATGACAAGAATTAGGCCTTTAATTTTTGAGAGTAAAAAAAGTGTCTCTTATGTGTGCATATATGTGCATATCCATCAACATGATTCCAACTCTAAGAAGAGTTTACGGACGGTGTTACAGCACACAGGCCCCTGGCGCAGTGGTTAGCCCTTGTACCTCACAGCAAAGAATGTTTTGGGTTCTATTCCACCTCCAGGCCTTACTGTATGGAGTTTACAATAGGTCTGACATGGCGCCTCCCGCTCCAAAAGATTACTTACTTAATTGCTTACCCACAGGGAACAGCGGCTGGGGATCATAGGGATGCCCCCTCTAATTAATTGCGTATTATACAAATCTGGCTATCCCTGTTTTTAGAGCTAGAAATTGAAGGATCACTGCAAATGTAAAAAAGTAGTGTAGAATAGTAGAATAGTGCATTTTATATTTTCCAAATGAAAAGGCAAGTACTGACTTGTCTAGTTTAGTGTCAAGCACAGTGGGATTATAAGTGAGAACTTGTCATGGTTGAGAGAAAAAAAATATATGATTCACCATCACGTGAATGGAAAAAGCTCAAAACCCAATACTACATACATTTCTGGATAACTATGGATTAAGACTAAAACTGTTTTAAACGTAATGAGACTGGTTTTCAGTTGACAATGGATCAGTCTCTGGGCCTCAGTCTAACACAATCAAGCTGAAAGCAACTCTACAGTAATGCAGTCTTATAAAGATATACGTCATGTATGAACAGCTCTGACCAGTGGAAGCTTCTCCAGCAGCAGGGCGACCATGGCTCCTTCCTTATACTGTTTGAAGGCATCTGCTTTCTTGGACATCTGCTCGGCCTCGGCTTTGCCTTTAGCCTCCAGGGCAAAAGCCTCAGCCTCTCCCTTCATCTGCATTCACAAACACCAATCTTTTAATACTGAGCAGACGAATTCAGGGTCATACAAGAAATACATTTAGAAGTCAAATTTGAAAAAGGAAATAAGAGCAAGAAGTCACCTTGATGGACTCTGCCTCAGCCTCAGCCTCCATGATGAGCTGCAGACTGAAAAAGGAGGAAAGCAGGTTAAAATCCCTCTAGAAGACTGTATTGTAGAGCTTAACATTAGGGCGATTTAGACGTTTTGTTTTTTTACCAGGGATTTATGCAATACTGTGGACTTTTTCAAGAATGTAACAATATATAATGTGGGTGCTAAAAGAATCACTAGAGGTCACGTAAAGACATTAAAAATAACTAGGAGCTTCAGCAATTATCATTTGGTGACCTGTAAATATCCATAATGCATAGTTCAAAGAGGCATCAAAAGTCTTTCCTTTGTTACGCTCGTCACTCCAGCAGTGCCCTTGACACCAATGTCAAAAACGTTTGTGTTTTTTGTTTTGTTTTTACCAATTGCGATGCATCATCATAGAAATGCCACAGTTTGAGTCAATACAAGATCATTGACTCAAACTGTGGCATTTCAGAATGTTGCACCACTTCAAATCTTCAAGATGGAAATGATCAACGATGATATATAGAATATTTCCAGGGCACGTTTGAGTGATTATGTCTCTCAGCTGGAGAAAGTGTGTCTGGAGAGGGAAGTCTGAGTGTCTCTGCTCGGCCTCCACGACCCAGCAATGGATACGTTTTTCAAAAATGGATGGATGGATGGATGTACAGTAATCCACATGAGTTCATACACATGAGTTCATACACATGAGTTCATACACATGAGTTCATACACATGAGTTCATACACATGAGTTCATACACATGAGTTCATACACATGCTGTATAGTTGCATGGAGAGCGTGCTCACCGGTACGCCTCGGCCAGTTTCTCCAGCTTGTATCTCTCTGCATCTGCGGGCTTCTTGACTTTGGCATCCAGCTCCTTCTCCTTCCTGATGATCTCCTGCTGCTGCAGCATGATCTGCTGCGAGCGCTCTACCACCTGCACCTGCATGTTCTCATCCTCGATGCGCTGCTTCGTCTTCGCCACCTGAACACACGCAAAGGTGGTGTACTTTTAAACCCAACATGTCCTTTCTGTAATGAGGGGCTTTGGTTAACAGTTATTTCAATGTACAAAGTCTGAAAAATAGCTTCAACTCCACATTTTAGACTTTCAATATACATCTTGAAACAAACTGATTGTGTATTGGGATTTTCTAATTACATTTTACCAAACCAAGGGGTGGATTATGATGACCGGAGACTAATGGTTATTACTGTTTGTTACGGCCGCTGAAACAAAGCCTTTCTTCCCAGGTGCCACCCGCATGCCCACCTCCTTAGGTTTGGTTTGCTCTGGTTTGATTTGGTTAGCTTTGGTTGGTTTTAGTTGCCTTCATTTTTGGGTTATTTTCTACACACCATTCATCACTGCAGACATACTCTCACATCACATACACCCGCACAAACTCTCCACAGATTTCAATTGGCAACTGTTTGTAAATTTCTCCATTGTGCGATCAATAAAGTTTATCTTATCTTATTTGGTGTGTTCTGTCATTTCTATTGAGCCAGGTTATGACATGTTTAAGCAATTTGTATTTATGATTATGATTTTTATGATTGTTATTATGATGAGACATAACAGATCTTGTACCTGGAGCTGGTAGGCCATCTCTGACTCGGCCTTCTTGGTGTTAACCTCCATGTCGTACGCAGCCTTCTTCAACTCAAAATCTCTCTGTGATTTGGCCATCTCGATCTCATTCTTGTACTGAGCCGAGACCTTCTCCTGCATGGCGTGGGCTTCCTGTGGGCAGAAAGTCAATTACATTTTTCTAGTTAAACACATTATTTAAAAATTATCAATCGATAGTTGCCATAAGCTTCAAAATGAACGGTTGTTAATTGCTTTGGAAATAATCACAATTAAAATCAACCAACAAATATACATCTTTGTTTTGAGAATGAAGCCCACAGCAGGAAATCATGACCAAGTGCCTTTTAAAGAATATTTAATAGTTCTCATGTAAAAATGCTTCAGCTCTCCTCACAGTCAAACAACAATTATCTGTTAATGAAAACATAAATGATGAACAGTGTATTTTACCCTGATGACAGCGTCCCTTTTGTACTGAGCCTCTCCGATCCGGGCGTCCTTCTGCACCTGAGCCGTCCGGGCTTTTCCCAGAGAGTTGAGGTAATCCTGGAAACAACATTCACATTAATTAGAGGCAAGTATCTTTCAGAACTTACCGATACGATATATCTGGATACACAAGACAAAACTATACGTATCTAGACACAGGAGACATAAAATTCTTTACAATATATTTCTAAGCCACAAAGGCTCCTTATCTAACGCCACACTTTTACAAACATACAACATGCATTTATTAACAATGAATCTTCAATGAATTAAAACATATAGTCTAAAAATAAACACATATACAACAACATTTAAAGGAAAACTAAACACCAGTGCCCAGCTTTTCTCCGCCCACATGAACATTTGAAAATTCTCTAATAAGGGCGTTGCCATGGGGACAAGAAGGGGGGCTTAGAGTTGGATTTTTTTTTTGTGGGTTGTGATTGACAGCTCGCTTGTCGCTTGACCAAATTCAAATGTAGTGCCACACAAGTTTTAGGCTCAACATTTTCAATAATATGTCAAACAATTGACCTGGACATGTAGAGAGCACTATAAGAAACATATTTATGCAGTTTATGAGATAAAAAAAAGTTGATTTGGTGTTTAGTCACTATAATATAATCTTACTATAAAACAAATAATATTGATTATAACTTGTATAAATGTATTTATATCTAAACTTTTTTTACATACAAATACAGGTATCTGAGCAACTTCAAACTACTTTAGCACCAATACTACAGAAGGAACAACTGTAGATTATGTAATATTTATAATCCAGTAGAGAAAATTAGTTAACTCAAATTATGCCATTTGTAATTGTTGTTGTTTTTTTCCTTATTGTTGGCTTTTGTCCAAACACAATCCTTAATGTGAACTATTTGTAATATCCAAAGTAAAAAACATAAATACTTAAATCATCATTTAAATGAATTAGGAATGTTCCATGAGTTGATTGTGAGTCACCACAGCTCCCTCCTCAGACCACTTTGCTTCATGAAGTCATTCTCTGGACTAAATCAATATCTATTGCCTGAGAGCTTGTCCTATTACCCGCCACAGAGCGCTGACTGCATCCTGTTAGCGCTTAGATCTTGTCGTAGCTACATACAGTATTTGTGCTTATGTTTTATATTAAATGTACATACTCACTCCAATCATGTGTTAAATTCAATGCAAAAAATATACAAAGCCATTGAATTAGGATTCTGAAGAGTTTAATTCCTGCATAAAATAAATCGACCAAAGACTCCAGGGAATTTCAAACAGTTGGAGTTCCATCATGTCCTTGGTCAGCCTGTTTATCTTTTGGCAACTCAAAATTCTATTTGCTACACATCTATTATCTATTTCCAAAAAGCACCAATCATCTGAAAGTGCTTTGTCCTTACTTTTTATGATCTAGTTCTCATTCCAGAATGTATTCTCTTAAAACCTATTTCAGATAATCCACAAAATCAGGACTACAGAAAAAACAAACTTTAAGGATTTCCACTGAGGGCTGGACCCAAGGATTATTTAATCTATGATCTGCTCAATTGAGTAATCTATTAACAGTAACTGTCTTTATATTGTTAACTGCATATCTAATATATATATATACAGTGTATATGGTACGAAAAGTATTATTCATATTTAAAATAAAATAAGCCTAATATAGATTTTACATGTTTTCAAATTCTAAAAGGATTGTCGCCTTCAGAGCAATGTTCACATCATTTCAAGTTCAGTATTTATTGAGTTCAATGTACATCAAAATGATCAAATGTCAAAGTAACACACTAACCAAATACTCGAGGCAAGAAAGTTGTAATGAAAGCACTTTTCTAAATTATTAATCCAATTTGTGTTGTCAGTTGGTTTGCTAGTTTTATTTTACTGCTCACTTCTGTGCAACAAAGCTTTTGTAAATGAAATAAAATAGATAAAGTGTATGTGGAAGCTTCCACAGGCCACAATCAACAGCCTGATCCACTTTGTGAAGGAGACGTGTTGCTCTGCGTGAGGGAAGCAGTGGTCTCACCAGATCCTGACTGGTTTTCTGACCCTCCCCAAAAAACTGAACATTTTAGACCTGCCTTCTATAATGGTAAAAAGGCACCTGTGCAGTATTCATTCAGCATAGTCAGAATCTTGATGTGCCACATCTGTGAGGTAGGTGGATTGTTTTAAGCAAAGAATAAGAGCTCACTGAAACAGATTCAGGCAGATTTCTGAAGTTTTTCATTTTTAAGTTAAACTCAAAAACAAAAGCACTGTATGTCCGTTCAGTACATCCCTCTTGGTAACACTTAATAATAATAATAATTCTACATGAACTATCCATCATATTGTCACCTGGTCGTCGTGGACGTCCTTCAGAGTGTAGCTGACGACACCTATTCCCATGTTCACCAGGTCGGACGAGGCCACTTTAAAAACCTGCTCAGAGAACTTCTTACGGTCCTGGTAGATTTCCTGTGCACAAATACATTAACATACATTCATTTCCTTTTTTAGAGGCAGGAGTTTTTATTACAGAAAAATAAGAGAGAAAGAGAGCTGAATATTAGAAAGATAGAGAACATAGAAGTACAGACAGAAATAACTTAAGAAATAACTTAAAAATAAAATAAGACCTGCTAATTGAAGTACAGATGATCTAAATATATAGACAGAATTGAAATGAGATTTGATGTAATAAAATACAAATACTGATTCGAACTTGTAAATAGAATAAAATGCTAAAGGCTCTTGAAATACTGTAGTCTAATACAGTATATCCAAGTGAGGGAGAATCAGCCAGTAATTAGCTGATTTTACCTTTGACGACAAATCCCTTATCTTAGAAGAGTGTTTAGGGAACAAATCGTACGAGTTGCCATTAGCAAATAATAATTGGGTAGTTATTTTAGTCAAATGGCACAATACAATGCAGAGCAAAAATTCACTTCACAGATGGAGAAATAAAAAAATAACACTGATTTGAAAAGTGTGGTCTGGTTTTTTGTGCATGAAGTGAAAATTCAAAGCTAAGAAAAAGTACAGTGATTCAGTTCTGATTACAGAACCAGAAAAACAAACATAGGTTGAAGCAGAGCAGCCCTGAGCTCACCTCCACAGTCAGATGAGCGATGATAGCTCTCTGATGACCCTCCAGTGTTTCCAAGGCGATCTGAGCAACTTCCCCCTCCGACTTCCCCATGAACATCTGACATGCTGTCGCTAGCATCTCTTTGTTCTGACCCTGGATCTTCACCTGCACATTGATGATAATAGTGCACCTTATTCAAATAGCTCATTTTCTACTCAAAAACAAACTAAAATCTATATTATTATATAGTTTAGATATGATTTGACCCTTCCCTCAATACCACTGGAACAACTTGTCCGGACCAGCAAAAAAAAAAAGATACAGTTCAATAACCATTACCTATTTCTTTAAGTTTCCTAAAATATATGACGTCATCCATAGCTTTAGCATCTTACCCAAACCCCTGCTTCACACCAACTCCAGAAATCCCAGCTCCAGATCTTTTCTGTTGGAAGCTATTTTGGCCACCACCCAGCCCTGGTTTAATTACTGCAAGAACACATGGTCTTGCAGGCCCGGCTTAGAAGGACTAAAGTTGCCAGAGACCGCAATCCAATATGTGCAGCGTGAGCCAGGTGCAAAAAAAAACATACTAATAATTACTATGTCAAGGTATACATGAGTAAACAATCTATTTGAACCAGTTTAGTAATGAATAGAAAATGACCTGAGCGATTCCAGTGACAGAGATGGGGACACCGTGACGCGTGTAGACTTTGTCACTCTTCACGTTCAGCGTCATAGTGTTCAGAGTTATTCTAGGACAATTAAGAGTACAAATATAAAACCACTTTTTATATAAACTCAGAAAGTCCAAAAGCAGCAGTAAAAGTGTCACCTCTGGATCTGCTGAAAGCACGGCAACACAAACACTCTTCCTCCAGCAATCATCAGTGGAGGAGACCGGCCACAGCCTGTTAATGCACAAAGGAACATTTAAGTAGAAAAAACATACAAGCACTTTATAATCATTTTTACTTGTATAAAGGATGATCAGAATGAATGCCTGAAATTACACACAAGGCATTAAATACAATAAGTTACTATGCAGATCTATCCTTACCTGCTTGATAATCATATTAAAGATAATCTGCTGTAATGTGCACAACTATGACATTCACAGTTCCCCACTTATCTTATTAAAAGTATTGTGAAAAATCATTACTTAATTACATCACATTGTGCAAGTTGGGATTTCTTTTTTGCTGTTGTCACAATGTTATGTATTTTGAAAAAGGTTATAGATATTATACTAATTGCGGGCGATTGTATCACTGACATAAATCATGTATCTGTCACTACATTGCACTATGGAATGGATAGTAACAAGTCTAACTGCAGCGCCACGGATTCTGCAGCAAATATGTGTAGTAACAACAAAGTGAAAGGTCATTCATTAATCACATGTTTCTGGTTCATTGAGTCATCTGTGAAGTCCCCATGTGTCGAAACAAACTCACAGTGAAAAAGATGATCAATTAATTTGATCAAGTGTTTGGGGCGAGACATGATTGGCTGCACAAGTACAAGACATGATTTGAGGGGGAAATTGTATTATTGCCCATTTTAATAATGTATTTTTATCAAATCTTCAGAAAATATGTTGAAAGCAATGTTCAGAACAACTTTGACCACACAATACAATATCTGTTGATTACATACTTTTTGAGACTATAATTTCAAAATGTGCTACTTGCTAGCGTTCAGCCCATTTTTTGTCCAAGCCAAAATGTAAACACACAGGAAGAGAATGCCACACGAGATCACATTACACTTCTGTGCACAATAGTGCACATGTAATCTAGAAAGATATAGCGGTAAACGATCTAATAGAGTAATCGTTTTTGAATCATATGAATTGTGTTAAAAAGTATTTTTAATCAAAATAATTGTTTTAAATGAAATAAGCAATGGAATTGCAGGCTCTATTAAGCTGTTCTCTGCTGCCTCATCCCTATACACTGTCTACTCACACTCATGATCCACATCATATTTATTGCGACACAATTACGTGTCTTCTCTTTAGGGAATCATAATGTTTTCTCCTCTTGTGAGACTGTGGTATTGTTGGCCCATCCCAATTCAGTTCAATCCAGTTATCCACAATGGAAATCATTAACATAATGGCCTGATAAAATTATAACAAATATGGTTGCAACTTACCAGACACCACCATGGCTTCATTTGGTCCACAAGTGTAAAACATGCTGAGCTGTAAAGTAAAACAGCGCGAGGTAAATGTACAGCTATAATACGTGTGTGTACTAGTATGTACTAATGTGTAGGAGTGTGTCCTAATGTGTACTAGTGCGACCTATTGTGGTACAAGAATCTGGCACATGACTGTGTCAATCATAGTGCCACAGATCTTTAAAGGCTTTCTCGTGGAGAGAGGGGAGGGGGTAGGTACCTTATAGAACTTCCCCTGCAGTCGTGCACACGCAGAGTGGCCACAACCACACACACAAATTGACGACTTGCATAACTAAAACAAAATACAGCGTTTTGTGTGTAGACTACTTAAAAATAATAGTTTTAAAAATTTTCACTTATTAGTTTGGAATTAATGGAGAGTAATACTGTTATAAACCACACTCAGGATGTATTGCTTCCATTTGATTGACAAATCTCTACAAAGTATTCCAGAATGATAAATACTATTCCACTTGATAAATACTGAAGATCATTTAAGATTATTAATTAAAATGTGTTTTCCTAAATCCTAGTTAAATGCACATGTTGTTTGCCCTTAATAAATACATAGAAATTTAAAATACTGTTTTGCAAGGAAGAATGGGAAAGAATTCCAGTCTCTCGATGTGCAAAACTGATAGAGACATACCCCAAGCGACTTGCAGCTGTAATTGCAGCAAAAGGTGGCGCTACAAAGTATTAGCGCAAGGGGGTCGAATAATATTGCACGCCCCACTTTTCAGTTTTTTATTTGTTAAAAAAGTTTAAATTATCCAATGAATTTTGTTCCACTTCACGATTGTGTCCCACTTGTTGTTGATTCTTGACAAAAATTTGAATTGTTATATCTTTATGTTTGAAGCCTGAAATGTGGCGAAATGTTGCAAGGTTCAAGGGGGCCGAATACTTTCGCAAGGCACTGTAAACATAAACATGACTCGTGCTAGCTACCATTAGCTGTAGTAGCTGTATTAACAGTACAGTAGTAGCTATAGTAGCTGTACTAGCAGTACTAGCAGTAGTAAGAGTACTAGCAGTAGTAAGAGTACTAGCAGTAGTAGCAGTACTAGCAGTAGTAGCAGTACTAGCAGTAGTAGCTATAGTAGCTGTACTAGCAGTACTAGCAGTAGTAACAGTACTAGCAGTAGTAGCAGTACTAGCAATAGTAGCAGTACTAGCAGTAGTAGCTGTAGTAGCGGGGCTGTGCCAAGCGAGTTCTGGTACAAATCTCACCATTTACGCAACATTTACGCGCAAAAAACATTCCACGTTTCATCTGTGGTTTTCTTTGTAAAAAATAACTTACCGATATGAGGTGGATGTTTAGGTGAATCTGCTACTATCGAGTGGTCGTTTCCCGTCAAAAGAAGAATGGTGAAAATGTCTGTTTGGGTAAGCGCAGGATGAACACGCCCCTCGCCCAGGACCAGGGTTTGGTGACATCTGCTGGAGCTTATGCAGAAGGAAACACAAGAGAGAAGGAGACCAACAGATTTGTACTCTAGGGAAGTACTATCGACATGTGGAACAGTCCTATTGGACAATCTTAAAGCTGGGGTACCTAACTTATTACTACACTTTTGTATATTAGGAGTCACAACATACTGTCTTCGTCTTATTAGAAAACACATGCTGAAGACTAGATCCATGGCTGAAGATTGTATCACTCTCTATCACGAGTGACAAGGCACTAGTGGTAGTGATAAACTGTTTAAGAGCGAGAATCTAATCAGATGGACTTTACTTATTTGATTTTTTGTGTGTTTTGAAAGTTGGGTATACCAGCTTTATGTCAAAAGTATTTCAAAGATTGTATTTAGAAAATTACCTCCTCTTGTTAAAACCACCTAGATTTGTTTGAGGAGCATAATTTGACCATGGACGATGATATGAATCAGCAGCTGGCCATTTAAAAGTGCTCTGCCTGATCTGATCAAAATGTTATTTTTCTTGAAATGTTCCACAGTAATGGCATTAAACCTATCTACATGCATATATTAGTACTAACATATTTAAGGCATTTATTTTTTCAGTACACATTTTTTTATAGAATATACATTAAGTTTGAAACCAAGCATGCATTTCTAATACTATATCCATAACCTCATCAGAATGGTTGCATAGTGCCCCGCGGGGTTCAGTCTTAGTAAAATTCAGTTATACTTTGTACTTGTGGTTGAGTCGTTGAGCAATTTGTCAGAGCAGAGCTTTTTGTTGTATTTTGCTCATAGTTCGAGCAGAGGTTAGAAATGTTGTGTGACATCAGGGGGGACAAAATAAATAAAGATAAATGCAGACTAGATGAATACCTGTAATATGTATTATTTACCAACGTCCAGTTGCCCACCATTCTGAAACCTAAAAACTCCCCTGATACAGCCACATGATGCAACATATTAGATTATAATAGTCACTGAATACAATACAACCAATTCATCACACAGAGAGCAAAAGCCCCTCCTATGACATCACCACCAGACTGGACCCTCCCCGACCACCCTCCTGAACCAATCACAGAGGCCCGTTCTGAGCTCCGGTCTGGACACGCCCCCTCGCCGGCTTTGGACCCTTTCCAGTGATATAAAGTCATTGTCCAAACCACGTACTCACCGCTGCTGCTGCTGCTGCTGGTCTTCCTCGATTTCACGCTTTTTACACACTGTTTTTACACTTATCTTTTCAACCATGAGGGAGATTGTGCACATCCAGGCAGGCCAGTGTGGTAACCAGATTGGTGCCAAGGTAAGCATCCTCAATCTCACATCTATCTACATTAAATTGGAGAAATTGTCTCCAGACACATTGTTAGTACATATAATTTAGTCAATTCAAGTAAGTCAATGTGAATAGTCAAAACCACACAAGATAAATGATAAATATCGTTTTTGGACATTTTTGAACATATCTTCACTGGTTTATACAGTGCTTAAAAAGTGGGTGTGGACTATCTTGCTTGCATTTAAACTACAAAAGTTGAGATTGTATCAAAAAACGGAAATGACCTATTCTCTACTATACAGCCAGATCAATGCACATTTTTTTGCATTGAAATATAACTTGTGTTTTTTGGGTGGTTGAGTCTGTTTGGAAGACTGCTTTTTGTTCCTTCCACAAATGGCTGCCAAATTATTGTATTGATTCCATTCAAAGTGTTCTTGGCTGGGTGTTGGTAGTAAGCCTACATGTGCATGCAGTGAGGCAAGGGTGTGGCAGTGGATAATTGATCATGAAGGGTGACATGCTTTGACATCCTTATCCAGCTGTCATGATCGATGCATTTTGACATATCCAAGTATAATGTAATGTAAATGCCTTTTTTTTTTCTTTGTCTTTTTTTTTTTTTAGTTTTCCAGAGACTGCTCTCTTCTTTTTCCATAGATGTACAACTCTAAGATTTGTGCTCTATTGAAATCTTGACAGTGTTTCTTTGTTCTCTCTGGCTTTCCTCTCTATAACCACATTAAGGGCTTGGGTGGGGAGCAGGCTGAGGCGGAGGACGCAGCTGATGCTCAGACAGTGGATGAAGTCACCTCTCTCCATTGAATTAAATGGTCTCTGGGTGGGGGGTATTGACTAAATTTGCAGTTTGCCCATCAGAAATGAGCCAACATGTTTGGTTCAATGTAGCTTAAACTTAAAGTGCAAGAATGTTATACTTTAGAATATTGACTGAAATAATACATATTATTCTTGATATAGTTTTACTTTTTCCTCTTTATTTTTACGGAATTTTTCTGCACTGCAGCCAGTAAGTAAGTAAGTAAGTAAGCTTTATTTATATACCGCCTTTCACAGACCAGAGTCACAAAGCGGTTTACAATTGTTATTATTGTTTTTATTGTTTTTATTTTTTTTGTGCACTTGTCCTCTCACTCCACACAGAGATGGGAGCGGGGTCGCCGAACAGGAGGCGCATGCCAGACCTATTGTACATATTTTTAGTGGTAGGGGAAACCGGAGTACCCGGAGGAAACCTACGCAGGCACAGGGAGAACATGCAAACTCCACTCAGTAGTTAAAGTCATCATGCAACTTTTTGTCAAAATCTTGCTGTAGTCCAAAATAGAAATATACCAGAGAGCCTGATATTGTTTCAATGTTTGTATAAATGTTAAAATATCAATACATAAAGGGAATTTTATACATTTTACCTTGATCCAGTTTGTTCTGAATACCACAGGCCCAGATGTGGTTCATTGTCTTTTCCTTCCCTATGGATTCATTGACTGGACTGTCCAGTGCATTATGGATGTGATTATTATGGAAATCTGAAGGTGTGCACTGTGTCAATGGGTCAGTCAGGGTGTGGCATTTGTCTATGTTCTTTGGTCATTACAATTATTATTAAAGCCAATGTAATGGTTAAATGACAGGAGATGTTTCCGTTTAATTATTTGTGCAGACATGAAGGTCAGCAGGTCATAATGTTCAGTGTGTTAAATGTCATGATTCACCGCTCTAATGCTGCACTGCTCTTTAATGCAGCAGGCTTATCCAGATTACCTAAAATCCTACTCCTGCTGTGGTTGGCAGAAAATCTTTGGTGCTGAGGCAAAATTCTCTCTAGTTAAGTTGTCAAAATGCTGTCTGCTTGTTAACCAACAGACAGGAATGCTTACACATGCTTATGCACACGGTTATATCAAGTGAAATAACATCATTGGAGTCGGACTTATTCTTGATTTAGTTTGGTTTTCAGTCTACTCTGGGGAAGTGTCTTTTATTAATAGGGTTATGTCTGATATTATCATTTGGCCCAAATGATGTTTATACCCAAATCATAGTGTATATACATATACTCAACTGCACCGATCAGCCTGTCAATCTCACGGTCAATCCTTCCCTCACTCATGAACAACAAGACATCAATCTAAAATGGTATCACATTTTACATTCTCAAAAAAGGCGGCACCAAAACATATTCTTGCCCCATGCTTTTTATTTGAAATATCCAGTATCAATAAGCTAGAAAAAATTCAGTAATTTTTTGAAATACATAATCCAAGTCAAACTATTTCTTTGCAATACTGAGTGCATTTGCTCAAGAAGACAAATGGTCTTTTAAAATGTGGCTAGAAAAATATCAGTGGTGGAAAAAAAGGCTCAGATTCCAGCACACAGACACACTACTGTTTCTCTCATCATGAAGTCCACAAGCTGTGTCGGATGGACACATGTTTGTTCATGTGACCTCTGCTTGTGTCTGCAGTTCTGGGAAGTGATCAGCGACGAGCACGGCATCGATCCCACCGGATCATACCACGGAGACAGCGACCTGCAGCTGGACCGCATCAGTGTCTACTACAATGAGGCTTCAGGTTTGCTACTTCAAGTTTTCAGCCAAGGATAACCTTATGCATTTTTTTATGTTTTTTTTCAAGGTCACATTAGACAGTGTATATCATTAAAATTCTGGTATTAAAACTAAGAAAAATCATTGTGTCTTGAAAAGGAGTAGGATGAAGTCCAACACTTATTGATTCCCACCCCCTCTTTCAGTGTCTATTATTAGATTACCTCCTTTGATTATACACTTTCTTGCAAAACATATGTACTTATGTTTTGCCATATATTTACAATATATTATAATATGCATAGTTACCTTAAACATTTCCTTAAAATCCTCTATGAATCCACTTGTTAAATATAATAAATTGACCCAGCAAGAACACTCTGATTGCAAAGTTTAAAAAGCTCTTTTCAACTCTGGTATTGTATAATTGTATTATATTGTAACTTCTTTGATCATATGGATAAATGATTCATCATTAAAGCTGGATTACTTTTGAAACCACTGTATTAAAATTCAAGATCAAAGCTCAAACTAGGTCAAAGCTGTTTACTAGTTTTCACATGCATTTTTGGCCTTTGTCACCTTTTCCGTAAGAACGAGAGTACCAACCCTCACTTGGCTAATTATAACTGCATGTTGTGGTCATGTTCACAAAAAGTATTTATGAAACAAAGGTTGGGTACTCCAGCATTCAATGATAAAGAATGTGTAAAGGAGCATAAATGTATTGTCTTTTTTATGTACAAATGCATATTTATATTGTGCCTTCTTCATTATTAAGCTGGTTTTTGCTGTCTCTTTTCTTTCATCACTCGTGCCTTGTGTCTGCTGAAGGAGGCAAATATGTTCCCCGTGCCATTCTGGTGGATCTGGAGCCTGGCACCATGGACTCCGTGAGGTCCGGACCCTTTGGCCAGATCTTCAGACCCGACAACTTTGTGTTTGGTTTGTAATTTGATTTACTTGGCATAGATTACTACTTAAATCAGGCGTGTGTGCTGGGTAGGGGTCTCTTGGTAGGCTGATACTTACCGTCTTGCTGGAATCGAGTACCCTTCTATATATTGCCTTTATTTGTTAATTATTTTTGGGCTGTTAAGTATCTTCAAAAACAAGTTTAAGGTGGTGGCGCCCAACAAAACTCATACACTTAAATTACCAGTACAGTGGTAGCTAACGGGAATCCTTTGACTAACCATTTCCTTGAACACATTTGCTCACACAAGAGACTATATTCCAAATAAATAGACAGGAAAATTGTTCACTAATCTATGAAATTATCTTCCAATAACTAAATACATCAATCCTCTCTTCCTGTAGGCCAGAGTGGTGCTGGGAATAACTGGGCCAAAGGACACTACACAGAAGGAGCAGAGCTTGTGGACTCTGTCTTAGATGTGGTCCGTAAAGAGTGCGAAAGCTGCGACTGTCTACAAGGGTTCCAGCTCACCCACTCCCTCGGGGGTGGGACTGGCTCGGGCATGGGGACCCTGCTCATCAGTAAGATCCGTGAAGAGTACCCAGACCGTATCATGAACACATTCAGCGTGGTGCCCTCCCCCAAGGTAAACAAACTCCTGTGGTGCAGTGTGAGAGCTTATGCAACTTTTAAATGGTTCTATTTAGATCCCAAAGTCAAGCAGGACCTGAAGACTCTAATATTTTTGTGCTTTAAATGACCTCATTCTAGTATATTGTATAATGACGCTTAATACCATAGGTCCTCAAAAGGGCCTTGTGGCTGCAGGTTTTCATTCCAACCAAGCCAGAATTGCCAATTTAATGAGTTTGTTCTCAACCTGAAACCTGCAACCAAGGACCGGGTTGAAGATCACATTCAGTTTATTTGACATTTGCAGTTAAAAAACGCATAGGAATACATCTGCCGAAAATTAAGCATTTGACATTCACCCTTTGCTGCATGAGAACCAGGCACTGAAAAATCATCTATTGTTAATACATGTGCAAAAGTACGCCAGTGTGCACCACCAAGTACATGAATAAAACAAGCTAAGAAGTAACAATTGTTGGTGTGAAACCGATCAACAAAAACTGCTTCAATAGAGCAAGAGCATTAAAGTACTTTGTTAAAACTGACAAGAAAGAAGTTTTATCCTGCATCTCAGACTACTGCACACATTCACTTAAACTTTCCTTTTTTCCCCCAAGATTAAATGCCAAATGTTGCTGCGTCTAGATTGTGGTTCCCTATAATAGTTTACTAGACTATTTGAATAGGTTTGATTTCCTTAAGCTCCTATAATGGACATTATAACGGTCAAAAGTTAAGATACCTTAGATGTCCTAAGTTAAATATTAAACCAGTAAAGGAATTGGCCCATAAAATGTGTTTGTCTCCTTTGTAAGCCGCAGTATGTCCTGCATGTGATGTTTTGTTCTCTTGCTCTTAAGTTACATTTGCCTCAAGTCCGATCATGAGACTTATTCCCTCATCTGTTTTTTTTCCCCTCTGATTTACTCCTCAGGTGTCTGACACGGTGGTGGAGCCGTACAATGCCACTCTTTCTGTCCACCAGCTCGTTGAAAACACTGACGAAACATACTGCATTGATAACGAAGCCCTGTATGACATTTGCTTCCGCACGCTCAAACTCACCACCCCCACCTATGGAGACCTCAACCACTTGGTCTCCGCCACCATGAGCGGGGTCACCACATGTCTGCGTTTCCCAGGGCAACTGAACGCCGATCTCCGCAAACTGGCGGTCAACATGGTGCCCTTCCCTCGCTTGCACTTTTTCATGCCTGGGTTCGCGCCTCTCACCAGCAGGGGAAGCCAGCAGTACCGTGCCCTAACTGTCCCAGAGCTCACACAGCAGGTTTTCGATGCCAAGAACATGATGGCGGCTTGCGATCCACGCCACGGCCGCTACCTGACTGTTGCAGCTGTGTTCCGCGGCCGCATGTCCATGAAGGAAGTGGACGAGCAGATGCTGAATGTGCAAAACAAGAACAGCAGCTACTTTGTTGAATGGATCCCCAATAATGTGAAGACTGCCGTGTGCGACATTCCCCCACGTGGTCTGAAAATGGCAGTGACCTTCATCGGCAACAGCACCGCCATCCAGGAGCTCTTCAAGCGCATCTCTGAGCAGTTCACCGCCATGTTCCGCCGTAAGGCTTTCCTCCACTGGTACACGGGCGAGGGCATGGATGAGATGGAGTTCACAGAGGCTGAGAGCAACATGAACGACCTGGTGTCAGAGTACCAGCAATACCAGGATGCCACCGCCGAAGAGGAGGGCGAGTTTGAGGAAGATGGGGATGAAGATGCATAATGAAATCATCAGCAACAGTAACAAATAAAGAGCGGTACACAATTCTTGTGTCTTTTGTTTATTGGTAAAAAGTGGTATAGTCATCCTTGGATTACTTTGAAAACTGTACACATGATTTGTAATATTGTCAATTGCTTCAGTACTTCATTAAGATGTAGGCCTCTAATTCCATTTTCAAACTTTCATAAAAGGTACCATCTAGAGTGGAAAATATATTTGATTACCACCCAAACAGGTAGGCCTACAGATGTGGAATACTATTACATTGGACAAACGTCTGTGTGATATCTGACCAGCATATTTTGTACTGTGTGTGGCCCCCCGTTATATCTGCATTAGTGCAAAACATTACTATCTGAGCTGAACATTGTTACTACTGCATCTATATCTTAAGCATGAGTCATTAATATCAAGTGATGACGTCTGTTCTTATGCACATTTCATACAAAAAGCCTTGGTTCTGAACCTAGCTATTGGTTGATTTTAAAAGGAAAAATCCCAGTCTAGACTATGCTGGAGTACAATAATCCGTTATACCCCCATGTGTGAATCAGATACACCACCGTTCAAAGGTTTGGGGTCACCCAAGTGTTTTCCATGAAAAGTCACACTTATTCACCACCATATGTTGTGAAATGAATAGAAAATAGAGTCAAGACATTGACAAGGTTAGAAATAATGATTTGTATTTGAAATGAGATTTGTTTTACATCCAACTTTGCTTTCGTCAAAGAATCCTCCATTTGCAGCAATTACAACATTGCACCAAAAACCAAACATTTGCAGCTAGAATAGTCATTTACCACATAAGCAATGTATAGAGTGTATTTCTTTACAGTTAAGACTAGTTTAAAGTTATCTACAGTGCTTTTCCTTCAAAAATAAGGACATTTCAATGTGACCCCAAACTTTTGAACGGTAGTGTATATTGGAGTTTACCAAATAGGAATGAACTGCCCCCTCCACTTTTTGAACAAAACTCTCTTGTCTTATTTGAAGAGCACATATACCACCAGAATTATTGACAATTGGGAGGACAATAGTCTTGATGATCCACCCAGAAGTAGTAAATCCCCCTAATATACCTTAAAATCAGGGGTGCCAGACCCATTCTGGTCAGGAGCCAAGTTTAAAATACATAAGAGCTAGTTGGGGCCAAAAGTATAAAAGTGGTTCACTACCTTTTTTTTTTTTTTAATGACATAAGTTTGGATGTTTTCTTGTAGGCTTAGATTCAATCACAACTGGGCCAAATACTGTATGTAAAAAAGTATGATTGAAGGTTGATAGTAAAATATAAAAACCTGAGAATTGAAGATGAAAAATAACATGCCATTATATTCTGAAGAAGATGACATGGTCTGGGATCGCGTCTTAAATTCAGACAGAAGACATGTTTTATTGTCAATGGTAGAGACAGCACGAACAAAGCACACGAGCACAGATACAAGAGAATGCAAGTGTATTATACAGAGCGGAGGCATGGAGACCTCCAATCAGCAGCTTCCACGGTGTGCTTGTAGCTTGGCCTTCAGATAGACAAAACAAGGGAAAAGTACAGGCTTCTGCACATTGATAGAATGATGAGTTTAACTTTAACAAAAGTTGCTTAAAAGTGTTATGAAATCTCACAATTCCATGACCATCATTTCTGCAAGTTACTGTGATAATGATAATTGAAAAACATTTCAGGGGCCACCAAAAGGGTCTTGAGGGCCGGATTTTGCCCACAAGACTGAGTTTGACAGGCCTGCCTTAAGTTCTGGGTCAATGCAGGAGGGTATTAAAAACAAATTCCACATATTTCACAATTGCCAATTTCTCAAATTAAACCCAGGAGTTTGGCTCAAATGTTCAATAATAGCTTACACTGTTCTTTACAAAGCCTCTTACATCTTAAAATCCTTCATTCACAACATGTAGTGCATGATGTAGTTTAAAGGGGCGATATGGACCCAGGTTCTGTGACACTCCCCTTCTGAACATGAGTAGAAAAAGGTTTATTGCTTTACAACAGTCCGTCTGAAAACCGCTGCTGGATTTTGGGACGCTCCATACGATATTTCTCAATTTCTTCTTTTTCTCTCAGTTTCCAAAACCCAGGTAATATATACAGTCTATGGTTCAAACCATGAAACCACGCTGCATGCGCGTTCACAAAAAATCTGACGTGGACAATGAACAACCAATCACAATCATGGATAATAAGGTGGCAGATGATCAGATTGTGTGAATGCATAAAAAGTGTCCATGTGCGTTATGTTCTTGTGATGTCCAACTGCATTCTCAGGCATTTGAAAAAGAGTGGTCGACTCGAACTACAGCCACAGTGTAATTTACAACAGTATTTATATTCAATATAATTCTGATCTGAACATGTTAATAAATAACTTGTTGCCTATAATTTCAGGGGTGCTTATCATGTTTTTAGGGTTGCTTGAGCTCAAAGTAAACAAGAACTTACATCGAACCAAAACCCAAGCAGCTTCTAGCAACAGGCCTCTGGTCTGTAGTGAGGCTTTTGAGTATACAACATTAATACTATTCGTGAGGTGAAGAGAACTAAATAAAAAAATAAAAAACACATGATTCTTAATATCATTGTTATGATTCTAGTCTTGCTTGGCGCGAAAAAACGTGGAGAAAAAGTTGTGACGTCACCCAACATGCTACGTATTGATTTTTTTATTCCAATGAGAACAGAAATGTTGATGACTGACAGCAAATCTGGCCAATCACAAGGTTGTTTAGTACAAGGACACGCCCTCCTGAGGCAAACAGGAAATACATTATTGTTTTTCTCTCTGCACCAGATGAAGCATGAGGTGAGCGCGGAATACAGTTCTTGTTTAACAATATTAAGTTGTCGTGAAACAAAAAAACAGTTAAATAAGTTTATTAGATGCAATCGGAGGCGTATTATTCACTAGATCCGTGGTGGAAGCTTCTCTTCTGCCGCTGGGTGTGATCCAACTGCTAACGGCTTCTGTTTAACATGTTCGCTAACACGGTCTGGTTAGTCAGTATATAAAGTTATTGTTTCAGTCTATGAGGTTTACATTAATCTGGTGTTTCTTTTGTTGTATTGCGATGATTTGTTCTGTAGTACTGTTAGCACACGGAACTGCAGTAAATGCACAGAAACATTTCCTTTCATTCATGTTATGTAGCGTAACCATATGATCTACAAATATGTAAACAGTTCGTTTTCAAAATACCTTATTGCACTTATTTTACTGATATATTTTTAAATTCAAGGGTGAACAAATCCTGATTTAATTAACGCCCTATGCAGTATATAACATTAGACAACAGACAAATGGAGACCAAAGAGTTTGTTTTTAATTAGACAAATGGACCTAATCTACCGTTTAAGGCACTCGGGCTTATAGCTGATCCCCCTTATTTGTTTGAATAGAATAATTGTTCTACTCAAGTTTAGGACCCAGCAATGTTCTGGGAACGAGGCATAAGACATTAGAGGGAACATTACTGTTTTACCTGGATTAAGGTCTGAAACGTGGCTCAAAGGACTACTTATGCTTTAATGTTTTTCATTTATTTTCCTCAGTGATTGTTTATAGAAGACATCTGTCAAAGATGGATGCAACTCAGTTGATTAATGATTCTATCCTGGAATCAGAAGAAGAGGAGGAGAACAATGACCGAGGAGATCCACTTGGAAAACTGTGCATCCTGAAAAACCAACACATTCCTGAAAAGGGTAAGAGATGAGATTGTCTTAGCATATGGTCCTGTAAATTGCATAATGTTGTGTAATAATGCCTAATTATATTGAATTTATAAAGATTATATTTGATTTACACAGTTATATTTCTTATATAATTTAGGGTTGTTTTTATGCCATCTATTTACTTTCATATTTTTGTATAATCCTTTTGTGGAATCCTTTTTACCTGTCACTGTATATTCTTGGTTGTTTTTAAACCGTGTCTGTTAATGAGAAAATCATGTTATTTGATATGAAACAAATGTATGCAAATCACCCCAATACATTAAATAATAATATATAGAGATAATAACTCTTCCTTTTAATTTTTTTTTTTTTTTTTGCAGAATGCCTTCTCTTTTTGGGAGATAATATTTTGGGCCGTGATCCCAGCACATGTTCTTTGTCTTTGCCGGCTTCGTCAGTGTCGAAGCAGCATGCTACCATCTCTTTGTCTGTTTACAAAAGGAAAGGATGCAAGGACCAAGTGGAGGCTCTTCTCTGGGATTTGGGAAGCATGAACGGCACTCGAAAAGGGAATTTAAAACTAACTCCACATGTGCGATATGCCCTCAGTGAAGGAGACAGTTTAGTGTTGGCTGACATTCAATGTAAATATACAAAATGTTCCATTGGTGTGCCGAATATAAGAACTCCTGCAACTGCATCGAACTTTAAAACAAGGGATGTCTTTAGGGAAAATGGAGGAAACTTAAACACAAGTAACACACAAAGTCCTCCTGAAACGATAAACAAGCATGCATCAGCTGATGTGGAGGACTCCCTGGGGACACCTGCCAGGATCGAAGGGCTGTCATATGAACAAACCCCCATACAGCCAGAGTCGTCTCTAGTGCCCGACTCTGAGTCAGAGCCTGAAGATGACAAGATCCGAGCTGCAGACAGACGACGGAGGACTGTAGGTATGTGCAACAGTGAACAGTCAATTATAATTCACCAACAACAGAAAAGAGAATCAAATCATTTGATTGCAAGATAATACAGTGCACTGTACAAATTCAAATGATTACTGTACTTGAACCAACACATACCTCAACAAAAATCTTCAGAATGATGCCAGACATTTAAGATAAGATAAGATATTCCTTTTTTCGTCTCACAGTGGAGAAATATCAGTTATTATTTATGAATATTTATGGACAATGGGTAACCCGCTAACCTATGGACCAATGGTGCTCACACTAGTCCAAAATGAGCCATGTAGCTGACTCAATTTCTCAAGACTTCTGCATGGTTGGAGTGAAAACCTGCAGTTACACGGCTCACTTAGGACAGGTGTGAGGTCCACTGCTATGGACAAATGACTCTTGTGCGTTGAAATGTCATGTGTCATGAATTGTTAAGATCAACAAAGCTGGCCAATATATAACATATTAGTTTTTAAATTTTGTTTCTGTTTCAGACCAATATGACTACTCTGATTGTGTGATATACATGTAGTCATATAATGTAATCCACCATGCATATAAAAGAGTGTATTACGTATTTCTGAACCTCAAAATGCTCGCACAGTTTTTTGGCTCTGTATTAAAAAAACATTGCGATTGGTCATAAAAAACATGGTCTATTTTATTGAGTGTGTATTAAATGACCCTTTGTCCTGGAATAGAGTCACACTTCCGAAGACATCATTGACCATTATTAAGCCTCACCCCCAATATTCTTGTTTACTTTCAGTAAGTGAATCTGACTCCTACAAATCAAGTCCTACATGTTCTACTTTTTTGAGTCCGACAAACAAAGTAGTTCCTGAAAGGTAATTAATTAAAATTGGTCCACTGATCCAAGTAATTAATATATTTAATCTGTTTATTTCTTTGTCTTTGTTGACTTATAGTGAAGATGAAAGCCCCATCACGCCTTCCTCATCATACAAAAATAGGACACGTCGCGTCAGCTTCAACTCGAGTGACGGCGACATCATCCGACAGGAGCAGAAAAAAATAGGAGAGCTAGACATTGTGGATGACAGTGAAGAGGATGATGGAACTGATAAGACCTCTATGGAAAATGGAAATGCTCAGCCAGAGCTTTCTAAAGTGCAACCCACTGCCGGTAAGCAAACAAATGCTACATCTGAATTCAGCATGGACAGTGATACTGATGTGGATGAAGAGGAGAATGTCACTTCTACTACTACTACTACTACTACAACTGCTACTACCACGACTACTACTATTATAGAGTCAATTAATACCCAAGCTTCAGAAAAGCCAGAATTTCACATGGACTCAGACACAGATGTTGAAGATGCAGTTTCATTTGACGACATTCCCCAAAATTCCAAAACCATTCCTGTTGCCCAGCCAAAGGCAACTGGCGTGAACTGTGACACAGATCTTGAGGAAGTAGAAGTTTCAAATGCAGCTGAGTTTAATATGGACAGCGATACAGACGTGGAAGATGAGGATTTGGCATTTGCTGCTACAGAAGCTACAGAATCGACAAATGTGGAAGTGCCCAAAACATTTGTCAACCCGAATGATTTTAATATGGACAGCGATACAGACGTCGATGAAGGTGAAAGTGATACTGCAGCTTCTATGCAAATTCCTGCAAAGCCAACGAGATCCAGATCACCCACTACACAAAACGGCACACATAAAGAACCGTCACTTGAATGTTCTCCAGCAGGTAAACCAGTAGAAGACTTGGAGATATTGTCCAATAGTGACACAGATGTTGAAGATGATTCTCTTGATGTTAAACCCACAAAGTCTGAACCAATTGTAACTGAATGTAAGGTAGATGGTGTGGGCGTGAGTGAGCCCATTGTAAGTTTGAATTCAGAGAACAAACCTGCTGTGGTGTCAGACAGCGATACAGATGCGGAAGACAATATTGACATAATCCCAGTCCTTCAAAGAGAGATAACGCCAAATATACAAGAGGCCTTATTGAACTGTTCTACTCCCATACAACAGCAAGGTAAGGAATTGTATATTAAAACAAAAACATGCATTTGTTATATATTGCAATCATTATCAACTCTCAATATCCGGTCTATTTGTTCTAATTTTACTTATTTTTGTCTTAAATTCAGAGGGCAATATAGAAGAACTGGAGACTCAGGCCTTTTTAAGTCCATCCATATCTGCATATAGGAGTAAGTTTCTTTGTTTTAGTGCATTGGCCTTTAAAAATGTATTGCTATATTTTATCCTCATCATTAAATGTACTCCATGACATAACCCGCCTGACCCGCCAGACGCTCTACAGGCTGTTTCATAACAGCAGAATATATAATGTCTTTTTGACTAGTTTAATTATTCAAAGACAAATGTTGGTCTTTGTGAATTCAATGATGCCAATGCAAGTTACTTGGTTAAGTGCAGATTTATTTCCCCACTGAGAAATAATAGTATAAGTATCCGGTCTAAAATCATTGACATTGCATAAATATTTGCAATGTATGTATTTTGAGTCCTTTGCTTTTTACCTTGTACACTCACGATTGTGTGTCCTCCTCTGACTCAGACTTGATCATTAAATATGCTGATGACACCACCATCATCGGTCTCATCAGTGACAATGATGAATCCTCTTATAGAGCAGAGATACAAAATGTGGTTCAGTGGAGTAAAACTAACAACCTCCAGTTGAACGCATCGAAAACATGTGAACTGGTCTACGACTTCAGTCGCAATAGTTCTCATTTGCCTGTCGTAATCGACAACTCCCAGGTGCAGATCGTAGAGGAGTGCAAGTTTCTGGGTTTAACTCTGTCTAACGACCTGAAATGAGTTAAAAACACTGACCGAGTCGTTAAGAAAGCTCGTCAGCGTCTCTACTTTCTGCGTAAACTTAGAGAATTTACCACTAACTCTAAGATTCTGCTTAACTTTTATCGCTGCACCATTGAGAGTTTACTTGTTGGTTCTGTGTCTGTGTGGTTTGGAAACATCACAGATAAAGAAAAGAGAGCTTTAAACAAGGTGCTCCGCTCTGCAAAGAGGACCGTGGGTTGTGAGCTTCCTGTTCTGGAGGTTCTTTATAAATCCAGACTTTTAAAGAAAGCTCTTAGGATTGTTAATGACTCTTCTGGCCACCCTGGAAAAGCCATGTTCCAGCTTCTTCCCTCTGGCAGAAGATATCGCTCTCTGAGATGCAGGACATCTCGTTACGCTAACAGTTTTTATCCACAAGCTGTTATCAGTGTGAACAGAGCACTTTAATGATTTGCACTTGTTTTGAACTGTTTTAGTCGATCGATTTCACAGTGACTTTTGTTTACTGTTTTATTTGTTTTATTTTTGTCTTTTAATGTTGTTTTATGTCTGTATTTGTCTGTGCACACTGGAGACTTTTCGCTAATGTATTCCTATGTGGGTTTTTTTACTGCAAATGGCAAATAAACTGAATCTGAATAGTATTCATACAACAGTCAAAACACCATTATTCATTATTCACACATGTTATTATTTGTTGCTTTAGGTGCTGTGGCACTTTTGAGGCCTGCCGCATCTCCCAGTCAAGAGGAAGACTACACGGTGGCCGAAACCCAGTCCTTTCTTTTAAACGACAAAAGCCAAGACCCAAACATCTCTGTTGACTCTGATTCCTCTGTGACTGAGAGAGACATGTCTCAAACCTACAGCGGAGGGAATTTCCAACTGGAGCTTTCAGACAGCAGTGCACTCCAATGCCAAGCACAAGCTTTGACTACGGAAGCTACCCAAGCTTTTATTCATGCAAATCTAGAAGAAACACAACCTTATGCAGACCTCATTGTCCCTGGGGATAAGAATAAACCAGTTGACTTTGCCTTACAAGAAACACAAGCTTATATTCCCATGCAAGACAGTGATGGAGATGAAGAGAGTGCAGAGGTTGGCCAGGAGGGGAAACAGGATGAATTTGGAAAAGAAGATGAAGCAACACAACCGCTTGAAATATTATCGGTTGCAGCAACTCAACCGATATGCATTGACGAAGAGAGTGAGAGCGAGAGTGAGGAATCTGCTTTAGTTGTTAAACAAACAAAACAAAGCGACCAAGCAAAGACTCAAAGATTTTTGAGTGTGGCTTTGGCTCCAACGCAACCAATGGAAATTCAAGAAGATAGCGAAACAGATGACGATTGTGCAGTTTCTAATCAGGAAAATGAAGAGAATACACAACCTAATTCCAATATAGCTTTAGTTCAAACTGTACCCATGGATTTGCCAGAAGTTGGTGAAAACGAGGAAGAGTCTGCATTAGATAAAAAGGCTAAAATGCATACATTGGAGACACAGCAACATTTAGATTTGACTGTGGCTCAAACACTTCCAATAGAAATGCTGGATGAAAGTAAAAGCAACAATGATTCAGCTGTTTTTAGAGAGACAAAAGTTTCAAATATTCAAGAAGAGCAGGCACAAAAAACATCTGATATTATTATTTCACAAACGGTCCCCATGGAAGTGCCGGAGCATATAGAAGAAACTGAGCATGTTGGTTCAGCAAAGCTTTGGTCTAAAGAAGAGGCAACACAATCAATAGAAAGACTTAAGAATGATAGCACTGACGATGAAGATTCTGGCCTTGTTTTCAGAAAGAGAAAATCAAAGCCCATTACCACAATAGAAGACACTCAACCATCCTTGGAGTCTGAGATAACAGTGGTTTCAGTGCCGCCTATTCCCACAGACAAAGAAAATGACAGTGGAGATTCAATTCCAGTCCGGGGAAACAGAACATCAAGAAAGCAAAGACGGAAGGTTATTTCTAAACCTCCAGTAGCACCAACGCAGCCTGCAGCTTTGAGCGAGGATGACGACGATGATGATGTGATTCCAGCTCCCCGGAAAAGAAAGGCAAGAAAACTTGAAGATACACAGTCACTAGATTCGCAAATAGATACTGAAGTTGCAAAAGATGACGGAGATGTTGGTGATGCTGGCGTGAAAGCAAGGAGAGGTAGGACAAACATAACTAAACCTCCAGTAGCATCAACACAGCCTGCAGCTTTGAGTGAGGAGGATGATGAAGACAACGTGATTGGAGCTCGCCGAAAAAGAAAGACAAGAAAACTTGAAGATACACAGTCACTAGATTCGCAAATAGATACTGAAGTTGCGAAAGATGACCGGGTTGCTGTTGATGCTGGCATGAAAGCAGGGAGAGGCAGGACAAACGAGAATGAAGAGGTGTTTGAGGAAGTTTCTGGCGAACCCACTAAAAGACAGATCAGAGGAAAGGGTAAAGGAGTGCAGGTCTCTAAAGGCAGAAGAACACGAGCCAAAGTGGAGACTGAGGAGGAAGAAGAAAACAAAATAGCAGATAAACTTCAGAAAGAAAAGGAAGAGAAAGAGGTGCGTGGTACAATGGAGAGGTTGGAACGAGAGCGAATTGAGCAAGAAGAAATGGCAGCAAGGTTTCAGAAAGAGAGAGATGAAAAAGAAAGGGTGAGATTAGAAAAGGAACAAGAAACTAAGAGGTTGGAGAAAGAAAGGGTTGAACGGGAAAATAAGGAACTTGCTTCAAAACAGCAAAAAGAAAAGGAAGCGGAAGAGAGAGTGGAAAAGGAACGACAAGCGACTGAACTAATGGAGAAAGAGGAAAAGAGGCAAAAAGAAGAAAAGGAGAGACTAGAGCGGGAAAATATGGCGCAGGAAGAAAAGGAAAAGGCTGAGAAGGATCGATTGGAAGTAGCCAGAAAACAAAAGGAAAAACTTCAAAAACAAGACAAGGCGGAACAGCTAGACAAAGGAAAGCAAAATGAAGAAGGCCCTAGAAGAGGTAGGAGAACCGGCAGAAGAACCATTGCTGTTCCAGACTCCACCGCCGTAGATGAAGATGACGTTCCGGCCAGACGGACCAGGTCCCGATCGAACTCCTCAAACTCTGTCAACTCTGAGATTTCTGTGTCAAGCAACGTGTCGCAAACAAGCAGGGGTAGAGGCCGTGGGAGAGGAGGGCGAAAGACGGAAGTTCAAGTGCAGAAAACTGTGTCTCGAGGCCGGCGAAGAACCGCAGCAGCTCCCGAAGTCTACGCACCATCTCCACCCAGGACGCTCTCCAGATCCAATTCGAGTATTTCGTTAAGTTCCGAGTTGTCTGTGAGTAGCATCAGCTCAACGAGTCGAAATAGAGGAGGACGAGCGGGAAAGAAAGCCGACATTGAGCGCGCAAAAGAGCAGGCGTCCAGTCAAACAGTAATGCCAAGAGGAAGGAAAAGCACAAGGATTTGCCCCGACACCAACAAAGATAAGGGAGACAACGTAGAGCCGCCTGTGTCCACAAGGGGGAAGCGTGGAGCTAAAGAAAATTCAACAAAATGCAATGAAAGCCAGGGAGAAGATCCATCTACTAGTCGTGCTGAGAAAAGAGGAGGGAGAACAAATCAAGCACAGACTAAGAAGGAATTGGATGGAAGAAGGTTGGAGACAAACGATAATGAAAAAGACACAAAAAATGCAGCGGCGAGAAATACACCGACTAGGAAGAGTATGAAAGTGACTCAAGAGGAAACCAAAAGTACCAAACCAAAGGGAAGGGGCCGTGCATCTGTCCTGGCAAAAACTCCTGATGAGAGAAGTGACAGCGGCTCATCAGGAAACAACTCCATGGATCTAGAGCAGGTGATTGTATGAAGCACTTGATTGGATTGCAGTACATTAAAGGCATGGCAGATATTAGATTTGTATGAAGCAAAGTAACCAATGTAAGTGTGCCGAGAGCGTGCACGGACTGAGGTGCTTTCCTGTCCATTAGCTTTTCCAGTCTCTACAGTGCAACGTCAGCAGCACTAGGGATGGCTATTGACGACTTGGACAAAAGGGTTATGTGATATATTTACTAGCCGGTTAATTTTGATCGAGGATAAACAAATAATACCAACTACATTATTATAACCAAATTGCTGAATCCTGGGGTGATTTATCGCCCCCTGGGGTGATTAATTGCTCCCCCTTTTATATCATTAAATAAATAGTGTAATGATATAAAACTTAAAACAATAAAGCTGAATTGCTCACCTGGCTGATCAAAAAATTCCACTCACTGCTGTTAATATCATTTTTTTGTGTGACACCAGACCTTCAATAATATATGATTACATGTATTGTTCCACTTTATTACTGTTTGTTAATCTATATTGCTGGTCCTTTCTGTCTTTTAATATGGTCATGCTCATACAAATTGAAGGTTGTAATTCTGTTCAGTTTTTATTGTGTTGGTAGCCTGCCCTTTTAACAGTCATTCATCTCTCCTCTGTTTATCAGCCTCAAACCCCAAGGAGCAGTGTTTCCAGGAAGAGAAGTTCTGCTGATTCAGAGTCTGATGTTTTTCCCAAGACGCCGCGCTCCTGCACTGCGTCTCCCAGCACTGGCCGGTCCAGAACGCCTACTCAACCTTACAGGGTCTGTGTTTTAACTACGTTTTACCCCCTTCCTCTCAGTGCAGATGTGAGACTTAAAATGTAGGGTCCGTTGTCGTTGGTTTTCTTATATCTGCTGATATTGTGGATCTAACGTCGTGAGAGTGTAGAATTGCAAAGTGAAGAGGAATTCAATCCATTATTTGATCAATGAATTCAACCGCTGTTCTGACGCATCCTCTCATTTACTTTTGAATGAAATTAAAATATTCTATATATTCCCTTATTTTTGGCAGGTGCTGTTCACTGGAATGGTGGATGAAGATGGAGAGAGGGTCCTGACTCGATTGGGAGGAACCATAGCTAAAGATGTGGTTGTTATGAACTGTTTAGTGACTGATAAAGTGCGGCGGACGGTTAAGTTCCTGTGTGCTGTGGCCAAAGGAATCCCCATTGTCACCAGTCAGTGGCTGGAGAAGGTGCGCTGATGATTTGCTACAAGAACAGAATAACATTGATCTTTTAATTCATATCTTCGTTTAATTATGTAGTTAAATGTTTTTTTCAGAGTGGAAAGGCTGGGACATTGTTGCTTCCTAGTTCGTACCTGGTGAAAGATCGAGAGCAAGAAAATAAGTTTGATTTCAACCTGCAGGAGTCTCTGAGAGTCGCCAGCAATCAGCCATTTCTAAAGGTGAATATGAGCAGGATCTTTATCTCATGAGAACCTGGCATTGACTGTGATCTGTGAACAATTATATATTTACTATATATTTTAGATTTAGTTTTATTATTCTCTGGTCTGTGATATAGTTTTGATTTATTATTTGTTATATATTTATAAATTTAACTTCATATTAATCAAAAATGATTTATTAAAATAAATTAGTCTGATAGTTCCGTTTTGAATCGTGCTGTATTGATTTGCGCCCTAACTCATCATCCCTCACTGTAAATAAGATCACAGCAAAGTGCCAACACAGCAAGCAGGAGATTTGATGAATAGTACATTTTTATAAGTAATCTTTTTTCCAATTTTCGGTTTCTGTCTGCTTTTATTGACACACAATAGAAACATAACATGATATTTTTGAACTTGAGAAATTCCTGTGGGAAGCCACAATCTTCTATTGATTTTCCAAATTATATTTAGTTATGCCCAATGCCCTTTGTTTGACTCATCACTATTTTTATCTTTCAGGGATATGAGATCCATGTCACGAAGTCTGTAAAGCCAGAGCCGGTTCATATGAAAGATATCATTTCCTGCAGTGGAGCTGTGTTTCTGCCCAAAATGCCCTCCTCTTACAAGGTAAACCACTTCACACCCTGATTATAACGGACTCAAACTGCACTTCTGTGATGTATGCATTCCATTCCCTGTGCAGGAGTTAATTTTATAAGAGTATTACGACTTATTTTCTTACGTTTTGTTCACAGCATGTTTAGTGTTTTATTAACATTCACATAATCCTAGATGCTTTAGGACCTTTGATAACACATAATGTAAGTAAGGCAATCAATGTTCTCAAAAGCACACGCATGAGTCCAAGCCAGAAACCAAAAAACCCCAAAATATGGTAGTTATTGACCTGTAATATGCAAACATGCACAACTTGTGCACCATACATTTTAGCTTGAGCCCTTATCAATTAAACTAAAAATGAATATGCAATATTGCACTAGAATGATATTACATAAAACAAGTATAGCAATGTTTCCTTAAAATAACAATTAAAGGTCCTATATCACGCTTTTCTTCATGTTTCACACTCAATCCTATACACATGTGTGATATTAATGTGTATGATACACCACACAACAATCAAAGCTTGTGAGATTAGAGCCATCTCTTGTATAGAGGTGACGTCACCTCGACTCAAACGAGCTGATCCAGAGAAGAGTCTGCTCCTCTGCCTGTGAGCCCGCCTCCCCCCACCCGCACGGTGACGTAGCATCACGCTTTTGTCGTTTATCACCTGTACTTAGTAATTTCATACATAAGAATAAACTTTTTACAACAATGACAATCCGTCACATCGAGCCCTATGTCCTCGATGCACAATCAGACCCTAGTTATTTAGTTTACAGAAGTATACAGCGAGTTAGCGTCACTTTACTCACAGATCGAGGGGATCCGAGTTACGTCTTTTACCGTGGGAATAACGTGTTTCTAGATCAGCTTTTGAGTAAGTCCAGTTCCATTCTCCCTGTAGTTCTGGAACAGTCTCAGTGAAGTGTCGCAGATGAACCGGTATTATAATAGATCCATGAGATGAACAGATGAAAAAAAGTCGAGCTGCTTTCTTCCTCTTAGGGCCAAATAGTGTGTCACATATTTACACCCATAACACACTTCATTCAAGTTGACGTGATCCTAACACTTTTAGTTGTTGACAAAAGCATAAAAACAGCAGCTCTATGTGGTGTCCGCGAGACCAGACCACAGACGCTGGACTCGGGAGCCGGAGCTTGTGCGCTCTGATTCGCTGTTTTGATCCGTCAATCACCTCCCGCCGGCTTTTAATTTATTTTTATTTTTATTATTTTTGACAAAAAACAGCATACTAATTGTGTATTGTTTACCCCGTTTTGACAAAAGTATTTAACAACTATTTTAAATACAAAGCAAACGGGGTCATGCGCCTCATGCGTAATGTAATCATGTAATCATGTTTAAAGCAGAGAAAAGTCAAAAACCGTGATATGGGCCCTTTAACTATAATTTTGAAAACCGAAATGTAGAAAAGAAAACTATTATAGAAAATTGTAAAAGTAAATCTAATCTTTATAGCATACATCCTATAGAGCTCTTGTCATAAATATTGAACTCTTAAATTGATTCTGTCAGTATAGTGCAGTGCTTTGAAGACCACTGATACGAGAGGTCTGTATGAAGAGCTGCCATGTCTCTGTTCCAGCCCAATACTGTGGTGGTTTCGTGTGAAGAGGACTGGTCCCTGTGCGCTCCAGCTGTGTCCTGTGGCCTCCCCATCGTCACCAGTGAGTTCATCCTCACTGGGATCCTGCAGCAGAAACTGGACCTGGACTCACACAAGCTCAGCGGACCTGTACCTGCGCCAACAACAGCAGCCGTGAGAGGCAGGGGGCGCAAGAAACCATAGCCCCACACAAACAGACATATACAGAGACAATATTGGAGTGGGACTTTACATACTTGGTTCTCCCTGAGGCAAAATTTGTTCCCCAGAGTACCACAAGAGCAAAGATAATTCTATGTCAAAGAAACCATATTTAACTACTACCAATTACATAGGAAATGTCAATACTGTAATGGAGCTTGCATGTCACTCGAGAACCATTTATCTTCTAGTCAATGAAATTAGTCTCGCTTTCTCAGGATAATGTAATCTTACCAGTTTGTCCAATGTATTCTAACATTGTGAAGATATCAAAGTAATCTGATTATCTCGGAATAATTATGTCTGTATAGTGTGAGATTAAATTAGATTTGAGATGTCTTTAAAAGTGACCACAACCAGAAGCTGTTGCTATGCACTGCACACTGCAAATACTGTAGACAAAATTAGAATTTTACTTATTTTAGATGCGTTTACTGTATATGCTCTCATTTTGGATTTGTTTCGGTGTATTTTGGATGGGTTCTCCGATGCTTTATTTCATGCCTATGGGCGTGTCCCAAAAAAGGCAACAACAGAAAATCTACAAAAATTAAAACAGAGACTTCAAACACATTTAAGGTTTATGGCAATTCCAAAACCATTTAAAGGACAAGTTCACTGTCATGGGTACTCCAGGAGGTACCATTTATCTTACACGTGCAATAGAGAACATAGTAAAAAATAAGAACTGGACCAAAAATAAGGATTTGACTGGGCTCAAACCAGGACACAGGTGGCCTTAGCTTCAGTCCCCTTAACTGCATTCAATCAGAGCTGGCAGATGACCCTGAGATAAAGATCTGTGTGTAAATCATGTCCAAACAGGACTGTAACGTCAACGAATGATTGGTGGAGGCCTCTTGTCCTGCACAACACTTATAATCATGAACCTATTGGTCTGATTCCTCCGGTATCCATTAACGTCCATTAAAGCTTCCAATCCTTTTAGTTCAATGCAGGAGAGAAGGTTTAGGTACCCAGCTGCTCCCGCTTCTGCCACGTCATCGCAATAAAGTGCCTGATGTGTTGTATACAAATTTATTCCGTCCTTCTGTATACAAGCGTTTTTCTATTGGTTCTTGTGATGTCTTTTAAGAGCTGAGTCAAAATGTACTGCCTCCGAGGTGTGCCTTTGTCTTTGAATGTATTGTGCTAATTTCACTTGTTGAGCTTTTAGCAATGTTATGATAATATGAATGATCTGAAAAACACATGGAGTTGTCTTTTGTTTTATTTGTCTTTGTTTTAGTTCAGTGAGATCTTTTGAAATATGATATCATCTGGTGATAATCAGGAAATGCTCCACCATGCCTGTCTTTAGATAACTGATATGAGATGATGTTGCCTTCACTTATAGGGACGTGTGTGATGTTGGTAGATACACTATACATGTATCCGTGATGATACAGTATCTGGGGGTCCAGATATTTACTTATATTTATAGTTTGAACAATATTTTATATAATATGTTATATACATTTATATTTAAGGTTAACCAGAGACTATTTTTTTTACCATCATACAGGTTGGAGATTATTCTTTTGTTTGATTGTTGCTAAGTGGTTTTCAACTTTTTGGAGCTTGATCCCCATAATAACAATTAGTCGCTTTTTTAAGATGAATCTCACCACTGGCTTAGATCACTAAAATGCCGGTAAATGAGAATGGTTCCAAATGGGATGCCACTCGAGATTATTCTCTGAGACGAGTTGCAACAAAAGAGGTAGTTTAATTGAAAGCGTCACATTTCTACTTTGTAATTACCTGTAGTTACAGCTGTCTGAGCCATGAAACCTCTTCTCTGTAGATTTTCACTAAATTAAGAATCAATATTCTAATAATTGACTGGTTGAAATCAATCAAATTAAGGTTCATGTTTGGGAATATCCAGGGGAAAGTGTATTTTTGTTGAAAAGTAACATAAGTTTTTCAATACTGCCCAAAGAGAAAATACAAGTGCTCATTTTTGGAAACATTTTTGGTAGGTTTTTGATGTCACATTTAACTTTATGGCTCCCTTTTAGCTCCTCTGTGTGCTGACATAACAAACCATTATGGGAAGAACATATTAGAAGTCTTTTCATTGACTGTGTTTTAACGTGTGGATCTTGGCCCATCTTCCAAAAATCGAGTGTGTGAGTCGTGAAGCGGTCTGGAGGAGGGAGAGGCTGGAGGAGAGAGGGAGAGGCGGCGACTGGGAGAGAAGGACACGTTCCAACCCCGGCTTCTATCCATCCATCGGCACGCACGTCTCCCCTGACCGCTGCGCATCCACGGACCGCGCCTCACTTCTGGACCCCAGATACAAGGTAAGAGTTCAAGTCTGCAAACGTCCTGCTGTTGTGTCTGTGTCCAGTCGAGCGTGACATCAATGCGTCTCTGTGGTGCGTGACGGGTTAAATTCTGCAGTTTTTTGGTTTGACGCTCTCTCCAGCTGTCCTGGCCCGTGGTAGGTACATGCAGACTTATGAGCAATACTATTATTAACAACATTTTCGCATTGCAGCAATAGGTCGCTTTGGACGCATTTACTCGCGTCCATAAACCACCAGTGCGCTATAAAAAATGTTGGATAATAAAGCTAATTTTAGAGACCAGACTTCTCGTGTCTGGGCAGGAAAAATGCACACATGTGTTGCGCAAAATGACAAGATAAGGATCAATTGCTAATCTGAAGTTGATCTTGTAAATTCCATTATATATTATTATGTAGCCGGTGTGTGGCTGAAACATTTTTAGGTGGAGGGGAAAAAAATAGCACCGCTTGACGTCATTGTCTGACATTGCAATGCAAGTTTATAAGCCCAATAGTGGACTGATTATGTCATGGTGAGTTTTGGCATTTTATAAACCAAGTGTCTTGTATTTACATCGTGCCCTGACCAGAAATCTGTCAAAAAAATAAAAATAAAAAAGGATTTAGAGAGGTATTTAAAAAAAAAAAACTCTACTCAAGCAGTAACCTTCACCTGCGATGCCTCCTCTGCTGTCCCTATAGGCTTCACAAAATTGAATTTAGTTTGACTCTTTTTTTTCATGGATGCCCTCTAACTATTAATTCCTCACTCTATTTAGTCATTCATAACCACATGATGCTCCACACAGGCCTAATTGAGTTACAGATGCATTGCTTACATTAAAGGGGAAAAAAGAAATATTCAGACAGGTGCAATGCAACATGGTGGGGAGAACAGACTCCTCCAGTTCTCTGCAACAGGCCGTGATTGAGCAAAAAACCAACTGCTTCCACCATTTCTGAAGGATTTTCTTTGCCATGCTCGTTGTCTCCTGCCATCACGTCACGCTGTCATGAAGATGGTTTGACATATTGGAATCACGGTGGAAGGCCCCCTGCTGGTTCCAAAGGCAAACATTGATTTGTGCAGCTATTGGTTGGTGCAAAGCATTTCTCCTTTTTTCTCCCTCCGAACCTTCATGATTTATACATGTCCAGTGCTGCTGTTGCTGAGTGCCTGCTGTTTGCTGAGAGAGGAGGAATATTGGCAGGCTGTTAAGGTCAATGAACTTTTCTATAGAATGTTAGGTGAAATGATATGGCATTAGCAAATATAGTGATATTGACCACTACCCATTGCTTATTTTCAGTGTAAGACGAAGAAACTGCTTCTAAGGTGGACATTTGTGCATACTTTAAGGAGCTTTGACATTGTTATAACAGTATTCCCTTTAATCAATCAATCCTTTATTGTCTCACAGATGGAGTTTACACAATGTTTTAGTTTGATTGACGCTAATATACACCCAGCTCATACTATTTTTTCTATTCAGTGTTCTATTTTTTCTATTCAGTGTTCTATTCTTCTATGAATATTTCTTGATAAGTCTTGTACAGGTTTGAAATAGATAGAGTCAACTCAACCTATTTCTGATTCATATTTCAGGGCAGTTTACTAATTAATACTAGTAAATCTACTTTAACCCTGACAAATGTTTTTACATGGATAATCTCAGTTCTGATGCTCATAGTGCTTCAAGGCAGAAGCAGCTTTACACAATATTTGCATAAACCTTGTAAAGTCACAAAATGACATTTGGATATTGTTACATTGTAATGTTATTTTGTTTTCTTGAGCCACAAAGCTACTTATAGCCTGGATATTACATTGAAAGAATTGTTCCTATTATACCCATTATATTGCCCACTCATAAACCAAATGGCCAAACATAAAGTCCAGTAAAGTATGTACATAAAAAGTGTAATAAAATCTAATTGCAAAAATAGATGTGAGGTATCATGCTGTCCAAAGTATGAATGTCTAATTGTATATCAAAATGCAGATTTTTAACCTGTTAAATGTTGTACAATTATAACATCACACTTGGAGTTACTCAGAACATATTATTGAATTGATTAAAACTAGAAAACATATTTTTATAGTATTTTTTGCATTATGTCAGAAAAATACGAGCAATAGCACCACAAGTACCAATGTCTTAGAAGTTCCTCATATTACTACCTTATTGCATTTGACACATTATTCACACTTTTCCTCACAAACTGAACCACAACTAGTGTAAAAGAAACACTCACATATAAGAAAAGGTTTTAGCTACCATCAGTCAACATTTTATTTCCTAAAAACCTGCCGTGTATGCACTTAAAAGTTACATAAATGAGTAGGAGTCTGTGTTATATCTTTCTTGGGTTGTGAGGCTTGTTTACTGATCTAAGGTAGAAATGAAAGATAACTTATGATGATCAATAGAGACACAGAGGCTGCTTTGTGGACTCCTGCTGCATCTGCTGTAGTTGAAGGTACTTCCGCTGATTTAAATGCACTGGACAAAGACAGGCTTGTCGTTCGAGAAATCTCAGAGTCTGGAGATGAATAGAAGAGGGCTTTGAGGTCACAAAAGGAGATGATGGTGGATTGAGTGAAGTGTGCAGAAAATGGAAGGACTGGAACAACTAAGTGAATAAGGTCCTATTCAGAAGATTATTAGCGGAGGAGTGAAAGTGCATAAAGATACATGTTATGATAGCAAAAGGAATGGATTCAACTGCTGTCTGAGTGGTTTGCATTTTGTGTTGAGTTTGCATGTTCTCCCTGCGTTTTCTTCAAGACATGGAGTATCACTTTGGGACAGATAGTTTATTTCGACTAAACAACTGCTCCAAAGATATGAACAAAGCACGTATTTTGGGACTGTGCCTCCATCCCATCAACTTTATGGTAAAATGTGGTGAAGGTGGGTACATTCTCTAAATATATTTGGAACATAGTTGTTGTGGCAATTGTTGAGAGTGTCTTGCCACGGTGAGCAGCCTGGGCTATAGCTTTAGCTTAACCTGTGCTTTTGAAAAAATAAACGAATGGAATGTCCAGACTTACGGGATAACAGAGAAATGCAGTTTTAATGAAGCACAAGCTCCATGGTTCCAAGCAGACAGTTTCAATTCCACATCCAATGCCGTTTTCCACAAAATAGCACAGTCAAAAAACTGTTGGGCCTTAACCAGGTCAGCTTCCACATTAGACTCACAGGTTCCCTCTACTGTCATTAAAAGGAACAGCACTTTACCTGGCCCCACCCAAACACACACAAAATAAAGCATTGGTGCCTACCAAAACAAAATGATTAACTTAGAATTAGCATTGTCTTAATGGGAAATAAAACGGCCTTTACAATAGTTCTATATGTATCACCATCGGACTGTATTCAGTGTGTTAATTATTCAGTTTGTTCGGATTCGGATACTGAACGCCATGAGCGAATTAGAGCAGATTTTCGATGGCTCCTGCTCAGAGTCCAGATTGGCCACAGACACTGCTCTGTGCCCACGACTGTCACCAACAGATGGACATGGATCCCTTTTTCACAGCCACCCTGTGCTGTTGCAAAGTGATTAAGTCATTCATTTAGTTTGTAGTTGTACTGTGATATGCTGGCATTACCATTGGCTGGGAGTTTGTCATAACACTATTGTAATGTGGTTTTGTCTAGCCGCTATTGTCTCTTCCTCTTAAATCAATCCAGCAACTGAAGCGTTTTCAAAATTCTGACTCAAACATGATTAATATGTCCCATTACACCTATATTAAAGACCTTCATTGGCCTTTGAAACAGAAATACATTCACAGTCCGACACCTTCATATACTGTTTTTCTATGCATGAACCTGTGTGTAGTCTCACTTTGCTCATTTAATACTGTGGCAGAAGCATTTTTTTTTTCATTCTACTCCTTATAAATGGAATGCTATGCCTAATGATATTAAATGTGCTCCAACATTGATAGATTGCCACTTGTCAAAACTTGGATGTGGAAAGTTACTTCAGAGAAATCGCTGTAAACATGCTCCACAAAGCCAGAGAGAGATTGGCTTTTTAAAATCAAACTAAAGTAATTGAAGTTACGCGTTACTGCAGGGTTGTGTTATTTCAGTTATTTATCCAACCAAATACAAATGGTTAATATTGTGTAAGTAAATAAGTAATCTTTACTTATATAGTGCCTTTCACAGACCAGAGTCACAAAGCACCTGGGTCTCTATTTCCCAGTGCAGAAATAGACTATTGTGGCTCCTCCAAACCTCTTCAATCACTATATTTCTTATCTCTCTGCTGGCCTTCCTTTTTTCAAGTGCAAACAAGCATGAAACACCCAAATAAATCAATACGTTATGAGGGAACGTTTATGTCTTTATAAGTCTGTGTTCTATAAGATAACTCAACATTCATATATTCAACACAAATAGCTATCATCAGGAAAGTTCACTATTGAGTCAAGTGTGTAGTGTTCACAGATTTTGGTCTCGACTTTCAATATTGTGCAGTGTTAAGGAAAATGGGTGCAAAGGTTCAAGAAAATAGAAAACCTATTTATAAATCAAAACTGCTGTGCCGTATAAGTAAATATTCTTCCTTTCTTTTCTAATCCGTGAAAAACAGGAGTGTCTGACCTCTGAAATCACAAAGCAGTATTGCAGCCTAATCATTTACTGTATATCAATACGTCAACAGGCTGATGCTGCAGATACCATTATAGCCCTATTTACACGTAGTTCCTGGAAAAATGCTGGGTAAATGCCAGAACTCTGTAACCGCAAATGAACCGCAGCCACAGATCATCGCCAGGTCACTTTTTTCAGGGATGTGGCCCGTTTAACTCAACTACAAATCATAAATGTTAAGCTCTGACTCTTTGATGCTGCGATGTTATGGATAAATGCTCTCGTAATATTTTCACAGAGAATGATGTATTGAACAGGCTGACCTTGCATGGAAATTAAAATAATAGTAATAATAATATCAGGGTTGTGGAAAAACCTGGGTGAAAAGCATTGGATGTGGATGTGTTGCCGTTTCTGTATACGGCTTTATGCTTGTACCTGCTGTCTCATGTCTGACACTCTGAGTCTAATACGTTCTTAATTATAGCTCATTAGCAGCTGCAGTGTAAAGACGCCAGTGTAATTCATGTTATTTCTGTGTAAAACAGATGCTCTCCCGTTTGCCCTCCAAACCACATTTCAATTTCAATGTTTTTCTTGTATAGCCCAAAATCACAACAGCTATCTCGGAGGACTTAACAAAAGCATTACATTTTCCGTTACATGGTACCCCAACAATACTATTCTTTATTCCCACAAACATGAAAAATATGACATAATATATTTTTTGACTGAAATAGTATCTTATGGACATCTTGTTTGCCTCCCCTTCATTTGTCTATCACTAACAATACATAAAAGTGGAGTAAAAGAGAGCAAGGGGAAAGCAGAGAAGTTGTGCAGAAAATAAGCTTTTGATGAGAGAAGAGGATTTAATTAAAAGCTACAAAAAAGTCTACACCATGCTTCTTTTCTGTATGGTGCTCATACAATACAATAAAGGGGAAAAACAACAATAGTGTGGCATCGTAGCTTTGAAATCCCTGACAATAAAATCTCAAACTGGACTAGCTTCTGTAGCAGATAGTGGCCAATCTAAAATCGCACAATAACATGTATAATTATGAGCACACTTTGGCTCATAGTGCAGTAATCGCTTGTTTTCCATTACGACTGTATTGCTCTTGTCTTTTCCATTATCAGCCGACAGAACTGTTATTTCTGTGAAACTGGGCAGTGGAACATAAGTACAGAGTGGCAACATTAGAGTGGCCAAAGGGATCTTCCCTTGAAGAAGAATTGTGCTATAGTGTAACTGAATCAACAAAATTAAATAAAAGACAGCGTAACTTCACTTACGCTTACTTTTCAATACAATCTGTTTTTTTAGAAATAGTGGCTGATATCTAACTATTATGCCCTTTACACAGAGTGATTGTGCATTGTTTTAGGCTTCTTAAGATTTCGTCATTATTGAATTTTGGCCGCCTGTTTTTGAGAGTGCATTTCTTGCTGTTTTTTGCTGTTAGCTTTACCAAAATAATTGAGAAAAACAAAGCAAGAAGAGGTGACTTGACTTGGGATGATAAAAGCACTCTAGTGAATCCAATCTATTTTAAAAATACTCTACTTATACTCACACTCAAGAACAAGTGTGAGTATGAGAAGAGTAACAAGATTTATATGCTGTGTTGCCATAGTCCGCAGGGTCCAAGAGCTTGAAAAAAGTAGTGGTTGATAGTGTATAATTCCTTGTGTTCCTTATGTTTTCAATACTGCTGGTGATGATGATTTTGGTTTGTTTGTGTTCTCTTCACCAGTGGATTTGGCTGTGCACACTGTGACACGGTGACCTTGACTTGCCGTCACTGATGCAGCAGTGTCTGTGTTTGCTGCAGGTGTGAGTGGCTCCTCTGGGCTTTAGAGCCTGCTTCAGTGGCTGGCTCTGATGTGAGCTCTGTGATGTCTGGACACACTTGCCTCTCTGTGCCCTGCAGACCACAGCCAATCACTCAACAATCTCCTGTCCTTAAACTGGGACTACAGCCACAAGTAAACCAGGACTAGGTTATTACCAGGACCAAAGCACCTAACCAACCCAATCTCCACCAAGGACAAGTGTGTGAATGATCTGACTTTATACTGTGTCTGCGATTTACCACAATACATTGAGACGTGGCCTACATTACAGGAACATGTGTCTCTGTGGTTCTGGGTTGAAACTCATAAAACGGTTAAGGTCTGTGCAATCCTGCCCACAGACAAATTACCCCTCTTAACATTATGACATTGAGCCATAATTGATGATAAAACATAAAACACACCAACTAATAAAACAAAATGTCTTTTTACATGTGTAAACTGTAACATGTATATTTAAACTTAAGGCTTATTAATACTTTAAAAGTGGTTCATGTATTTTCTCCCACGTCAAATTATGCAAACATTTGGTTTACATTCTAAATCTAATGCAGGGTGCAGTGTCATAAACAAACAAGTGTGTGCCAAAACCTCTTGGAAAAAATTAGAGGCATTTTTGTCATCAAAAGACATCTGCTGTGAAGCCGATGCAAACATGTAAATCAATTCACACACCACTATGAAATCATCCTTCAGGGCAGGATTTAGAGACAACATCACCAAAGATGAAGAGAAAGTATAATCATGTAACTTATCACGTTATGACACTCCACTATGGAAAAAACTCTTGTATGAGAAAACATGATTTCAGTCCAGTTTATATGTTTTCTTTGTCGTCTTTGAAGATGAAATTAAATGGTCTGGTGGGGGTTGGCACCTGCTTGTTGTAGCGGATTGTACTACTGTAACTCTATCTTGCATTCTTTCTATAAATTATGCTGTTTTTACTTCTACTCTTGCTCATAATTTTGAGCATTTGGAAGACAAGCACACACAGCAGCACCATTTTTTAAATTATGTATTAAATTGTTTTCTTCTGATGTTATTCCAGAATCCTCACCAGGATGAGGGCTGCCAGTGGGATTGTGCTCAGCATTCTCCTTTCAACAGGTGAAGTCAAATCCTCCTTTTTACCTCAGTATTAATTATGTCAGATTTCACAATAACATAAAGATATGCTATTTGTTTTTGTGCACAGCCTTGTCTGTTCCCTTACAATGTGAGTATTTATATTTGATGTTTCATGATAATTAGAGATAAAGCTAATAATTTTACTGATTCCACCACAAGAGAAATCCATGTTTGTATCCGTAATTAAATATGATATTTTCTTTAGAAATAATAGTTTTTCTTTTTCACTTACAAACTCAAAGCCAGTTTTCCATGGTGGGTGGTGGATGTGTTTCTTTTTTAAGAACACTTTGCTGTTGAAATAGGGTTGTCACAGATATACTGTGCAAATACAGAGCACAAACACAATACATCTTCTTTCCAAAGTGATTATACTGTTACTAATGATATATTTATCATATTCTCTGATCCTCTTTTCCTTGGGGTCCTGTAGCCTCTGATGAAACTGTAATCCTGTTCTATGGAGAGGACTTCCACATTTTGCTGCGCTCCCTGAATGTGGAGGTGACTTTTCGAAACAGGACGACCCGCAGCTCTCAGACCGTGGAAGAGCCTCTGATGCGCGGGGGTAAATCTGTGAGCGAGAGGGCACAGCTCAACAGCCGCCTGAGCCACCTCATCATCGAGTCAGTGAAGGAGGCCGACGAGGGCTTGTACACGGTGAAAGACCCAGAGAACCCACAGGACGCACGGACCATCTCGCTCATAGTGAGAGGTCAGGAAAAGTCATTGTAGGCTTTCATTTTCAATACATACCAGGCTGGAGAAGCTAACTAAGCTTTGTTTAGAGTCACAACAAGAGGGGACCTATTCAGCCAATTGCCATATATTTCATTTATTTCCTCCTTTGAATTAACCCTGTAAAACACACCAAATTTAGTGTTTTTATGTTTTATTTTTATGCCAAGATATGTAGTGAGCAATTTATGTCATTTTATGCATTCACTTTTTACATTATGGGGGAATTTTAAGCATGTTAACGTGGGTATTTGTTTATATATTTGTATATAGAGACATGGCATTATTCATTTACTCCATACATAATGGTGGTACTACTGTAGCCACAGCTGCCCTGGGCTAGACAGACAGAGGCGAAGCCAACTGTGAAATCTGGTGTTCCCAAAGAAAGGCTTTTCCCTGCTCAACTCAAGATAGATAGAAGATAATGCTGGTGGAGCATTTTCACCAAATTCACCCAAATCATTTTATGCACAAATTCAATTCAACATGACAAGAGCACCTTCAGCTTATTGTTACTTACATTGATACCTGCATGAATAATAATGGATTTGCTGAAATTGTGGTATCTAACTCTGCTGATCAAGGTCTAAAAATGTTCAAGTAAGATAGTTTTTCGTTCTAATTCTTGTCATATTTCAAGCTCAGTTCATAATTTCCATAATCAATGACTGTAAAATAGATAGATCCTGTACAACGTTTTTATATAGGACGCTCAACAACTGGTGCCGCTGTAATCACAGGTAACCTACCCGCAAAGTCCTTGGTGTTGTTAATCGTGCAAAAGTGACTCTCAGCAGTGTGTCTGAAGCATTTTGATTAGACACAGATTCACATTACACAGAGCTGATGGTGCAGAGCTGCTGAGCTATGCGAGAAACCTGCTCCGATTAAGGTGACTGCAGCGGTGCCATATGCTGCTGCCGCATCCAGATCTTATAACGTAGGATAAACACACGCCCTAACAAGCTGCTGTTTGTTTTGATTTGTGGGGAGCATTTTTGTGATAAAGGCAATTGAAGCGAAATGGAGCTGAAAATGACATTTGTTATAATCTTATAATAGTAGAGTGTATTGCGCCCTTGCTATCTACACTGAAATCTCCTTCAAATATGTACTGTTTTTTTGTGTTAACAAAACACAATTAACACAATTTTTGTGTGTTAAAATCAATTATTTGTATTATATTTAATCATGCATTATTTGGGTTCTTGAACATTAACGTGAGAATATTTAATTTATTTTGTCATGTCTTGTTTTAGAGCATATGAAATGATAGTAAATTGTGTAATACATTTGTTTAGGAGAAAACTGAAAAATATGGTTATATATAAATATTGCCATAAGTGATGACTGGAATTTACCAACACTGTCATCTAGTGGTAGACCTGGGAAACTACATTCTGCAACATCCGACATGTCGTGATGTATTTAAAGGCACACAGTTGTAAAGAACGTACTTTGAATGGAGTGATTCACACAATAATTGGTGGTTATGGTGTCATATAGTGTCATATATAGAGCCTTTAGACCAGGTATGTCCAAACTAAGGCTCTCTGGTCTCTCTCTGGTCTCTTGTCTCTGTCTGCTTTCTCTCTGGTTTCTCTCTTTTTAAAGAGGGTTTGGCTTTAAATAAATGTTTCACTTCAGCTTCTTCTGTTGAAATGCATTCTGGAAAGAGCTCTGGTGTGTGCCGTGCCGTCTTCTCTGTCTGGTGCACACTGGGGTAGTCTTGCACAGTTTTTCCAATGTGGTTTTACTGCAAATAGCAAATAAATTCTTGTATCTTGTAACTGATAATTTGATTGACTGAAATAAACTACTACTACTACAATCATCAACATTCTGCAATGCCTATTCTGTGGTTTTGCCAGGAGCAGACGTCTTTTCACGGCCATTAATCCTGTTTCCTTCCTGTTGTTCTCACAGATTGTTCAAACGAGCAGACTGTTAAGTATGGAGATAATTACCATATTGCTCTGGACCTTCCGCCTCCTCCTCCGGCTCCCACCATCACTCTGGAGTACAGGCCCATCTCTGTGGAAGCCAACCAGACCTCCAAGTGAGTCACAACTGCACTGCAGCAAATCAGATAGCATCATCTTTTCCCACTTTAAACTTAAATTCAATACTTACAAATACATTATAGAATACAGGTCACATACAAACACTTTTTAATCATTTTCTAAACCAAAGCGCCCAAAAAAAATTAAGCTAAATGAATTTCTCCTCCTCTTAGACCGGCCCTGGTGCTACTGGCCGCCTCAGGGACCCTCAGCGATGCATACCACGACCGCATTGTTGTTGGGGAAAAGTTGCTCACGCTCCGGGCTGTGACAGGGGCCGACGAGGGCAGCTACACCATCAGTGGAGACAAAGGAGAAATCAAGACCAAAATGTGTCTCAATGTTCGAGGTGAGAGGACAGCGCACTATGCAACATAATTTCACTAATTTATATTCACTGAAATTCAATTTGCTTCCAAATGACTGTTACACAATACAATACAATTTACTCTTGTATAGTGCTAAATCGCATCAGTCGTCATCTCAGAGGACTTAACAAAACCATTGAAATCACCAACGCAGATCAGAGAATCAACAGTTAAGACAGTGTCCTGGATCATCACCACAGTCCTTCTAGTTGGACACTAACTACCCAACAGACCCTCCTGCATCGGCAAGGAAGAACTCATTAGAAAAACCCAGTGGGAAAAAAGTGAGAAACCTCGGGGAGACCCACATATTGAGAGAGGGATCCGCTCCACACGGATGGACAGGCTAATGATCCAGGACCTAAGCTACAGCAGCTGTTGGGGACAAAGGAAAGCATTTTGATTGATGGAAAAGTAGTTGCAAGGTGATTTGTCAGTCCTGCCAAAAACTCTCAAAGACCTATTTGTTAGTATTATTTTTTTTTTTAATCATTATTCAACAATCAGAACAATTTCATGACAAAAATAATTGCATTTATAAATTCTGAAATAAAGAGTCTTCAAAACCTTGTTTTATCTAGGTTATAAAATTTGAGCAGTATATCACTTCTCCATATCGCAGCCTCCTCAAAAGCCTCCATCATTTGTCAAGCACTATTATTAGTGATTAGATAACATAGTCTACATTAAGAGTGAAGGGAGTGGTGCAACACTGCCCCAGGTCAGAACATGTCACTTTGCTACAGCTCTACAACACAGACACATTAACACATGCATTATTTTAGAAATGGTCTTAAAAGGTTTTAAAAAATAATTTGACTTAACCGTAACCCTGACCTGTAGGAATCTTGTATCATACCTAACCCTATTACATTTAATGCAACTTGCACAAGATGTAGAAAATCCATGAGACATTGCATTTCAACAGCAATAACCTCAGTGTTTTGGGGAATGGGCAGGAAATACAAACTGTTAATGTCTTTTTAATTTTTTATTTTTTTAACATTGTATTTTTTGTTCTACTGATTTGAAAATACAAATAACCCTAACTCACTTCAAAAAAAAAAAGAAAGAAAATTGTATTCAAAGAAAATGACAAAATGAACAAAAGGTATGTTGGATTATTTTACTTGAAATGTTTACCATGTCCCAACACTATACAAAGATTCATTTGACTAATATTTTAAAGTCATATTTTGCATCTGTAAATAAATGGGCCTTTAACGTTTGACCTGCCCTCCATTAGGACTTGCCGTGGTCTTAATTATGAGACTCATCCTGACGGCCGTAATGGGTTTGAAAGAGCAGCTGTTTGTGTAAATGGGCTTTTGCTTTTTAAATGGTGCGATGTATGTTTTGCTTGTATGTTCAGAGCACCTTCACTTCCTGGAGCTGCCTCAGGGAAAGAGGATGAAGATAAATCTGATCCTAAACAGTTCTCTGGTGCAGCTGTTCTACACCCGCAGCTCGGACCCTGCCCCTCGCACCCCCCACCTGCTGCTGGACAAGGGAGGCTTCACTGACGTAAGACAATATACTCATATGTTATCAACGGCACATTTATAGACTTCATGGATTTGGAAGGTCAGGATTATTTGGTTTATCAATGAGTGTGATTCTGAAGTCGTTTACCTGCCATTACTGTCCAACACTACAAATATGTATTTATAAATTATTTCAGATCACTTTAATTTGGGATTTTGTGCATAATAGCAAGTATTGTAACGTTTTTTTGCAATCACATTATAATTGTGGTAATAAAACGCCACTGGATGTTTTTTAACCAATTTATACTTAAATTTGCATGTTTGAATTGTTTTTCAAAATAACATTTGTTTAATGTTGAAATTTCATTCTAATTTTGCAGAAATTTGTTACAGTGTACATTGAATGTTGGATGTCTTTTAGGCCCAAACTGAGCTGGGCTTTGAGAGTCGCCTCTCGTTGGATGGAAACGTGTTTTACTTGGACCAGATCAAGGGTGCAGACGCTGGAGAGTACAAAGTCATCGACATTCTGGGGTTCCCTGTGACTATTGTCCACCTTGAGTTGAAACGTAAGAAGACTGCACAATAACATCCCTGAAGTACGCTTTTTGAGGATCTGAAGAGGTTGAAACACACAAGTTTTAACAGTCGTCATCCGTTTCAGCATGGAGATATGTTGACTCTCATGCTAATTCATTCATGGGCTGAAACATAAACTTCTGGAACCAAGATTAAGATTAAGAGATCCTTTTTTTGTCCCACAGTGGGGAAATTTAAGTGTTGCATCATTAGCTACAGACAGTAGGAATGGGGAGCACACAGATAAATTAATGATAACTAAAAATGTAATATCTATCTGGGAAGAAGTCTAAAATCTCTATCTTTAGCATGATGAAAAAGCAAGACATAAGTACAAAAACCCTTGACTCAGTATAATAAGGAGCAAGTCTAAAATGTTGTATATTATAGTGCAAGCAATATATACTGTAGTTGTGTACAGTATATATATCCATACATGTTAGCAGCATGAGGATACGGGACAAAGTGACAGTAACACATGTGGTTCTATATTGCACATTCTGACTTTAGTTCAAGATATTGCACCGATGTATGACATGTGAGGTCACGTCAGCAGTGTTTGTTAGTCCTCATTGTTTGTTGTACAGTCTGACAGCAGCAGGAAGGAAAGAAGTTTAAACATCCGAAAACATGCTATGGTATAACGTGTATTAATCTATTTTTACAATTGAGTTGAAGTTAAATCTGTTTAAATTATTTCCCATTTGTTGAGTTTTGGATTGTACGATAAGATACGATAAGATAGACTTTATTGATCTCACACTGGATAAATGTGCATGTCACATTTAGAATCACTCAGATTGTGCCAAAGTCAGAAAGGTTCAAAATATAGTCTGTGCCTTGTACCTCTTAGATTCTCAGCTCTTGCTCTGTTTTCACTGATCTCTCATCGACCCCCTCTCCTTCGCTCTGGTCATTAACCCCACAGCCTTCAAACTGGAGAAGCTGTATGTGGCCATCATCGCGCTGCTTGGGTTTGTAGTCTTCCTGCTGCTGGCTTGCCTGGTTTCCTGTCTGTTCAAAGTGCGTAAAAGGGCCAAGAGGAACGCAGCTCTGGAAAAACTGGCCAAAGAAGACGAGGGAGAGGCCTTCAGACAGGTCAGAATACAAAAAACACACTCATATAACCTTAAACAGAAAAAATAGTTACAAATAATAGTAATAGTCTCACGGTGAGTTGGTTCTAGATCTAGTTCATGTTTTTTCTGTATTGCTTCAGGTTGTTAAAAACATCACTAAACTCAGCGAGGAGTCCAAACATTCTCAGGCCGACACCACAGAAAAATCACAAAGCACCGAAGTGGACATTAAAGTAAGTAATTTATGATTTGTTCTCTTGCTTTTAGAGCTCATTGTTTTGAATTCTTTAGAAATGTTTCTGGAGGTGGAGAAATTTTAATGTTTATGCACATTGCTTTATGTGAACTACTTAATACATATGATTTGTGCAGTTTCTAGCTAAACCCTATTTGGTGGTTTGCATCAGTAATCAGTATCAAGATAAGATAAGATATTCCTTTGTTTCAGTGTCATCGTTGCGCACATTGCAGCAGAGAAAGAAGGAAATAAGAGCCCTCAGATTGCACACATCAAATAGAGTCTATTATTTAAGATCATAGACATGAGAATAAGATAATACAATGGTAAAATGGAATAAAATAAAACAAAATAAACTCTGGAGCTATAATTGCACTTGGTTCAGGAGTATTTACAGATGTTTATATTGTACTTTTTTATATATAACGCAAGGTCACACAAGGCCCTTTACAATTTGGCATAAGAGAATGTATCGTTTAGTTAGATTGCATCGCATTTATTCATACAATTTTTTGACATTAGGGTCTGGAGGTATCGTCCAAAGAGGTGGGCGGGGGAAACCTGGAGACAAGTGACTCCGGAGTGGGTTTCAACACCGCTCTGCCCCTGGACACTGACACTGACGCAGCCGACCAGCTCCCTGATTCCGAGGCGGCCAGCATCACTGCACCGGCTGAGCCCAAACCATCTCCTTCATCTGCTGCTGCTGCTAAGGCTCCCAGTGCTCCCCCGGCGGCTGAAATCAAGCCCCCTGCCCCCGTAGCTGAAACTAAAGCCAGCCCGCAGCCAAAACGAGCACCTGCACCTCCCATGGAAGTCAAACTCGAACCACCGATATCCACCGAAGTCAAGCTAAGCCCCGCTCCGAGCCCTGAGCCCAAGGCCAGTCTGAGTCCAATGGCGCCCAAATCTAGTCCTGCTGCAAAATCCCCCTCTCCCACTCCCGAATCCAAGACCACTCTGGCTCCCATTCCTGAAAAATCCAAACCGACCACCCCTGAGCCAATCACCAACGGAACGGCAGAGATAGATGGCCACAAGGCGAGTCCAGATCATGCCGCGCTGATCTCGAAAGCCCCCAAGACCCCCGAAATTGAGATTAAGTCCAGTGGAGATGCAGTAGATGTGAAAGCGGATTCAAGCAAAGATGCCCCTGTACCTGCGGAGTCCGCAACCACCACTAGCATCTGAGAACTGCGACAGGAAAACACTTCATAACTTCACTGTAGAAAATCGACCCCCAGAAAAGAGGATATAAGTACTACTTCTGGGGTGAGGACTACCACTTCTAGCTGTTGCATTGTATTACTTGTAGTATTTAGGAGTCATTTTTATGTTATTTGAGCACATGACATTGAGGACTTTTGAATTAACAAATAGTTATTACCACAACTAAATCACTTGTGTTAACTTTAAGGATTAACTGCCAAACTGCAAGCTCCTATTTTGCAGAGTTTACGACTAAACCGTTTCGAATTAATGTTTTCTACTATAATAACATTGCTAGTAGTTTACACAGTTTTGCAAACAATTTTTGACTGAAATTACTTATGGACCATAACTTACTAATTAGTATTGTAGTTTGTGGACTAAAAGATCATGAAAAAATTTCATCTAGAAGTCACATGCCATATAGGCCTACAATTCCTCTGATGATGCAAACTGCTCATTATGGTGCTCGTTATAAACGTATTATCACCCTCTAGTTTATAGAAATGAAAACTAACAACACTTTACCGAACCACATTAAAATGTGGCTGATAACATGTGGAAGATGTCTACAGACACCAAAAGCGAAGGCATTTTTCTACCTAATGTTTCACATGACCACTATTATCTGATGTATATTGGTAATGGATAAACCAAGCCATGAGATGTGTCTATGTGCCGCCATGCGTCCACATGTGTGTAAAAGGCCTGCAGCTTGTAAATGCTCAAGAAATTCGCAACAGTGAGACCAAATGGTCCAAACAATAAAAAAAACACTTTTTGGAAATGCTTATTTGCAAATTAAACAAATTTTATCTTCACACTACATTTTGGACAGAAGGATATATTTATCAAGGGGTTTGTGTGTGTGCAAAAATGATCAGCACCCATGAACATTGGAGAAAACTGATTTCTGATGCACATACAGAAAAACCTAAACCACTCAAATTGCACATGATATTTTATTTTACATGCACAGTTTAGCACCTGGATTGATAATTATTCTCATTCTTACTCTACTGTCACCAGAAGATGTCAAAACAGACCTAAGTAAATTGACCCAAATGGAGGCGTAAAGCCCACAGTGTAACACAAATGGTAGTCATGTAAATAGTGCATGTGTTTGCCAGTCTAACCCTTTATGACTGAATGGCTGATGGTTGTATATAGAATATTTATAATTCAACAAATCTACTACAATATTTCGCCTATGTCTACATACAACAATAATAGCTTCTCACACATTGCACATAATTACAAAGCCAAATGTGATAAAAGCAACAAGCTCATGTTTTAATTTGCCTACAAAATTGTACTCATTACATTTGTATAGAGGTGGGCAATAAATCAGATGCAAAATTACTACCAAAATTAGTATATTTTACATTCAAACAAGAATCAGAAGAAAATTTGAGCAATTATTAGGAATAATTTCAACACTTTTATCTACAAAAGTATGAATTCGTCCCAGGAAACTATTGAAACTGCAATTTACCAGTATTGCCCTCCTCTATAGGCCACTTCTGTCTGTTTCTACATGTTAGATGCCTTCACAGCATGCGTCCTGCGTTTCTCGTCTTGGCAGAGGAGTGGTGCTGTATCGTCATTGCTGTAACTATACTTGGCCTGTGTGTTTCAAAGTGAGTGCGAAATCCGTGCGTGCGTTTAGTCGACTATGCTCCTGTGATCCGCTTGTGCAGAGCTGTACAATATGTGCCTGCTTACCGCCGTGTGAAGTGCTATGTGTGACTGCGCTAAGAACCCCACGCTGTCAGTTGTTATTGTGAGGATTTTGACCAGTTCATGTTATTTCTTTTAGTGCCTCAAATGTTAGAAAGCTCTATGTCTGTCACTGTAATGGACACTATTGGCACCTTTTTGACCAGGTAGGCTGCAGTTTGCACTCCTTGCTGAAAAGTGGAAGAAACGATTATGCAAGTTCTGGTACGTTGCACTGGCAGGGGGAATCAAAGTTGTATTCTTTTGGTAAGTTATACTGTAATTGCTCAGTGGTTAGAGAACTTGTGGAATTCAAATTACTACATGTTTTTCAAATTAAATCTGAACTTATTTGAACGACTCGAATTAAAGATTTGTCATCTATCAATAGTAATAGACACAGATATAAAACAACTGAGGCCTGTCACAACTCACAATACAATTTGAAGTTGATAGTGATATAATAATACTGCCTCTACTGAAAGATAATTAACCTAAAGAAACATGTACCCTTTTTAAATAGATTAATCTGATGTCAGTCATATAAATATTGTTGCACTCAAACAATGAATGTTTAAAATGGTTTGTCATTATAATAAGATGATTATGAAACCCACATTATTTGCTTTGTATTTTGAACATTATTAAAGGACAAAATATAGAAAATATTATTTTGCAGATAATAGCTTAATTTCAATATTATTGGAGTGAACATTTGAAAGACTGCAAACAAATAAACAAAATCATGCATAAACATAAAAAGAGTTCAAATCCCTGCCTTTTTGTTGCGTTGAATGCAAAACCTCAACCAAAGCTGAATTGTCTGAATATTGTTATTGGAATACTAACTATAGATATCAATATGAATTGACAATATTGCCCGCCCCAAAGTGCCACAAATGAAAGTATTTGAAATGGATGGTGATTGTGCGGCTGATGTATAAACCGAAGGGAGCCCTTGGGTCTTGTCTGAGCAGCTCCAGAGAAAGGATGTGGTGCAGATGGATCCCTCACTCACAGCTGGAGTTTCACTGAATGAAGCACTAATGTAACAGTGGCACTTTTTTGCACAGTGCGTTCTGTCTGCCTTCTGTTTACGTCTGTAGACCGTACTCTAAATGCAAATGTTTTGTAAAGAAATGTTTTTCTTCATTTCATATCTATAGTAAAACAGCTGTAGGAATAAACAACATTTATGACATTGACTTTGTAGTGTCGTTGTTTGATTTGAGATTCCTAAATCAACAGAAGTGTGTATATGAATTCTGCAAAGAGTTGTTGTTCCCATAAGCCAAACACTTCACCCACATTGCCTTTATGTGTCACTATCATAATTTTGAGATGCTCAAAATGTTGTCATGTCACGTAAATGTATAATACATTTATGGAGGGGAAACGGGATTGCATTTGACTGTCCATTCTAATTTGCTGAGCAAGTATCAGTCACTCAACATCTTAATGAGAAATTGATTTTTGCATTCTCACAAGAACACCAAGTCAAGTCTTTAGGCAATCAATGTCTGCTGTTGAGCAAATAAATGCCAATAAAGTGGATCACGCTGTCATTACTCAAAGAGGGAACTGCCATCAAACACATTATTAAGGGGCTAAGAACATTAAAACAAGGACAAAATCAACAGGAGATGGTGCGTTGTAATGCGGGTTCTCCTAGACCAATTTGAGAATATAGAGATCCAGTAAGAAAATACAACAAACTATCCCAGAGGGAAAATCTATTTCTATATATTTCTGCCATTGTTGGGGTTGTTCATAAACATTATGAAAAACCCAAATGTAATACAATCTAGTAAAAGGTCTACCGTAATTTCAAAAAAATAACTGACCAAGTATAATTATATTATTGGTTAAATATTATTTTTTGCTTGTCAAGTCTAATTAAACCAACTATTTTTACTTTTTCCCAAACTTACGACAGTTGTTGTCACACAATATTTTGCCAACAAACAAGACATCTCTTTGCTGGAGATCTAAAGTCTGATGCAGAATTGGTAATCTTGCTGTGATTTTCTTTATACTGAAGGACACTTTCTGTGTTCTGCTGAGGATACTGTATGTCACGATTAAGCACTATTTTCAAATGTGTGGTCAGCATTTCTGCTCCTCTCTCGTATCCCTGGAGTCTGAATTACACGGATGCAGCCTCCTCCTTTTCTCTTATAAAACTGATTGTGCAGTGTCTCTATTTCAATATCACAAGATCCCTATCTCTGTATTTAGAGACACGTAGTTCATCTTTTCCACAAAAGCATTACTCTTTTCTGCACTGGTCCTCTTCATCTATAATTCATAGCCTGGATTCTCATCTTGGCATGAATCTGTGCTGAGCCGAGAAGCTGACTAGCTCTGAAAGGGCTGTATGAAAAGATACAAAGATATATTGTCATGATACAGTGGCTGAAAGCATCTTAAATATATTTGTATGGTATGATAATAAGGTGTGGTATTCATTTTCACTGTGGAGAAACCCCCCAACAATGGCTGGTACAACAATCTGTTCTTGTTCATACTGCTCTAAACACATTATACACAATATTTAGTGACCTTAGTTGCTAACCCTACTTTAGCTAATGAATCTAATCAAAACTACAGATTGGGTATGAATTTAATGTAAGTGCTTCTCTAATATAAAAGCTCTAATGGATGATTATACATGGAAATCAAATAAACCAATAGTACACACTAAATTACGTAGATCAGTGTCTCCCAAAGTGGGGTCCGCGGCCCCCTGGTGGGCCGCGAGGGTACTGCAGGGGGGCCGCGGGAGGTCATAAAAAAAATAAAAAAATAATATAATTATTTAATGCTAAATTTATAATGTTTTGCTTGTAATATTAAAATATTTGTATTCATTATTTGACCTGAATAATCCACTGTAATCATTTTTGTATTACAATGTTTGTAGCAGAGGCTATTTCCCCAAAATAAAATAACCAGAAGAGCCTATTCTTAATGTTGTCTTCTTGGTTATTATTTTGGGGGGCCACGCAGACCCGTCAGATTTTTAAGGGGGCCTCGGTGTTACTGAGTTTAGGAATGGCTGACGTAGATCATAAGAAAGTAATGAAACAAAAAAGTGGGCAACCCCTCCCACACCACGTCGCACAATATCTACGTCATGCATGTAAACAAGAATCATGTCGCACAGACCGACTGAAACAAGAGGTTTGTTAACGCTGCTTAAACCCTGTTTTACAAATATATTGTACCTGTGGACGTATTCCAGTCTGTATAATAGCTTTTGTTTCCTGTTGGCATTGGATTCCAGTCTTCATTTTACCGGCAACGTTATCACACGCTGGTCAAGCTAACGTTAGCCTTGTCATGCAGCATGTGTGTTTATTTATTTTACAGAAATGAATGGACAGGCTGACATTGAGGTCGATTACAAGCGAAAATATAAAACTCTTAAACGGAAATTAAAGTTTCTTGTCTATGTAAGTGACGCTACACCTACTATTTCAGAGTCAGACCAATGTGTATTGTGCTAACCAAGCTGTTAACAAGACAGTTCAAGAAAATCATTGTTGTTTTTTGTTATTACAGGAACAAGAATGCTTTCAAGAGGAGTTAAGGAGAGCACAGAGAAAACTACTAAAGGTTTCTAGAGACAAAAGGTGATCATTAACAATACATGCAATTTGATTTCACCAATTTATATATTTACCATACATGTATTTTGTACAGTTTTTTATTGGACAGACTATTACAATATGAACGGGTAGATGAAGATTCCTCAGGTAAATACTTTTATATTCTATAACAATGTTTGCCGGATCAGTATTCAGTGTTGGGGAACAGAATAAATGCACTAAGAATATGTTTTTAGACTATTCTGTTTTTTTGTACATACAAATATACATGAATATAAATATAAATTTATATAATTTCATATATTATATTGTATTATATAAAATTCATTATTGTACCCGATCATGTAATTTAGGCTTCAAATATATATATAAGTCCTTTAAAGATGCATGTGGGTGAGTTTTACCTTTTTATGTGTTGCATTAATAACGTTATTTTAACCCATCCCTGCAATTTGTTTTTTTTTTGAGTATTAGTATTCAGAATACACTGATTGGACCAAGGGGGGCGGGTCCCGGCTCAAAAGGGTCCATGAGCACATGCGCTGACATGCTTGCAATCTCACTCTTTGCCGGTGGTGGCGTACCCAGAAAAAGAATTATCCTGTGCATTCTAATGACAACTTCTTTGAAAACGGCTTTACAGCCTGGTCCAAAAGTCGGCTCTTGGCTCAACGGTACGTTCCAGATGCCTAGTTTAGCCGCTGTGGACTTTTGAATGCACTCATTAAATGAATGGGGCTTGTGCCGGCTAACACATGTGTTTAAATCTGCCCATGTCTGTGGCACATAGATATCAACTGAGGAAATAGGCGTCACTACGTCCGTTAATATTTACAGTCTATGGATTGGACCATGTAACGGAATACATTTTAATACAGGTTTTCAACCTTTTGTGCATGAATACACTCTGCTCAACACTGCCGGGGATGTACTGTTTTACTGATGTGCCGTTTGACATTGTATTCTTTTATAGATTCAGAGGCCACGGTTTCCTCTGATAACAGTGAAGGAGAAGCACCAATAAGGGAAAGAGAATTAGTAAAAAAGTAAGCTGAAAAAAAAGAGGAATATTTATGTTGGTTCCCATGTATCATCATTTAGGAAAGATTAAGGTTTGATTGGTTTAAATGTCCTATTAGTAATTTCTGAAGCATTGCAATAACATTTAGTGTATTTACTTTTATAACGTGTCATTTTCTTTTAACATGTCTAGTAGTCTTAATTATATGGTCAATATTAACAGCTGAACTTCTCATTACCCATTTTTTGTATACAACTTGTTCTCTTCTTTCATGCCTGATTCAATTTAGTGTTTAGTCCAAAGTATTTTGACTAGAAATCCCACATTGTAATATATTGCAATGCAGTCTTGGTCCGTACTGGTACCACTGAGATGGCTTCTTCTATAATATGTAGTTAGTAGAAGAAGCTGAATAACTTGAGTGAGTACAGATAGTTTGAGCACATCAAATTTGATTTAGAAAATGCTTGAACCATATACTGACTGGGGGCTGGGTTTTATTCATTTTTACACTGAAATTATAATCAAATAAATATGGTTTCCTTTTATTGTTTTCCTTCCATCTGTTTCTTTGTAACTCTTTAAAAGACAAATGTATTATTTTATGATAATATATATTTTACATTTAATTATATATATTTTAAATTATATTAATTTCTATAGACGCAGGAGTAGCCCTGGTGCGTGTCTTCCTTCGTCGTCCTCTCACTTGTCCTTGCTGTCACGCTCCGGTATGAACCCTCTACAGTCGTCCGGCTCTGGCTCCTACCTCAACTCTGTAAGTCCATCTTTACTAAACAGTTCCTGAGCTTAAAAAGGCCATAGCACCATCATCTAATCATTCAGATCACTTTTTATTTGCTATTTTAAGGTTTCATACATTGATCACTTCACATTTGTATGGTTTTCTTTTATGCATATGTTTGTGTGCGTGTCATCATCACTGGTTGGTAGATGCCATTTCCACCAGAGTATTTGGCTCCAACGTCTGACCGAGTGAAGAAAGAGAGAAAAACAAAAATGCCCAAAAACAAGAAGGAAACAACTGGAAAGGTGAGAGCAGAAGAGGGTCAGCAACTACATTTACAATCACTTTTGTAAAGGTGATCAAAATATCATCATTTAGGTCAAACAACATCTCATGTATGTAAATCCTTGATCTTGTTATGCTTGTTTAGTGTAAACCAAGGAAACCTTTTTTTCCTTAAAAAAATAAAATAATAATAAAGATGTTGCAAAATAATAATTTTCAGGACATTTCTTAACACTTCAGACCCGGAGACAAAAACTTTTGAATGCGCTGGAAAACGGAAGTCCTATGTAGCTCTGAAATAATACAATTTTTCTTTTTCTTGATTTTCTCTGATTATTACTATTATCTTTTTAGAATGCTTGTTAGTTTTTTGTTGTTTTGAAAATACACTTTGGAATTTTGTTTTTTATTATCAAAACTAACCGATAACCCTAACCCAGACTGAAATACCATTGATTGCTTAAACATGCGCGTATACCGTTAAAATACCTTCATTTATGCATTTTCTTTCTTTGATAACCTTTACTAGCAATTTCAGAAATTATTTTAAAACTATTTTTTTTCCTACTTTATTGTTGCAATATAAGTCTGAAATGTACTTGTATAAAAAGACAATTACATTTAAAATCCTAAACATCTGTTTTAGGATATATATATATTAACTTTCTACAGAGTCTAAACTCTAATTTCAGACTGTATGTAAACTCAAAGTCTCAACTGTAGATACAGTTTTACAATTGTATTTCTCTCTTGGACAGGTTGTTGCTCCCAATTACTCCGCAGCCCCCACCTCCTCCCCTGCAGCTGGGGGCCCTTTCAGCTGGGTCCCTCGACAGATGTTAAGTGGAGATGTTGCCGAAGAGGAGGACAGCGATGTGGACAGTGGAGCTGATGACGACCGCGGGGAGGGAGACGAGGCAGAGTTAGTGATAGATATCCCAAACGAGTGAGCTGACGCTACTCTGACCCATCTGCTTCTGAAGGGGCGACTAGCGCCCCCTCGTGGACACTGATTTAGCTACTGTGTAGACTGCTCAGAAAGACATTTCTCCCATCATTCTGAAACGTTTACGTTGCATTTTTTATTTTCACAGTGGGAGTCAATCCAGATTTTCTCACCATATCATTATTGTTTAACATATAGTATATTTCCACTTCTAAATCAGGTACTCAGCATAGATCCTTTTTAATATTAAATTCAAAATGCTATTGTTTTTTATGTTCTTATTTCAAAATGAAAATTATGTTTCAAACAATAAATAATTATGTAAGTCTTATAAATGTCAATGATTTCGTGCTCAGCATACAAAGCAAGATATAAGAATATTTTTATTTTAAACAAATCTAAAATGATGTAAGCAGTTCATTCTTCTAGGCAAAGATATGCCGATATATGGACGTGTTATTAAAAGTTATCTTTGTCTTTTTTTTTTCAAAAGAGACGAGGTAAAACCTAAAAAGGCAACAGCATGTTACAACTGGTGTTTTAGGTGGAATTTGCCACAGTCTGTGCCTTGCGTGTCAAATAGATGAGTTGAGTTTTATTTACAGCATTTTTTTTATTTATTTTTTACAGTTTTGAACAATTTATGCTAAACCTGCTTCTCAGAAGGTTTAAGGAATGTGCATTCTAAAAGGAAAAAGCACCACACTGTATTGTTAGTTTTACGCTTCTGTGCAGCACCCATTGTTTGGGAATGCAGACTTGCAGGTAAGTGTCAGTGAAGGGTGTGGGGTTGGGCTGTGTACCTAGAGCAGTGAGATTTGTAGGTGTAACTGCAGCGAGTCAGAGGGAGGGGTATGTGCCCTTAGCCAGAGGGAGAGACAAAAAGGGTGGAACTGACACAGGGGGTGAGGCTGTCAGGAGAAGGGGAAATGAAGCAGTAAGCAAGATTGTGCCTGCACAGAGATTCACTCTGTGTAAAGAAGAAATGCAAAAAAGAGGGAGCTAGCAAGAACTACAGGAGCCTGCTCTCCCCATCCACCATTTCTTTTTCATCCATAAGCGGAGACTACTGGATTATTCATTAGCCTCTCCCTCCTGCCCTGTGAGTGGAGAGAGGGGGATTCTGAGTTCACACCACCATGTGTCCTGCTACTGTCAGTGCAGCTGCTCTCTGGCTGCTGGTACTGCTGTACACAGGCCTGTTACCAGCCCAGGCCTCAGACTTCAATCAATGCAGCCACAGCTTCTACAGACACATCCCGCCTCAGGGCAGCTACGACAAGCCCCTGCAGCCCCTGTGCCTGACCAGACCAAAGGGCCAGTCATTTGCTACTTTGTACCAGCCAAGCTGCGACAGTGCTGTCTACTCTGCCTTCCATCTCAGCAATGGGCTGACAGCTAGCACAGCAAAGCAAGAAGCAGAGTCTCTGGTAAGGACACAACAAAACACAATATATTTAGGTTATGACACTGGTACACTGGTGTTGTTTAATTCTAATGGAATACAATGACATTCTAAGTTATGCTACATGTATATATGTACATCTGAAAGGCTTTCTGAAAAGGACATGAATGATAGCTGTTCATCAGTCTGTATGACTGATGAGAGACTGATTCAATCAGGATCAGTATGGTTGAGCCTATTTTGCTGCCCTATGCTCAATTTCTTTTTGTGCCTATTTGAGTCTTTTAGCTCAAACTTCTGAATCTTTGGTCTGTTTTTTTACAGAGTAAAGAAGAGAAAAGTGTAAAAGTAGTGACCCCTGCTCTACTTAAAGGGGACAGTGATGAGCCAGAGCTGTCACCAGCAGCCTCCCATCTTCAACGATGGGACTCAGCCGTCACCAATCTTGTCCAGTCGAGCATCGCACCTCAGTGTCAAATTTTGGGGGGAGATCTGTATGTCCTGATTGGGGCGGGGAGACTCGGGGTTCTAGAAGCGGAAGACTGTCAGAGAAAGCTGTTGTGGTCTGCAGTCTGCTGTGCAGCTCCTGATGGGAAGGATAGCTCCAGTGTGGCCTTGATCAGAGAGACGGAGGGAGAGCTGAGGCAAGTGTCTGTGAAGGAGCTCGAGGACACATTAGGAGTGACAGAACTCTTTTCTGAGGGCTGCGGAGCAGGAGGAGAGATTGGAGGAGATATTTCTGAAGTTTCTCATAATGATGCCCAGGCTGTGGTAAATGCTGTAGCTTCAGATCTGGGTCCCGTGGAAGAAACAGAAGCAAAAGAAGTGACGACACGGGCCAGCAATCCAATTCCTGACACAGCAGTAAGCAGTAACACAGAAGTCAGCCACAAGAAGACGGAGAGCAATACTGAGTCTCATGTTTCCTCTGAAATAAAAGTTGTAGTCACAGAATCTGCGAAAAATGCTCAGGTTTCACCGGGCAGCAGAGAAGTGGCATCCTCTGAGCCAACTCTGGCAGATCCCTCTTTGAGCCCAGAGACTGTGGAGGAGGTGGAAGTAGATGAAAACTCTACCAGTACTGTCCTCTACATCCTCTCCACCACCCTGTCCCTCCTCAAAGCCGCTCTGCACCCAGTGATGTCCACACTCACTGAACTCCCCGGAAAGGTAATAACAATTCTAAAGTGGACTTGATAGTATATATTTGACAAGCAAGCTTGGAGGATATACTAGATTTTCTCAGCACTATGTCGTTACTTCAGGTAACAACTTAACAAATGGGCGGCACGTTTATAGGCGGCACGGTGGCTGAGTGGATAGCACGCTCGCCTCTCAGCAAGAAGGTCCTGGGTTTGAATCCCAGTTGGACCAGGGCCTTTCTGAGTGGAGTTTGCATGTTCTCCCCGTGTCTGCGTAGGTTTCCTCCGGATGCTCCGGTTTCCCCTACCACTAAAAATATGTACAATAGGTCTGGCATGTGCCTCCTGTACTGGCCCCGCTCCCAAAAATAACAATTGTAAACCGCTTTGAGACTCCCATGTGCAGTGAAAAGGCGGTATATAAATAAAAATTACTACTACTACTACTACAAAGTATTTTAATAACGTGTAACAAGTAATTCTGATCGATGGGTTCTCCAGGGGCTAGAGCTTTGTTTTGGTCAATTTGAATTGAAAAAAATCCCATGACTCATTGAATTTTTGGGATCTAAACAATCCATTGATTAATACAAAGAATAAACCTTCAACTCATAGATTATCAAAAAAAGCACTTATTTCATTCCTGCACAAATAAAACTATAAAGAGAAAGGGTATAACCCGGCTGACTGTATAATGCCATTAATATAAATTACCTCTGTTAGCCACCAAGTTACATAATTTTCTTTTACTAGTTTCTTTTGACATCCTTCAATTTCCTCAAAAAAAAATCACCAGACTTCAAATCTGCATAGGCCTGTCCTATAGTCGCCTAGACCTACCAATATACCAAAGGTCTCTGTTGGATTTTTATTTTATGCACATTGTGAAATTAGTTGCAATATATTTGTTAATGTTAATATTTCCACAAAATGTTTAAATGCTGCAAGTTTGAGATTTTCATTTGCCCAAACTCTAGCCCCCTCACATGCAGAGGACACATTTTACAACAGCAAAGACAAGGCGTGTTTATTTGCATAGCACATATCGTACATAGTGCAACTCAAAGTGCTTGACAAAATAAGAGAGGACGCTTACAGTAAAAATCATACAGTAGACATACAGGTAAAATAATAATAATCACACAACGTACATACAAGAATTAAGTATAGAAGAGCAGATCTTTCTTTTTCAATTTGAACATTGTCTCAAATTTTCGATATGAATCTGAAATTCTGCATTCCCTTGTTTTAGTCCATTACTAAGGGTGGTGACCGATAACACTTTCTGGAGACCAAAGACAATTATTTCAGTTTGTCCTGAGTTTAAAGTTGTTTTGCATGCACTCACTGATTTGTTGAATGCTCCATATCAATCAATCAGTTCTTTGTTTTAGAACATAAAATAACATTTTTACAAACACAAAACGGGTTGTAACAGTTTGTTAGACAGGTCTGAGCCTTTGACTAAAAGTAAATGGAAATGTCATATATGTAAATAAAAATAGCGGATTCATTCTGAAAAGTCCCACAGTGAAAGATAAAATGCACAGTGCAAGAAATTAACTCAAAATTGTAGAGATTTATTTTTCGGTGTTGTACCATTTCAACTACTACGTACTAGTGCTGTTTCATTCATTTCATGGAGTTTTGAATACTAAATGAACTGTCTGTCTACTCCTCCCAGCCAATGGAATGAGGTGTGTCTTTCCGTAGGTATTTACCTCCAGGTGATGAAGTAATTTTATTGTGCTAAATTGTGCTAATGCTTTTTTCTTTATTCACATAGGTTTCATATGTTCTTCAAGAAGATCTGGGTGTTCTTTCTGCTTTGCCTGGAGACACCTACTCAGTCTTCCACCTCTTGTTCTCAGATATATTTTCCTGGGTTGGCTCTGCTTTTGACCTGGTTTATGGTGTAGTGGAGGCGTGCTTCTCTCAATTTTATTTTGTCACCTCTTCAATGGGAGAGGCACTGTTTGATAGTTGTTATACAGGTGTTACCGGGATTGGCATATTAGCTGGGGACACTTGGGGAATATTTGGTGATATGCTGGATAATTCCTGGTGGGCAACAAAGGTGTTTGGAGGCAGGTTAGCGGAGCAAAGTGGGGACTATGTTAGGACAGTTGTGGGGGAGTTGGGTGGGCAGGCAGGTGCTGTTGGACACGGGTTTGGGAAACTAGCATGGAAAAGTGGGAGTGGGGTTGGAACTGTTTTTAAAATTGTATGGCGGATTGTAATGGGTGTATTGGATACTACAGGTAGCATAGTTGGATTGGCTTTTGAACACAACTCGTATACAAGTGAAGAGACATTTGACCTCAGTGCAGCGGTACTTCCAGAAAAAAACTGATATAGAAAACCTTACATAAAGTTTTAATGCCGTTTTCACTTGTCTGTAGAAGTTGGGCCCAGTTTTAATTGTGCTATGGAACTGTTTGACCCACATTGCATTATCACCATCATGTTCGCAAAAGTTACATGATGCACAATAAAAAACAGCACTACAGATTTGCTATTTCTGTAAGAATTTTTCGCAGGCTGCCTGAATCCAAATGTTTTTTTCTCACTAAGAACTACAAGATAACTCACCGATGGGAATTCAAAAGTATTCTAATGGCTTTAATTAATGTTTTGACAGTTTTTGTTGACACATGTTTTGTATTTATGATTGTTTGCTCTTGTGTATTTGGGTAAAAATACTAAACAAACCTCTCTTTAGTGTTGTCTTTCTGTCATGTTCTTCTAATTGCCCAGTCACAGTATAAATTATTTCATCACTTTTTACAGATAAATTCATATGGATCATTATATATATATATATATATATATATTATATATATATATATATATATATATATATATATATATATTGATAAACAATATTTACTGTACAATGTAAAAAATGAGTCAACTACAGCTTACTGAAACGTACATATTGCATATTTGACTTTACAAAATCCCTCATACATCTAGCAAAAGAAGTTCCACTAAATACATGATCATGAACTTTAATTGTGTGGTATTAGAGGTGTCTTTTTTCCATTCATTTTTGTATGTGTGTGTGTAGAAATTATGTTTTGAAACAAATAAGACAAAAAACATGCAGTGTTTCATGCAGCAACATTTGATCTTCTACGTACTTACTACATACTACTGTTAGTCACAATTTGACGATTTGGGCTGATAACTGATTGACTTGATTGAGGACCCTCTCTTTTTCAGGCCAAAATACATGCGTGATGTGAAATCTAGTAAGCCAAAACTGTTATAGAGTAAGGAAGGCTTTTTTTTTTTGTTTTTTTGTTTTTTTTTTTTATTACTGCAAAAAATAAAAAGCCTGATACAACATAAAACAATGTAGCCAGTTTAGTGATAATATTTAATATATAAACAATATTATATTTAGGTCTTTTTATTTGTAAACCTTACATCAAAAGCGGAAATGGTGTCTCAAACCCGGAAGTTTTTGTTGCATCAGTCGGGAGGAGGCGGGGCCCAGGCTCATGTGGTAGTGCACGGCTAAGCTGACGCGTTTTCATTCAGAGGTTTGTGCTGCTCTTTCCTACCATTATAAAGTTAATTCCATACTATAATGGGAACTAATACAACAGTTTAAGGCGTGTTATATAGACGAGTTTTTGGTTCGCTTTACTCATTCAAACTTACCCTCTTTCTTCCAATTATAGTGGCTAAGTAAGTAGCTCGATCGAGTTGCCCTGTCGTGACAGGTGGCTAAATCAGGTTTATCAGTTTCTCTGCTATATATTTCAGAAACTAATTAACTATGTACAACATGGCATGTTAGACAACAAACACACAAACCCAGTTGATCCTAAATATTATAATGCCAATATGAATGTTACAGATTTAGCAACTAGTTACAATCAAGGAAGTTTTGACAAGACACGCAGAAGTATATAGGTCTACTATCTAGTTTAGCCCCATGTTGTGCTTATTCGAATTAACCAGCTGTCTACTGTTAAACCTGAATTAAAGCCCTGATAAATTATGCAAAACAGATGGTTGATGGTTGGCTGTTTTTTTCAACATGACCTAAAATCCCTTAAACCTTATTATTGAATGGAAATATAAAAATGTTGTATCACATCATCATATATTTTAAGTGATTTTGAGGAGTAGCTGTTCAAAAGCAGATGTTTCAATGTCTTTTGGCTCTTCCAGGATGGCTACACTGTATGCATCACCTCACCCTGAAGACTTCCGGAGTCTCCTTGCTCTGATTGCTGCAGAGTTCTGTCCGTCTGTCAAGCCACGCGTCATCAGAGAAGACCCGCCAGCCTCCCTGAACGCCCGCTCCAGACCAGCTCTGGTCCTGGGCGCTTCCGAGGGTTCAACAGTTCTGAATGGGTCTAACGCTGTTGCCTGGTACTTGGCCTCTCAGGGTAAACGTGTTGGTGGAGACAGTAAACAGCAGAGCCTGGTGTGGCAGTGGCTCAGCTTCGCTGACAATGAATTGACTCCTGTCGCGTGTGCAGTGGTCTTCCCACTTCTCGGTGTCATGGGAACGGATAAAAAGGTAATTCAATGAGTAGTAAGCTTGCAAATATATTTTCTTCTCACAATATGTAAATGTGAATTTTTTTTCAAAAAACATTTTGTGATTATTGCAGCTGCATTTGCGGGCATGTACTACATGAATTTTAACGCGAGACGCATACATAAAATCCACAAATGTTGAATCTAAATTGGCTTTAGTAATGATTTTTGTAATTAAGATATTTTGTGTCTCTTAAGGCTTTTACACACCAATACGCTCGTTTCTGCTCACACAAAGTGTAACGCAAAGTGTTGCAGGAACTGAAGTCCAAACCAACATGAACTTGACTATCAGAGCAGCCCAGAGGAACCCTCCTAATCTTGCTGCTCTATATATATATATATATATATATATATATATATATATATAAAATCAAAGGAATAATCTTATAAGGTCATTTCTTTTTGGAATATCACTTCAGTCCTCAAACATTGCATGCACAAGCACAAAATTTCCTCCGTGAGACTCCAGTGTCCTTTGAGGACTGACTCCTCATAGCCCAATGCCGAGATTGTGTGCTTAGGCCTTTACTATGTGAAAGTTGTTCAAGATTCCATTATGTTTCATTTGGTGTATCTGACTGCTGTTTTTTTCTTGTTCTTCTGTTAAATGACTTTTTAGCTGCAACAAAGTTCTCGTGCCGAGATGATGCGTGTTCTGAAAATGCTGAACCAAGCTCTGGAACCTAAAACCTATTTAGTGGGAGAGGGCATCACTTTGGCTGATGTGGCAGTGGCCTGTGCTGTTCTTCTTCCATTTAAATATGTATGTTAAAAAAAAATGATTCTGTTTATTTTTATCCTGAACCATTAAGGTTTTCTTCTGTATTGTGACTCATCCTGCTCTTTTTGCATTCAGGTGCTGGAGCCACAAGACCGTAAAGTTTTGACTAATGTCACAAGATGGTTCACGACTTGCATCAATCAGCCTCAGTTTGTGAAGGTTCTGGGAAAGGTAACTCTGTGTGAGAAGATGGGTCCAGTCACTCTCAAAACAAACACAGCTGATGCTAATGCTGACAATGCTAATCCAGCTGGTGATACTGATGCAGCCACAACCAATGGTAAACATAATTTCTGAAAGACCTTTTATTATTCCATCTTTATTTATTATTCAAACACGGCTCATGCTTCATTCAGAATGTTAGACCCTCAAATAAAGACCATATTAATTAAAATTGTATTCTGTTGATTCTAGGACCACCAAAGACGGACGCTCAGCTGAAGAAGGAGGCCAAAAAACTTGAGAAGCTGCAGAAGTTTCAACAGAAAAAAGAAATGGAGGCCAAGAAAAAAACCCAGCCGCCAACAGAGGTAGACATGGTTAAAAATGTGTTGATTCGTTATTATTAATTTATTGATTGATGGATACATTAATTTGTTATGCAGAAAAAAGCCAAGCCTGAGAAGAAGGAAATCGGCGTAATCTCGTACACTGTCCCAACTCAGCCTGGGGAGAAAAAGGGTAACATAACTGATTTGGTCCTGATTTGGGTTACTAATAAAATGATCTATTTGTTAAATTAAATAATTGTACCACCTTAATTAATCGTTTTCAAGTTGCACTAAACAAAAGAAGATTGCGTTCCACCCACCAGAAAAGTTGATGTCCTTCAACTCATTTATATTCAATAATCTGGAGAGCAATTGTTTTCTTTTTCATAGATGTGGTCAGTCCTCTCCCAGAGTCCTACAGCCCTCAGTATGTGGAGGCCGCCTGGTATTCGTGGTGGGAGAAGCAGGGATTCTTCAAGCCTGAATTTGGGGTATGAAAGTTACACGTTTAATACAAAAGTCAATTACAAAATAACTATATAGTACTAAATGCGACCAAAGCGATTAGTGATGTACCTATTGTCTTGTGCTCATTCAGAAAATGTTATGCGTTTCATATTTTTTTTAACTAGAAATGTGTTTTTTCTCTTTACACTGCCCCGTGTTTTTATATTTGTTTCTTCTGCAGAGGAAGGATATTTCCGAACCGAACCCTCGCGGTACTTTCATGATGTGTATCCCTCCTCCAAATGTGACTGGATCTCTTCACCTGGGCCACGCTCTGACAAACGCTATTCAGGACTGTCTCACCAGATGGTACTGTTGTGTCATATATTTTAAACTTGTTTTCTTTTATCTGTTGTTTTTTGCATTGTGCTAACCTTGGGCTGCAAGATGAATTATTCCAGGATGTGAGGGGCTGTAGTAATTAAGTATTTTGCCTTGTTAATAGTTTATTATTCTTAGTCCAATTATTCTTTCTATTAGTTATTGGAATCAAAAAAGGTCAGCCCATGTGACGGCCATTTCATTCTGCAGTGATTACAGCAGTGTTTGAGTCAGAAAATCTCTTCACAGCATGTTTCAATCTGCATCATTCAAAAACCTGATAAATTCTTTACCGTTACAAAATTAGAAGCTTTTCTATAATTGATTACTTGCAGTTGCTATTAGATAGATACTTAGATAGATACAATTGTATTTTCATGTTTTTAAAGGAATGGATGATGATTGAAAATTATTTTATGGCATGTTCATATCATATGAAAAAATGTATATGTATTAGAAACCTTTTTTTAAATGCAGCTTAATTTCTTGTTTAGGCACAGAATGAAAGGAGAGACGACCCTGTGGAACCCCGGCTGTGATCACGCCGGCATTGCGACACAGGTGGTGGTGGAGAAGAAGCTCATGAGGGAGAGGGGACAGAGCCGCCACGACCTTGGCCGAGAAAACTTCATCCAGGAAGTTTGGAAGTGGAAGAACGAGTGAGTGAAGCTATGCAGACCCAAAGGAGACTTAAATTCTCACATCCATTTTGTACTGGTTTTAAACTAGAGTATAACTAGTATATGCTGCCTTTTATTGTAAAATTGACTCCATAGTTGTTACAGCTATAATCTTGTAATCTTTTAAGATATAAGTATAAACAAGTTTTTTTCTTTTATTTCTGTTATTTATTTTAAGTAGTCTTCAATCTATTATAAAGTTTCAGAGTCTAAAGGGTTTCATATGAGATAACTAAGAAATTGACTTAAGGATGGTCTTTTAGGAAGGGAGACAGGATCTACCACCAGCTCAAGAAACTTGGGTCTTCACTGGATTGGGACAGAGCCTGTTTCACAATGGACCCTGTAAGGTTTACCTCAATTTTTTTTTTCTATTTTGTTCCTTAAACTTAACCTTTTTTATTACATTTTTAAAGTGGTAAAAGTAATATTTTGACTTTGCCTAGAAACTTTCCTATGCCGTACAAGAAGCATTTATCCGTATGCATGAAGAAGGGGTAATCTATCGGAGCAAGAGGCTCGTCAACTGGTCCTGCACACTCAACTCTGCCATCTCCGACATTGAGGCAAGCTGAAGATATTTACGATTTACTCTGAAACTGTGTTGGTGCTTGATCTGCCTCACCTCCACTAGTGAGGGCAGCTGTGGCAACACAACAGTAAAGTATGTCTAGTCATGTGCTAGTGTAATATCAACAAAATGTTCTTGTAGGTGGATAAGAAGGAGCTGACTGGCAGAACGCTGTTGCCTGTGCCCGGATACAAGGAGAAGGTGGAGTTTGGAGTTCTCGTGTCTTTTGCCTACAAAATAGATGGATCAGGTACAGTGTCACTCTTGGCAATTTGATTGGATACCATATATTTATATGTAATTGAGTTTTATTTACCTGATGAAAATGTTTTACTAGTAGTTTTGACAGTGTTTCAGACCATTTTCTAATTAGGCCTTTTTGCTAAGAGAATAGTTGCCTCATTTGGACAACCAGTTGCTTAAAACCGCTGAGGTATTCTAGGCAAATTAAACTCTACTAATCAAAAAGAATCCAGAATTTTATTCTCAAGCAGGTATTACAATTTTGCAGTGCAATCCCATGTGGGTCTTCTTATGTGGCCTTACTTTCCCCCTTTTTTGAATGTATGCATACGTATACCATTTTAATCTTTTAACATGTTGCACACTATCTATGCCAAATGTGATATGTACATTTCTCCAGTGTGAGATCAATAAAGTCTATCTTATGTATTCTTTCACTGTTTTTTGTCCAATTTCAGACGAGGAGGTGATCGTTGCCACCACTCGTATTGAGACCATGCTTGGAGATACCGCTGTGGCTGTGCACCCAGACGACCCCAGGTATCAGCATCTCAAGGGCAAAACCGTCCTCCATCCATTTTGCGACCGCAAGATGCCAATTGTGTTTGACGACTTTGTGGACATGAATTTTGGAACAGGTTGGTGGTGCTAGCATGACGGACAAGTTTCAATAGGACAAGGTTGTTAAGATAATTTTCCTGTTTTAATTGCATATTTGCCGCTTAGGTGCTGTTAAAATCACCCCTGCTCATGACCATAACGATTACGATATTGGAGTGCGGCACAATCTGGCCTTCATCAACATTTTGGATGAAAATGGGCTGCTCATCAACGTGCCCCATCCCTTCCTGGTACAGTGCTCATTATCATTGTATAACCTCCGACTGTGCGTTTCTCCAGCAATGTCAAACCTTTGTATCTACTGGTCCTTTCAGAGATTTACGATCCTTCATCTGACCTGAAGTCTTGAACTATTGAATATTATTCAATCTGTGATTGGCTTTAACTGGTCTTTTAAAACAATGGGCCTCATTCACGAATAACTTCGTAAGAAACTTCTCAAATTTCTTCTCAAGTTGTCCTTAAGTAGATTTCTAAGAAGTCCCTACGTGGGATTCATCAACGCACTCGTAAGCCGCTGAATTGTTCGCAGCTGTTCTCTTAGATTGATGAATCCCATTTCCTCGTAAGTACAGCGCGCGTGCCAGGTGCTTCATTAGCATAGGTACTTAGCATAAGTTACCGCCCATTAATGCCCATAAAAGGGACTGCAGGGCCGTGTGCAGACGGCAGAGGAAACAGCAACAGGCCTAAAGCAAAGAGTTACACGGAGCAAAAGAGTCACCCTTTTTTCTTCTTTTGCCAGACTGAGAATAAAGTTATAAAATGTTGACTTAAAAGTTGAAATATTATGAGAATAAAGTCGAACTAGCAAAATTATGAGATTAATCTAAGAATATGATGAGATTAATCTCAAAATGTTATGAGTTTAATTTAAAAATATATTATGTATTATTTTAAAGATGAATCTCAAAATGTTTTGAGATTAATCTCAAAATATTTTGGACCCTGGGAGGAGATCCAGCACGGACCAGCGCTGAGACCAATGCAGACCCGAGGAGAGACTGGAGTGACCAGCACACAGAAACCAGCGCGGACAGGAGAGACCGCATAGACTGTAGTGACCTGACTGGAGAGACCGGTGCGCAGAGACCAGCGCGGACCGAAGAGAGACCGCATAGACCAGACTTGAGAGACCAGCGCGGACCCGTGTGGATCCAGGAGCATGCAGCACTGACCCGTATGGAGAGACCAGTGCAGACCCGTCTAGATCCATGGGAGAGACCAGTGCAGACCCGTCTAGATCCATGGGAGAGACCAGTGCAGACCAGTATAGATCCATGGGAGAGACCAGTGCAGAGACTCAGCGCGGACCCAGTAACCTCCTGCAGCAGCAGTATATATGCCGTTGTTCTGTGGCCCGTGGATAAAGAAATGCCCCCTATAAATAGGAAGGGGTCACTAATACACGGCAAGATTTCCAATGTATTTGATAAAGCGTTGGCACATTTCATTTCAAAATGAATTAAAAAGTAGGCCAGATCTGCAGTGAAAAAGGCGGTATATAAATAAAGATTACTAATAAAGATTACTAGGCAAGGCAAGTTTATTTGTATAGCACAATTCATACACAAGGCAATTCAAAGTGCTGAACAGAACAAGAAAGCATTAAAATCATAAATAATCACAGTACATTAAAAAAAAAGATAAAAATATAAAATCCCTCAGTTGTATACACAGCTAAACAGAACTGTTTTCAACCTTGTCTTAAACATTGTCAGAGAGGAGGCCTGTCTCACATCTTCAGGAAGACTGTTCCAGATTTTAGCAGCATGAATCTGAAAAGCAGCCTCCCCATGTTTAGTTCTGACTCTGGACACTAACAGGAGTCCAGTCCCTGTGCTCCTCAGAGTCCGGGCTGGTTCATATGGGACTAACATGTCACTAATATAGTTTGGTGCGAGGCCATGGAGAGACTTGTACACAAGCAGAGCTGTTTTAAAGTCTATTCTCTGAGCCACAGGAAGCCAGTGCATAGACCTGAGAACTGGACTAATGTGGTCGTACTTCCTGGTTCTAGTCAGGACTCGAGCTGCTGCATTTTGAATGTACTGCAGCTGTTTTACAGCCTGTTTGGACAGACCTGTGAGCAGGCCATTGCAGTAGTCTAACCTACTGGAGACAAATGCATGGATAAGAATCTCCAGGTCTGCTTTAGACACTATGTTTTTGATCCTGGCAATGTTTTTTAGGTGGTAAAAAGCTGCTGATGTTACTGATTTGATGTGGCTATTAAAATTTAAGTCTGAGTCCAGTATTACCCCTAGATTTCTGACCTTGTTTGAAGGTTTTAGGGAGAGAGACTGTAGGTGACAGATGACGCTCTCTCTTTGTTTCTGGGGACCAAAGACAATCATTTCAGTTTTGTCTGCGTTTAGCTGAAGGAAGTTGTTTTGCATCCACTCACTGATCTGTTGGATACAGTGAAGGAGTGAGTCCACTGGTCCATGTTCTCCTGCAGTCAGTGAGACATAGATCTGAGTGTCGTCTGCATAGTTGTGATAGGACACTTTGTTTCTGCGTATTAACTGACCTAACGGCAGCATGTAGAGATTGAACAGAAGAGGTCCCAGGATCGACCCCTGTGGTACTCCACAGGTCAGGGCCATATGATCTGAGACAGTCTCCAATCTCCACAAAGTACTTCCTGTCTTCAAGGTAAGACCTAAACCAACTTAGGGCGGTGCCAGCGACTCCAACCCAGTCCTCTAGTCTCTGTAAGAGGATCTCATGGTCGACGGTGTCAAAGGCAGCACTCAGATCTAACAAGATTAAGATTGAGACTTTGCCTGCGGCAGTGTTCAGCCGGATATCGTTTGTAACCTTGACAAGAGCAGTCTCAGTGCTGTGGTGGGGTCTAAAGCCGGACTGAAACATATCAAATGAGTTGTTAATTATAAGAAATCTAGTAAGCTGTAGGTAGACAACTTTTTCAAGGACTTTCCCCATAAATGGCAGATTTGAGATGGGACGATAGTTGTTAAGTACCGTAGCATCCAGGCTGCTCTTTTTTGTAAATGTAAATAAAGCGATTAAAAGAGATTACAAAGCGAAGCAAGCAGCGGAGCACCAAGGAACACGTCTACACACTTCCACTGCGGAAGTCCAGTGGAAATAAATACATCGATATGACGGACATATCACTGGAATGTTGTATTTTTATTAAACTTCACCAAAGAGGACAACCCCGGCGTGTGAACATGTCGGCACTGAATGCGTACGAGTGCTCCTGAGGACTCGTAGGATTTGTACTTGCCCAAGAGAAATTCTGGTTACGAGAAAAATTCGTGAATGCCACTTTCTTCGTAAAAACCTCGTAAGTAGGATTTACGTACAAATCTGTTCCTAAGAACCGTTCGTGAATGAGGCCCAATGTTTTTTAGTATTGCAGAAAGTGTGTTCAGTTTATCTAAGTCTTCCATGTATTTTTCTTCCTCCCATTGGTCTGCTGTTTTTCCAGGGCATGAAGCGCTTTGAGGCCAGGAAGGAGGTGATTCAGGCTTTGAAGGACAGGGGTCAATTTAAAGAAATCAAAGACAATCCCATGGTTGTACCAGTCTGCAGGTATGACCTTTTAAAAGCCATAGAGACACAAGTTTTCAATTTTAAGAGTTAATTTTCTTCTCGTCTTCTATGTGTTAAGTCGATCAAAAGACATCGTGGAGCCTCTTCTGAAGCCTCAGTGGTACGTAAGCTGTGCAGACATGGGAAAACAGGCTGCAGACTCCGTGAGAGAAGGACGCCTCAAAATCATCCCAGATCACCACCTCAAGACCTGGTTCAACTGGATGGACAACATCAGGTTATTATAATCGTCTCACATTTAGATACCATTGATGTTGACTAATTTTACATTTACAGCCAAAATGATGCTTCTATGACTAATTTTCACATCATGCATATTTGTTGGCCTATATCAGATATTTCTATTCAGATTATTCACCTCCCTCACTCAGCTAAGCAGCTTTCAGCCCAAAGCATCAAAGCGTTTTTATTTCATGTTTGCTTAAAATGAAATGTAACTTTCTGTTGGGACTAACAAAATTAGTTACTTAAAGTGAGGTGCCCCAGCTTTAATCTGTTCAAATCTGCTCTTGTGATTTTAGGTTGAATAAATATGCAATGATTTCTTATTACAGTATTTTGGAATCTTGTGCACAATGTAGTCGATATGTGGCCCTTTTTGTAAAAACTATTGGGCCACGGGTGAATATTCTGCTGTAGCGGTGTGTGGACATAAGTCCACACACCGCGTAAACATATGTCCTGTTCCCCTTCAGAGACTGGTGCATCTCTCGACAGCTGTGGTGGGGTCACAGAATTCCTGCTTACTTTGTGACCGTCAATGACCCTTCTGTTAAACAAGGAGAGGTGAGCAGCCTTGTCTTTTGGTCCTTTAGTTTTACATAGCTTTTGTTCAATATAAAGTTAAAACATGGTCTACACAAGGACATGGACGGCCAGTACTGGGTGAGTGGGCGAACGGAAGAAGAGGCCAGGGAGAAGGCAGCCAAACGCTTCAATGTGACCACTGATAAAATCACTCTCAGACAAGGTAGAGTTGTAAATGCATGTTAAGGTCAGTCTTCTTTGTTTTCATAATTACTGATATGTGTTTTTGACCTGGACTTTAGATGAGGACGTTCTGGACACTTGGTTCTCTTCGGGTATTTTCCCTTTCTCCATCTTCGGATGGCCTAACGAGGTAAAATAAGTCTAAGGGCAGCGTACCCTTGTATTTGCATACATGAATATTCCATGTGCTCATAATTTAGTTCCATTTTAACTGTCACTTCGCTTTTGCAGTTGAATAGGTTTTTACGGTTCTTTTTTATTTGCAAGGGAATATATTCAATTTTGGAGACTGAAGGCGAATAGATCGGTGTAGAGTAGAAAGTGTAAAATTAGAAGCATTTTTTTTAACATTTGGAAAGAATAGTGCTTTATAGTATTTTTTACATCCACTATTATGGACGTATTCAATTTCGCATTTTCAGATCTAAGTAAAAAACGTAGATTGTAAATGTCTTTTGGTGATGTTTTAGACAAAGGACCTGAACGTTTTCTACCCTGGGACTCTGCTGGAGACTGGACACGACATCTTGTTTTTCTGGGTGGCTCGCATGGTTATGATGGGCCTAAAACTCACGGGAAAACTCCCCTTCAAAGAGGTAAGACTCATGAATGAGGTAAGATGCATGTATGAACGTTGCCATGTTAATTAACATTTTAAGCATTAGTTCAACCATTAAGGGCCTTTTCACAATCGGCTAAAATATTGAGTTTTGGCCGTATAAATACATGTTGATCCCCATAGGAGAATTTCAAGTGTCCAGTAGCAGCAGAAACACATGCATACATACATACAAACAAAACAAATAGATAATTCTAAAAGTAGCTAACAATAGTTATAAAATGCAACAACACTTTAGGCTACAGCAGCAGAGGTGGAGTCGCCGCTTGGTTCGGACCATTTTCTCTGCTCTGGTCCAGAGTAAAATGCTGGATCCTTTGTTAGCATTTTTCACTACTGATTGATCTGCTTTTTTCGGTCCGCAAAGCCTTTCTGTCCTGGTCTTGATCACTGTTAAACCCTGAACACTGTACGCAGTAACATTTACAGATGATAAAGCAAGAAAAATTGCAATTGTAAAGCACAAAACAACAACTACTTAGGACTTGCTGCCGTTTCCAGCGCATTCAAAAGTAAACCCTGTTATTTAAAAAAATAAAATAAAAAATCATCTGTTGACCATATGTGGCCATCGCCTTTTTGGTCATGGAAAAGTAAATACACAAAAAATAACCAGAAATACAAAAGATGTTGGATGCTGGATATTTACAGTCGACCTCGATTCATCACTGATACCAATGGTTTAGAATCCATTATTTTTGGCTTACACAGTGTAAAAGGCCAATTTTAATCTTTCATACAAATTATGACTTGCTACCCACTCGTTCATGGCCCCTTTTTACAAACTGGAAAAGAGATGCGTCACCTGCCGGGAAAGGTCAGACTGACTTTCCACTATATTTTCATGGAGCTGTATAAAAGGCTGAATACAATTTAGTCAAACTTTGTTCAAACGTCTCTCAAAATTGTGGACACTTTTGATTGGGCCTTTTTAACACGGCTCAAATTTCACTTCCCCCATTAATACCTGTAGATTATCCATTTTCCCCATCGTCTTGTAAAATCACAATCTTTCCATTGCCCATGACTAACGTTTCCTTTTGTGTAGGTTTATTTGCATGCCGTGGTGAGGGACGCCCACGGACGGAAAATGAGCAAGTCTCTGGGCAACGTTATCGACCCGCTGGATGTCATTACAGGGATTTCTCTGGAGGTAAAACGGCCTAATCACAATTTTAAGCCTCACAACACACAGCTCAGTCCGTCCTTTCTCATTTGGATTACGCGGTCACTACATCCTCGCATCTCCCTTCAGACTCATTTTCGTATGTGCGCTTTATTAAACCTCCTTTTCTTCCAACAACATTTTATTGAGTCCATCAATCTCTCCACTTTCAGCTGGCGTGAAGCCGTGTGGTCAGGTTAGGAGTGACATGTCCACTAGAGGGCAGTAAAAGGCTGGGAGTAAACAGCGCTTTTGCATAATTGATTTGAACGACAGAGGATTACATCTGCAAAACGATTGGATTTGGCTGATGTATAATGCACAATTGGATTGAAATGTTAATACTGTGACTGCGTGGTGCTGGACGTCATGGGTGCACGACACTCACAGACTAAGTTCAGCTAATTTCTTACAGTGATGATCCAGGACTCTCAATATTCAACAACATATATAGACATTTATCAACATTTATGGACATTGGTCATTGGCCCCTTATAGACCAATGGCTCTCTGTGTGTTTTATCATTGCATTTCTTGTGTTTGAACTATTTGATTCTCTGATCTGTGTTGGTGAAATCAACAGTTTTTTTAAGTCCTTGGACATAACTGCTGTTGTGATTAGGGCTTTACAATAAATTAATTGAATTGAATTACAGATTGCTAAATTAGCAGATGATTGTAACATTGAAATAATCTTGAAAAAACTAGAAACATTAATAATAAATGCTAATGTTGAGAAATGAAGACAGGGCAGCGGCAATTGCATCTGTGCCATTTTTGGAGTCCCTTCAGATCAAAAAAAGAAGACAAGGTTTTTTTTTTGATTTTGTAATGCATTCAGTTCTTTAGATTATGTTTAGGAATAATACTAATATACAGATATGAAAGGGGTCCTCAGTACATAATAGGCAGGTCAGACTTCACACTAAACTTGATGTTTGTGCATGTTTCCCCACATATCTCAGGGTCTTCATGCTCAGCTGAAAGACAGTAACCTGGACCCAGTGGAGGTGGAGAAGGCCAAACAGGGGCAGAAGTCTGACTACCCCAGTGGAATCCCAGAGTGTGGGACAGATGCTCTCCGCTTTGCCCTCTGTGCTTATACCAGCCAAGGTCACTTTTCTCTTCATTATATCCTCACATTTAATTTACTGTGTGTCTTCATAATTACACATTTCGTACATTATGAAAAATATATTAAACGTACATTGCAAAATTGTTTTCAAAGACCTATAACCTAGGCCTATGTAATTATTAAAGGCCTATTTTATATTTGTGTTATTATCCGGTGGCCCTTTAACATACACATACTTGAGCAGTGTTCCATAACCTTTCCCATTAAAAGAATAACCAAAAACAGGTTACATTGGATAATATTCAAAGCCACAGTAACAAGTCACACTGGTTGAAAACACTGCTCCTGAGTACTTGAAAATGGAATATATTATTATATTTTTAAAACATGTAGAAAAATCTACTGTCCTAAATCAAACCCAATCCTGACATTTTATAAATCTCCCAAGTTTCTACCAATTAGACCTCACTTCATTTCGATTTATGTTTTTATTCACTTTGTTGACAACAGAAAAGGAACCTTGGCAAATGTACACAACAAAAAATCTTTGGTTCCAACTTCCTTGGTACAATGCTGTATTATTGGAATACAGTTTGAGGACGAGAATCGTGGTGATGATTTATGAAGTCGTGATCTCTCCCTTTGTTATAAAAAAAGCAGCTTTTTTTAGACACACTTTTTTCCAATGATCATGATAACTAATGTTGGTTGGCTCAAGGCGACATTGCAAACTATCGCAGGATTTCAACTGTCCATCTCATCACTCATATAAACACACTTTAATATTCTGTTCACTATTAATTTCAGTTTCCACTCCTCAGGCAGAGACATAAACCTGGATGTGAACCGTATCCTTGGTTACCGCCACTTCTGCAACAAGCTGTGGAACGCTGTGAAGTTTGCCATGAAAACACTCGGAGACAACTTTGTACCGTCGGAGAAAGCCCAGGTGAGACGACTGCGAAGAAAGACGATATTTCCGTCTTTGTCTTGGGATTATCTTGTGCATTAAGTGCCTGTCAAAGCCTATGTTTGTATATTTGACTTGTTTTCATGGCATTTCTGGCTGTTTTTAGCTTCAAATGAGAAATATGGGAATTTGACACATTTTTGTTCTAAGTTTTTTCCGTAAGTGAAACTTGTCAACACTGGCGAAAGCTGTTGGGACGATAATTAAAAGTCTGAAAGTTAGCTGAGAAATAAGCATCTTACTAAATCAAGGCCGTGGTTTCTTATTTTTGAACAGAACACAAGTTTTGATAGCTTTTTTTTTTTTGAGAGGAAATCCAAGTGAGATGGAGCAGCATTGCACGGCTTGAATGTAAATCCTTAAATCCATTTTGGGAATGCATTCTTCCGGACAAGTTTGCAATCAAATGTTTACCATTGGATGCAGACAGTTGCAACAACCTAATTATTTGACGTAATAGTCTGGGCACACTGTCGAGCTTTACTTTTTCCATGTAGTTAAGAAATTATGTATTTTGTCTCAGTGCTAATATGTTGTAAAAGCTGCTCCAGTTGTATTACCTAGAATAAGATGATTAAGATTAAGTGACAGCCTTTTAAGGACTGAGAAACCGGAGGGCACCGCTAATGTGATTAGGCCTGTGTTGGCGCACCATCACGGTCAAACGTCGCTTGGTCTCTGCACGTAGTGAAAAAGCACATCAACAATTAGGAGAAAGCTTGGCCTGCTGCAAATATTTTAAAATCATCAAAAACACAAATCCGTATCAAGAACAACTTATGAAAGGCACCACAACGGATTTGCTGTATACTGATCATAATTAGGTGTAGTGTGGCGTGTCTGTCTGTAACAAATGTGTTTTCCGCTGCAGTTGTGTGGCCAGGAGAGCGTGTCCGACCGGTGGATTCTGTCTAGGCTCAGTGCAGCTGTCGCTCTCTGTGATGAAGGATTCAGGACTTATGACTTTCCCGCCATCACCACGGCCATCTACAACTTCTGGCTGTATGAGCTCTGTGACGTCTACCTGGTAATAATACAAACACGTCTGCACATCCATAGCAGTTCAACATCTTACTGTTTAAAACTATTCATACAGTATCTCCAATAATATGACAAATATAAAACACTAATATAAGGAGTATATTTATCTGACTCAGTGGTTTGCGCTTATGCTTTACAGCGAGAAGGTCTTAGGTTCAACTCCACCTCCAGGGCCTTTATGTGTGGAATTTGCATGTTCTCCCTGTGTCTGTGTAGGTTTCCGGTTTCCCCCACCACTAAAAACACATACATTAGTTCAGGTTGACTGAGTGTGTGTTTGTGAGTGCAACTGTAGGACATCAGATGCAAATTACCCATGGCTACAATCCGGAGACGTGTGTTCATTAACAAGCACTGTCCCAACCAAATCTAACTATAAATACAAATAGTTACCTGTTTTCGGGTTTCTGCGTGAGGTATAACAAAATCAAACAACCCCAATTTGTGTTTTCAATTAAATGTAAATATTGCAGTCAAACATTTTCGTTATAAGCCCGATGTGTAGACCTCTAAATGTTCAGGAATGCAATAAGTAACATCTTCTAAAAAAGTCATGAGATTAATCATGAAAACATAACTTTTTAAAAGATAATGACTATGATAACAATGCTCATGTTTCATCGCTCTGAAACTCTTGAATCTATATTTTTACACGGCCTTCGTTGGCAGTTCCTGTAAAGGGTAATTACTTGCTGTATGTGGTGTTTGAAAGCTTCTCATCCGTTGCGCCTGTGCTGTAGGAGAGTGTGAAGCCAGTGTTCAGTAAAGTGGACGGCTGCAGCGAGGTCTCCGTCTGCAGACAGACTCTCTACACTTGTCTGGAGGTGGCTCTGCGGCTGCTCGCTCCAATCATGCCCTTTGTCACCGAGGAGCTTTTCCAGAGGTTACCGAGGCGACAGCCACAGCACGACCCGCCCAGCGTCTGCGTGACGGCGTATCCGTGCTCCCTGGAGGTGAGCAGCAGACACCTCAAATGTCACAAAGTTTAATCAAAATCTCCTTTTGCCACATGGCCACAGCTGATGCCAGGGAAGTTGATGTCAAAGTCATGGTCCTGTGTAGGGTTTGTTGACGAAACATTCCTGCTGTATTTTTGTAGACTGCTTTTAGTGCTTTTAAATCTGCAGCTGTTTTGTCCTTAGGAAAAGACACTTGGTGGTCAGAGGGACAAACGGCACAGATTAGTTGCCTCACCACCGTATAAGAATAATGACATGTGCGGCACATAAAGTAGCTTCAGGTGTCTTAAACTTACTGCTATTTGTTCGCCAAATTTGCTTGAGTTGAGTAAAGATTTTGTTGAACAGACTGGACGAGTTTCTTTATTTAAGAAAAATATTTACAAAAAAATATTCCTCAATAGAAATACAAAGTGAAAGGTTATTGAAGTTAAAAGGATTTGCTGATGGTCTGTCTGCTTTGTCGCAGTTCTGCTGGCACAGTGAAGAAATTGACCGTGAGATGGAGTTTGTTATGACCGTGGTCAAAACAATCCGGTCTCTGAGAGCGGACTACAACCTGACGAAGACCAGAGCCGACTGTAAGAAATCTAAACACTAATGTGTCTCTGCCGCTCAGTTTAGATTTGGAGCCGGCAATAGGTTGTGATTATTTCAGATTGACCGGAAGATATAAAATTAGTTCAGGGGATGGAATGGTTGGAGACATCTTCTAAATCGGTTTTCCTTGTTTTTTTATAGCATGTCTGTAACAAATGTTATCATTAACTGAAGTCAGCTTATTAACATGGTTTTATGAAACGGAATTTTGAGAAAAACAAGTTTAAAGATAGACTTTCTATATAGAATCATCACAATCAAATATAACATGTTAAATTTGAATTTCTCTGTTATGGCACACACTTATTTTAGTCACTATGTAGTAAAAGATAAAAAAAAAGTTACTTTGGCTCTAAGCAAACACACAACACTCATTAATTAGATGAAAATCAAGAATGTATTTATTCATTCAATGAATTGAATTTGTTTTATGTAACTTTTCCCCTTCTTTTTTGTGTCTTTCTCTTTATAAGTTACTGTACATTATATATGTATTAGACAATGCCAGTACTATTCTATCATTATGCAGTATATTATTAAATCGCGCAGTATAAATATCTACGCGCAACCAACATGCATTTTTAATGCAAGAGGAAAATTAGGTACCCGAGCTTTAATTTCTTGAGTTTTGGTTGCGCATAGGTAGGAGACGCGGGTTGACCTGGACTTGCAACAAGTTGGGGATTGTCCTATGGTCCTGTCTGCGTGTCTATAAGATAAGAGAACAATAAGATAAGCTTTATTTATCTCACAGAGGAGAAATTTACATGGATAGAGACACTCAGATTGTGCAAAAGGAGGAAATGTGCAAACATGTTACATGCAGGATATATATGTACAATAAAAGTGACAATAATTATGTACAACAAAAGTGACAAGTGTCAATTGGAAAACAGTGTCAATAGTAGTGCAGGTTTTCACACAGTGATAATTTAAAGTGACTTATTGTACAGTCTGACAGCGGTGGGGATAAAGGCCCTGCGGTAGCGCTCCTTCCTACACTGAGGGTTAGTTAGTTAGTTAGTTAGTTTATTTTTTTCTTCGGTCAATATGTACACCTGACCTCGGGTCACACGGATACAGAGCTCACATTTGCTTTTTACAACAAGAAAATAAAAATAAAATGAAAAAAAGAACCAAAATGTGTCCATAAAGGACCTTGTGCGAAACAATACCTGACCGAAAGGGTTTAGGCTGAAGTCGAAACTTATACTGCCTAACCCCTAATACAATGTGAAAATACGTCCAAAGATGACAAATTATACAGTTTCTCATATACTAACGACGGCAACATGAAGCACCAAAAACTTGCACTTGAACAAATCAAAATTATGTTATACATGATCAAAATTGTAAATGACACAACATACAGTTTCTCATATACCAACGATGGTAACATGAGGCACCAAAAAATTGCGCTTCAACAAATCAAAATAATGTTATACATGATCAAAATTATAGGTGACACAATATACAGATTCTCATATACCAACGATGGTAACATGAAGCACAAAACATGAACTTCCATAAACACGAGTTATTAAGCATAGTCCAATTCAATTGTCCTATACTTCTCCATAATATTTGACTTATACTTTTTTTTGAATGCTTTAATAGTTCTTGAGCCCTTAAGTTGAACAGATAGACTGTTCCATAGATCAACTCCTTTGACTGATACACATGTCCTCTTAGTATTACTCTTTGCTCTGGGTTTCTGAAGCAGATCAGTTCCTCTGAGGCTGTAGCTACATTCTCTAGTATGAAACATCTTTTGCAAACAGTGAGGAAGCATGAAGTTGTGAGCCTTGTATAACACAGCTGCAGTGTAAACATCAACAAGATCATACAATTTTAGAATATTATGTCTAATAAATAGTGGATTTGTTGGGGAAAGGTATTCGGCATGACTGATCACTCTAATGGCTTTCTTTTGTAAGATAAAGATAGGTTTTATATTAGTTTTGTAGGTATTCCCCCATAATTCCACACAGTAGCTGAGGTATGGAAGGATGAGGGAATTGTAAAGTATATATAACGCATTTTGATTTACAGAAGTTTTAATTTTACACAGTATAGCAATGAGTTTAGAAATTTTAGTCTTTAGAGTGTTTATATGCACTTTCCAGTTTAACTTATGATCAATATTGATTCCTAAAAACTTTGTTTCATACACCCTTTCAATGTCTACCTCTCCAATACTGATTTTACATGGGGTCTTTATTATTTCCCTTTTTCCAAAGATAATATATTTAGTTTTATGCAGATTTATGGAAAGTTTGTTTACATCAAACCATGTTTTTAATATCTTGAGTTCACTTCCTACTGTATTTAGAAGCAGCCCAAGATCTTTTCCAGAACAATACAGACTGGTATCATCAGCAAATAAGATGCATCGTGATTTATTAAGAACTTCACAGATTTCATTTATGTACAAAATAAATAATTTGGGTCCTAATACGGAGCCCTGAGGAACACCGTGGGTTATTTTTGCTTCCATTGAGCTGATATTATTGATTTTGACATACTGACTTCTATCACTTAAATAACTTTTTAGCCAAGTGTGCGCTAAGCCCCGAACCCCATACCTTTCCAATTTATTTAAAAGCAATGAATGATCTATTGTGTCAAAAGCCTTGCTTAGGTCTATGAAGACTCCCACAGCATACTCACTGTTCTCAAAAGATGTAGCTATGTTTTCCACTAGTTCCATGACAGCCATTGAGGTGGACCTATTGGATCTGAAACCGTACTGATGTTCACTCAACAAGTTATGCTTGTCTACAAAACAATCAAGTCGTTTGACGAATAGTTTTTCCAGTATTTTTGAAAACTGTGAGAGTATAGAGATTGGTCTATAATTTGTTAACTGCTGCCTGTCACCGTTTTTAAATATGGGTATAACTTTGGCAGTTTTCATTTTACTTGGAAAAATACCCGTTAGAAACGACTGATTACATATATACACAAGAGCAGGGCTTAAAGTTTTCCGGCGTGAGGAAAAAAAAAAAAAAAACACTTTTTTTTTTTTTTTTTTTTTTTTAATATATATATAAATAAATAATGATTGCTGTCATTTGAAAAAAGGTTCAAGTGTGTTCTACCAATTGTATGAAAGGATTGCATGTGTATAGCGCAGGGATTAAAGAGTTCCGTCTAAGTGACGGATTTCCGTCAAATGAAATTGGTCTGAAAAAGAAACAAAATATATAATAATAATATAATACACACAATGAAATGGTTAATTATAACAAAATATATAGTAATACGTGTGAATCTGTTGTATATATCTAGATATATATTAATAATTTGAATATAATTGTATTTATATGTATATAGAAATAAAAAGTAACGAGTGGGCCTTGAACGTGCCGTGGCTAGCTACATGAGCGCTCAGTAAATGATTCAAGGCAATGGGACGTAGCCAAGTTAGCGATGGTAACACGGAGGTGATAGTTTCTGAAAAGTGCACGGAGCTTTTGAAAAGGAGAAGAGGACAAGGAAAATGTAATCCCGAACGGAGCAATAACAGCCAGCAGCCCGCGGACCGGTAAACTGGGCGCGTTATCAGAGGAAAGGTAGGACATAACTAACGTTTACCAAACGCAATGCTTTTTTATTTAACGGAATGTACAATATGTACTTTGCTGTGACTGGGAATGGGGACAAGCATGTCTTGGTGAGCTTTTGATAATATCTTGGTGGCGATCCGCATGCAAAACTGCGTGATAAAAAGAGCCAATCAACGAGAGCGAACGGAAGAAACTCGCTGAAGAAAGGTGTGTGTTAGCAGGTCTTATATTCATTCATCAAAGCTAGCCTAGCATGCACGCACAATCACAATCATGGATAATAATGATAATAATAATAATGCATCGGTTTTATATAGCGCTTTTTTGGACACTCAGACGCTTCACATGTGTCATTATTCATTCACTCCATACACGGTGGTGATAAACTACTACTGTAGCCACAGCTGCCCTGGGGCACACTGACAGAAGCGAGGCAACCAGTATGTGCCATCGGCCCCTCCGACCACCACCAACCATTCACACACACACACCAGACTCATTCTAGGCAATGGGGGTGAAGTGTCTTGCCTAAGGACACAACGGCAGTTTGGCACTTTACAGCCACAGCCGCCCCACTCGTTGTTTATGGAAGAAGGAGCTGTATAAGTTGCTGTTGATAACGGAGTGAAAAATAAATGGAGGTGGGCATGGCTGGATGAGGTGGAGACGATGGGATTCTGTTGCTTCATGGTGCAAAAAGATAAAGGTGTCCGGTGCTTGTTCGTACTTCGCTATTATTATTTTTTTATATGGGAGTAATGAGAAAACAGCTTTGGATTCACCACCAGCTCAAAACTGCGCACTTGGCAGCTGTCCGTGCACTTTCCCACACTTCTTTACCTGGTGCATCAGATTCAGCGACAACTGAGACTAGGCTTGCTCTGGTGGACTGTGTCTGTGACCTAAAACTATCTGTGGCTTTATCGCAGAAAATAACCTGTCGTTCAGAACCATCACTACCGCTGGTAGATTTAATTATCATTAATCATTTGCAGTTGATAAAACTGCGCTGTGCACTAGCACCAAGTTGATAGGGAAACCTTTTTCTTAAACATTGAGTGTCCACAAACAAATGTGGACAGAATTTTGAATGTCCTTTTGCGATATTTTGACGAGGACAGAGCCAAAGGACAACGCCTCATCTCGCCTCAAGTAAAGCCAATGATGCAGATGAACTACTCTCACTAATATTTTGTCAAAGAGTTGACAAGTTGCTTGATCCACTGGTTGTAATTTCACATCAAAATACACCAGTTTAAATGTATATCTTTGAAGAATTCGTTTGATCTGTAATTCATTATATTTCCATGAGAGAATTTTCAGTCAAATCTTTTTTTTTTGCTTTAACCCCTGGATGATGTATTTATTGCCAACAACTGATGTTTATAATAAACATCAGTTGTTGGCATTAAATAGATATAAATTATATGTATGAGCGTATAAAGGCGCTTATAAAAAACGCTTATTAGTGATCATTCTATGATTCATATAGATGGTTCAGGCTCAGGAATTTTTTCAACTTTAACCCATGCAAGAGGCTTGACAATATAATTACTGATCTCTTTCACTAGACACATGTCCATGTCAGATCCATCTGTTGATCTTTTAGCACTAAAGGAATTTACAATTTCAATAATTTCTCTCTCACTGATACTTCCAATGAAAAGTGAATTTGCATTATTTGTTGTAATTCTTTCATCAATTTCATTCACATTGTTTGGTCTCACAATTTCATTGGCTAACTTCGGCCCAACACTGACAAAGAAGCTGTTAAATGCATTTACAATATCCTTTTTTTCACTGATAACTGAATCGTTTACTGTGAAATAATGTGGATATTCTTCCTTTTTTTTCCCGTTTCTGATAATGCCATTCAATACCTTCCAGGTACCTTTGATATTACGCTTATTCTGCTCCAGAACATTGTAATAGTATGCTTAGATTGATTAGATCTTATTATTTGAGTTAATTTATTTTTATACGTTTTGTACCTTTCTTCAGTTTGTTTAGTCCTCTGCTTTAAATGTGCTCTGTAAAGTTTTTGCTTTCTTTTACAAGCCTTAACTATGCCCTTGGTAAACCATGGCTTATCCTGGTTGATTTTGATTTTACTATAGCATTTCATACGTGGGCAGTGCTGGTCATACAGTTGTATTAATGTACGTAGGAAGGCATTGTATGCTCTATCCGGGTCTGGAGTTGCTTACACTTCTTCCCATGTTTGGCCACTTAGGTCGCCCTTGAGAGCGGCCATAGCTTCAGGTGTGCGGTGTCTTATAAATTGGATGTCCTTTATTTTGGTTATGTTCTTTTGTAATTGTTTGAAGATGCTAAAGATTGGCAGATGGTCAGTGATATCATTGATAAGTACTCCAGCTGTAATTTCATTTGCTAACTGATTAGTAAATATATTGTCTATTAGTGTTGACGTGTCCGTGGTAATTCTGGTTGGCTGATTAATAAGGGGGAAAAGAGTGTTGCTGTACATAGTATTAATAAAGTCTGAGGTTTTCATGTTTTTCTGAGAGTTAAGAAGATTGATATTAAAGTCACCACACACAATATGGACCTTGTTTGAATTACTCATACTAAAGAGGGTGTCAATATTCTTGTTGAAATTATCTAGACATGATCTGGGTGTTCTGTACACACAACTAACTACAATATTTTTTGACCTTTCTACAATAATTTCACATGTTATACATTCCAAAACATCATCAATAGTGGTTGACTTACCACCAATCTTTTCACATCTCAGGTTTGTATCTATGTAAAGTGCAATGCCTCCACCCCTTTTATTAATCCGATTGACGGTGAACAGTTCATATCCATCTAATTCTACTTCAAAGCTATCTCCATCAAGCCAAGTCTCAGACACAGCTATGACACTGAATTTTCTAAATTGGCTAAGGTAATATTTAATGTCGTTAAATGTTTTTTCAAACTCCTGCTATTGAAGTGAATAATGCTAAAGGATCCATTCCTATTAATGCTTTTAAATTGTTCATCAGTATAGACATCGCAATCATTCATTATATTGTTAAACAAATGCGTGTCTGGATCTATGTCACAGCCAAACTCATTTGTTTTGTAATTCATTTCATCACTCAGATTAATGTGTCTTCACCACCATTCATAAATCCTGCATCGTTGTTGTCAGCTTCAGATTCACTCAATTCATCCTCACTGACATACATTTGTTTTTTGTTTTGTCATACACACTCATTCTTCCCAAAAACGCATACCTTAGTACATTATTAGACAGGGAATCACTCACGCACACTAAGCATCCATACACACACACGTACGCAAGGCACACACACGCACAGCATACACATGCACATTTATGCAACAAACAAATAATCCCACACACGCGCAAACCCAGCACACAGTCGGACCCACGCCGAATACTACAGTCTACAAGGTGATGTCCCGTACAGACAATCCCCGTCCAGAGAATAGTCCCCGTGTCCCCAGTCCGCTCAGGTCCAGAGTCCAAAGTCCTAGTGATCGAAATATCCACATCCACTTGATGAGTCCACTGAATATTAATCGCGTAACCACCGAGAGAAGGAAAGAGGCGCTCAGTCATTTTATATTGAAAAATAAGTTAAAAAATGTCCCAAACTTGAATACTCCATCCATAGCGATCCATATACGTTACGTTTATTAATCCTCAATCCAACAGAAACAAGTCCTTCAGTCCCTTGTTTACTTCGTACATTATTTCTCCCGTGGGCATCCGCTAGGTAACTAAATAATATTGATAATAAAAATGAGGCTAAATATCTCCTGTACGCATCCATGTCCTCCCATCTGCAAACATTGTCCCTCCCATTCAAACTTGGACTTAACTTCCCTCGGATAGTGTCAAGAATACTCAGTGGAATTGACAACATTATTTGAATTGGTCAAGGTCTTTCATTTCTCTTACCAGTATGACTTTAGCTTGTTCCGGAGTGTGGCCATTGAGCTGGATAAATACCTTACAATTCTTGGTCCATGTAGCTTTGATTTTCCCGTTTTTTCTCAGGATACGTGCTTCCCTGGCAATTCCAGCCGTTTTCTTGGTAAGATGATCATTCAGATACACAGATGTTCCTTTTAGCTTCTTCCCTTGTCGCATGAGCTCGGTTTTATCTTTGCGGTTTCCAAAGCGCATGATGATAGCTGGATTGGTCTTGTCCTTCCGTGGCAAAGTGTGGCACGCCGAGATGGTGTTCGGATTCAGATAAATATCCTTTTGTGCCAGAAAGTTCACAACTTGCGCTTCCAGCGTTTGCAAATCCTCGGCGTTGGCATCCTCAGTAGTACTGCTGCCTTCCGTAGCTACTCTTGCATAAGAGCGAGGCTTGACGGTAAGGCCTGTAATAATTACATCTTCCATCCTGGTGTACTGCTCGAGGTTGTCGATCCTGTTCTCAAGCTCTTCGATGGTTTTGTCTCTTTCTCTTACGATGTTTTTAAGTTGTTTCACTTCTTCGAAAAGTTCCGCCAGCTTGGTCAGCTGTTGCGTCACTTTCGTGAGCTCCCCAGACATAAAGTTTAGAGACTCACGGATATCCTCCAGATCATTATCCATCTTTGCCTCCGCTGCTGATTTCTTCGGAGCCATTGCTCACTTGCTATTTGTTTCTCACTTACACTACAGATAAGAAACAAAGGTTTATTTGGCACTAAGACTGCAGCGTTTCACAGGGCGCAGCCATCTTCTTGTAGTTTGAAAGTTATTGAAAGTAATTTTAATTAACCTCCAAAATTGAGACATCATTTAAAGTCAAGACCACTTCCCGCTTTTGTTTTGTGCGCAATCAATCAAAGCCAACAGCACCGCGATCAAACGAGGCCTGAAATCGCATTACGGCCACAATCACATCAACTTGAGTGGGCGACTTTTTCTTTTTCAGCTGGAGAAAAATAACGACGTTGGCACAGCTTCCGAGACTACATTTGATTTGAATTTTCCAAAATGTCTGCCAAAATGTCTCTTCCACTTTGGAGGTCACCCGCTCGTTGTTTTGGCGCGTTCCAAAGCTCTCGTAATCAGTCTCCTCCATCATCTTTGAGCTGCTGCGTGGATGGAAGTGGGCTGGGACCCGGAGCTGGGGTTATGTGACTGTGGCCCGAGCGTTCATCAGAGCGGATCCAGAGAGACTTCTCCTCCCCCGGATCACGTGTGAGGGTGTCTCAGTCTTCCACTGAAGGAGCTCCTCAGCTCCTCTACAGTCCTGTGCAGTGGGTGGGAGGTATTGTTCATGATGGAGGTGACTTTGACTAGCACCCTCCTGTCCCTCACCTCCTCCACAGAGTCCAGGGGCCTCCTGTCCCTCACCTCCTCCACAGAGTCCAGGGGCCTCCTGTCCCTCACCTCCTCCACAGAGTCCAGGGAGCAGCCCAGAGTGGAGCTGGCCCTCCTGACCAGCTTGTTCAGTCTGTTTCTGTCCCGCTCTGTGCTGCCCGGGGCCCAGCACACGGCAGCGTAGTAAATGGCAGAAGCTACCACAAGCTATGACAGAGTCATAAAAAGTCCTGAGCAGAGGTCTGCTCACTCCGAAGGACCGCAGCCTCCTCAGAAGGAAGAGGCGACTTTGGCCCTTCTTGTACAGGGCATTGGTGTTATGGGACCAGTCCAGTTTATTGATAATGTGAACACAGGTACTTGAAGCTGTCCTCCCCCTGGATGTTCATCAGTGTGTGGGAAAGTTGTTGTTCTCCTGAAGTCGATTATCAGCTCCTTGGTCTTACTGGTGTTCAAGCACAAGTGGTTGCGCTCACACCAGTCGACAAAGTCTGTGATAACCGACCGATATTCCAGTTCGTTCCCCTCAGACACACAGCCCACGATGGCGGAGTCGTCTGAGAACTTCTGCAAGTGACAGCTGTGTGTGTCGTGTGTGAAGTCTGAAGTGTAGATGGTGAAGAGAAACGGTGAGAGGACAGTGCCCTGAGGGGCCCCAGTGCTGCAGACTACCACCTCAGACTCACAGCTGCGCAGCCGCACGTACTGTGGTCGGTCTGAGAGGTAGTTGATGGTCCATGCAGTGAGGCTACTGTCCACTCCCGCGTCCTCCATCTTCCCCTGCAGCAGTGCCGGTCTGATGGTATTGAAAGCGCTGGAGAAGTCGAAAAACATGACCCTCACAGCGCTCCCGGCGGGCTCCAGGTGGGAGAGCGTCCGCTGCAGGAAGTAGATGACGGCGTCCTCTACTCCGATGTTGGGTCTGTAGGCGAACTGCAGCGGGTCCAGGGTGGGGCTGACCACGGTCGGAGATGGGTGAGGATGAGCCGCTCCAGGGTCTTCATCAGGTGGGAGGTCAGTGCGACTGGTCTGTAGTGAGCCGGTTCCTTGGCGTGAGCTATTTTAGGAACCGGGATCACACAGGAGGTCTTCCACAGGACAGGGACCTTCTCCAGGCTGAGGCTCAGGTTGTACATGTAGCTGAGGACCCCAGAGAGCTGGTCTGCACAGGTCCTCAGCAGCCTGGGACTGATCCCGTCCGGTCCTGCGGATTTCCTCAGCTTCAGTCGCTGGAGCTGACTCCTCACCTGGTCCGGTGTGATGGAGAGGGGGGGGGGACCGGGGTGTACTGTCCGAGGTGGGGGCTGGGGATGCGGGGGCAGGAGGGCCCGGGGATGCGGGGGCAGGAGGGCCCGGGGCAGATGGAGAGGGGGGAGAATCAAACCGCTTGAAGTACTGGTTAAAATCATCCGCCCGGTGCTGGTCTCCATCCGCTGTTCACCATTTTTAATGTAAAAAACTAGTGAATTTCACCTAGATATTTTCAGAAATTAAAGACAAGATGTTATATAATAATTATTTAATGAAAACACAATTTTGCCAATTAAATGACAATCAACCTATTTTTACTATTTACTCAAAGTGCCAGAGCAACATCCGATGGGTTTTCCCAGATCGATTCACATTTACTAAATCTCATCATATTTGGGAATTACTTACTATACATTTTATATTCCAACAGTTACAGTGCTTCAATGTTACAAATATTTTTTACTTTATTATTTTGAAAACTAAATGCCCTGATTCTCAAAAAATTGTTTTAAAATAGTCTTATTTCTGTTTACCCCCATGTATTCACTCAAATAATATAATTCACAGCCGTTGCACCGTGCCCCAAAGACCTGTAAATGGACAATGCAATGTTCCTGACGGCAATAACACAATCCTGAATCTTTCATGTTATCGATTGGCCTCATACTGTTATGTCCTTGGTTTATTTCTACGGTTTTTTTAACATTTTCATTAAAAGCGTTGCACTGTTTTCTAGTTTAGTGTTGAGCTGTTGACAAAGTAAATCAAAATATAACCTTGGCTGCCAGAATGTGCCGTTTTCTTTGCTCATACTCTGGATGTGTTTGTCCTCAGGCTATTTGCAGTGCATTGATTCGGCCACAGTGAGCCTGGTGGAGAAATACAGCCTTCAGATCCAAACTCTGTCGTACTCTCAGGCGGTGATTCCCGTGGCAGCCGCTCAGCCCGCGCCTGAAGGCTGTGCGGTGGCCATCGCATCAGACAGGTGCACCGTGAACCTGATGCTCAAGGTGAGAAGGGACGAAGTGTGTTGGTCGTACGCAGTGGATGTATCAAAGAGCCTTTTACAGACGGTTTTCCATGTTATTGAGAACATGTGTTTTGCTCCAGTGCTCATGTTGTAAAAGCGGTCCCAGATGTTAGAGATCACTGGAAATGCTTAAAACTCAAAGGACTGTGTAAGGAAAACGGCATGGTAAACACACTCACTGTAGATCTGTGGTCCCCATTGATTATACATGTTCTCTGCAGAGGACAGGGCGTACTTATTTGCTAATTGCCGTGGGGGGGGGTGTGTGTGTGTGTGTGTGTGTGTGTGTGTGTGTGTGTGTGTGTGTAAAAAAAAATACTTATAGCTTCATAGAACACTTTAGAATCATGAGATCTCTCAAGTGACACTTTGATGACTGTGTAGTGTCTGTAACCACAATTCTCCCCCATAAACCTGATTTGAGTTTCTGTTCCTTCCCTTCCTGCCTCAGGGTCTCATTGACGTGGAAAAGGAAGTGTCAAAGCTGATGACAAAGAGGGCAGACTTGGACAAACAGATGGAGAAAGTCAAAGAGAAAATGGCAAAGAGCGACTATAAAGACAAGGTGCCGCTGAAGGTGCAGGAGCAGGATGCAGAGAAGGTGAGAAAAATAAATTGACTCTGGGTGTTTCTCCCTCTTCTGGAAACTGCATGGGTTCCTGCTGATAATTAATTTTCCTCTTCCGACAGCTACGACAGAGTCAAACTGAACTGGAGAAGGTAAAGGAGGCTATTGAGAACTTCAACAAAATGATCTAACACGCCTTTTTTGCTAGATCTCATGTCTGATAGCTTTTATTTTACACTACGCTTGAGACATTGTGCCAGCCTTATTTTTATAATAGTTCACAAGAAGTTATTTGTATGACTCTATTCAAGTGACAAGATTGAAAGATTAGATATTGCAGTCCTCATCCTTTTGCTTCTACAGCCAGCTTCTTCTAACCTGTCTCACAGCGACAGTATATAATGTACATTATTGAACTAAGAATAAAGAATCGCTGAAATGGCTTTTACAAATGAGAATTTTAAGTTCATACTATATGCACAGTGCGGTCGTATTACTTATAGGGCAGCAAAACCACAGAGGAAGCCTGCTCTTGTCAAAGTTCCCAGCTACTATAAGAAAAACAGACTTGGCAGTTATGTAGTTTGTTGTATTTAATGAGGTTTGTACATTGTCATGTGTAGTGTAAAATCTGGCAAACACACATCCTTTTATTGTTCATAAATGTTTCCAAATGAAGTGAATAAAGAACTACCAATTTGTCTTGTTGCATTCAAGTGAATTAGTCAAAACATATGCTCAGATTCCAGTGTCAAACATTTTATTCAACATAAAGCCAAGGAGGACCTTAAAATCTTTGGCGGCATTTGTATCCGGATAATTGTTCAGAAAGGATTAAAAAAAAAAATAGCCATAAACTACAAATGGAAAGTCGATGTCGCACGAGTGAAGAAATTGGACACATTTCCGCTAAACACACTTTTTTGAACATTGAAAAAAAAGGAACAGTACAATATTTCCTCATGTACCATGGCTATTTTACAGCTTTAGGAAGAGCATGTCATAAAACCAGCATTTTCATGTATGCATTACATCATTGTTATGCAAAATGATTTGCTACTTGTGCATTCATTGACCTATTCTGCTCACTCTGTAACCAGGAGTAAAATTATAGTTAAACAGTTTGGAATTAAAATGTAATGATAGTGCACATGGCTTTTCAGAATACCTGGAAAAAAAACAATTGGAATTTTTTTTTCCCTATTTGAGTATTGTACGTAGTGAGGAATTATTTTAAGTTCCATTGCCAAGTCAGTTAAGTAAGAATGCCACTTCAATTCCACTGGGAGCATTTTCCTCTTTACAAAATTAAGAGCAGTCAAAACATTTCACTCCTTTGAATATTGGTTACTTCCGAAGTGTGATCTGCTACAGTCTCCAGGCCGGGTGGAACTCTGCGGCTGGCAGCGGAGTGCAATGTGTAGTCTCAAAGTTGTGTAGATACTTGTGCGCCTGAAAGAAGGAAAGGGGGTTCAACTTTATCATTTAAACTTGAAAAACATTTAGAAATTCAAAAGAAAAGGAATCAATTCTTCCACAATATTTGATTCCTCGTCACAGACTCTCACATCTATGCACACTTCCTCCAGTTCATTGGGGGCAACCAGAGGTGTGCACGGGTCCTCAGCTTAGACTGTATATATTAACAGATAGTCACGCCTATCTCCACCGTTCAAACTAATGGGCCAAAAATTGTGCTCTACTGGAGCTATCCAAAATGGCCGTGAGTGGTTGAACGAGTGCGTTAAAAAATTCAAAGCGACTAAACCAGTGGTCCAAAAAAATTCACTCCCCTCAGCATTGACACACATGTGGAACGGTGCTTTGGGCCAAGAGCCAACTTTTGGTCCATCCTGTAAAGACGTTTCCGAGAGGTCACCTAATGCTATATGTTAGCATTGGCTAATTCTCATTCTGGGTCCACCCCCATCGGCCCGGGGTGGTATTGCAAGCATGTCAGTGCACGTCATTTTGGCCACTTTTGAGCCGGGACCCGCCCCCACTGGTCCTCAGGTGTTTAGATGCATTTAGATGGAGATCGTTTGTTTGAACATCCATGCTACTACCAGGAACCTCAGAACAATCAAGCCCATGTATCCTATAACTTTGAAGTAGATTCTGTACCCACTATATACATCCCCTTTAATATAATCCCTTTATCAAGAAGTTCCGCAATGTACCTTTCCTCACTGGTTTGAACCTGGGGCCATGTGAACAAAGCACGCAGCACTTGATTACATTAGCCCAGCTCCCTCCTCTCCACCACAACAGCAGCAGATCTCTTAAGGGGGTTACACGGAGGCACACGGAGGCACACAAAGCCCAATTCAGGAGGTATTACCGGGGGAGGAGAAGCATAGCATTAGCTGTAATTGATGGCACTCCACTTGTTTGGTGTTAAATGACTTCAATAACGGGGGAGGCTCAGCGAAATATATTACCACAGTCAACCTGAGAGCACAGGTGAGGCGGTTACTACGGCAACGGCAAAAGTGTTCCTCTGTGATAATGATGTCTAAGAATAGCGGAGGCTTTCTGCACCCCACACGGATTGTCGGAGAAGTACGGAAAGTAGGACTTGTTTAAATAAGGTTTATTGAAGAGAGGGTTTTGGATTGGATGATGCAAATTGTCACTTGGGCACCAGAAGCATCAGTAATCATCAAGGAAAAAGCACTCACGCAGATGGCTGTCTTCAAAGTAAAAGGTTGTTTTGCAGCTCTGGGTTGTGCACACAGCTGCTGTGCCTTTGAGCAAGGCTGACAGTGTTTAGTAATGTAACTAATCACATAGTCAAAGTAACTTGCCAATTACTTTTCAATGTAACATCATCAAATTACAGCACTTGAAAAGAGTTCCTCCAGTAAGTAACTTTTCACAAAATAATGTAGGTATATATTGTAATATACGTGAAACATGACATTATGTTTGAGCTCCTAGAATGTAAATTTAGTTGAAACCCCTCAGATGACATTTATTCATCTTCAAATCACTGATGTTTATTTTGTTGAGGGCTTCCTCTCGGTTACACACGGCTGGCGGTACAGGAGCCTTCAACATGGGCACATCCTTATTTTGGCCAAGCATTAGTCAGTGGGCGGACACCTCTGCGTTGGCTTTCATCTCACCTCAAATCAGTTTGTGTGCATTCTCAACACTCCGGGGGATGAGACTGCTCCAATTAAACTTTCCCGTATCTTTCCTGACGTAGGAGGTCAGTAACATGGGGATAACGTTAGAATATGTCATGCTGTTATTTTGCTCAGTATCGAGTAATCAAATTAGTTACTTAGCAATGGTAACTCATTACTGTTGAGTAACTTATTTTTTTTAACATGACCAACAATAATGTCATTCATGAAACTACCTTTTTCTATATAAGCTATAGTTGTATATTGTGTACGTGTACTCCTTTGTACATCTGACCATAAAACACATCCATTTGGTCCTCATTGAAAACTCACAATAGAATTACATACTACAGGCACTTCACTGGAATATGTGTATGTGTGCGTGTATATCCACACACACACACACACACACACACACACACACACACAAAAATAACTCACCAAATAAAGAGCCAGCTGACGTCTTCCTTCTGGAGTCATATCCTCTCCTAGAAACAGGAACGAGGCTCAATTCTCTGTAGGTTTTGTGGTGAAGGATTCATGTTAAAGTCAAATTACTCACCAACAGACCAGGGGAAGCGCACGTCCCTCTCCGTCTGATACGACTGCAGCACCGACGCACACCAGTCGTCGTCCACTTCATACTGACTGTACACAGACACTGCAGACAGAGACTACTTTAAAAACATTCAAACCGAAACTCATCAAAAGGTACTCATGCACTAGAATCAAAATCTAAACTCCTGTATCAGAGGTGTTGGCTTTAAGGCCTCCATCGGGTGTGAATAAGAGCTGTGCAGAGACAGAAGCTTTGATTGTTGAGCCCGAGGGACTGTCGGATTTATTATTTACATTCAAGGGCTACTTCATTAGGATCCATAATGGTGTTTTGTTTAGACCACATCTAATAAAGACTTATTAGTGACTAAAAGATAGAAGTTGTGACTAGAAGATAAAAAAAGACTTTTTATTCTAATAAATAGTATTTGACATTTTATTTTCTAATGTTTGAACATGACTGATTAAATGGACATTGTCAGGGATTATTGACAAAAGGAGTACACCGACAGCCAATGCTTAATGAAGAGCAATTTCCATCCATCCATCCATTTTCTACCCTTTAATCCATTTCTGGGTCAGGGGGGTGGCAATCAGAGATGCCACCCAAGTCTCATAGCACCAGCCCCTCACTGACCCTCTGCAGGTGGTGAGTCCACAGGAGGACGGCTGCTCTCTGAGTGTGAGCATAGCCTTGATCTTTCAGTGGGGGCTTTGGGCAAAGTGGGGTTAAGTGTCTTGCCCAAGGACACAACGACAGCAGCCATCAGTGGGAGTCGGTGGAGAAGGTGCAGAGGTGGGAATTGAACCCACAACCTTCTGGCCTTAAGGCCAATGCTCTACCAACTTAGCTACTGTCGCCAAAAGAGCAATTTCTTTACTGTAAATTAAGTTCTCATTGTCTCGTTCTGTACATGTGCACAGTATCCCCTCAAGTTGCATCCCCTTTAATTATTATTTATTATTAGGTACCTACTTCTACAAAAATGTAACTGTGATAGCAACGATCTATGACACCCTTGGCTCATGATTTAATATTAAGCAAATGTGAAATCTGGAGATTTTGTTACATTTTGTCCTCTGCCTTTCGTTAGACTAAATACATAATAATAATATTAATAATTTTAAATTGTCTTCTTGTAATATAAATTATGTTTGGACCACCCTCTTCGGTCTTATGTTCCATGCCTGGTGAGAAGAAAAGGTGATTGAGCCATTGCCCTCGGCACTTTGATGATATTTGCTTTCCCACAGAAGGTATTCTGCAGACACTGCATTTTATGACAAAGGACATCAGTGTGCACCGTTTGATTAGAATCATATAAATACTTCATCTCCGGGAAACACAAACAGCCACAAGCAACACAGACTGGTGTGCTATTGCTTCAATGTATTGTCTGATAACATAATTTTCTAAAATCTAAACTCCTACACATGCACAGAAAGATAAGCATTCATTTTATGTTTTAAAATGTTTTTAAGAAATACAGTGTAATGTAGTAATATGACATGAATAGTTTAATGGCCTAGAACAAGTTATAATGCTTTATGGGTCAGGTTAAAAGCTGCACAAGCAAACCTCCTGTTTACTGTCAAAGATAAGAGTTTTCAAATATTCATGATTTCATGACCTAAATATTCTTTATATTCACAGTGGATCAGCTTTGTGACACCACAACCCCACGGATACGTTTACCACTTACTTTCTTCGATGTAATTGTAAGCTCCGAGCCACTCCCGGACCACTCTGATGCTCTCGTCTGTCATTATTTTAGGATATCTACAAAGCAAAATAGATACATGAAAATAATACCAAAACCGTGAAACAGTAAACCCATGATTGTTTTGATAGATTCCATTAAAACAGACCTGAACTGCAGAAGTTTGAGCAGCAGGTCGTTGCCCCTGTTCGACATGATATCCTCTGGACCCCTGAAACATGCGTGGGCGGGAAAATACGAGAAATATGAACAGGTGAAAAAATACAGTAGTGTCTTGGTTGACTCTTTTAAAAACCCATAATGGACAGTTGTTAAGAACACAGATGACATTTCAACTGAATTTGCCCTTGACAAAAGATGAAGCCATTGGAGGAGATACAACAAGTCGGTTATGATTGATAAATGATGAACTTATTCCGCAGAGCAATTTACAAATATGTAGTTACTGCATGAAATCACATCTCTTGTCAAGAATCAACTTTTTCCTGTATCTGCTCATAAGTTCACATACATATTTTTCAGTCAGTAGGATAAAAAAATATATTTTCACCTCATATTTAGAGGTTGGGGCAAATTCTAAGAAAAGATCCACAAGGGATAAAAGCCACAGAATAATAACAAACATTATAATCGCAAAGAACAAGTGGAAAACATGTAAACTCCACACAGACGTCCTTTCGGGAGGAGGAAGGACAAATGCTAACCCCTGCTCCAGGCCATAAAAGACTAAAATCATGATTTTAAATAATCAAATATAAAACCCCACGTTACCAGTTTAAGATCTCTGAAAGTCAACGCTTTGGTCAATGCTGCAAAAAAACTACTTTTATTTTTGTATTGATTTTATCCTAAACTATATCTTCATATTTTTCCTCAAGTTTATTATTATTAGAAAGTGCTAAAAAACAAATGTATTTTAGTGATCCTGATTTGAACAAGCCCGACTAACCCCTGCTCTTCCAACACTGCTCTTTGGACACACAATGAACAGATGAATAGTGAATTCCTTGCCATGACAACCATTAATTAGAGAGTCCTGCTTTTTGTGAACTTTGAGCCGCACTGATGCTGCAGGTGTGACATTTTAACAAGTTTCCGCAGTGCATACAAATATTTGTGTTCACCTTCAAATTAGCGAGGTGGAGATTTAGAAAACGTAACTCCAGAGAGCACAGAGCCGTGTGTGGAAGAGTGGATGAGGCCAATTATGATCGAGGGAGCGAGCGTTAATTATACAGTAAAATAATATTCACATTGTCTGCCGTTAAGGTGCACATGACAGGTTGGAATACTAATTTCATAGCCAGTTTCATATCCACAGCAGACTCCCCGTTCTGCAGATATGACCCATAACTTAGCCTAGAGAACTCACTTGCTCATCTCGTAAATGGAAATTGTAATGCAATACTGTGAAATAAGGAGGATCCTTTGCAAAACATCTTATTAAGCACACTTTTAAGCTTGTTCCCAAAACAAAAACAGACAAAACTCGTATAGCTCTAAAGTGCTATGTAAGTACAATGTATTATTATTTATCATTTATACACATATCTAGAATCATCAACACAAGCTTAAGCCGAGCACACCAAGGAACAGAATACTGATTCTGCCCGAGAGATAGAGATAGACCCCCAGAGGTTGGGCTGAGTATCTTCCAGAGCCTGTCGATGTGATACCAATCTTGATACAGGGAATTCCAAATAAATCCGATTTGAATATCCAACTATAATTATTTTATCCTTTTACTTTATCTGAAAAACCAGAAAATTAATACTGCAAAAAGTTTTTAGCACTCACAATCCTTTTTAAACTGTCACAAACCCACCAACATGGCTGCTCTTAAATCCCATTCACAATGGAGAATGCATCTATTCTCCAACCATCAAAAAAATAAAATACCAAAGAGTAAATATCTCCACAAAAACTAATATTGCTCCTTTACATTTCAATTCTTTATTGGCTGCATAATGTGGAAAAATAAAAAAATATGTTTGACTCACGTAGTTGTAATGATCTCATCTCTGGTTCTCCGAATAAATAAAACTGGACCATGGTATCTGAAGACAAACACACAATATGAATAAAAGACTGATTAAAAGGTGTTCAATAAAAACGCACAATTACACTGTTGGACCCACTTGAGTAGCTGCTCTACGTTGTTTAGGTTCATGTACGTCCTCACGGTGTACTGCACGAGAGGCCCTACAAGAAATACACATTTACATTTGTGAAACGTCGTCTTATTTAAATCAAGTTCAGGGTTCAGAGGTGGTTTGAGAGTGACTGGATCTCTATTTTTATGAATGCATTTGTTAGGAACAGTGAGTTTAAAAAGACAAACATGACAGAGCATGATTGTAAAAGGCAGATTATAGACAGAGGCTCCTCTTCCATCTGTTGTCCCAGGGGGGTTTGGTGAGCCATCTCTTAAGGGACAGTAACCCAGTGGTGCATGTCTTCATGCTATCTAATTAAAAAGGAACGGTGTATAGTTTTGCCTCTTTCGGGTGTAAATATTACTACCAAATGAAAATAAACAGCCAAATTAACCATAACATGATCCACAAAAAAATATAACTATCAAATAATCTATCAAACCAGTTCCTCGCGCTCTATGGTTTTCACATGAGCTCTCTTATGCTTTCTTATTCTAAAGAGTGAAATCAGATAAGACCGTATGCTCTGATTTGTTACCTTTAAGCAACAACAGCTAAAATGTAATTGTTTCACATAAAAATAGTAAATCAAAATACAACAGAACTTACTCCAGCTGTCGGGCATGACCTTCAGGGCCAGAGGCAGCACGTCGTCAAATGAGGCGTCCAGGATCACAGAGTGGATCTCTGGGTAAGACATCGCTGCCCATGTGGCTACAACAATAAGTCAACAACTATTATTAGAATAGCATAAGATCCTTTTAACAAAAGGTGCTGTTCTTAGGTTCTTATAATTTTGTGACTTCCTCCCCTATTTTTAAATCTGAAAATGGATTGTTCTGACTGAAGCTATTCATTAAGAAAAAAAAAACTTTTCCAGTTCCAATGACTTTTGAAACTTTTGCTTAATTATGTCTCACAACAAGAAACTAGGACCCGGCCGGAGCCTTGTTGCAATAAAAGTCACATTATTTATATTTCTACATACCATGGATTATTTTTCATATTTCATAATGCGAGCGACTGATGAATTACTAAGAAGGGTAAACTTGGGTGCGGAACTGTGTGAACAAAATCACATGAAGCACACAGATGTAGCCTGGACTTAGCCATCCGTAAAGTCCAGCCACTTATTATTTCCCTACATTGAAATTAGCATGATGGTGTGGTAAGACGCTGATGGAACGATCAATTTCATTTCAGCTGAGGTAGCATGTAAACATGTATAACTTTTAATTTCTTTCCACATGTTATTGTTGCTTTTTTAAAACATGCTTATATCAGCAAAACGGCACTCTTAGAGTAGAAACAAACGCTCGTGCCAGACTTAACTGGATCTTGCAAATGTATTTATTTATTTTATTGCTTCATTTTTATTTTATCTATTCATTTGCTTATGAAGCTTGAATCCCTATGCAGCACTTTGGTGTTTTTAACTTAAGATATAAAACAGATGAGAGTCTCTAACTTGGCAAATAAAAGAGGAAAGTTTTTTTTGGCCATATTTTGCCAATCCCTTTCTCCAAGTGTTATGACTGTATATCTGTTTATCTACTCTTACCCGTGAATCCTCCGATAGACCATGCATATACGATAATTTCCTCCACTTTGAATCCCAGCTTGTGTATTGCAAACTGAATCACTACATCCATGGCATTGGCCTCATTCTGCGGGAAAGGAACCCCCTGGAACGGAAATGCAGTCATTGACACAGATGCTGTATGCATGAAACTCAACATGAGATGATAATGTGATCTTACAGTGCTTCCTCCAAAACCAGGGTGATTCCAGCCCAGAACCGAATAACCACCTGTTTACAACCAAAGCAAGTTTACAAAACAAAAATCAAGTTAGGTACTTCCTGCCATTCTTATACAGTTCATGTGTTATAATCATTCCCGTGTGAAACACTTAAAAGTGCTTTTCACAACTTTCACTTTCAGAACCCAGAGCTTGTTTAGCCGACACAGTTGCTAAAAAATAACTTTCTGCTTTGTCATAGAAATAAAGGAATAAAGAAAAACAAATCTTTTTACATGGAGCGCATTTGCTTGGGTTCATTGGAAAAATATATAAAACACAAATTTACTAGAATTACGGTCACATGTGCAGTGGGTGCCCCAACCCCCATGATGCTTTGCCTGACGAGAGTTATGCGAGTGGTCTGACCAATCAGTGAGCAGTAATTAGAGGTCGAGCAGGACGAGTTTCTTGCACTAAAGTGTGGATTTATAGAAAACCGATGGATATCAAAAGAGAAAAGACGACAACTGAATTCCCTACAAAATTCATTGTGAAAGCTGTAGCTGAGGGAGGGCAGTTTTTGATTAACATGAAGGTATATGAGAAAATACAGTGGAGCACACACTGTAGAGAGGCTTAAGCGAGCAACACTACTATAATAGAGCCATTCTAAACTTTCTTGAGGTTGAAAAATACATGCATTCAAACTGAAAGATAAAACAATACTTTGGGAATTTCTCCATGGAATCAATCTATCTCCATGTCATACTGAAGAAGGACGCAGCAAAAAACAACAGCAAGGCTTGGAGCCCCCAAGTAGTTTTGTGGAGATCCAAGCCCACTCACAATTAGAACACATATTTTTTACCTTTTTTTCAGCGCAATTAAAAGATCCAAATTGAACAAGAAAGTGTGAATATTTTTTTCAGTCAAAAAGTAGTGTGGATTTATGCAACATGCCTTTCCCAATCGGTTTCAAAAGGATTTTAATGGAACAAAATTGTTTTACTAATCTCTCAAGATACACGATATGTTAGTAAATATTGCAAAAAGAACCATGACAAATGACAATGTATTGAGCGAAAACATGTGAAGACTGCACTTCTTACTTTCCAGTGGTGTGTTCATGCATCCAACTTCATAAAAGCCAGCGTTTCCCTCACAGCAGATGACCTGTGCAAGTTGAGGACAAAAGTGTGTGTGAAGTGCTGGATGCAGCTGGACTACTGATAAAGACTCACTAGGAGAACAAGCAAATGAAAGAGGACAGTTACCAGAGTCTGCCCGTTCTCCTCGTCTCCATCCCTCCTGCGATCGACAAACATGGTGTCGATTTCATTACCGTCGCAGGCAATGAGCTTGTTCCTCTGCCCATCGTACTGAGGGGAAACACAAGCAAAAGGCAGGACCGGAATTAAACAGCCGCTGCATTCAATAGTTTGTACACACAGCATCGAAAACATGTGACGTCATTATTCCCTGCGCAGAGTAGACCATCAGAGAAAACTAATCATCACTGTGTGTATCTCACAAGTTCTCTGGATCTCAATTCTCCAGTGTAAATTTTATTGAAAACAAAACAAAACAAAATAACTGGTAGGACAAATACAATATCTTGATTATATTGCATGTGTTGATAATTAATGTTGAGCAAAGATGAGAACGCAATGTTTCAATCTTTGGCACAGCCCTAACATAAACGACAGATGAGTCAATCCAAGATAAATCCATCACATTCTGTTCTGTTCTTTTTGTGTTTGAAACAATTGAATAATGAAATACATGATTTTAATGTATAAAATAAGACTTATTCACAGTGTATGAACATTTCCAGTTAACAGTATAGACAGGGACATGGTCTTTGTGTCCAAGGAGTGTAGCTCCAGTGGAATAAAGCAGGAGATTTCTCAGAAAACGCTCCATAATAAACATGTAAGACCTACAATGCAGTATTTAAGACCTTTTAAAACCTAAATCCAAATGTTATTTAAGTATTTTACACCTTGACCACTCGCGGTCAATTTGGATAGCTCCAGTAGAGCACAATTTTTGGCCCATTTGTTTGAACGGCGGAGATAGGCGTGACTACGTCTGTTAATATTTAGTCTATGGGATCAACACGTTCCAAGCAGATGGTGACAATGTTTTATCTTCCATAAAAAACATTTTTGGTGTACCTCTTCAATTAACTTGGCCTGGCCTTGTTGCAGCATAGGCCTCATGGCTTTCTGCAGCAAACCCACTGATCCAGGGTAGAGCATCCGCCTCCCAAACGAGTGTGCGATTAAATAACTGAAACACAAATCAGAAATGTAAAGACCATAATGCAGTTGTTTCATTGACCGAGTATTGATAGAAGTAAGCTGGGAGTGTAAAATGATGCAAAAAACTACTGTGAAGAGTGATCAAGAAAGATAAGAACTTTTACATTATAGGCTACAAGGACGACAATGAAACAATTGAAACAGGGTTAAAAGTCAAATTTGCATAAAATTTCCTCATCAAAAAATAGACCTGGGGTTGTTTTAGATCTATCCTAAACTAATACTTCAGGCACAATCGTGTAACACGGCCACTTCTATCTAGGAGCTCCCCTCTGGGTCCTGTAATAGATAAGGTACACTTTATTGACACTGTTGCAACATTTGTAATAGTTTGAAATAATTGTATCACTATGACATCACACTACTGAGCAGTTTACTGCCTTTGAAAATAATAAACCAATACATTGTTTTTTAACAGTTTCTCAAGTGAACGTTCTTTTAAATCACATGGCTGTTCCCTCATTGCCCAATGCTGTACAAGGAGCAGTAAAATTCTCAATATGAAAATGTTGTTGATGTCCCAATATTAATGGTCCTGACTGTTTAATGAAACTCCTGCAAAAGCAACTGGACACATGAGATGAATAAGTAACTTGAAAAAGTTTTCATTCGGTCGTTATTTGTAAAACAAAAGGTTATTAATCATTCTGCTTTCACAATAATATGTCATGTCTGTGACCATAATGAGAAAACATGTGCAAAAGCGAATGGGTTACAATGAAACGCAAAGAACTGGCAGATCTGGTTGTGCTTGTACAAAAAGGGCATTGTCCAGATTTCTGAACACACGAGTACATTTGAGTGACAGTAATAGGGCTGATCATAGACTCACCTGATGATGTGGCACGGCAGAGTGCGCACAGAGTGGAGGATACCGTCGGCTGCTCCTCTTAGCCTGGGCTCCGGCTTCAGAAGAGAAACACCGGCTTTGGAGAGTTTTCTGTCAAAAAAATAAAAATAAAAGATTCCATCAAATTGTATCATCATGAATGAAGTGTGAACAAAAAAAAGATTCCAAAAGGGAAAGCTGGTCGTTGAGAATTCTTTAGAAGTTTGGAAGGGACTTGTCATTTCCAGCGTGACAACTCATAAATCTGCATTTATTTTTTACCGCTCTTTACAATACTCCCAAAATGCATACACTAGGATAATGCATGTCCATTGGGGGTGTGAAAAGATCCCCAATTACAGTGGGGCAAAAAAGTATTTAGTCTGCCACCGATTGTGCAAGTTCTCCCGCTTAAAATAATGACAGAGGTCTGTAATGTTCATCATAGGTACACTTCAACTGTGAGAGACAGAATGTGAAAACAAATCCAGGAATTCACATTGTAGGATTTTTAAAGAATTTATTTGTAAATTATGGTGGAAAATAAGTATTTGGTCACTTCGAACAAGGAAGATCTCTTGCTCTCACAGACCTGTAACTTCTTTAAGAAGCTCTTCTGTCCTCCACTCGTTACCTGTATTAATGGCACCTGTTTGAACTCGTTATCTGTATAAAAGACACCTGTCCACAGCCTCAAACAGTCAGACTCCAAACTCCACTATGGCCAAGACCAAAGAGCTGTCGAAGGACACCAGGAAAAGAATTGTAGACCTGCACCAGGCTGGGAAGAGTGAATCTACAATAGGCAAGCAGCTTGGTGTGAACAAATCAACTGTGGGAGCAATTATCAGAAAATGGAAGACATACAAGACCACTGATAATCTCCCTTGATCGCAAGATCTCATCCTGTGGGGTCAAAATGATCATGAGAATGGTGATCAAAAATCCCAGAACCACACGGGGGGACCTGGTGAATGACCTGCAGAGAGCTGGGACCAGAGTAACAAAGGTTACCATCAGTAACACACTACGACGACAGGGAATCAAATCCTGCAGTGCCAGACGTGTCCCCCTGCTGAAGCCAGTGCATGTCCAGGCCCGTCTGAAGTTTGCCAGAGAGCACATGGATGATACAGCAGAGGATTGGGAGAATGGTTTCATCTGACCACATGACAAAGTAGAACTGTTTGGTATAAACTCAACTCGTCGTGTTTGGAGGAAGAAGAATACTGAGTTGCATCCCAAGAACACCATACCTACTGTGAAGCAAGGGGGTGGAAACGTCATGCTTTGGGGCTGTTTTTCTGCTAAGGGGACAGGACGACTGATTTGTGTTAAGGAAAGAATGAATGGGGCCATGTATCGTGAGATTTTGAGCCAAAACCTCCTTCCATCAGTGAGAGCTTTGAAGATGAAACGTGGCTGGGTCTTCCAGCATGACAATGATCCCAAACACACCGCCCGGGCAACGAAGGAGTGGCTCCGTAAGAAGCATTTGAAAGTCCTGGAGTGGCCTAGCCAGTCTCCAGACCTCAACCCCATTAAAAATCTGTGGAGGGAATTGAAAGTCCGTGTTCACTGCTCTCGAGAAGATCTGCATGGAGGAATGGGCCAAAATACCAGCTACTGTGTGTGCAAACCTGGTAAAGACCTATAGTAATCGTTTGACCTCTGTTATTGCCAACAAAGGTTATATTACAAAGAATTGAGTTGGATTTTTGTTATTGACCAAATACTTATTTTCCACCATAATTTACAAATACATTCTTTAAAAATCCTAATATGTGAATTCCTGGATTTTTTTTTCACATTCTGTCTCTCACAGTTGAAGTGTACCTTTGATGAAAATTACCACTTAAAATAATGACCTCTGTCATTATTTTAAGTGGGAGAACTTGTACAATCGGTGGCTGACTAAATACTTTTTTGCCCCACTGTATATGGAGCAGTTTTGGAGCTAGAAATAGCAACCCGTTGTTACACTAAATTGTGTTTAGATAATAAGTAAAAGAAGAACTTTCACTGACAAAAGAACCCACAGAAAAACATCAACCAACACATATAGTGGGGCAAAAGAAAATTTGTCAGCCACCAATTGTGTTTCATCATAGGTATACCTCAACTATGAAAGACAGAATTGGAAAAAAAAATCCGGAGACTCACATTTTTAAAGATCTGTTTGCAAATTATGGTGGAAAATAAGTATTTGGTCAATACTTTCAATACTGGGGCGACAGTGGCTCAGTTGGTAGAGCACTGGCCTTAAAGCCTGAAGGTCGTGGGTTCAAGCCCACCTTCTCCACCGACTCCCACTGATGTCTGCTGTCGTTGTGTCCTTGGGCAAGACACTTAACCCCACATGGCCTGAAGGCCCTGCTGAAAAATCAAGGCTGTATCTTCCTCTGGACTCACCCCCTACACCAGGATCAGCGAGGGGCTGGTGCTCAGTGAATTGGGTGCAGCTTTGACTGCCACCCCCCCAACCCAGAAATGGATTAAGGGGAAGAAGACGGATGGATGAACTTTCAATACTTATACCCGTTGTTGACAATGACAGAGCTCAAACATTTTCTGTAAGTCTTCACAAGGTTTTCACACACTGTTGCTGGTATTTTCGCCCTTTCCTCCACGAAGATCTCGAGAGCAGTGATGTTTTGGGGCAGACTTTCAACTCCCTCCTGGCAGGCTAGGCCACTCCAGGACGGTCAGGACCTTGAAAAGCTTCTTACGAAGCCACTCCTTCGTTGCCCGGGCGGTGTGTTTGGTATCATTGTCATTCTGAGAGACCCAGCCACATTTCATCTTCAATGCCCTTGCTAATGGAAGAAGGTTTTGGCTCAAAATCTCAAGATACATGGCCCCATTCATTCTTTCCTTAACACGGAACAGTCATCCTGGTCCCTTTGCAGAAAAACAGCCCCAACGCATGATGTTTCCACCCCCATGCTTCACAGTGGGTGTGGTATTCTTTAGATACAACTTTTGGATGCATTCTTTCTCCTCCAAACACGACAAGTTGAGTTTTTACCAAATAGTTAGTAATAAATTACAATTTTGGTTTCATATTCCCATACGACATTCTCTTACCAATTCCTCCCACAGTTGATTTCTTCACACAAAGCTGCTTACCTATTGCAGATTCAGTCTTCCCAGCCTGGTGCAGGTCTACAACTTTGTTTCTGGTGTCCTGTGACAGCTCTCTGATCTTGGCCATAGTAGAGTTTGGAGTGTGACTGTTTGAGGTTGTGGACAGGTGTCTTTCAGTCTGATAACAAGGTAACAAGTGGAGGACAGAGGAGCCTCTTAAAGAAGGAGTTACAGGTCTGAGAGCCACACATTTTGCTTGTTTGTAGCTGACCAAATACTTATTTTTCACCATAATTTGAAAATAAATTATTAAAAAAAAAAAACAGACTATGTAATTTTCTGGATTTTTCTTGTTCTGTCTCTCATAGTTGAGGTATAGCTATAAGTGGGAGAACTTGCACAATAGGTGGCTGACAAATTATAATTATTTTTTTTTAGAAGTACTATAAATGACTTACGGATTGTTAACCTCCGTACAGCTGAAGTCTGCCGGCCAGTGTGAGAAGTCAAAGTCATAGCATCTTATTTTTTTCTGCAGACAAATTAAAGCAACAAGACAATGTAATGATTATTATATGTGTGCTTGAGTGTAATGAGGAAGAACATTTTAATTAACTAAGCTCTTCACAATTGTCATAATATTGTGAGTTTTTGACAGGCCAACATTTTCACCTTGTTTTCGGCTGTGTGACTACTCTTGGTCTCCTCGAGAATAGAAATAAACTGCAGATATTCAGAGTTCCTCCATCTTTCCCAGCCTTGGGTCAAAAAATAAATCAGAAAATGCAACAGAGCAGATAAATAAAAGGCAAGTGGTACAGATAAAACAGAAATATTGAGCTTGTTAGAGGAGCTCAAGGGCGCGTTTAGTATTCACACCCCGTTTGCTGTGGACCTTGTGGAACTATTTCAATGTTAATGACTTTGTGTCTGGGCTGTGTACATGCAGCCTGCTGTGATATGGAAAGATGGATAGGTTGTGTTTGCGACATTGTTGAACGTAGTGTCATAATTTGAAATAGAGGGCAGGAGCCTATTCAACTCTGTGTCTGACTCAAGTTTTGAAAGGAAAGAAAAAAAGGTATTTCCAAAAATATGTTTCTTTTGTTTATTTGAAGATATTAACGAACAGCAGAGGCAGTAAATTCACTGGATTGAGGTCATTTGCAATCCAGGACTCAAGACCTTCTTGCTGTGAAGTACAAAGCGCTAGCCACTGCGTCACCCATTCCAATATAAAACTGGCAAATTCAGTTTTTGATGAATCAATAGACTTTAGAACCAAATTATGAAATGTTAATATAAAGGATGTCCATAGTATTTTAAATAAAAGACTGTAGCTGTAATTTTTATAATAATGATATTACATACATCCCTAAGAGACTGTTATTAATTAAATTATATCTAAAAGAATCGGACCCAAACTAACTCTTCTACCGCAGAGGATATATTTATGGAGGAAAGAACAGGAAATCGTAAGAATGCAAACTTCAATAACTCATCAGCTAATGCACTCTCCACCTTTTAATGAATAAAAGAGTGCCGCTTTAGAGATCAATGCCATACTGTGAAACATTTCATGGAGACGATGAAACAATGGCTGGAAAAGATGGCATGTATTCTACCAGAAAAGTTACACAAGTAATTTCCCCACTCTAAGTTGGTTACGAAATGTACATTTATATTCACCATTGTAACAGCTGTACAGCCAATTACACTTGGATGATCTCTTGGATTCGATTCTTGTTCAAATTCTTGCATAAGAATACACCCATAGCTTGCACACACTCATTACAAAAGCAGCAGTGCTGAAAACGCCTTACCTCTGAGACAGGCCACTCCCAGAAGACAGACCAGCACTGTTCCCACATATTGACTGACAGGAACCAATTTACTGGTGCAGATGTAGCCTGAAAGACAGACCTGTGTAAAACTGTGTAACATTACAAGAATACAGTAACCCTCCAGGTCTACAGTCACAATGGGACAAGAATATGGACTACAGAGTATACTAGACTGAACAATTCACCTTTGCATCCAAACCAGTCAGACCGCTCAGGTCCAGTCTAAAAATATTGAAATTATTGATTTCAAAGCCAAGAAGAGCAAAAACTGGAGTTAAAACATAAAACAACTATCAACAGCAAGTATCCTACCAAAAAATGGTTCGAACCAGTAGTTCTCAAATCTGTTCAACTTCCATTTACCAAGACAAATAATGTGAACTTAAATGCAGTATAATAAAACTAATAATTGAAACGCAGCGGAATCCGAATCCCACCAGATTATGGTAATCAGAAAACATATGTACACACATCTTACAGGTCATTTATTCTATTTACATGCCTCCTACCAAGTAAACACAGAGAGTCATTCTGGTTTAACTCCAGTTTAGCACAGATGTTTAGGGGTTATGTCTATTGTGTCCGGACAGAAGTCTAACCCAGATGTGACAATAAAAAACAGGTTTAAAATGCTGTTGTTCAAGATGGTCGCTAGTCCTATATTCTGAAAAGTGTAGAAAAGAGTAGTTAAACATCAAATACAGCAGTGACATTGATATCCTCTCTTCCTCCATTGCCATCAGGCCCAAGCCTCATTAACTAGATGCAAGACTGCGACTCACAGTCTCAATACTTGCCTGCAACCATGTGTACAGATCAATATCAGATGCTCGATTATACACTAAGGACGGGCGTATTACCACATCTAATTATTTTCTATTGATGCAGCCATATTGGATCATGATGCACTTGATTAACTTTTATTAATTTCCAACTTCTGGGGTAATTCATAGCCTGCAGGCAACAGGATAGTATAAAGTCAGTCGCTTGAAAGAAAGCTTCAAATCAATTTCCTGTGTGTTAATTCTTCCATCATTGCAAAAAGAAAAATCATACAGCAATGATATTTGTACATAATTAAAATTTTCTTATCTAGAAAAGCAATAAAAGTGCAGATTATATCAGATTAAGTTTGTTAGTCATAAATCTTAATATTGTTGAAGTTAAATTGAACTTTCAACCTCAGCAGTGGACTAATGACATCACCCCATCTCATTTGCGTTGTCCAGACAACAAAAACAGTGACTTGTTATACAAAGTACATGCAGGACATTTTGCATGCACATAAAACGGGACCTTTATAAAAAATATTTCAGCAAAAGCGGGCCTACCTTTGCGGTACAAATAGCAAAGCAGAAGAGGAGAGCTGTAGTATGACAGAGACCACAGAGCAGAAGCCTGTAGACACAAAAATGGGACTTATAAAATGGGACTTATAAAATGGGACTTATAAAATGCATTTTACTTTGAATACTTTGAATTCAGAATTAATTTAGAGCGTCTCCTAGTTTAATCAAAAGCTCCACATGACCAGCATGTAAAAGCAATATTTAGAGTTTTAAGTGAGGAAAAGGTATTTCCCCCCATTGGGAGCGGTTGGCTGTCTAACCAGGTTTGTTTCGCCACTATGGAATTTTCACATTTTGAAATATGAAAACTACCGCCATATGATCACATGCACCACAGCAGCAGTATCAGCTGTGTGTCGTCACTGCAACTACTTAGCACTTTAGTTCATGTCCAATAAAGTAATAGCAAAGTCTCGTCTCGATAATTGTTTATCTTAACAAGATCTTAACCTCAAATGCTGACATGTGATTTTATCAAAAGTTTAATTAAAGAAGTGATGGAATTTTTACAAAACTTTTTGATCATTAAAAATTTAGACTTTAGATTTATGCATGTTGTTGTTTCATTGTATCTAATTATTGCTCTGTTTGAGTCTTAAAATCCCATCTCAGTCACAACACTTGTGTGGCTGAGATGTGTTGGAGTCAGTAAAAAAGCAGTTATCGGGTAGCATTAATAAAAATATTAATACAGATTTTAAAAACGTTATTAGTTGTGATTAATTGTTACAGCCCTGAGAGCCAACAATAGTAGAGCTTATCAGTTGCCGCAATGAGGAAAAAAACAAGAGACACATGTGGATGGATCTGCGAAAATAGAAACTTCACTTTCGTGTAGGCCTCTGATATGAACACAGCATGTGGAAATGTTTGGTAGCAGCTGTGAATGCGTACTGGAGCCATGGAATTAGTTCAGATTTGACACAAAACTATGAATTAACTTTTGTCAGCTTTTAATGTACTTACCCAGCCGAGGATGCTGTCTGCATGTTTCTCAAATCCACTCGGTTGGTAGTTGCATCCCTAAAAGAGATCAATTTTTTTATTTGAAAGGAAGTATGAATTACGACCTTTAAAAAAAAAATTTTTTTTTAATTCTAAAGACATTGGTCAAATGATTGACTGTTACAGTGCTCCATACATTACAGATTACAACTATTTTCTAAAGAGAGAATTAAACTTTAAATGCTCAAAATCGAATGCTTGACACGTTGTATTATGAAGAAAAAAACCTCAATTTTAATGGTTACAATATATGCATTTTATAGTTGTTAAATTATTTTTTGTACCAGAATTGTGTGACTTGTGTCAATGTTATTCTCTCATGAAGCTATCATTCAATTACCTTGAGATAGGAATGTCGATTCGATATAACGTTAGCAGGCGAACTAATTACAATGCCTTTCAAGAAAGACACCAAAATAAATAAATAGCGAGGTCCAAGTTATGCAGAGTTGTTTGTGGCTCAGATTTCTCTCTCTGTAAACAAAATATTACATGCATCTGTCATTGAAAACAAGCGACACTTCCGGGGGCCGCTACGGCAGCGCTGCCGCTCTTCAGACGTCAAATACGGGCACGTTTGAGCAGTTTCACCAAAACAAATGGACGCAAAACAGAGAGGACACACGTACCCGTCTCCCCCGCCTGCCTTCGGGTCGGGACGGGTCCGGTGAGCGGTGAATTCGTTGCAAATGGGGCCCGAGAAAGCACCGCAGCCACATCCAACCGGCCATTCTTACGCTGCAGTGACTACGGAGAGCCGGGCTGATCAAAAGGCAAATGCGCGAAATGCAGCAGTCGGTGGTGTAATTGTTAAAATGTAAAATACAAAACCTAAAAGAATATTCCCAATTTGGGCTGTTTAATCTAGGGTCTAGACATTTTTCATGCTACACGAATGTATAGAAAATAATGTATGATGTATGTACAATGATATACATGGCCAAATACATAAAACATACAGTTTTCCAAAATCAGCATCTGAATAATCCATAAACTGTAAATATTAATCACAAAAACTGACTATTTGGACTTTGGAATTAGGACAATCAACATACAAACAAAGTAATTGTTATTCCAGGAAAATAGTTTATTCATAAGAACAAATTATTGAATTGAAAATCCCTATTTCAAACTTTTGTCAAACTAAGTTTGTAAGTATGCCTTATTCTTAAATCACATTTCACAGACACATGAACACATTTGTTCATTAATTTATTACACTCATAGATAGCTATTTACATGTTTTTGGTGAAAGAGGAAACTGGAGTACCCGGAGGAAACCTACACAGAAATGGGGAGATTTTGCAAATTCCTCCGGAAACACCTGGAGGTGGAATCAAGCCCAGGACCTGTACAAGTGCTAACCACTGCTCCTCCGTGCCCCTCATACAGAGAGATAAAACTTGTTAAGTCAATTAGATACCAAACATATAAGATGCTTTTTTGAATGACTTTTTAACATTGTTAGCTTTGTTTTATTATTTTTAATTCACATTAGTATGTACGACTTGTAACAAACCAGCTATAGAAGTAAATTTCTCCTGTGTGAGCTGAATAAAGTCTTATCTTATCTTGTAGGGGCAACAGTGGCTCAGTGGGTCGAGCATTGGCCTGTGTTCGAACCCACCACAAGACTTTCTCCACCGACATTGCCTTGAATTAGTCTGGTGTATGTATGAATGATTTGTGGTGGTCGAAGAGGCCAATGGCACATACTGGTTGCCTCGCTTCTGTCAGTGTGCCCCAGGGCAGCTGTGGCTACATGAATGAATAATGAATAATAGCATGTGCAGTGTTTTTGAGTGTCCAAAAAAATAATATAATATATTATCATTATTATAGCTCAGTTGGTAGAGCATTGGCCTTAAGGCCAGAAGGTCGTGGGTTCAATTCCCACCTCTGCACCTTCTCCACAGGCTCCCACTGATGACTGCTGTCGTTGTGTCCTTGGGCAAGACACTTAACCCAACTTTGCCCAAAAGCCCCCCCTGAAAGATCAAGGCTATGCTCACACTCAGAGAGCAGCCGTCCTCCTGTGGACTCACCACCTGCAGAGGGTCAGTGAGGGGCTGGTGCTATGAGACTTGGGTGGCATCTCTGATTGCCACCCCCCTGATATTATTATTATTATTATTGGAGGGAAATTATTTGGGCAATGTTGCTAACATTTAATGATGACATAGAGCATAGAAAGATCAACAATTACAATATCGTAATATATAGATGGTATACCCTCAAGAAATGTTGAATAATAAGTATCAATAATGGCAAAATACTCAACAGCATACAAATATACAAATATAATGAATATGTACAGGTCAGAAATAATAGTATTAAATAGAATAAACAGGATGAACAGGATATAAACTGATTTTGGGTCCTAAATAATGATAAATGTTTAGTTTATTGTTTAATGTTCTTCAATCAGGACAAAGTACAAAACCATCTGAGCAAATGTTACATTCCATTGCGGGGTAGGTGAGCGCACACAAATACACATTACAACATAAGCAACAATTGATGTATTTTAAAATCTATAACAGTGTTATTATTGTCCACTCTAGGGTCTCGAGTTCTCGGGTCCTGTTCTTATCTGGTATGAGCATCAGGTTTAGTTCCAATGTTGATGCGATATGAATGCAAGTATGTGAATTGTGAACACAGCCTTATTTTGATTTTCTTTTGTTTACGCTTGCATTCATGTGCGTCTGGGACCTGAGCTCTTGTGACAGCTGGTGGTGGATCAGATGTGGGAGGGTCATCAGCTTTGACACTGCTCATATCTGAAACATGGAGCAGGGAAGACACAAATTCTTATTCTTCAGCTTTGTGTATGTTTTATCTTATACAAAAACCCACGCAAAAACAACACACGGTGAAAAAGTACAGAGCCTGTCAGTATGTGGCCTTGTACTGAAGTGATGTTTGGAGCCCAGGGGACAGGAATGAAGAAAACTGAGAAAATATTGAGGTCTACTGGAGTGATATGCGGATTGGTCTTGGTTTGGACCTTTAGCTCTTTTTTACTCTAATCAAATACCTGAGGTTGTTGGTCTTCTCTCTCATTTAACCATTTGTATTTACTGTAGCTTTGTCCAATTTATAAATTCCCACCAAATACTCACCCATCCACGTGGGCATACACACACACACCAACGGGTGATGCAATGCCTTCTCCTTACCGCTCCAGTTCCTTATAGACAGCGTCCTCTCCTCTTGGCTTCAGATCCTGATGTTAATAATAGCAAAGGGGGAAGGGTAAACACTCAGATCCATGGTACAAAGCCAGATTTATGTTCCTCCAGTGTGTAATGAGATTGATTTGTTAATACTGTTAATGTAAGGGTGGTCCGCTGATAGGCATTGGGCTTAGCAGATTGGGCATTGACAGATTGGGGAAGAAAACATATTCACAGAGAGCATCCTGTGCATTTGGATGGGTTACAACTAAAAACTACTTGTGTATAGACTCTTTTATTTGTTGAATTTCAGGCTACAGCAAAGTTGAATGCCTGTTCTGTTACTCTGGTGATGAAAGATACACGTCACATATGGCAAGAATGTTATTTTCAAGAACCACAAGGTTCTGTGGTACAGCGTGAGGTTGACGATATTGCTGAGTGCTTGGTTCAGTCCTTTTATAGCCCTTTTTTATTGGCCATGCCTGTGAAAATATCATGTTTTTCGTGAAATGTTATCTCAAATGTAAAATATTTCTTTGGTCAACAAAAACAATTTCATAAAAAAACGTCGACTTTTTAATGTAACTAAATTAATAGGTCATTTATTTTGCCTAACCTAACCATTACCAACATAAAAATTATCAATATTTTAAATTTAATGTAAAGAGTGATTAGTGACCATATTTGAAGTCCCCTAATGGACTTACTCCACTTATTTGAACTGAATAAAACCATATTTTTGATGAAGCAATGGCTGTTTATGGATGCAGCAATAGCTAGTTTGTTTTAGGCACATGGGGCTGATCCACTAAATGTGTTATTCTATGCCATATATGTGTTTTATGGAGGAAGTTATATTGAACACTGTCCTGTATCCATTGTTACTTAAATAAGACTGCAGTTCAGTTGGATTGGGTAATATTCAAACTAGTATTGATATCAGGTCATTTGGTGAATAAGCTGTCTGAGTCGTATGGCCCATTGCAACCTCATATCATCTGATTAAGCTGGGATGGGAATTTTGACTTCCAATTTGAGACATTTTCTACCAATGAGACGGTAAAACACTATATAAATGTAATTGTGAGATTTGCAGAGACAGACTTCACACTCTGTTGTATCTTGTTAATTTGTGGTCTGTTTACACAGAAGAAGCCTATAAATAAAGTTGAAACAATGAAATTCTTCATGTGGTGTATAATAAGGCAGTGCAGTGTAACTTACCATGTAGACTGAACCCTGGGGAGGAGCCTGCAGGGAAACGAGCAGAGCGGAGAAAACACTTTTAATGAACAACAAGTGACAGAAGAAAGAGGAAAACTGCAAATCAGAGGCAAAATCACAAGGGGGGGAAGCGCGATGGAGGGATTAAAAAAAAGAGTGAACAAAAATTTCATCAGAGAGGGAAATATCGGATTGCATCACCTGTCTCATGTCCTCAGGATTTTCATAGATGTTTTCTGTCTCGCCCGAACGCACCGACAGGGACTGCTCAATACCTGAAAGCAGGCTAGGATTATACAAGCAGCCAACACAGCTGGGGGTCAATACCACCTCTCTGGGCTATCAACTCACTGATAGGCGATAGAGGGTTATCACATGTAAGAGCAGACATTGTAGCTGCTTTACACTCCTGGTTTGTTTGACCCATTTGGACATGGTACAGGCCTGTTTTGGTCTTGATTAGGTTCACTCGGGCTCGGTTTGCACCAGTACTCACACTGATATAACTGAACAATGTATTGCTGTTTATGTCATTATTAACAATATTTATTTTTGACATTGAGCTAAAGGTATGCAACACACATTATCTTGAATAGGGTTTGTGCACTTGCTAGTGTCCATCTAAACTAAATTGTTTTTCCTGAAACGTTCCACAGTTGTGCATTCAAAACATATCTACCCTGGACACACGCATGTGACATCACTAGGCTAACTTGCAGTTAAGACCTGTGGACAGGAAAGTCATCTTGAAACTGTAAAACTGGCATCACCTGCATGTGAAGGACTGATCTCTTCACACCTCAGAAGCTAAGCAGGACATGGTCTGGTTAGTGTAGTGATGGGAGCTCTCTGGGAACAAATTGTCTATGTGTCCTTAGACAAGACATTTCATCCACATTGCATAGTAGTGTATGCATGAATGATGAGGGTGGCGAGAGTGGCCGATGGCAGACACTGGTTCCCTCACTTCTGGCAGTCTGCTTCAGGGCACCTGTGACTACAGCAGTAGTTTATCAACACCATGTGAGTCAATGAATGATGCTTTGTGAAGCGCCTTCTTCATATTATTAATATGGTAATACTTTATACATATTACAATAATAACAGAAATGGTTGTTCCTGGTTGGCCTGCACACCTGCATCATGTTACTTTACCTCCAGATCCTTTTGCCAGTTGCCAACACACTAGGTTTCACCTGTTGAACTCACCAGCTCCAGTTCCACCTCCAACACATACCTGCTCCATCTCTACCTTCTTACACATTGTCTGTTAAAGAAACCCTGTCAACCCTTAATCTGTTGTATTCGGGTTTGCTTGTAATATCCAGAAGGGATAAATTAAGAGATGTCTTTTTTTAAACATACTTTCCCTAGCCTGGTTGTACCACACCATAGTACAAATTACATTATGATGATTGAACGGAGTGTACGGATGGCTAAGGCCAGGCTAGCTTTCCCCTACTCACTCTTAACTTTCAATTGTTTTCAGAACATACAGTACATGTAGCTGTCTAATAGATATTTCCTACTGCAGCTGTTCTATAACAAATTCAGTAGTTCCACACCCAGGAGTGAACAAAATGCAGGTTTCATTCTGGCCTTAGCGGACATCCCGATCGGCATCGCTCCATGGCATTTGACCGTTAGGGGCCCGGAGACGGACATGACATGAAGAGCTGTCAAGAAAAGAAAGAAAAAAGGAAAAAAGGCCTGAAGACTCACCGCGATCCGAAATGTGTCTCTGTCTCCATAGAAACACACCAAGAAGCACAGCAACCAGGGGCACCAAGAGTAATAAAGCGGAGAGAGATGGGAGAAGAGACGGGCTCACGACATCTACAAGAGAAAGAGAAAAACATAAGTGTCTGGAAAGGTCTTGACACTGACACTGCCAACTAACCAAAGTGTAGACAGCTTTACATTTGGGCTGTAACTTTTATCGCTTGTGGTGTAAGAGCCACTGAATGACAGAAACAGCTTTGGGAGTAAGTCATTTAATGTAATATATTCCATTTTAAAGTCTCTAATAATTTTAACAAAATTGTAATATGTGATATACTTCTAAATATAATCAAAGTAACTCAAGTTTATTTGAGTATTTTTTTTTTTTTTTTCATTTCTTTTGTTTTTTTATACAATTCATGTGATGAGTTTTAAAGTTTGTCTGATTATTTAACCATTACATTACATTCTCAACCAATTATATATTATACAGTATAAAACAAGACGAAGCAAGTGTCTTGTTTTTGACGGAGCTTTATCAAATAAGCTAGAGTGTTTGGAATCAATACATAGTTGGATCATAATACAGATCTACACTTTTCATTCACATCCCATTATGTGACCTCAAAAACTAAGAATCTGGGGCTTTAAACAGGTTTCTGAGCAAATGTTGAACCCAGTACCTTTTTGCTTCGAGGCTCTCAGCAATGTCGCCGATCACATCTTACTTAAACATTACATTTTGCCATTTCAGATAGTTCTGAGAAAATGTCTGAACCCAAAAACACACAAAGTGACCAATAATTCAAAATACAAAGAGCAACCCACAGTGCCATGAACTACATTGACACATCCTGTTTCATAATTGGGTCATTTGAAAAGGTTTCGGTGGACGTGGTGTGCTGCAGAACAACAAAAGTGGATGGTGATTCAGTAAAGGTTGAAAAATACTGGTATAGTTGTTTCACACTGAGTGACATTTTGTTCTGGAGATTGCTCCTTTTCATTGGGTTAAGTGGAAGCGACCCCTTTTCTGTTTGTCTTTTTATTTTTCCCTTTATACTTTGGGCCAAATAGATTAAAATACACACACGACGTCACGGAGATTCTTTGAAAAAAAAAAAAATTTTGCATGCATTTGCATCACACCACTGTCAATCAGACACAATGGTTGCAGGGGAATAAAACAGAGAAAGCCAGGCTCCGTCAGACTGAGTGAAAAGTGTGTGGACAGCCCGAGAGACAGAAATCTGGATCTGCACCAGAAATGTAAAGGACTGACAAAAACAGACATGCAGTGAAACCAGACGCTGACAATTCTATTTATGGAGCAATGGAGAAATGCATATTGATTTCTTTGCAAAATGTTTTATGCAAATATTATGGTCTAAACATGGCAAAGGTGTGATGAATTCAAATGTCATGTTGAACCAATAATAATGATTTGTATAGCAGTTTCTGTGGGGACTATTAATAATGCTATTGTAGTCACACATGCCCAGGGGTAGACACAGGTGACCGCGACAATTCCTCATAGCTTGCAGTTTATGTTTCAACACTTCAACCATTAACATGAAAGATGAGATATAAATTCAGTGACTTTTTTCTTGTTGTGGAAGTGGTACATCATTTCCATTCATAGAAAAGAAAATTCGGAGAATACCTTTTCTCCACAAAGATAAATACATTTCATGTTGAGGAATATTAGGACACATAGACTAATATGTGACACATAAACTCGTCATAAACTCGTCATTGCCCTTACTGGTGGACTACCATTACAATCTGAATCTTTATTATCAGCATAGAGCTCCTTCAGCTCTGACTACGGGTAAAGATAGTCGGGTTAAACCAGCTGAATTTCACCAAAGAAAGGCATGGCAACCGGATGGCAACGGAAATTCTCTGTGAGACATACTTACATAATTAATACGAAACTTGAGACATTCTAAAGCCAATGTAATGCAAATGCAAATACAAAATATATTTTTGTTGGAAAATATTTATCTATTTATTGTCCCATGGTCAGAAATAGACAATCTATACAATTCACCTTTAAAATAATGTGGCCAGGGTTAGTGTTTGAATGTAAAAATACATTAGCATTATGGAGAACATTTAATTGTTGATACAATACAATACAATACAATACAATACAATTTATTCTTGTATAGCCCTAGGTCACAACAGAAGTCATCTCAGAGGACTTAACAAAACCATTGAAATCACCAACACAGGTCAGAGAATCAACAGTTAAAACACATGAAGAATACAGTATAAAGCACACACAGAAGAAAATGTCCATACATGTTGTAGAATGCTAAAGTGTCCTGATCATCACCAATCCTTTCTGTTGGACACTAACTGTCCAACAAGACCCTCCTGCATCGACAAGGAAAAACTCTTAAAAAACCCAGTGGGAAAAAGTGAGAAACCTTGGAGGAGAACTAGGGAAACCCACAGGGAGGGAGACCCATATGAGAAAGGGATCCGCTCCTCCGGACGGACAGACTAATGATCTAGGACCTAAGCTAGCTACAGAACGTGGACCAACATGGACTCTCCATGTTGAGAGGAAGGCGTTTCGGTGTGTGGGGATAGGGAAGTCTGGGCGTTTATACTTAGACTGCTTCCCTCGCGAACTGACAACAAAGAGAATGGAAGAAAGTAGATGGAGGGATGGATATGTTTTTGGAAATGTTCAAATATTTAACAAAATACAGATGGATCAATAAAAAAGTCACGCTAAACTGCTTTGAAGACGAGCCCATTTGCCCTGTGGCTTTGACAGATTTCTCATTCTACCTCTGTTTTCTCTCCCAAGTCATTCCACAATTCCATCCATCTGATGCAAATAAGTTATAAGTACAAATAGTTCAAACAGACGCACTTGTCAAACAACAGGTGGTTCCACACGCGCACATGTATATTGAAACGGACGTGGCCTAAGGAGAGCATTAGCCGTGCGCAAAGCAGAGCAGATGTAGGAGGACGCCATCAAACTCGTCAGGTCACTTTGCATAATGAGGCTGACACGGGGCCCGCACTCCACTGCCACAGGACATCACAGGCACCGGCGAGAAAAGACGAATTTAGATCGTTTCCCTCGGCACGGATCAAAACCCAATCTGATCTGCCGACATACTTTGAAGATTTAAGGCAGTCGAATTCAGGAAAAAGCAGTATACGTATCATTTTTATAGATATATTGTGGACTATTTTATTGCACATAATTATATTCTGCTCAGACTATATTTTTAACCTTAACATGTGGCACACTTTTGTCTTTTGCACAATCTGAGTGATTCAATTTATGCCAAATGTGACATGTAAATTTCTCCATTGTGAGATCAATAAAGTTTATCTTATCTTTTTGAAGTTTAAATCCTTTTGCCTATAGGCTGAACATTAGGTGAAATGACTGATGAAGATACTGGTCTCTTACCTCATGTAAAAGCAGATGGTGAATGTTAAAATAGAAAATTGCTTTGAGTTATCACTTGTTAAAATGATAGGTGGCATAGAATGGTTTTATTTTACTGCTTAATGAGACACCACATGAGAGGCCCTACATTATTCGCAATGTTCAAATATTTGGCAATGTTTATATTCTTATAAAATCAGTAGCAACAATAAAATATGTTATTGTTTGCTTTGACTTGGTTTGTAAGATGTTATGTTAGATGTTAAGCCTTTAATTTTCACTCCTTGAATAAAGCATTGTAATATTTTTTTCATTCATTAAGATATAGGAGCACCTTTTGGGGGTTTTGTTTGAACTCTTACTTTATTTACCAAATGGTTGAGATGCAGTTTGATGGAAAAAGTGCCTAAAACCAAGTGAGAGGCTTCAAGTAGATAAAGTGACTCAACAAGTAATCTACCAAATGATTGAGGAAACCACGCAAATAACACAAAATAACCCAATGTCCCATTTTTAATAGACTTTTCTATATACTTTTTTCACATTTTCAGCCGCTCATCTCGGTTGGTATACTGAATAAATGTTCAAACCAGGGCCATGAGCACAAGAAAACAGTTTATCTATTTATTCCCCTCATGTATTTATTGCTGTTGCCATGGTTAGTTGTAAAAAACAAAAGAAGCATGGACAACCAACAGGAAGGCCTTCTCAGAGGAGCAGTATGTAAAAATCTGGCCAAAAGTGATACCTGACATAACGAGACCTTTTTTAGTTCTGTGGCTACATGTTACTTTACCAGTGAGAATACTGTAGCTTGACGCGGTGAGTTCTGGCAACCTGGATCACAGACTTTCTGATTGGTAAAATGGTGGAGGGCGGGACATCAAAATGAAAACAATAACAAAACTAATTTTGAAATCCAAATATCTGGGTTGAACTACTGTTATCAGTTAAAGATGTTTTTGAAAATAGCATGGTTTATTAATTCCTTTTGATAGATTAGGGCCATCTAAGGATGACATGACATGAAAATCTTACATATTAATACTTTAAAGCCTCTCTTTGAGTTTGGGTGTGGCCTCCTGCTCCCAGGCGCCGCCATCTTGTGGACACCTGTAGAATTACCATATTGCTTTAAGTACTAGTAGTCTATGACAGGTGGAGTTTGTAATTTTTTCCAAGCCATTTATTTTTGCGCTTAAAACCTCTGAAAGCGACCTGACTATGAAACTTAACCTACACCCTAAAGACATCTTTTTAAAGCCTGGAAATAATCAATGGCGCTGTGCTTTGTTAGCTGTAATTGATTTGTGAGTATGTGGAGTGACTGCTAATGAAAAGCACTGGCTGCAGTTGACCCTGAGCTTGACCCGCGCTGTTCCCTTCGCCAGCGTTAGTGCACAAATTATGGTAATCTGGTGCAGTCAGGTGAAACCCGGTATATGCCCAGACTTTGTACTGCTGTCGGCCAGACGTTTTGCCTTTTCCTCCACTTGTCGGCATCTCAACCCCACACATTTTCTTTTCCTCCCGCTGGTTCTTTTATTCGTAGCTCGTCTGGTTCAACTTCAATGATGTGGGGGGTGATTTATGTCCGTGCAATTGAGAGAAGAGTGGGCCTGATATAGGATGCACACCAAAGAGACCGCTTCAATGCTTCGCAAAAATGATGGACCAACCTCGGATCGGGAATGATTGCAAAGGCTCCGTGACATTTGAAGTATTCGGAGCCCCACGGTACACAATAATGATTGCAGTTTCATTTTCTCTCTGTGCGGGAAGGCATTTTTACTATGCAGAGTTACTTAAACTGCTGCCTAATATTTGGTTACTCGGGACAGACAGTTCTAGCTGTCTACCTGTAATTTTTAAGTCACTTTTTGTTCATTTGCATTCTCGGTTTTAAGTACAAAGATTTTAATTGAATCAAATTTGGGAAAAAATATGACAAAGTTTGATGTCAAATCCAAGCGAGGTGTGGAAACATCTTTTTAGCCCAAGTGAGATCAGAGTGAGATCATTTTTGCTTCTGCGCAATAATGACTAACTAGTTCAAGCAAAAAGTAAAACAAACAATTGAGTGTACTGTCTATCAAAACACAATCTAGACTTCATGGAGTCGCACAAAATCAAGTTTCACAAAATCACCCTATGGCCACTCATGACTTCAACATCATCCATATTACTGAGGGTCAAGGGAGATCTTTTTTTAAATACAGTACATAACTTTCAAATATGCTCCAAGCCATTCGTTTGCTACTGTATGTGCTTTTCTTCCATCAGGGAAATACCAGCTTTTTACATCAGACAACCTCTCATTCATCCATTAACACACTTTCATACACTGATGTACACAGATAATGGGCAGGTTAACGTGGGTCAGGTATAACCGCTCTATATAAAAAAAGTTTATGCCAAGAGCGGGATTTGAACTTCCGAACTTTGTAACAGAATGAAACAGAGCTGAAATTAATCGACAATTATCAGTATTTGAATCTTTGTAATTGCCCTACAGCTTCACCTTTACAACCCATTTCCCTAAATGGACATACAAGTCAAGTACTTCCACGTTGCGACTTTGCCCAGTGGTCCATGACAATAACTAGTATTTTCTATCCATTGATCTTGTCCCCCTCTCTCACCCACAGCACTTCCCTCATGCAGCCACAAGATGAGCAGTAGACCCCTAATGCTGTGATGTATCGGGGTGTCCACAGGACTTACGCCTGTCACGTCTACCTGCTCCTCTTCAGCCTCCAATACTAAAAAGCTGAATAATTTATTTCCACTAGCAGAGTAGTCACGTGGGCCTGTCTTCCACAGTGTATCAGTGGAAGGAATTGACTTCAACACTGTAAAAATGTTCAGATATTATTCCAATCATAGACATGAAATACCCTTTTTGTCAAACTTTATTAATTTTATTTTGTAGCTGGAACAGTGCATGGGTTATAAGTGCAAGACATTACTATTACTTTTAATAAAGAGCACAGCTTTATTGGGCTGATTTCCACCCGTTGTCCCACAGTTGTCCTACCTCATTCACACAGGTGTACTTCATATTGGAAGGAAACAGGAGGAACATGCAAACCCCACACAGAAAAGGAATCAAATCTGTGACCTTTTGGCTCTTAAGCACACACACCAACCGCTGCGCCACTATGCTACCCTTCAAATGTCATCATATGGTTCCTGGGGTGTTAGTTTTGTTTTCACAGAAGCCACAGTGGTCACACTCAGATTCCCAGGACAGCAATATCCCAAATACTAATCGGCCATTGCCTGATAAGTACCTTAAGTGCATCATTTTTCACGCATTAGTAATTTTACTTCATTAGTACAGAAACATCTGCTCTCAGTTTTGACTTTGGACTTAGCATCTCATTTGAAACATTTTACATGCTTAGCTCTTTAGATTAAAACTATAGGACACATAAGATCGTGTGCATCCTCAGAAAAAAAACTATACAAAATAACTATCGGAGTCTGAGTGGATATACATTTTTTCAGTGTTTGTGGACATTCGAAAAGATTGCATGTAAATGAGATGACACTTCTGGGTTCTCAGTGGACTTGACTTGTAGTAACCTCGTGAAGATGACTAATGCAGGTGGAACATATGGCATCTGTTTAAAAGTGTTTCTCCTTCTCCCCTCTGAAACCGAGTGCCTTGCATAGGGATGTAATTATTGAATGTCCTTGTGGCAAAAAACAAATCACAATTTCAATCATTGCTCTTACAGCTCTTTTCTATCTCCAATACATTTGCAATATAAAGCATAGCCGGAGACAGAATGTGCACATTACCCAGTCTGAGTAAATCAAAAATATGTTTGGACACCTCTGCATTTGACCTGATTCTTTGGGTGAGCCATCAGGATCCATCTCCAGCTAGTCCTAGCCAAGCGAAAAATTAACAAAGAGAGGAAACCCACCAAGACACATGGAGACACACAAACTTCTCAGCTCCTCACCTTGTGTATGGCCTTTGCCGGGCAGGGAGACTGTGTACGTCGCCCTCACAGTTTGCTTGTTCTTCAGCTGCAAGACACAGGTGTAGTTTCCTGCAGTCTCCACTCTGACGGGTAAAGGCACAGAGGTGGTGACGGAGCCCAGGCTGCTGCTGTCCATGGGCAGACGGACACTCTCATTCTCATGTCTCCAAATGACACTCTGCACTTGGGACAGCTCTGAGTATCTGCAGTCCAGCTCCAGCTCTGTGGACAACTTCCTGACGTTTACTAGAACACAGACAAATGTTAAGACAGTGGAGACGGGGAGCTGCTGATGTCCAAGCTCATGAACAACCACTGATCCAGCACGCTTCACCATCTCGTCCAGTTTTGTTGCTGGTGCTGTTTGCCAAGGTTACCGCAGCATTGAAATAACATAATTCGACTTTTAATAGTTTGGTGGAATGACTCCCGTTTTAGACTATAAATGAAAGTTTTACACCAGTCAAAATTGTAGGGAATAAATGAGAAGACATGTTGAAATGAACAGATAGAAGATACTAATGATATTTGAATACTTACCTAAACCAGAAGAAGGTCCTTTATTCGTCCCTATATTATTAATAGAATGGAACTCCTCAAATAAATAACCAACCATATTTCGCTTTTCTTAATTTTTCACAGTGCATCCTAAGCTGTACAGCTTTTGCTATTACATAGTCATTTCAGACCAGAGAATATCCTTTTTCCAATAATGGCAATCCGTCACATACAGTAGAGCCTTATGTCCTCGTTCCAGAATCAAACCCTAATTATTTAGATCAAAGTGATATAAAGCAAGTTATTTGCATTGTACTGTACAGACCTTGGCTCCTGTTAGCGTCTTTTATGTAGGGAATAACTCCAGGTGTCCAGATCAGCGTTTGAGTAGGTCCCATTTCAAGGTAACCGTAGTTCTAACCAGTACTTGCGAGTTTTTGCTGATTTCAGACTCATGGAATTCAGAGGAAGATCCCGTGAACAAAGTTGATCTCTATTCGCCTCATTCTCTATTTTCGGGCCAAATACTGTCATCATGTATTAACACCCAAAAACAAATTTTCTCCAAGTTGACATGAAACTAACACAAAAAGATGGCTCTCCTACTAAAAGCTTGAGGGAATCAAAGAAAAAACTACTCTGGGTGTATGAAGTAATCATGTTTAAACCAGAGAAAAGTCAAAAATCGTACGTAATACTTAGTTACCAAATGTAACTGTAGTTCTACGAATAGATGCGTAGCCCCTTAGCAGCACCTAAACTTAGTAAAATCTTCAGCCAAACCCTATTTGGGTAATGTAATATGGTGTGTACAGTTTAAATGGTTTAGTTTTGAAGGGCATTTTAAAGGCTGTTAATCACTTTTGAAAAAGGAGCAAAATCCTGATTGTATTTAAAACAAAACAAATTTGAAGTTTTATTGCCACACTCAAACAAGTTGGGGCACATTTTTGGCACAGCTCTACATGCACATATACACTATTTCAATCTGGACTGACTCAGACAAAGAATTAAGTAGAATAATATCGTGTCCAGTATCTCGATTTCTATTGAGCTACATTTGCATGAAGTATATTGGTTACTGATTGATTAGATCATCAGGCCTAGGTGATATGGTAATATATTATACTGTATTTATGGCATTTTGGTACGTGAAGTGAAGTGAAGGATATGGTTTTGGCACGTAGACTCCTGATAAATATTGAATAATGCAGGAAGGAATTGAATAGAGATTATGAGTTATGAATTCCCCCCGGGTCTAAACCCTGGTGGTGGAAGCTGAAGTGATGAGCAGACAACACGAAGAGTGATGTCACACAGTTGAGGCGGTGAAGGCTGAGGATGATGAGCACAGGCACAGGTGTGGAGTAGTGAGAGGATCAAGTGTAGCAGGTGGGAAAGTGACAACGGGAGATATTTCCTTTTGAAACTTTAACCCCATTTAACTTTGCATCCACAGTTTAGCTCCAGGATTGATACATACCCCTTAGTGCTCAAGGCGAGGTTAAACATATGGATTCTGACACATCATTTCAATCACACCTTGTTATTATCTTACCAAAAATATATTTGTATGCCCGTTTATTTGAGGCTTTGGTGCTTAGAACATTTCTACATCTATTCACAATCCCCGCCCATTTCTTTATACCTGTTGCTGAGATTATTAAATGAAAGACTGATTCACTAAAATTGAATTCAATGACAACGTTTCAGTTCTGCAGTTTGGCGGAAGTCAATGAACCTTTAGCGGATTTCTGTGATAGACTACTTAAAACTAAGAGTAGTACGCAATTTATCATTGTACGGTATAGTTTCATACTGATTACACCCAAACACTGTTGATATGTTGAAAAATCAAGTTAAATACTGCTTTTTTAAGAATATATATGTTTTCTTAGTTAACATTTTGTTTTTTGAGTGTGTGGTTTAGGAATAAGACACAACATTGCAAAAACATGAGTTGAGTTGAGTTTCGACTGCAGGGAGCACGCAACACGTTTAAAGGGTAGAGTGTGAATGCCGAAAAGGCCAAGGACGGATCATGAGTGATGACCTTAAAGGGGAGGTGAGATGAAAAAAAACAAAAACGAAACCAAGCACAATGGAGAGAGTAAGTTCAAAATAATATATATTCATTAAAGCAATTGGGCTGACTGTGACCGATGCTCCAGTGTCTCATCACAGCCAAATGAAAATCCATTGTAGAGCAATCATCTCGCACACGCTCACGCAGTTCTGATTAGAGTGATCACGGGCCCACATACTGCTGCAGTGGGAGGGCAGCAGGTATAATCACACATAACGACACTCATAATGAGGCGGGGGAAAATATAGGTGTCACATTATAGCTGACTACACTGCAAAAATACATAGGATAACATTATTTGAGTTCTGAAATAGGTTCCTGTGACATCACAACAATACAAGGAGCCTGTACTTTCAAATTGTGGTGGAGGAGGGAAGTTGAAAAATCTTTGTTTGGAACTGTCAATAGTCAAGATTCCTGGGTCAATCCACACTGCTTCTGTCAGCACATATAAATTATGGTCTAATTGATGGTCTAATGATTTTCTCATAAAATGTGCTTAGAAGTGGTGACAATATTCAAAAACATTCTGTGTGATGTTGCCCGGTAGAAAGAACTTCCAGAGATAAGATTGATATGACAGGTTTGTGATTCTAATTATTATCGAAGACTGATCTGAGAAAAAGAAAAAAAACATTTGGATATTTTTGTTCACTGCCTAATACAGTTGTATTGACACCTGCTCTCCAACTGGGACAAAATACAACATGAACACAACCAAAAGAATTATACAACAGATATTAGAATTTCAATTATGAAAAGTGTTGTTAAAAACATTGCAAAACTTGAAGATATGGCAGTAGAAGCCTGAAGTAAAATCAAATACCTTTTAAGAATATTTTAAACACATAAGTTAAAAATGTATGTGTTTAAATGTGTTGTATACAGTAGAATATACATTATTCATTATGTACATTATAACTACATAAAATGTACATATATATTTATATATGTCCGTATTTATAAGATTATGTATCTATAATCTTACATAGATACATAAGATGAAACATCCACAGAAGAGCAGATATTTCCAGATTTCCAAATCCACGCACACCTCCTCCAGCTCACCCTGTGTAATTTTAGCAGCCTATTTTTGAGTTAAATTCATAAAATAACTTTACTTTTGATTACCTTGCAGACTCCTTTTACATGCAATTCCAGTTTGTACATGAGGTATGAGATGGGGAATCCCTGAAAGATAAGTCTTTCTTATCTTAAAAGCTTTTCAAACTGGACTTTGCCTTTCGCTTGCATCTGAGTATTGATACTTCAGACAGTTGGAGCGAGGGGCCCAAGTGCGACCAGATCTGCACAAAAGCGCTCACATTACCATTCTGAGATCATATTTTTGCAGTGCAGCTGTGATTGTATGTGTATGCAGGTGATGAGGGCAGATGTATGGAGCAGCCGCTGACAGTGACAGTGAAGGATAGTCCTGGTCACGTCTGAGCCCATGTGATGGATGTCAGCTCTGTGGTGATTAGTAAAGCTTCCCAAGGCCCCCGGTGACAAGGCACTGTTTGTGATACCGCTTTGGTAAATACAGCAAAAAAATAAAACTAAATCAATGACAACAGAGGCAAGTTATTGGTGGGTTTAAGTAAGGATGTAACAATGACATCATATCGGCGTGTACAAGTTTTTCTTAATTGCAGCATGAGAAAAACCGACCAAGGTCATGCCGCGCTCCCCATTTCAGAGCAGCAGTCCATACATGAATAATTGATGTTGATAAGGAGCTATGCATATTTTTGGCCACACTAAATTCAAGATTCAAAGCTGACAGAAAAACTGCACATGCTCTACTTGTACGTTTTGTATTTTTGACAGCACAAAATAGGTTGCATTCATGTTCTACAATTCTCAGTTGGAGGGCAGTTGCCAAAGCAGCTCTCTGGGAAAGAAGGTATTTTTGAAATGTGGAAAAAACAAAATAACCAAATGTTAGAACCAGAAACATTATGTCGCACCTGTAACCCGATTTATTTTTGAGTTCCTTCAGATTGAACAAGAGGAGACAATGCTTATTAGTTGATTTGTATCGATGTGCATAAGAATAGAAGATAGTAATTAATGTTTATTTATATACCGCCTTTCACAGACCAGAGTCACAAAGCGGTTTACAATTGTTATTTTTGGGCACTTGTCCTCTCACTCCACACAGAGATGGGAGCGGGGTCGCCAGTACAGGAGGCGCATGCCAGACCTATTGTACATATTTTTAGTGGTAGGGGAAACCGGAGTACCCGGAGGAAACCTACGCAGACACAGGGAGAACATGCAAACTCCACTCAGAAAGGCCCTGGTCCGGCCGGGATTCGAACCCAGGACCTTCTTGCTGAGAGGCGAGAGTGCTATCCACTCAGCCACCGTGTCGACCCAGTGATGTCATCACTGGAGATATAAATGACACATGCCTAAGATATAGCGACCAGTAACAATGTGGAAGTAATGACGCCAATCTATTTTTAAAATGGCCCCTCCCATAGGAAAATGTGAAAAAACACACATTTGCCCATGCGATAGCGGGCCCGAGCCCCATTAATTAAAACGAGTATATTCACAATATTTAGACCCTAGATTATATGTACTGATAAAGATGTGGAACCACTTTTGTTTCATTTGGATTGGCCCAGGAATGAGAGAGTCTGACTTTTGATAGTTGCCATAGTAACCACCATGTTTTAACTATAGGCTGTTTAGAATGTTATCTCAGCAACACAACCTATATGTTGGACATGTTTTTTCCACACAAAAGAATACCCTCAATATACCTCGGGTAATATTAACTTATCACCAAGCTTAAAAAGCAATCAAATCATTTAAAATCTTCTTTTTACCAGCTGATTTATTATTTCTTAAAAATATATCTATATGTGTTTTTCTTTTATAGTCCATTACAATTTTATGTATAACAAAGAGAACATTTTCAATTCTAACTGCTGAATGTAGATAAGTCGACGACCAAAGCACACTAGAATCCACTTATAATTATCAGCTGAACAAACGCCAGCAGGAACATGGCGCTCCAGTTTGATCCAATTTTATGTCTACTGTTTCATATTAGCTGAGTTTAATGACTTTATTGGCAGCTCTGACCCACAATCATATAATATGATGTGGGTGAGACGTGTGTTTACCTTTGGGTGCTATTCCCAGCCGGTAGCCAATAAAATAAGTATTAAAATGGGATTGTGGTTCTCAGCTATACTGCTTTTTATTCACAGGCTCAATTCAATTCAATATATTTTTGTATAGCCCTAAATCAGAAAAGCAGTAATCTCGTGGGACTTTACAAAGTTGATAATTAAACAGTTCAAATATAGGAATATCAATATTAGCAAAGACAAACTGTAGGAGCCATTGTAGGTCCTTAGAGAGCGGGATGACCACAAATGTCAATAAATATCTATAAATGTCCTTTAATGTCCCGGATGATCACTGTCCTTAGACCCTCCCCTCAACCCAGACTGTGTTTTATTAGTCCAGTTTTACTAGCCTTTTAACCACGACAGACAGCATTCCACTATCATTACTGATAGTGGAATGCATTATCAGTGATGGCATTGTGTTGGTTTAAGATAGTCCACAGCTATCCAAATAGAGTTAAGAATCACTATTTATTTACTTCTGCTGTTGTTTGCTTTGAAGTACTTTTGATGTAAAACAGGCACAATTCCTTCTCTGAGGTGACATTTTAAAGGTGGATCCGAGATACTGGAAGAATACAAAATCCTCTGAGAGAATCAAGACTGCAGACATGACATTTCAATAAATACACACCGATGGCCAGAATGGTATGAGAAAATAGATAGCAGTTTAAAAAGGCTAACAGTTTATAATATAACATTAGGACTTTAGGACGTCTATTCCAGGGAGGTGAATTGCAAATATTAAATTTGACAACGCTGCTATTACGATATACTAGAAAACACAAGATGGACCAATCAAGAACCAAAATATTCTTCAGTTGGTGAAAAAAAATACATCTTGGAATATAATCAATTCAACATTAGTTGAACATATTTTGCTTTTCTTAATTTTTCAGTCTTTCCTATGCACATGTGTGTTAATAATTTGGGTGATACACCATACAACACTCAAAATAGCCATTTCGTGCACTGAGCTGATGTCACCACTGATCTGTGCTTCTCTGCCTGTGAGCCCACCTCCCCCCGCCCGCACGGTGACGTAGCAACACGCTAAGTTCAGAGGTAAACAAGAGCTAACTGTACAGCTTTCGCTGTTACAGTCCTTTCACACCTGAGAATAAACTTTTTCCAACAATGGCAATCCGTCACATAGAGCCCTATGTGCTCGATCCAGAATCAGACCTTAATTATTTAGTTCACAGTTACAATTAAGTTAGTTGCATTCTACTCAAAGACCAAGGCGTCCTGTTAGCGTCTTTCATGTTGGAAAAAACACCAGGTTTCCAGCTCAGCTTTTAAGTAGGTCACGTTTCAAGATAACCGTAGTACTGGAAAAGTCTTTGGTGGTGTCACCGTCCCTCGCAAAAAAGATCTGTGAGTTTTGTTGCGGATTTCAGACCCGCGGATTTGAGGCAGATCCCTGTGAACTCTGACACATATTTACACCAACAACACATTTTCTCAAATTGACATGAAGCTAACACAAAAAAGCACAGATGCTTCTATGGACCATACGCTGGACTCGGAGAGAGGCTGCATGAGCTGCACAGACGGCTCTGATTCGCTGGTTCAGTTTCTCCTCGCTGTCAATCCATGACGCTTTTGATGTCACAGATTGTGCCACGTCACGATTTGAATCAGCTCGTTACTGCACCTCCCAGAATGAAAGAGAAAGATCGCTCTCTATCTAAAGCTTGACAGAATCAATGAAAAAACAACTCTGGGCATGTGTATTAAGGCCAAATAGCGCTGTAATCATGTTTAAACCAGAGAATAGTCAAAAAGTGTAATATGGGCCCTTTAAACCCAAGCTGATATTTACCTTTGACTACGGTTAGCAGTGTGCGCAGACTGAAGGCGTTATCGTTACTGAACACGTCACAGATGTACAGTCCGCCATCTTTGAGCTTGGGAGTGAGGAGGAAGGAGAAGCTTCCGGCCTGAGCGTCATGTGGGGGTCCGGCCAGCTGCAGCCTGTTGCTGTGCTCGGTGGTCTTGGTGAAGCTCCTCCAGCGGTCGTACTGATGCACCAGTCTGCTCGACCGGTTCAGGCCCGAGGGTTTCCAATACAACAGCACGTAGTCTCCGGGAGTGGAGGGACAGGTCAAGAGGAAGACGGACTGGGCTAGAGCAGCCGAGGAGATCTCTTCACCTGTGGGAAGTATCAGAAATAGATAGCTATACAAGTGATCTGGACAAACTTCCAGGTTGCTTTGGTGCGTTAGGATCCCGTCTCTGTGAGGTTGATTTTCCACAGAACGTCCAATTACTGTCAAACCAATGTATAATTGGTTTATAATAATATAGAATGGTATGATTGAATTGACGAGATGGCACTTTAAAGGCATGTATAAATTATAACTTTTTAGAAGTAATAGAATGAACTTTAGGAGTTTTTTATGCTCGACTTCTGCTAATTCTACAACAAGCTATACATTTGAGTTTACAGTTTTATACTTTGCTTCTCTATCAAGCAAAAAATAGAAATTTCATATTATATTATCATTATAAGTATAGAGTTGTGCTATATTTAATATTCACTTGATTTGTGTTTGTGTGTGCTCCTCATTCCTACTGTTCTGTAACTTGTGATGCAGCACAGCAAATTCTCTACTGTGGGACTAATGAAGTATTTCTTTATCTTAATCTTAATATAAAATGCCATGCCTCATTCATTTACTTACTTCTTTTGAAGCTCTTTTATAACTCTTGAGCTCTGACAAGATTGGACAAGAAGGAATTGGAATGAGAACATCACTTTCTATTTAAATAGTTTAAAATAGTTTTTTAAATGTTTTGCAAATAACCACACATTGCTGTCTTCATCTTTTTTTAAAACGTTTAATATTTTCTTAGCCATCCGTACACTCCGCTTAATGATCATTTCACTGCATGTAACGTCGGGGTCTGGTCCCTGTGTTAGTGATTACAATCGATGCGATCGGTTGAATTCCATCCGACCAATCAGAGAGCGCGGGAGGTGGGTGTTGTAGTTAGTTGTGGGTGATGTCAAGAGTTTGCGTCGTTTGTAGGTTGTAGTTTGGTAATGGCGAAAAATGCGATAGTAAAGTATTCCAGTCTGGTTCTATCAAGAAATTGAAGCCGGAGCAAGAGGAATGTTTAGCAAATGTAATTGCTGGCAAAAATTGTGGCGCTACTCCCCACAGGCTCCGTTAGCGGCAAAGGAGATGGCTAAAGCTAGGCTAAATGCTAACGACTCATTCGGGCGTATTAATTAAGTGACGGTAAACTCAGATCCAATCGTTTCAATCTGTAAAAGGAGTTAACCCCTTCCACCTGTTAACTGAGCTCAATGGAGCGCCTCCAGATCTTACAAAATGTAATTTGTACTGTGGTGTGGTACGACCAGACAAGTAAGGAACCCAGTAGTCACTATACTACTCTTTAGGTTGAGAGCTGATTAGCTGAATCAGGGAGGTCCTCACTTTGTCCATCTTCCCTCTGAAAAAGCTTATCTGAAGATAGGGATAGCAAACTGTTTCGGATGGATTTCGTTGGTCCTCCAGCCATAAGGTATCCGACTTTAAAAGGAGTCAAATTTATATAGAAATTAACAAAAAAGTTGATTTTTGGACACTGCATCTCTTTTAACGCCTGAGTATCTTCCACCACTGCATTGAAATAAAATATTTATGAATATTTAAGTTACTCTCACCACAGAGGAAGAGCACGATGTGAGAAGCCTCAGATAGATGAGTAAACACAATGTCGGCGGAGGAGGGGAGAGAGTGAAAGTGTGTGAGAGCTGATAGCAGAGGAATCCTGACAACAACACGGATTATTCCCCTCTGCGCTCAGACGTCCTCGGCCACTCGTACTTTCTGCCGCGGCCGATTAGCGATTAGCGCTGACACAGGACTTGTGCTACAAAGTCACTCACCGTGCACGATGTTGGCGAACGAGGCCACTCTCTCTGCTGAGAAATAGAGAAACGCAAGTGATGAATTATGCATTAACATACGGACTATAATATCCACTGTTGAAAGGGGATGGATTTCCTTGTGAGCTCTATAGCCGACTTAGGAATCCACTCTTTAAACGCAGAATACTTTGAGGAACTGAAGCTACGTGTTTAAATAAGTAATGCTTTTGGAGAGTCTACAGCGAAGGACGTGTTCTAAAGACCTGTGTTCTTTCAAGTTTGGTCAAATTTGAAAGCTTTTATATAAGTTGTCAGATACATGTTAAAAAAAAGCTTTATTTTGACAGGTTTTGTGCCCTGCTTTTTATGATTTACTTGTTTGATGGTTTACCTTTTGTTGATTTCTTCAGTCCTGCCCCACTGTGTCACTCTAAAATGATTGGCTTGTGTGAAATATTATTTGATATGTAAGTAACAAAATATATGGTGAATTAATGGCCTGCCCCATCCCTGTGCCACCACCAAAAGGAGGTGTAGAATATTTAAAAATTCATCAGCTGCAACCACTGCCGGGTGATTGGAAAAAAAGAAATAAAGAAAAGAAAGAAAATGAATTCCCCAAACTATTTTATGGGAAGTACTTTTGTTTTAAAAGGTAGAAAATGACTTAGTGTGACATCATAGTGGTATAAATACGTCATATTATCATAGGACTGATTCAGAAGCTGACAGACAGAAGTGTGGCACGTTGGTGCCAGAAGTTCCTGGTATTAGTGTAGATGGATCTAAAAACAACTCCAGCTCTATTATTGATGAGGAAATAATGTCAAAACATGGTTAAAAGCTCAGAAGATTTTGCATCATACAGAATGTCTCCTATAAATACCCTGTGCTCCTCTCCTCTTGTCCATTGTTTTTCTTTTATTTTGTAACTTGAATAACTATATACATATCTTGGAATTTAATGAAGTCTTGCAATTTGAGTTCTCTTTTGTGTTCTGCAATCACGACAAAAACTAACAAGTACGTTTGCGACAAAAATCACAAAATGATTTCAAATGTCATGTATGGTGATTAAGATTTACAGGCTTAAACAGGACCATCTTCAAACCAATAGTCCAGGCATAAAAGACAAAAAATAAGGTAAATACAACTTTGCATATCTCAATGAGAGTTACAGAGAGTTTTAGATGTTTTCTGAAAGATGATTATTCACAACATATGCCCCATTAGCCAGGTCTTAAACGAGGTCACACAACATAAAGAGAAGACACTTATAGATTCTATAATGAGGACATGTTAAAATGAACAGAGTGGAGCAGCCGTTCCCAAACTCGAGTGCGCTGCAGCCCCTTACTGATCAAAAACATCTCACGAGCCCCCCACTAACAATTCACTCTCATGTAATGTTATTTTTCCTTTTAGATTTACATACATATGAATAGTAAGAATAATTTCAGTTGTTCAAATCATTAATTTACTGTATATTGCAATAGCACATATACTTTTAGGGCAGAGCTATTCCATTATTTTTTTTCCCATGAGCGAAACTTTTATAGCAAAACTATTGGCTCATAAAAGATACAAAAGATTGCCTCCATATGAGTGATGTTAGTTATTACTGACAGAACAATTTTATATATAGAAAAGTTTAGCCGTCTTAAAGTTTCACTGAGTGCTTATTTATGTTGCATCTATAGCACATTCATTTCAGTGTGTGATGTCAACTGTAAACTGTATTATCCACATTCTGATATAAATCTCGATTGTTGTGTGGACAACCTTTGGAGGCTCCCTTTATGGTGGCTTTTAGTATTTGCTTACCGTCCACAGTTATGTCCACATTGAAGGCAAAGAAAGCACTTGAACTGTTGCCTCTTGGGTAGACCATGCACACATAAGCTCCATCATCATAGTTCTGGACTTGGGGAAGTTTGGCTACTGTTCCGAAATTTGGCCTCTTCTCTGTCCTTAGGGAGAGGTCTCCGGGCGCCGCCCAACTGATCTTCCTGATGCCGAGTTCGGGCTGGACATCTGCGATAAGGCGCAGAGTGCTCAGCTGTGGGATGGGGCAGGGTGGGACCACTATGACTGAGGAAAAGAGGGTCGTAAAGAGACTGTGGTGCAAGTGCATACAACAGTAAATTCCACCAAGTGTTTCTGCACCCTAAAAAACAGATATTTACCAAATTTTTGGTTGTTTGAACCAATTTAGTTGGCGGTTATGAGTCCAACCAAACTTTTGGTTAAAACAACTATAAACGTTTGTATTTTCAAACTATCCATCTATATTGGGCATGACATTAAACAATACTGGTCAGAATGACCAATTTAGTTGGCTGACCACCAACAATCAAACTCATACTAGAAGTGTCTTGCATAAGGACACAACAGCAGTTTACAGCACTTGACTTTCACAGAAAGGGCGCTATAAAAGATACATGAGCAACTTGTCAAGATGAATTGTTCACAAGTTTTGGTAGAGCGCAGAATAACACAAATTCGGACCAATATGAGGTAATCTAATGTGTTTTAGAGTGTGTAGTCTTGATAAAGTAAAGACTAATTTAGACTCTGTAATGATAGCAGCTCTAGAATAAATCAATAACATCAACAGAGCCAAATTCCAGAAAGACAGGTTGGTGGATATATTGAAATGTATGGTGATCACACCATAACAGGGAGACTCTAAAAGTCATTCTAAAATGAGCAACTGATAGAAAAAAAAAAGAAACAAGTACAGCTAAAATTAGAAGGTCAAAGACTAATTTCTTAAAACAAGAATTTCACAGTTAATTTATTGTTACTAAGTGTCAATTGCCTTGTGTGATGATGAAAACAAGTTATCCACTCTGTCAAGTGTCCCACTTATGCCCACTGTAAACCACTACAACTTGCCACTTAGTGCTGTAATGACCACTTTGTAACATTACATCATGATCCTTTTGTTTGACTTGTGTTGTCATACTTTGGAGTACAGCCAGTAGAATTATTCTCTCCTTCAGAACCGTCTGGCGTCTTTTGACCAGACACATGTACAGCCCCCCATCCTCCTTCTCCGGACGTAGACCCAGAGAAAACACACCAGATTCCTACGGTGGAGACAATGAATATTTGTTAAATTAATTTAAAGATTACACTGTAAAACAATTTGGATATATGGTAGTAAATATTTGAATCTGGTATTAACCTAAGTCAAGTAAATGTTTCCTTTTGGCCCAAATTAACCTTCTAAAGTTTTGTACGCACATACTGTATAATTGATGCAGTTTTAATAGAAAGACTGTATCGGAAAAGTAAGATTATAGGCAAGGCAAGGCAAGGCAAGTTTATTTATATAGCACAATTCATACACAAGGCAATTCAAAGTGTTGAACAGAACAAGAAAGCATTAAAATCATAAATAATCACAGTACATTAAAAAAAGATAAAAATATAAAATCCCTCAGTTGTATGCACAGCTAAACAGAACTGTTTTCAACCTTGTCTTAAACATTGTCAGAGAGGAGGCCTGTCTCACATCTTCAGGAAGACTGTTCCAGATTTTAGCAGCATGAATCTGAAAAGCAGCCTCCCCATGTTTAGTTCTGACTCTGGGCACTAACAGGAGTCCAGTCCCTGTGCTCCTCAGAGTCCGGGCTGGTTCATATGGCACTAACATGTCACTAATATATTTTGGTGCGAGGCCATGGAGAGATTTGTACACAAGCAGAGCTGTTTTAAAGTCTATTCTCTGAGCCACAGGAAGCCAGTGCAGGGACCTGAGGACCGGACTAATGTGGTCGTACTTCCTGGTTCTAGTCAGGACTCGAGCTGCTGCATTTTGAATGTACTGCAGCTGTTTTACAGCCTGTTTGGACAGACCTGTGAGCAGGCCATTGCAGTAGTCTAACCTACTGGAGACAAATGCATGGATAAGAATCTCCAAGTCTGCTTTAGACACTATGTTTTTGATCCTGGCAATGTTTTTTAGATGGTAAAAAGCTGCTGATGTTACTGATTTGATGTGGCTATTAAAATTTAAGTCTGAGTCCAGTATTACCCCTAGATTTCTGACCTTGTTTGAAGGTTTTAGGGAGAGAGACTGTAGATGACAGATGACGCTCTCTCTTTGTTTCTGGGGACCAAAGACAATCATTTCAGTTTTGTCTGCGTTTAGCTGAAGGAAGTTGTTTTGCATCCACTCACTGATCTGTTGGATACAGTGAAGGAGTGAGTCCACTGGTCCATGTTCTCCTGCAGTCAGTGAGACATAGATCTGAGTGTCGTCTGCATAGTTGTGATAGGACACTTTGTTTCTGCGTATTAACTGACCTAACGGCAGCATGTAGAGATTGAACAGAAGAGGTCCCAGGATCGACCCCTGTGGTACTCCACAGGTCAGGGCCATATGATCTGAGACACAGTCTCCAATCTCCACAAAGTACTTCCTGTCTTCAAGGTAAGACCTAAACCAACTTAGGGCGGTGCCAGCGACTCCAACCCAGTCCTCTAATCTCTGTAAGAGGATCTCATGGTCGACGGTGTCAAAGGCAGCACTCAGATCTAACAAGATTAAGATTGAGACTTTGCCTGCGTCAGTGTTCAGCCGGATATCGTTTGTAACCTTGACAAGAGCAGTCTCAGTGCTGTGGTGGGGTCTAAAGCCGGACTGAAACATATCAAATGAGTTGTTGATTATAAGAAATCTAGTAAGCTGTAGGTAGACAACTTTTTCAAGGACTTTCCCCATAAATGGCAGATTTGAGATGGGACGATAGTTGTTAAGTACCGTAGCATCCAGGCTGCTCTTTTTTTGCAGGGGCCTGATGACTGCAGTTTTCAGGGCCTTTGGGAATATTCCAGAATGAAGGGACATGTTTACTATCTGTGTGAGTGAAGGTAACAGACTGCTCAGAACAGACTTCAGAAATCTAGTGGGTAGTACATCCAGGCTGCATGTGGAGGAGCTCAAACTGGAGATTATTTCTTGGACATTTTTATCATCTACAGGTGCAAAGTAAGTTAGCTCAGAGAGCCTTTCTGGCTGTTGGATGGTTATCTGTGGATTGGAGACATGTCATTGAAAAAGTGTGCAAACTCATTGCATTTACGTTTGGAAGTTAGCTCTAATGGCATCTGAACAGGGGGGTTTGTTAATCTATTAACTGTTGAAAACAGAACACGCAGATTGTTACTGCAGCCTTCAATCATTTCAGAAAAATACCTTTCTCTCGTACTACGTAGCACCCGGTTAAACTCGCACAACTTATCTTTGAAGATCTCGTAATCTACCTGGAGGTTGGACTTGCGCCACTTCCGCTCGGCCCTCCGGCACTTTCTCTTTTGTGCCCTGACCGAGTCTGCTTTAGCCCACGGCGCCTTCTGCTTATTTTTCACTATTTTAACCTTCACAGGGGCAACTGTATCCAGAACATTCAAAACACTAGAGGTGACAGAGTTAAACAGTTCATCTACAGTAGAATACGATGCATTCTCAAAGTTTATCATTCCCATAAATAGATCACTCGTATTTTCATTTATGTGTCTTCTTCGAACAGTTGCAGAGTCCACTGGTGGTTTGTTAGTGAAACACATGTCAAAAAATACACAGAAATGATCCGAAAGAGCAACATCGACCACGCTTATATTTGAAATATTCACCCCCTTAGTAACTAACAGGTCTAGAGTGTGCCCTCTGCTGTGGGTGGGGCCACTCACATGCTGAGTGAGACCAAAGGTATCAAGTAAAGAACTCAGCTCTTTTGCATTTCTGTCATCAACATTATCCACATGAATATTAAAATCACCTGTAATAACTAAACTATCAAAATCTGTGCATACAACAGAAAGCAACTCGGTAAAATTATCAATAAAACTGTGACATGACTGCGGTGGCTTGTATAGGACTATGACGAGTATTGGAGGAGATTGTTTTTGTTGTATTTTAAAAGACACATATTCAAAAAACGGAAACTTCCCAAGAGACATTCTATGGGAGACAAAGTGGTCTCTGAAAATGGCAGCTAAGCCTCCTCCTTTTTTGTTTTCCCGTATTTCAGATTCAAATTTGAAATTTGGTGGTGATGCTTCTATTAAAACTGCATTTTCTGTATTTTGGTCAAGCCATGTTTCAGCCATGAACATAAGATCAAGATTATAAGAACAAATAAAATTATTGATTAAAAAAGACTTGTTAGAAAGAGATCTGACATTTAGCATAGCAAGTTTCAAAGTTTCAGTATCAGCGGTTGTGGTCGGCTGATTCTTACACGGAACAAGAATTAGATTTTCCAGGTTAGACTGATTAACTCCAGATGTCTTTCTGTAATGTATTCTTTGTGTTATCACTAAGGGAATGGCACAGGTGGCTTCATGACAGGGCCCCAGCCGGGTCTCTCCTCTAACTAGACTGCCAGTGGCTGCGAAGCAGAGACCCTGTGCATCCTAGGGAGAGGAGGGAGGAGGATGGAGAGGTGGGTGGTTCTTGGGTGTTGGACGAGGGGGGGTTGGAGGTGGATGGGTGTTAGGGGAGGGGCAGGAGTTGGGAGATAGACGAGGGGGGAGTGGAGGTGGAGGGGTTCTTGGTGATGGGAAACGAGGGGGGGGTGGGGGTGGGGCTGGAATGGTTTTGGGGTTAGGGGAGGGACCTGTGGATTTTGCGGGTGAATTCGAGTTAGAATTTGAGGGACGGGTGGATTTTGTGGGAGAATTTGAGTTGGACGCCCTAGGTGGCTTTGGAGGTACGTATGGGGAGAAGTTATGAATGTTAGATAGGACCCTTGATCTGGCTACAGTGGGTGTGAGAGGAATATTCTTCATCGCCGATCTTATCATGCCTGCAGAGTGTTCCGGTAAATCCAATAGTGATGGAAAACACAGGGAAAGGTCGTCCTCATGTTCCTTAGATGGAGTGGATGTAGCGGGGGGGACCCAAACCGGGTCCATGGAAGGTGATGAGGGAGTCTTTGGTGGAGACGGAGGTGGTTGAGAGGCCCCCAGTGCAGGCCTGACTGTAGCCTGTAGCAATGGGGGGGGCTTCACGGGAGCTGTAGGTGGGGAAGGTGCTGCTGAAGATGATGCAGCAGCCACAGCTGGTGCTGGTGGTGCTGATGCTGAAGGCGCTGATGACGCTGTGGCAGCCACTGCTGCTGCTGGTGCTGGATCCTTTGCTGATGATGATGCTGGTGGACGTGTTGAGTTCTTTTGAGGCGGTGGAGGTGCCGAGACCTCTGGGTTCCGTGAGGGTCTCGCCCTTTGTATCCTCCTCTCTTTCAACGGCTGAACGCGCTGCGCAGGCTGAGGTCTTAAGGCAGATGCAAAGTTATCCATCAACACTTTTACTCCGTATTTGTTCAGATGTGGGCCTCTCCCTTCAAAGAGCTCGAGCCTATTCCAGAACAGATTGAAGTTTTCAATGAATCCAAGTCCTCTGCGTGAACACTCATTGTGTAGAAATGAATTTAACTGGTACAGACGGCTAAACTTCTCGATTTTTCCATCTGCATTTGGAATGGGGCCACTGATTAGCACGTTTAACTCAATTTTTTTAAGGTCATCCAGCAGCAGAGTAAAATCTCTTCTCAACTTCTCGGTGGATTTCTCATAAATGTCTACTGCCCCTGTGTGTATCAACAATGTACTTACATCCTTGGTTTGAGATAAAACTTTTGGCACCAAAGCTCTTATCTCAGACACTCTGGCTGAGTGCAAAGAATAAGTCTGTACAAAGTTCAAAGATACATTCCGAATGGCTGAATCTCCAAGCAGCAAACACCGTGGTCTTCAAACAGAGCAGCATAACGATTTGAAGTTTTGCAAACATTTCATGGCAGAATTCCACTCCCATTGTCATTCTTAGCTTTGTCAACTTTGGGTTTAGCGCCGCATTTATTCCAATAGTTCTCTTTGTTGATTTTGGGAAAAGTAATTACGTCATCATAACTTACATTTCCAGTCTGTCCATTCATTCCATTTTCACACATTGGAAGAGTCGGGTTAAGTCCCATTTCTGTTTCCAAAATATCCATCCGTTTTTGAAGAAATTTGAGCTCATTTTCCAGAGAGCAGCAGCCATCGCAGATTTGTCTTCGTTTCTTCCGTCCGGACATGATTAATGTTGACAAATTTCACAAAGCTGAAGTCTGCAGAAGGAGTAATCCGTGTTTTGTAGAATAAAAATGTAAATAAAGCGATTAAAAGAGATTACAAAGCGAAGCAAGCAGCGGAGCACCAAGGAACACGTCTACACACTTCCACTGCGGAAGTGTGTAGATACCTGAAACAGTTTTAAAACAGGAGCCACAACTAAAACGGGAAATAAAGGTAAATCGATACTTCTGTTGTGTGTCAAATTTACTTTCTACCTTGTTTCAAATATGTTTATTGAGAAGCAGTTCAGATCATGGCATGAACATGATACAGATAAGCTTCTTTCTTTATACAGACATATACAAACACACCTCCCTCCACTTCCTCCCGGGTGCTTCATTGCTTTTAGATGAATCAGTCCATACTTTGCAAATATAACCAAAACGGCTTCCAAATCCGTTCAAAATCGTGCAGTTTGTTATTTTGCATATAAATTTACTTTCTATCTTGATCAAAACATTCCCATTCATTTTAGATCAAGGCCAATAATATTAGTACAATTTATTTCATTATTATTCCACTGTAAGTCCATTATGCAGAGTTCTGTAATCTAAAGCGTCACCAAAAATGTAGGGCTTCAAGTGACAAAACTAGAACTGCAACCATTGAGCAAAGATACCAACCAAGAAAACAACATAAAAAATTGTCTCCATATGTTTTTCTTTTTATTATTTTGTTGGAAACCTTTTACAGTTTGCCGTTATTGTGTGCAATATAGCTTTAGTGATGGACATGAGTTTCCGTTGAAATGTTTTTCTTTGATTATCTGCTCCTCGGTCTTCTGGATTAGAACCTTTTTTAATCAGTAAACTACCAAAACACCATCCTTCAGCTTAATCTTACGTTCACCTACAGTCAATATTGGCCTCTCTACCTGGAAGTTGTGGTCAGTCAGCTGCATATAGTCCTTGGACGCTCCACCGGAGAATTCCTTCCTTTCGTTTGCCGAGAGCACGAGCCTCCATCGATTTGTCCCCAGTGGCTTCACCATCCAGTTCACAGACACCGCTCCTGTCGCTTTCTCATCAATACAGACTAATGTGGCCAAGGTGCCCTCCCGCGCCACCACTGCATCACTCCACTCTGAGAAGCACAAACATTTATCCACAATGTTTCAGGCAGGAAGAAGTCATTATGGAACCAGTGGATAGCAACATGTTTGTATCATGTATGTGTGTATATGTGTGTATGTATGTGTGTATGTGTCTTGGGAGGGAACGCTGTATGCATTTGTTGCACAGAATCCATTTTTTCTCAGAGGGGCTGAATGTTTCAAGGTGTTTCAAGGTGCGGCATTGCAGTAAATGTATCTACTTTGCATTTAGTAATTATCATTTGCTTTTATTCCTCATATTCTTCATTTCTAAAAACAACATAATGCAACATTAAAGACTTGTTGTGATTGCGTCTGTCAGTTGTGCTGGAAAGTTTACACGGCCATCCAGATATTTCATAATATGGCTTTACACAACCACAAATAATGAGTGAATACAATGTAGGCCATTGTTTCTGAACATACATGTTAAAGGTATATTTCAAAAATGAGGCGACAGTGGCTCAGTTAATAGAGCATTGGCCTGAAGGTCGTAGGTTCGAGCCCACCACGAGATCTACTTCACGACTCCCACTGATGTCTGCTGTCGTTGTGTCCTTGGGCAAGACACTTAACCCCACTTTGACTGAAGCCCCAAGATCAAGGCTCCTGTGGACTCGCCACCTGCAGGAGGATCAGTGAGGGGCTGCTGCTCTGTGGATTGGGTGCAGCTCTGACTGCCACCCCCCGACCCAGAAATGTGTAAAGGGGATGGATTTAAAAAAATGACAAAAAACAGCCCACTGACTTTGAGTCTTTTTTTACCAGGTTTCCAACTGCTCCTTTAAATTACAAAGGGAAACATAAGCAAACAAGCCATTTCATTCATGTCAAATTGTGCCAAATTACCCATCTATCACAGTTTATGACGGTAACAAACAAAGAGTGTGTGATGTGGAGTAAGATGAAGGAGGACTCAACAGCAGCAATGCAAAACTAATGATGTAATGAAATAATAGTCCAAGGTAAAAACAAAACTTAAAATTCAAAACTCAAAATAACCAGGAACCAGGAACAGGACAGAACGGAACAGACATGTACAGAACTTGACAATACAATGTATCAGCATCAAGAGGAGAGAAGCACAGGGTACATATAGACACAGAGAGACACAGGTGAACACATCAGGGCGGGGCAGACAATCGAGACAGGGGAACAAGACAGGAAGTCAAACCAAACCAACGGAGAGTCAAAATAAAACCAAAGTACAAAATAACACAAAATCCACACCATGACAGTATGAACACAGGAAGTCACCTTAATATAACAATGAAAATAAAAGCATGATATGACACATGTCTAGCCCCATGTCTAAGTTGTAAAAAAAAAAAAAAAAAAAACAACCCCAAAAATGTCAGCCTCTATTCTTTTTCAACATACTTTCCAATAGAGAAAACAAAAGTACATACCCATCATATTCTCTGGAAGACAGGTTGCTGGGTAAACTACACAGGAAAAAGACACAAACACGAGCAGAGCGTTCTCCATGACGTTTTGAGCTAAAACATTCTTACTGCAGCAAATGTCTCTCAAACAAAGTGACCTTTCTAAGGGCGACCTACAAGAGTGACTATTTTTCACTTCTCTACGACTCTTTGGTGGCCGTGACTGACATGCCAACAGCATCTCCCTCCCGACAGGATATGATCCGCACGATATTGGAGTAATCAGCAGGAAAAGAGTGTCTTTGTGGGGCTGAGTGCAATGTGCGCCACGCGTCAGGCTGATAAACTGTATCCACTCCAAAAGCCATAACCTCAAACAGCCTTGTGTTGAAATACTATAGGTGGAGGTAGCTGAGGGACTTTATGAATATATTTTACTTCAGAGCCGGAGACGCTGATTTTCTGTTTGCATGTGCAGGTGAAACTCTGAAAATTAGAATATTGTGCTGAAGACCTTGTACTTCTATAATTCAACTTACAAGGCAACATTTATATATGGATGACTCATGAGACAGTGAGATATGACAAGTCTTATTTGTTAGTGTTGATAATTAGCTCACAGTAAAAACCTAAATAATAGAAACAACTCAGAGCATCTGAATAAAATGGACTGTAAGCCATAACCATCAAAAACAAAGGCTTGGCATATGCCACTTTGTGCGTAAGGCATCTATTTTATAAATTGGTTTCACATTTTAAGATGCCTAGATAGAAATAAATTAACTTTTGAACAGTTTCACTTGTATTTCTCTGTGTGGGTGGGTTTCCTCCAGGTGCTCCAATTACCCCCACCACCAAAAACATGCACTGGACAACAACATCCTGTAGTACATCCTAACCAAGTCGAGCATGTGGAGATGGGTCCCCTGCATGGATCTATAATAATATCCCTGGGGCTACACTGTACTTACCACTCCAGCAGGTCGCCATAATGGCACGTTATGGTATACAATAAAGTATACCATAACCTTAACCAATTGAAGGTGATTAGAAAACTCTATAGCAATTTTTGTTTGAAAAGAAAATTTCTTTTTGAAAAGGAGAGATTGTCTGGGATGTCTTCAGCAGCATTGTGATGGCCATGGGCAGAAACCAGAACCATCAGATACTAATGACACACTTGGCAGGTGTGAAGAGGCCCCAGGTGTTAATGAACCAGGCTGAGAGACAAACTGTCATTTGGTGAGAACAAGTTTCAATTCGGAACTTCTGAGCACTAAGTACTGTAGCTATAGGAGACTAGTCACTTCTAGCTTCTCAGAGCACTTCTTCACATTGAAACACTCTAGACATTGTCCAGATGACTTATCGAAACCTATGTCTTTCATTAATTCGACCAGTTTACTTCAGCCCTTATACATCTGGAAATATTGAACAACGTTTAATAATTCCAGTCAAAATGAATGTATGCAATTTTGATGTTGGTCAATCCTCTGCTAAATTATTAATATTATTATTATTATTAATTAATCTTGTAAATATTTGCACTAATAGTAGTCTTATCGTAAATGTACAAATTGATGAATGGAGGGGCCAGACTACAAGTGCAGGTTACCCACTGAGAGTAGTCAGTGTGGACAGGTGCATTCCTGGAGCTGAGCACAAAGACTGTTAACGGACACATTTAACTACAAATGAATGGAACCCCCACCATCAAAACCCCAATGCCTTGTGTTTTGGTAAATTTGGTAAAACAAACTACTCTTTTGCAATGTACTAGCTGTGGCTCTTTGCATTGTGTTTTTAGATAAGCTGCACTTGATTAAAAGTGTGTCCACTCCTGAGTCACTCTCTGCGTGTAACTTGCTCATCTTTATGGAGATTGTCTTCCATATGGTTGAATATGTTGTGACAATCCATAACAACAAAACAAGTACGCAGAAACTTTTAAAGAAATTCTCTACAATTCTCTTGAACTGTCACAGCTTTAACATGCATCGGCAAGAGATCAGAACAAGGTGAGTTTGACAAAGCGAGAAAGTGATACACCGTGACACAAGTGGAGCCGACAGAATGAGTTTGGGGTTTGTGTCAGTGTGGGTGCTGAGTGCGGAGCCATGCACCCCAGGGCGACATGTCTTTACATCCTGTAATGTCTTTAATTAAGCCAAAGGTATTATCGGCTCCTCTGAGCACTATTACAGATTTTCCATAATTACCAGTGGGTGAATGGGGGCGGTGAGAGAAAGATATGAGAGAGGGATGGAAAGAGAGGTGCATTGTGGGTGTGTAATGACAAGGCAAACACAAATGAAAAGCGCTATAGAGGAAAGGGATAGAAAGATGTTAATGCTGATACAAATCTCTTACTCCTTGGCTATAAATGTGAGACTTTACTTTTTTAATGAACCCACGTCCGCAGAGCTAATATCTGTTAACTACGAGCTTCATTAGAGCTGCCCCCTGGAGAGAGAGGACAGGCTGGAAAAGGATGAGTGGACAAAAGAATGTGACGTGAGCATGCAGAGAAGAGAGGAGCATCAGCATGGGGCGCGGGTGAAGGGGAGAGGCAGGAATGTATACCGAGGAATTGTTTGAAAAGGGCCGGCAATAATGAGAAACAAAATAGCAGTCTAATGTATGTATGATCTCAATTAAACTGGTGCATCCATATTTGTATTAGCACAAATGTCTCACTGGGGAGGTGTACTGTGCATGTCCCAGAAGACCCTTGGGAAGACCCAGGACGTGCAGGAGGGACTGGGTCTCAGCTGGCCAGGGAACAAGATTTTCCTGGATGAGCTATGGAGGAAGTGTGTTTGGAAAGGAAGGTCTGGGCGTCTCTGCTCAGACTGCTCCCTCCCATAATGGATAAAGCGGAAGAACAGACATGGATGTATTGTGTGCACTTTGTGTCACCCCCGTCTGCAGAAAGAAAGACATAATGTGAATTATCTCTTTAATACTCTCAGACTTTCTAGAATATTTTCCTTGGAGAGGAACTTTCTTGAGACGAAAAGACACCTTTAAGCGATCCTATGAAAAATGAGATGACATATTGGTGACAGCAAGCCTCAAATTGGGGGATACTGTCACTTTCAACTGTCAGTATTTATCATCAAATTCCTTACGAGTGCACAAGGTAAGTTGGCATAAAAGTTGTGAGCAAGATAAATATGTATGAGTCTTCAGTATATTGTTTGATTTGTTCATTTCTAAATATTTTGGGGAGCTACCTGGTACCTGATCTAGAGTAGCGAACGAGACATCTTAGTTATGAAACAGGTATATGTTTTTGTTTCCTTTTTAGACCAATTTGTGATCTAAGAAAGTCCATATAGTGAATGTGATCAGGAAAATGTGTTTTGGTTTTGATTATACACTTTTAAGTAAAGCCGTAAAGGTTTATACATGCAGATCCCTGTGATGTAGGTTTATATAAATATAAAATGTCAATGTCAACATTTAAATGTATTATTTTGATTGAACAGGTAAAAATTATGTTCGAATGATTAAGCAGGCCTCAGGACTGAAACCATGCCACATCTATGTGAATGTATAATTTATTGGCCCGTGAGGATGTTTGTCCTTTGCATCAGCCCACACTTCAATACCACTGGTGCGACCTGTCAGGAGCAGAGAGCACTGGGAGTGAGCGGTACATGAGCCAAGCCTCTGCTGGGCTGGACTTAAGTTCACAGTAAACCAACTCCAACAATTGTAAATAGTCAAATAATATCTGGTCGAATAATAACATTCTGGTTTAATCCACCCAGATTTTGATTACCATTTATTATATAATATTTTGTGTCAAACGAGTTTGCGTTTTTTTGTATTTGTGTGGGTTGGGAAAATGAAATTGCAATTGATCGGAATGGAAGTATGGATTTATAAAAAATGGAAGTCTATTTATTAATACTGGTATATTATATATATATATATTTTTTTTTTTTTTATCTTATAACAACTTGATTGAGAATAGAATGTTTGGAACTGTACTGACCCTTACAGACACAAGATCATAAAACCATCTTCACAAAGTCTTGCAATGGAACCAACATGTGAGCATGTTGGTCTTTAATGACATTGTCTGACCTCTGATCATCATCAAACTCTGCAACAGGCGAGAAATGGGCCAATGCTCACAAAGCAGCAGAAAGGCTGTCAGGGCTGAGGAATTAAGACACACTGGGAAACTGTGTGACTTATGGAGATCTAATTACACTGGCTGTAAAACACTGGAGTATTAGGATTAGACCCAAACCGGATAATGCTTTTTGCTATGCTAGTATGCAGCTCACATCACAGAAAAATAGGGCAAAATGAATAGGAGGTTATTAGGTGCAGAGAGAGAGTGGCACTCTTTATCACAAAAGGCAGTGTGCTATGGAATGCAAATAGATACATGAGAGGCTGTTTTCCCGTGATTTGATTTTGCTGACTGCCACTGGCTTCGTACTTGGCGTAAATTAATGAATGTTTATTGATTTTGGCATTTGCAGGGGAGTTGGTGAGTGGGTTTTGATCAGTTTCAGCAGCAGGGGGCGCAGCTACCAGCCTTTTCCACACAGTCACTTCTGGAAAGACATCTTCCATGTAATTAAGTTGAATTGACACATTCGAGTTCATGTTGAGACAGACACGGGCTTTGAGAGTATGCAAATGAGACGTAGCAGCAGAATACTGTGGTCCAAGATTTATAATACACGTCTGTGAAAATAGATACATTAATAATTCAAGTGTACAGCAGGTATTATTGAGAGTATTTTACAATGACACAAGCATTGAAGTCATCTAGGTTTAAAAGCCAAGCATTTTAAAGTCGACGTGTGTTTTAGGCTCTATTCCCTATAGACACATGTACATTTGTTGGAAAAGATATGGCAATGCTGTGTTAAATTTCTTATTTTTTATTTAATTTGGTTAGTTTCAGCAGTGACTATTCTTCCTGGACTCCTCGTCATTTTTTGATCTAACCCACAATATTATTCAGGGACAAGAAACAAGCAGAATAATCTAGCAAATGGACTTGGAACCATGCTTAATTGCGATTTGTATTGTTTTGATGAGATAGCACATGCCAAAAACAGACCATGAACCAATTTGGTGACCCCCCGCCCTAAAGGAATGGAATAAACAATACTTAAAAAAAAAATCAATAAAAGAATAGTATTAACCTTCAAATTATCCAAGGGAAAGCAGCAACATCTCCAAATAGAGCTGAAAACACGTAATGGAGTAAGACAGCCCTTGTTTGGTCACTTTATCTACTTCACAATGTAGTAAATAGTGTGGTGTACTGGTAAATTGGCAAATACAGTCTTACTATATATATAAATAAAAAACACGTTTAACCCGAAACTATCCATGGGACCAAATGTAAACTGTAAATAAACACGACCAATTACCTGCAAACCGTGCGTAATTTCGATTTCAACTCGTGACCTCTAGGTAAATATGCTTTTCAACAAGTAGCCCCCCCTCCCTCTCTTTCTCCCTCTCTCCCTCTCTCCCTCTCTCCCTCTCTCTCTCCCCTTGCTCTCGTATTGTGCCTGGTCCTTAATAGGCTTTGGGGAACTAGCCGGTCCGCGCTGTGACGCTCCCAGACTGATGACATCACCCGCCAGTCAAGCTTCAAGTGGGACGTACGCGCTCTTCTCTCCCTCGTCTCTCTCTCTCTCTCTCTCTCTCTCTCTCTCGTAGACACACACAACTCGCCAAAAGCAACCGGGAACTAGTTGAAGCAGCAGCAGCGGGAGTTGATTTGACGAGGACCACAGCTTTGGAGGAACTGTAGCCATTCACCTGCGCGCCCGGACTGCCGCTAGGAGGACAAGGAAGCACCCGGGAACCGCGTCTGCCCCGTGCGTAAAGACGTGAGGAAAAAACAGGGAACTAGGTTTGTCTCTGCGAAAGCGTGTCTCCCCGCGGTTGTGTTTGTCCCACAAGAAGAATAAGAAGAGTCAAGTTTTCAATCTGTAAAAGGAGGAGACTTTTTAACCCCGAAGTGACTTAACTGCTGTCGTTTGAGAGCGCGTTTCCGAAAGAGGACACCGCCATGGAGGGACTTGTTCGCCGTAGATTTCTCGCTGGATGCGGTAGATTTCCCGCGGTAGTCTGCCTGCTTGTCTGCGCTCTTGCTCATGGTAAGTCCACCCTTTTTGTTTTTATAAACGTTGAAAACTTCGCTGCTTGTTATAATCACATATCCTAATTATGACGTTACTGGGGAATGGCAGACCAGGCGCAGGTGCACTTTGCTCCGGAAAGCTGAAAAAACAAATAGTTTTAAATTCAGTTGTGTATTGTCAGAATCGTTTTGTGTGTTCGTGCATTCGTCTTTACTTGCAGTTTGAGGAGTTAAATAATTGTTTTGACCAGAGTTTCGGTCAGTGTATGACTCAACACCATGTTTAGCCTGTAAGGTGTGGCTTGCTTTTTTTATGTTGCAAGGTGCCTCCTCTTCTCCTACCTGTTCCTAGTTTTATGTTACAGCCAGCCTGGTTTCTATTGAGTCACTCTCTGCCCCATTTATAGACTGTGTCCTTGGTCCCCTTTTTTCCCCGTAGGCAGCGCGCTTCTTCAGTCTTTTCTGTGCTGCGTCCTTCTGTCCTCACATCATCTTTGATTAGTTACACTTCACTTGCGCAAAATGGCACTGCGAGACCGTTGTTAATGTACAGACTTTAAACCGTGGGTCAGCTTCAGCCACTGTGACTATTAACCCTGCGCCGTTGTGTCATTTTATTGACCCAAGACGGATGTGAAAATGAAATGGATTTTGATTAAAAAGTTTGTCTGAGATCAACATGACGGATGATGACTTCGGGAAAAATCTTATTAGACGTCCCACTGAGGGCTTCATCACAGCAACGACAGGATTCCTGCTTTTGTCGAGCTGTTATTTGGATGTCAAGACAATAAACGTCAGCTTTTTTCTGTCAGTTTATATAGCTTCAATTTTATCCACAGGTGTCAAAAATCCTGTGTGGAAATGTTGGTTTTTGTCCCAGATTCTTCCAAAATGCTCTGTTCCTGTTGGGAGGTGTCTCTGTCCATCACTGTGGCATTCACTTTTGATTTGTGTTTTTGTCTGTGTGTGGATAAGGCGTTCAAAAACATGCATTCTGACTCATGGGACTTGCCTATCCACAGATCTAATGGACTATTGACATTTTTTTCTCATTGAAACGTCTCAATTGTTACCTGCACTATTTTGAGCCTAAACTCTTCTAGTTTATACATTTTGCCTCCTGCGATTCATTTTATTTGACATTGCAGTAAAACCACATTGGAATACATTTTCTAAAGCCCCCAGTGTGCACAAGACGACTACATACATAAAAGTACAGGAATAAAACCAAAAGTGCAGGAAACTATTGTCACTGTGAAATTGATCAACAAAAACATTTTCGCTACAAGTGCAAGATCTTTTAAAGTGCTTTGTTTGAACTGAAAACAGATTGGGGAAAGAATCTGTTAGCTAAACGAGATGTCTTGCATCCATATCTTCTGCTAGAGGGAAGAAGCTGGAACATGGCTTTTCCAGGGTGGCCAGAAAAGTATCCTGGTTGTACATGAATGAACAAAATATTAAAGGACATAATAAGCTCGGAAACATTAAGAAAATGATGAATACTTGTGAACAACTGCATGTGACTCAAAACTTGTAATCGTAATAATTCTACTTTAAATGTTATACCTGACAAAGCCCCCACTGAAAGATCAAGGCTATGCTCACACTCAGAGAGCAGCCGTCCTCCTGTGGACTCACCACCTGCAGAGGGTCAGTGAGGGGCTGGTGCTATGAGACTTGGGTGGCATCTCTGACTGCCACCCCCCTGACCCAGAAATGGATTAAAGGGTAGAAAATGGATGGATGGATGTTATACCTTAGAAGTGTATGCTGATTTTTATGTCTTACTCTATTCTCTATTCTTTACCTCTCTTTTCTGACTGACCAGTCTGTGACTTCCTGTTACTTACATGAAAATGATTCTGATTCAAAGACCAATGAGAAAAAGTGTATCTTTAGGATGTGAAACTGCTGCAATGTGCTTTTATCCAACTTACCCTAATGCAGAGTTGCATCATTTTGAATAGATGGTGTATTTAAGAGTAAGACACAGACATAGGCAATGAAAGAACACCAAGTAATCTTCCGTTTACACTTTATTGCTCATGCTAACCGCAGGACATTCCAAGCTCCAGTACAAGCAGATAAGGCAGAATACACAGTGCACCTGCTAAATTTCCTCAAAAATGAGATCATCTTACAAACAAATCCACTATTGCCAATATTTGCTGACAGAGATGGCTGCTCCCTGGTCTCCTGTTGTGTAAGAGGCATATTTATATTTACAACAAGGCGCTGGTGTCCTATTACCACATTCGAACAGGTGAAATTGAAGGTGTTTTCCAACGAGTATACCTTTTTTGCTCAGGTGTGCTCTCAGCAGGTGCACAGACAAGTTGGAACAAAAACCCAAAATGAAGGCAAAGATTCCTGGCGTGCCTTTTACCTCATTAACATATGAATGCGTGTGGCGAGGGAAGCAGAGCAACATTTTCTGAGCTCCCCTTACTAGGCAATAGCTATTTGTTTTGTGTTGTAATTAGGGCAAGTATGTAGGACTTGCACTCGCTGGCTGGCTCTGCTACAGTAGAACCATTTTCACTGCTTTTGGAGTTGATTGTTGCATTCTTTAATCACGGTTCGTAACGTAAGCAGGCTTTTCTCTTGACTTATTCATGCCACAGACCTTTTTTTTCTCATTTTATCGAACGTGAAGTGCTCTTAGGGGAGGGAGGAAAGCGGGGAAAACAAAAGTGAATGCATATTTATGAACTGAAGAAAAATGTGGCCATAATAGTGTTGCGAGCAGAAACTGTAAAATTTTTATTCAAGCTGATGAGTGAACTCTAACCTCCTTTTGGGTAAGCTGGTCAATGCAAGTGCTACTTTTTCTTCTTGGTTTGGCTTTTCATTATTCAGTCTTTTTACACGCTGACAGTAAGTACTAACCCCCACCTCTCATCTCAAATCTGAAAGTTAATTAAATTCTCTTCAAAAGTTTTCTATTTAAGATTTGACAGGTTTAGTGTGATTATAATGTAGGCTGAACTCTTTAAGATTATAAGCCTGTATACCCATGGTGTATGTTACCATTGTGCCTTTTAGACATTTAAGTCAGAGTGGAAAATTTAAATACAAAGACAACCTCGCAAACCGGTGGCACAAACACCTCAAAATGTTGAAATAATCATTCACTGCAAAACTTTCTCACTCTTGTATAGTTTGGGGAGTAATGAAAACAAATTGACATTGACATTACAAATCAAGCTAAATAATTTTTACAATGATTTGTGGACAAATTAGATGTATTACCTTGTTAACATGTTTTGGCTGCTGAGGTGTGAGCCATCTTCAGGTCTCAATAGAGAAATTTTGAATCCTAGAATTTTTAAATTTTTTTTTTTTTTTAAAGACTACTTTTTAGACAATAAATGCATATTTTAACACTTTTCAGGCTGCATGGTTTTCATATGAAATTGTTGTTGATGGCTTTACAGTTTTATTTTATTATTTTTTTTTTTTTGCATTCCGATTTTATCCTGAATTTTTTTACTCTTTTTTTTAATTTGTCTTGCCTCATACACAACTGTGCTATACAAATAAAGATTGATTGATTTGATTGCATTGAATTATGTATATGGAGGTTATTATTCCCCCCCCACCTGGAATCGCATTCAACAAAAGTGACACTCCAAAAGTTACAAACTATGACTTTAAGATACATCATCTTAATTTACCTTAACTTTATCCCATCTTCTGTAATGTATACTGAGACTGTTCAAAAACTTTGAAATAGTTGACCAATGTATAAACTATAGATAACTAAATAGAGCTTTTCTGTACTGAAACTATGGTTCGCCCCAACCCCCAAATAAAAGTTGTGAGGAGTCGAGGATGTGGGTCAGAAAGGCTTGTCCCGTTGCTATGGAGACGTTTTTATTAGAAGAGGGGAGGGGCTTCAGTGGGAAGTTTGGACGGCTATGGCTTTAGGAGGGGAGTTTGGACGGCTATGGTACTATTGTCTTTATGGCTGAGTAAGCTGCATGTGCGCTCGCCTCCCGTGGGGGTGCGTGGCATTCGGGGTCAGGGCCGGGGGAGGACACCCAGATACACCCCCCTCACAGTTCACTGTATTTAAACAGATCCTTTATGAATCACCATGCGGCCCTGAGATTGTTGCTAGTTTCCCACACATTTATCAGAGTGGTGACTAATGGTAACAAATACCAAGAACATTAGACTTTGAGTAAGTCATCTCTTACAGTAAAATAATGCATTTACTCAGAGTTTAAAGATGCCACAAAGGTACTGTGCTTTGAGCTGCCATTTAAGGTGATAATCTGGGACAAAGATGGGTCATTATGATACATCATCTTTAATATACATACTGATTTTAAAACAAGTCAAAATTTAAAACAGATTTTAGAGTTTAGTTAAGAACAGGTGAAAGCAAATGACTAGACAGTGGAAAAGGTAAACAAAGTTATGCAGTTGTGCTCTATACAATAAGGACATTGTTTCTTGGCAAAGTTCACCTAATTATTCCAGTGATTGGTCAGCGTTGAATTTTTATGCAAATGTTATTTGTGAATGATCTCTTAAAACCTCTTGGACAATACGTCTATTGTAGAGTCGTTTTTTTTCTAGTTGTTGGACTGTTGTTTTTGTTGTAATTGTCGATTTAAAAAAAATTCTTCTGTCTCTCAACCTGAACCTGTGACACTTGTTGAATGTGCACAAGATTTTAAAATACAAAACTGTGCATAATTAAGTCTAATTGTTCCACGTTTGACATGTGATTCCTATCAAACTGACAGGATTTCAATGGATAGCCAATTAGTTATCCTTTTTCATAAGCTAAATGCCAATGTATAGAAGATTTAATTGCATTTTCTTTATAGAACTGCATAGTTTAATTGCAGATTTTGTCAGTCACAGATAAGACCAGTGACAGGCCACCTCCCATGGTTCCCACTCATCACTCCCGCCTCAAATCCACCCCTCCCCCACCCACAGAATACACAGGGCCCTTGTGAATTTTTTTATTCTAAGTCTGGTGTCATTCCTGTGTGTCCAGTCTTTTGTCAGCGTAGTTATGGTGCTGCTCCAAACATTCTGTCCCCTGTTCTCTGCTCAGGACTCAAGGCTACGCTGTTTGTGACAGCGACAGCATGGAAACTGCAGACAGGAAAAGGGCACATGTGACCTCACTGTAGGCCATGACAATCTGTAACGGCACAAATTAAAGCAAACATCAAGCATTTTTATGGAAAACTGTACCACACATATAGCCTCATATTTTACCATCTTTTCTATAGACACACACAGGCACCACCATTTATTATAAACTCTTACGATGCTAGAGACTGATTCATTTACTTCCTGTTAAAAATTGTTCATCTTTTTCATGCAGCCGCCCTTTCCTCCCCAAGTTTGCACACATCACCTACATATTCTACTTCGACACAGTGAGGTTTCCTTTGGCGATGCTTTTGTGCAATTGTTTCAACCCATTCACAGCCATATTGAGAAACTCTGTAGCTGCGCCAATACTGGACCTATTCATCATCGGAACAGAGCGAGAGCACTCTCCTCCATGTCTATTAGGCCAAATATAATTGATGGTTCCCGCGATGTGTTATTCCTCTGCCCTCGCTAATAAAACGGGCCAAAGTAAGTCCGTTAGAGTCCTATTAGTCCCAGCGGAGCCCGGGTTTCGGTCCGAGTTTGGTTTCTGTGTTAATGACGTCCGCGGTCAGCTCCTATCATTATGTAAATGAGCAGCGTTGGACCCTTCGCCAGGGCTCTGTAAATGTCAGCAGGATTTTGAAAAGGTCAGGTGTGTGTGTGTGTGTGTGAGACTGCGTGCGTGTCGATATGTACAACGCGTTGAGTTTGACAAGCGCAGATGCACGTGTGCCATTATTCAGGGGCTTCCTGTTTAAATGACACATCACAGCCCCTCGCTCCCCCTCTAATCACCGCTCAGAGTTGATTCGGACATAAAAGTGCGCTTGAATTTACTGCCTAATGGTGATGAGTCTTTGAGATGCAGTCTTGAGTAGGCGGCGCTAAACACACGGTTGAAACTAATGCGCACATGTTAATGACTGAATTGGCTTGTGACTAAAGCTATTATTTGACATTTCGCTCAACAAGCTAAGCTGAGCAATTCAGATGTTTTCTTTTAGTATCACTTTTTTATTGAGTCATTAATGCTCCATAGTAATGCAATGCTATTAGTGTGTTTTTACCTTTCCAACTTTTAATTAACATTTACATGCACAATCAGCCAGGTGACAAATGTATTAGTCAAGGATAAAATGGCATATCAACTTATTTTCTGCCAAAAATTATAATTATTTATTCTAATTCACAAATTGAAATCCAGTCATTTCAAACTGTCAGCGATGGTCTGCATGTAATAATACATTCAACTTGAGTAGAGGCTATACCACTATATCTGAAAAGGCCAAAAACGTACGCCGCAGAAATGCATTTCCCCAGGCCAAAGAAAGCCTTCTATATTTGTGAAGTCTGACAAATTGCAAAAGACATCTAATGTATAATCCAAATAGCGAGTGGCTGTTGAAATCCCGATGACAATAGCCTCTTGACATATTGTGCTTGGCCTCCTAATAAATGGCTTTTGGTTAAATTCCTTTTCTATGACCCAAGAGGAGCTGCGCACAAAGGATCCATCAGCTGTATTGTTGACTTGGCAAATATTATTAGACAGAATGGATGACTCCGAACGAGGCCAGGGTTTGTACGCACAATCCACTCAGGCGCGCTGCTTTTTGAGGCTCACGCACAAGTGAAGTGGACCGTAAATATTCAATTGGGGTCGAGCAATATTGACACCAAATGGAATTATCTAATTTTATGAAACAAACCTTTATCCTTAACTTAGATTTTTTGTAGGACTTATTCTCTTCTAAAATTCACACCCTAAGGATAACAAGATCAGCAGGGAACCTCTTAAATTGCTGTTCTCAGTACTACAGCTGTACAGTTTATTTTTTATTTTTTTTAAATCCTGTATAAACCGATTAACACTTGTCGTTGGGGCGACAGTGGCTCAGTTGGTAGAGCATTGGCCTTTGGGCATGAAGGTCGTGGGTTCGAGCCCATCACAAGACCTACTTCATGACTCCCACTGATGACTGCTGTCGTTGTGTCCTTGGGCAAGACACTTAACCCCACTTTGCCTGAAGCCCCTGCTGAAAGATTAAGGCTCCTGTGTAGTCACCACCTGCAGGAGGATCAGTGAGTGGCTGGTGCTATGTGTATGGGTGCAGCTCTGACTGCCACCCCCCCCGACCCAGAAATGGATTAAGGGGAAGAAAATTGATGGATGGATGGAAATCGATTAACAAATCATATTGGGAATGTATGCCCTAAATCTATAGTACCCCTGGATATTCATTATAATTGTGAATGTCAAAATTGATCTAAAAAGACTCGCTCAATGACATTGAAATCTCCTGCCCCTTTACACGAGAACATGATCATCACCGGGACAAACGTCAAAGTGCTTATATCACAGCGTTTCATAGTGTTCAGTGGATTTGTAATACCCTGCCAACATGTGGGGGTATTGTGCTAGTCTGTGTGTGAGTGTTGTTTGTCTGTAGCTAGGATTTCATAGAAACTACTTCACCACATTTATGTCCAGTAGTGTTTGTAGTTTGGACACCCCCAGTTTTTTTGTTTACGTTTCTTATAGGGTGCACTCAATGGGGATGGTCTACACAATGTTATTTTAGAATGCTATGTGGCAAAATGTGTATTTGTAATGTTTCTGAAAGAATTTGCAAGTTTTGATTCTTGGATTTGGTTCAAATTGCATTTTTGGAACATTGAAACAAGAACAGAATGATGTAACACAATCCCATGCATTTTAAAACCTGTCTACATCAGTGAATTGGAATCTTTTACACTTCAACAGCCTCTTCATCCCTCAAATTCCTCAACTTCAAAACCAAACTGCATGCACAATACCAATTTCACATTTGATATCAGGGAATAAGCAATGAGGGTTAGTTAGTCATTTGTGTTTTCGAGTTTGATGAGCACACTCAAAAATGGTGGATTATTGAATCAAACAAGTGTGGATGAGGAAACTAAGCTTTTTTCAAGGCGAACTATTTCCCTACATTGTTAGCAGGCTTTTTAGCAATAGACATAGCAATATCCATTTGTCATTTTCTAAGGACTTAAATTTTAGTCTTTGTGATTCACAAATTGCATTAGTCAAATTGCAATTTACAATCAATTGTGATTAATCTTGGAGCTCTATCGGAGAATAAAGATAATTTGAAACATGCATGAATCACTCTAAATGTAATTTCAAATGCCTAAAGGAGAAGAGAAACGATTGGATGATAAACTATGGTTTGAGCTATTGAAAGATGTTTTTGTACATTTTACGCAAAGCATCTTCTTTATCCATGCACTGAACACAATTTTGATGTCTTTTATATCCACAATAGTAGGCAGCAAAATGAACTATTGAACAAGCCTTATCTTGGAGACTCTGGACCACCCACCTCCACACAATCATCTCTCATGGACACGCGCGGACCACGCAACGCAGCTGGTGACGAATTCAGGTCTTCACCCGGGGCTGTGCCGACACCACCATGGCATTCCAATAATAGGAGAGAGCTGTCACTATGAACAGCCTAATGTACGTGCCTGAATATTGTGTGTGTGTGTGTGTGTACATATGTGTGTGCAATTTTCCCTCTAGTCTCTCTCATCTCTGCCGTGTCTTAAACTAAAGAGCTGGCCTTTTCCCTACATCGCGCCTCGCTCATTTAACTGTCTGGCACACTTGTAAACTAATGATGGTGGCTTTTCCAGGATAAGTAGTCTGAAATCAAAAAGCGACGCCACTTATCTCTTCATTTCCTGCTCCCCATCCTCTGCTCGCAGACTTGATTGCTCGGAGGGACAGGGCAGGACAGTGTTGAGGTCACGCCCCCCCCCCGAGATGTTTGCGTTGGGCTCCGTGGGTTGCCAGACGGCTGGAGTCGATCCCATCTCGAACAGAAGGATAAAATGAAGAGAAATCCGTGTGTCGGAGGCAATGCCAAATGCTATTTGCTTTGAATAGGGGCGGCTGAGGGTATCCAAAGAGTGCATGCCGGAGTCGATAGCATTTTTGGCAGTTGATTTGCAGTGATTTGATCAAATGCTTTTTTGATTTATCCTTCCCCTGCCACTTCCTCAAAGTGTGCTGTGATTGCTGTCTTTTATTGGTACACTTATAGAGCTTGGGCTGCTGATTGAAATTGAGATCCTATTGTCATTGATCTATATCGTACCTTTTTTAGGGGTGCAACGGTTTGAAAAAATCACGGTTTGGATCATACCTCTGTTCAAAGGCCATGGTTCGGTTCATTTTTCAAAAAAAAAAGTGTTGTCTTTTTAATAAACACGGCTCATGTGGACTCGGCACCTGCAGGAGGATCAGTGAGGGGCTGGTGCTCTGTGTACTGGGTGCATCTCTGACTGCCACCCCCCTGACCTAGAAATGGATTAAGGGGAAGGAAATGGATGGATGGAAGGCATATTCCATCCATCCATCCATCCAATTATGTCTTTTTAACATAATTAATGAGAAACAAAACAAAGTGAGGGTTTTTACCCTCATATATTAAACCACCTTCCTGATTCTCCCGAGGAGGCGCTCCATTCTGGGCCCAGTCCAGCCTCATTCACTGCATTTATTTATTTTTTGGCATTATCAATTGTGACTGGGATATTAGTACTGGGCCTTTGTCTTCCATTCCTCCGCTGCTTGTGTCAGTAACTACGCTGTGTGCCTGTGTGACTTTCGTAGAGGGGGCGTGTCTGCAGCGCCAGACATTTCATCTCTGTCTGCTGTGATGAAGTGAGCGGTTATCGTAACATAGCTTTCCGTTCCGCTCATGGATCTGTTATAGGTTCCGCGGGACGTCCAAGCGTCAGTTGTGAGCGCAACTGTGGATGCGCGGGAGAGTTGACTTTAGCCCAGTCTGACTGTGCGTAAAGGGGAGGCTTAAATGCCGCGGATCACGTCTGTACCGAACCGAAGACGTTGAACCGAATGGATCACGGATCAGTGATGAACCGTTGCACCTCTATTACCTTTTGTCCTATTTGTTCTGGTTTGTGTTGGGAAAATATTTATTCTCAAAAGATGGCAATTTATTTTATTCAAGGGTTTACATATTTTTTACACAATAAAACCTAACGGAGACCAGACATTGTGTTTAGGGAATTGCCACATCACAAAAGTTGCAATTTCTAACCAAAAGCAGTTTATGATGAAACTTTGATTGATCTCAAAATGACCCTTTTTCAATTCAAATAACGCACTCATAATTTTCCTCGTTTCCAACAACATTTACTGTAACTCGCCAAAAATGGTCTTAAAGCGACCACTTCATTATTGTCTCTAACTACCCATATGCTTGCCCATAATTGAGACTTTTTCAGATTGTGCAATTTGCTGGAGAAGCATGCCGCCAGCAGCTTATCTTCTACAAAAACGCTCTGAGGCATGTGGCTTTTTTACATTTCACCATCTCTCGCTTGCACAGACACACACATGCCCACTGTAATAATCCAGCAACTTCGCAGTGCCAAATCCGCGTTTCTCTTTGTCAGAGCAAATGCAGATGGAATTTGGGGAGATGCAGGTCAAACGTGGAGAATGAGTGGTGGTAATTCTAATGAACCACTGTTGAAATGCTGCCAAATTCTTGTGAAAACATTTGTTTAATTAGCCCGACTTGGGAGCGGTGTCTTTCCGTGACCTCGGCTGAAACGGCTGGGAGGCGCGTGGGGGGTGAGGATGTCGGCATTTTCAAATTCCACACCGCAGCGAAAGGAGTAAGATATTGAGAAACTCTGCAGGAGTGAACTAAGAATAATCACTTTTTTTTCTTTTTTTTATAACTTATGACGAGTCTCTCCTCCACAAAGCTATTATTGCATTGCTTTATACAATTCATTACTCATAAATTCAACTTAACAGATACTGATGATGCATTTTTCTATTATAAAGTATTATATATTATGATCATTATATAATTTTGTCATTTAGGAATTTGTATTTGGTTTAATGATTAACTGAGAAATCTGAATTTTGTAATGAATTTATTTACACCTGCCTCTTCATTCATTGTTGTTTCTAAAATGTACCCACTGACCCAAACTTCTTCTGGTGCTACTCATGAGGCAGAGTATTATTCTTACATTGTGAACCACTGTGCTGTATCACCTAGAATGGCATCACAACAATGTGGTGATATCACTGGCATCACTCCTTATTTCGTGCCAAAATGCCTGTGTTACTATTCATCATGCGGGTATCACAGTGGTAAGGGGAGCATCTAATGAACAACGCTATTGTTGACTCAAACAAATGCGTGGATAAAATTAGGAGGAAAAAGTAGTTGTTCAGATTGACAACTACAGCCAACTACAATTGACTTAAAGGCAGCCTCTCAAAACTATTACCTACCTGACCTAAGTTGTTCTCTCAGGACTTTTAATTTCAATATTTAAAATGCAATTTCAAGAGAAAATCGGCTATTATTCCACTCAACTTGTCATGTTTTGTATTTTTGTTCATCGAAATCCTTGTAATGTTTTATCAAATGGTCAATAATTACAAACTTTAGTTGACTCATAGTATGGCTAATGGCTCCAATATGTACTTTAAGTCTAAAGTTACTTACTATTGCACAACCAAATACTCCCCCTGTCATCTTTCCCATAATTCCGTCTGGTGTACTCAGCAGATCTCTTGCTGGTGTCCTTTCTTATCCCTTCCCTCACACACATAAGGCAGAGCTCATTAGCAGTCACCTTTAATGTGTCTAAATGTAGTTTGCGAGGTGGAGGAGGGTTTGCCTTATTGATCTGATATTGATCGACGAATGATGCAGTGCCCTTATGTGATATTGAAAACAGTTAGGGCTCACTCTGTCACTGTACTGTATGTGTGCAGAGTATGGAGTTAAAATATATATAGACATCTTTTTTATTTAAAACCACTATTGCAAAATGATAGTTATAAGAACTTTATTTAATTATTCTAATAATGTGATATCTACATTTTCTTGGGTTTCTGCCAGCCTGTTGTCTGATGCAACATTTCGAGAGGACACTCCTGGGTTCTCCTTTAGTCTGAGTTAGGCTGTATTTCACAGCATCAAAATTGAAAAAATTATGAAAGGGGACCTTTTTCCTTTTTTCCATTTACCTTTTAACTTTTCACTCAAGAATCCCAAAAATCATGCTAAATCCTTTGTAGCGTTATTTGACCTTTTTATAGCCTACTTGTTTGTGTTCTGTGTCAAATATGAGATATGAGAACCTTGTATTCAAGGCTTAGAAGGTTCTTTTAATAAGACAAAATATTTACAAAATTAGTGCTGAATTACCTGACATGTTTCAGCGGTATACTTGTGCCTTTGACAGAACCTTTATTGGTCCCACAGTGGGGAAATGTTGATGTATGTGTAAAATGCCATTGAGAACCTGGGAATCCAGATGTTACTTTGACAAACCGCTACAGTCACCGCTGTCAGACTGTACAATAAGTCACTTTAAGTCACTAGTGACCTGCATTAGGACTGAAGAACCAGCACTGCTATTGCCACTATTTAATTGTACATAAATATATCATGCACAGACTATATTTTTAACCTTAATAACATGTTTGCACACTTTTTCTTTTTGCACAATCTGAGTGATTCTATCTAATGCCAAATGTAAACTTCGCCATTGTGAGATTATCTTATCTTAAAATGTTCTTTTTTTCAACTCCTATACTTTTCAACCTTTTTTGACAACTCTTTTTGGACAGCGCGTATTGTGTATTAAGATTTTCCATTGTGACCTCTATGCTTGACCTGACAGACAGTATCTTTAGACATCTGTTGCCTCCTCCTCCTGGCCTCATGGGGACTGACCTGCTCAGTTCTTGTCTCCTTCTCTTTAATCTTATCAGCTTGTATTTTTTCTTCCCATGAAGCCTTTTGCCAGTTAGCCCATTAGGTTTTCTCGCAAACTCCTCTCTTGCAGGTAATAATTCACGCAGACTCCAGCTGCATCTACATTTCACCCAGCTTTGACAAGGTCATGTCAAATTCACACTTATCAAGAGGCAGCGGACAGGTCAACTAGTGGAGGAAATTGAATTTTTTTTAACAGGGTCTGAGTTCCATGCGGTGCATTGTTCTGCTGAAATCCAACTGCTTTCAATTTGGCTAGCCTTAGCAGACTTATTCGTTTGAAATTGCCCTTTTAAACGGTGCAGAAATGCCCTATTCTTTCACAGATAAAGTTTCAGATGTGTATGATAATCCCAGAAACACTCGTTGCCGGAGATAATGTGCAACAGGCTTATTTTTCATAGCCGTGTGCAGCCAGCGTTTCTTAACAGCAACAGCTCACTTCTAATGCTTAACACTATCATTTATTTCCTGTTTTATAAATGTGGCACATTGGTTTGCTGATAAACAGGCTCGCCGGTCGTCATTAGTCCCCAGAGCCTTGAGAAAGCCTTTTAAATCCTCCCCTGGAGCAAATTCACATTAAGGTCGAATGGGAGGCAATGCGGTTATCGGCCGGTTGAATGAAACAACATAACATTAATGAACAATCAATCATTATTCACATGATCCAAACCATACAACTTTAACGAACACCTATTTTTACATTGAAAAGATCCCAGAAAATATGGCTGAATCTTACTATATCTTTGTTATGTTTTGATTACATTTACATTACATTCACCCGTGTATTTCCTTCAAACATTAAGGTCAACCCTTTTTTTTAGGGCCAATTCTGATGTTATGATGTCAACAGTAAAACTATATGAAAAGGTGTCCTCAATAGATCTGGTGTTGGCTTTGTTTGGGCCATAATCAAGAACTACATAGGTCAACATTTATACAAATTATGAGTCACAAAATGTTATTATGTTTGCTAAATTAATGAACACATGATTCTGAAGTCATGCAATTTGTGATTAATGGACAGTGAGTTCAGAGTCTCATTGTGCTTCCTCCACCATGCTGTAATGCGTCATACTCAGTCTGCCCTCCCATCTTGATGTCATGTCCTGTTCTAATGCTCAGACTGGCAGTAATTTGGTCTGCATAATTGATCCATCTGCTGCGTAAACTGCTGTCCGTTACTGTACCCGTCCAGGCACGCGGGCTTGCACACTCCGGCCACTGTTCCCCCGTTTCTCATCAATCCCTCGTTTCTCCGTCTGTAATTGGGCTGTCTCTGGCTTCCTCAGTCCTCTCCTCCGCCTGTAATCTCCTCTCCCCTCCGGAAGCACTGTCCAATTCCCCAGTTGTCTCTTCCACCTATGTCAACCACAGACTTTTTCACAATAAGGCAACTCTAAACTACCCCTCCATGCTCGTGTTCTTTCCAATTCTCATTTGCTCGCTCTCTCAGGCTGAGCGCGGCTGTTGCGATGACTCCCGCATAAAGGGCCTTTTGTTCGTTCTAATGTCATTTTTTTTACAGTTTTTACATCTTGCATATTTTTTTTTTTTATATTTGAATGATTTGAATACATTTCTTTAGCTTGTATCTTGGGTGGTTGATTACATTTTTGTTATTAGTCCTACACAAGAACATGCATGCAACTTTGGAAATGGACTTGAACCATCTCTGGTTATTGTAGGTCACTACTGTACTGTTTGTCCAGTCAAATTGGTTGCACTGAAACCAGTTTTATTTTTGATGCCCTTGCAAACCTCTCCATTTATCCTGCCTCGGGACAAGTTCAAACACCCTCCTATATCAAACTTTTATCTCTACCAGAAGTTTTCCCATCTGTTATTGTGTCCAGGGACAACAATTTTGACGTGCAGTATTTAAATACATTTTGCATTGAGAACAAAAATGTATGCACGAAATCCATGGTTTATAATGTTTAATATCTAAATTATATTAAAATGTACAATTGTTCATCCATCACTCATCAGATAATGAGAAGCACCATCCAGAGTTTTGAGGTAAACCTCCCTGAGCTAATGTCGGGGCAAACCAGAAAGACTGTACAGGCACTTCAATGACCCTACACAACACCCCACTTGTGGCTGTCCCTCTGCTTTAAATCAATCGGCAATCTTCTGTGATATTTTTCATTTTTTGAGGAAGAACAACAGTCTTCCCACAGCGCGACTTGGTGGTTTCGCGTAAAAAAGCCGCGGCCCTTCTCTTCTCCTAACCCCCCCACACACAGGCATTTGTATTGCAGGCGTCTGTATACCCTCCTACTCCTTCTAACGAGTCCCTCAGTTTCTCTTTTTGCAACAGCACATCAATCATTCTCTCTCCACGTCCCCCATACTCCTAATGGCCAAGAACAACACCTCCCACTCAGAGCCGCTGGGCCTTTTCTGAAGGTTAAGTCTTTGTGACACTTTTTCCGCTCTCTTCTTTTCTCACTGGCCATGTGTCACCAGACTCTGCAGCCCCAACTGTTAGTGACATATATCAGGAATTGCCACCTCGCACAAGCACCACAAACTCGTCAAGTGGGCTCCCACTTAGACATTCAAGTATGGTCGTCGCTCACTTGGTACAGGGATGGGACCACCTTCTTCATACTAAGAACCTTTTTTTGCGTTTGGATTTAGATCTGGTCAGGCTTGTAAGTCTGAAGTCCTGTTAACAATTATGTTTACAACGTCTACATTTGACCCATCCTGCAATGCCACTAGGGCCTCTGTCAGGAGCGGTGCTTGGTACTGCACTTTGGAGCGCAGTACCTGGGGACCCTTCTCCAGATGGTGATGGAATATCTTCCAGTGAAACTAGTTGACCAAGTAGATCATTTGTGCATGTTTTAGGAGAGGGGGAAACTGACGCATCCAAAAGAAACTCACCCTGACATAGGAAGAAATATGCAGATATTAAACAGAGGCCCATGCCGGCTTTTGTTTTTATTAGTCAGATACACCTGGCCCTACTACTCCAGACCCGTTTCATAGTGAATTAAGTCCCCAACTTTGATCTTTTTCTTATTTCCATTGTCTCTAAGGAAATGGTTAAATATTGTACTTTTGATGTAGATGTGCTGTTTTGATAACATGCCCCTCTTAATCAAGCAGCTTGCGCTACATTTCTATGTGATGTGTGCGAGGGCAGTTTTGCTCTAGCCCTGATTTTGATGGTTGAATCACTTGATTACTGTACAGGAAAGGAACTGACAGAACAAAGCGGAGCCAGAGGGGCAGGCTGCAGAGAGAAGGTATATAAGGCACCCAAATGAAACCAGCTGCTGCGATTACACAATTTAAAAGTGTGAAGACCTCTATAAACCTGAAACTGTAAACCGAAATTGTTGACATTAACATTATAATTTAAAATGATTTAAGATACAATACATACATGGCTCTCAGAGCCACTTTAAAAAGTGCTTTACTGAAGAAATAAATCACTGTTTTGTGACAGGCGGAGTCATATAGAAATAGAGAACTGGACATAACCCACGGGTGAGATGGGGCAGACTGAGAAACTATTGAAGGCATTGGAATGGAAACAAGATGCAGGGCTTTATTTCATTTGGGGCAGATCTGGATGACTGGTTTTTGGTCGATGCTGTCCACTGATGCTACATGGGGCCGGTAATGCAGCTTGACTTGGCTAACAAGGATCTTGCTCTGCAATCATAACGGGATTTTGATCTGAAGGGTTAATTCTGAGAAGAGAACAGTCTGAAATGCAGTTCCCAAACGCCATTTTCTGATGTCAAGTGTCCTATTCAACTAAAACTGCAAAGGATATTTAGTTTTGTTGCAAATACCTTTTGTGAGTCTGGTATAATCATTTCATTTCAAAATTAACAAATTGATTCACCAATGACTGTGTCAATAGGTATGTAGGTATGTGCGAATATTTTAATTATAAAATATTCCATCAACTAACTAAAGACCCTTCAGATTGAAGGGATTCAGAAAAGCACCTGAAGTAGGAACTTCCAGTGTAGTACGTCCATGTATACAATTCTTTGAAATAACATGCACTTTTTATATCTAACAGCAGCACTGCAACAGTGTTGAATCAATTGATATCATAAGAAAAAAAATTATTCAGAAGTCATTAATTAACTAGAAATTGCAAATGGAAAATGGTAGCCTTTGTTGAGTGATTAAATTGGATTAATCTTTACCATCAGCTTCTCTTTGAACTTTAGTTGTAGAACCACTCAAAGTTCTACAGCATTTATTCATCATGCCATTTTCTCTGTGTAATTTTCAGACTTCAAATTGCACTTTCAAGCGTATACATTATGAACAAATTGAAAAGCGTTCCTCTTACTGGCTGACCTCCTGTGATACATCATTGTGCTCCGCAGTCTCCATAGTAGGCTGTGCAAAGCGCCTGTTACTCGAGGTTGTACACCAACAGACCTTGAAAACTAGTGTCAGGATGTTTTGTCAGTGCAACCTTGGGCCGACAATGAGCTCACAGCTGCCATAGACACAATGTTACACACACAGGAACTTGGTTATATGACAAAATGCCAACCAACGTTTTTTAACATATCTACATATTTATTTCTGAAATATAAAACCAGGCTCAGTTGGTGCATTTTTTTATCACACACATTGGTCTCATAGATTTTCTTCCCATTATCTTGTTTGGTGAATGCTGTTGTTCTGCCCTTGGGCCAGACACTTTACCACGTATACTGATGTACGCTTATCAGATTTTAACTATAGAGCACACACAAGCCACTCGTATAGCCTTTGAAGTTCCATTAATTGCATAACCCAAGAAGTCAATGCTATGTCAAACACACGCCTTTGTTTATATGCTGCTCCTCAAATCTTCCTCTACCCCTCTCCCTGGTCTCCCTCTCTTATTCCAGGTGAGGAGCGTAAAAAAGGCCATGCATTGTGCTTTTGGCCACACCTGTCTCGGTACACAGAGCTGCCTTTCAGTGGCAGCCCTGGGGGAGAGTGTGCAGTAACTAGAGATGATTGGGGTGCATCTGTTGAATTGGAGGCCTTGATGGAATGGCCTTTTGCTTTGTTGTTGGAAGGGAAGATGGTGGCAGAGGTCCGGACTGCTCGACTGCCCCGGAGAATAAGCACCACTCTACCACACCCCTAATATGCAGACACATTATAGCGGTGACAAAAAAAAAAAGAGCATTGTAAAAGCTTTCAGAACATGGCAGCACTCACAGCAACATGATGGGTTTATGATTTTCAACAGACTTTAATATTGTCTGACCTTGTTCGACCTTTTGAGTTTAAACAACTTTAAAGATGTTCTGATAAATACACACATTCCTTGTAAGTTCGTTTTTGGAATGGTATTAATAGTAATGGTTGGTATCACATATGGCTAAATTATCTCAATGTAATCTTCACAGCTGAAACTAAATTGTCTGTGAGGGAGGGGTTAGGAGTTAGGGGAAGGTGACAAACACTTGTCATCTAGGCCCCTTGGGTGTTTTCTCTCTCTAGTCAACTCACTGTCAACTCACTGTCAGCCATTTCCTGTAAGGTTTCTCTAAAAGCACTTAAAAGAAAGCGCTATAACCGCTGATTTCTTACCCCATTTTCCCCTAGTTCTTGTTCCTAAAACAAGCTCACGGCTGATTCGTGCGCCAGCGATTCATGAATTTCGAGCCTGGGCACAATCACGTCGCTTTGCACGCTCGAGTGTGTGAGCTGGGGCTGTGTTTGTGTGAGTGACAGAGAAAGAGGCTGTGCACTGTGGGTTGGAAGGAGAGACGCTGCCTAAAGGTGGGACAAGTGCTCTCTTCAAGATCACTGGGAAATTTCTGTTTGGAAGATGTGCAGTATATCAATATCTCATGCTTTTATTTTATTTTTTTACAAAATCTATACATTAAATCTTATCTTCCCTAGTACCTATCACTGAATGGATCCAAGAATTTCTTTGGAATGGAATTGAACCTCATGGCAGATGTCTGCGCTACGAGCGGTTTAATTGTGAGTTGATGTAGTAATCGACTTGGAACTGCCTAATTGAATAAAAAAATGTATCCAGTGTCCTGATTTGGTCCTGTTCTATAGCCTTGGGCTTGCCCTCCCCTTAAAATAATGTTAGATGTTTTTTCAAGGTATTTTTGAACACCAATAGTTTGGCTCTATCACCCAGCATTGAAGTTTGTGAGTGACATAAGCAGTTTTCTCGCTGTGAGGTGCAGGGTGGAGCAGAGCTGGAGAGGCTTTGTACCACGATGCCAGGTCTGATTAGAAAGACAGCGCCTGGGGATGAGCTAAGCGCAAGGATGTGGTTCGCTCTGCTGTGTAAACTAACACAAGTGTTCCCAATTGTTCTGGTTTTAAATAGAAAGTCCCCCGAGCGGTACCACCTTCTGTTTTTTTTTCTCAAGTTTTCCTTGCTGCTCTGCTTGCTCTATCCCCTCTGTTTTGTTCCTCGCAGCATGACCGCTTTATCCAGCATCGATTATGGATGTCCTCGCCACGTTGATTTCATTTGGCTCATTCTTCTTTCCTGCTTTTCCTTTCTGGTCGCTCCTCCCCTGGGGCTCTGGTTGTGAGTTTGCTGGCTCATTTGGCAGTCATCCTTGTACCAGTCTGATGCTGTCCACTCTTTTAAATTGTCTCCCCTTCATTGTTGCCATTTGACTTTGCAAACCCCCCATCGATCAACTACTGTTACTTCTCGGTTGACTTTACACTCCCTTTACCAGCCTAGGATTGCCCCATTTTATGAAGGTAGATATATCATGAAAAAAAAACAACTTGATAACAATGATCACAAAGATCAATGACATTGTGTAACAATGATCTTGTTACCCTTCTCTTCTTTAGTTTTAGTAATCTTTCATTCAGCTGCATATAAGACATCATTGCACTTTTTTCACTGCTTCTGTTTTTTACCTAAATACCAAATATTGGTTTAGTGTGAATTTCTTTGGTGATAATTCTTAGTCGTCCTTTTACAAAGTCCACTTTTCTGAAAGAACTCCTGGGTCAATATTAATTGTCAAGATCAAATGCATATTATTTCTAACACTTCCACTTTTAAAATGTACTATATGAATGTATAATAACCAAGATGAATCAAAGCCTGAACAATGCGCCCTTTCTTCCAATCCTAATAGCTTTTGATTTCTGTTTCCGTTTTTTTCCCCCTCTACTCATCTGGGCTTCAGTGTCCTACTTTGTTCCTCTTTCCTGCCGCGACTCCTCCCTCGCGCTCCTGTGTTTATTTACATGGAGAGGCGGCGATGCCTCTGTCAGATCCGATTGATTCAAGGCACCGGCCCCAAAGTGAGGGGGAGTTGGTCATTTTGATGGACGCCTCTTGTCGCTCCGGATTGCGCTAAAAGAATTGGCTGTTTGGTTACGCTTTTATTGACGGACCGCACAACCTGCCCTTTACCCGAAGCTCTCCTCACACAGACGACATAATTAAGCAGTTTCGGCACGAGACAAGGCGAGCTGGACACCACTGAGGGAATTAATATGCACACAAGCGTTCATAGCCTTGTGTGTGAGCTTCTACGCGGCTTTGCTCCTCGATCGGTTGCAACGATTTGGAATTTGAGGTCATAATTTCAGATGGATGAAAGCAGGTCCCAAGTGACTTCATTTATGTATAGGTGTGTTGCTCTAAAGGAAGTTTGAAATGCAATATTAAATCCTTTTTGTGCACATTTTGCAAGTCGATACTGGGAAAAGAAAGAAAAAGGCAAATGATAAATCACAGAAGGATATGATATTTATGGAAGTTACGATAGTGGTTCACAGTGGTTTCTTTTAAGGTTGCACAATTTCTATATTGTAATGAAAATTAAACGGAAATGGTCTGCCATTCCTTCCATTTTTTGATTAGTTAATAAAATCAATAAATTGATGTTGACAAGCATGGTTGATTCATTGTTTTTCACCTCCAAAAAAATTATATAAAAGCAGAAAATGTCACTTTTCATCTCCGATCATGGTACTGACCAGGCCCCGCCCTGCTTAACTTCAGACAGATGGATATACATGTGTATTGGAGGTATTACACCATGAGATATGTAACCACTCATTCTGACCTCCCCTGCACCTGTGCTATTCTCGATTGAATATTGCTGTATCACGTGAACACGACCAATTCCCAGAGGCCATCTTCAAAGCCATCAAATTTTGAAGCAGTGATCTCTGAAGCCATCCAAACTAATGTGGCCCATCTCATTCCCAGCCTTTTAGTGCCATAATCTGAACGCTCCGGCAGGCATTAGTCAAGTACAATGAGTTATTCCTTTGACATTTAATGCTAATATGGGATATGATATTATAGTTAGGCCACCAAGATTAGATATTTGGGGGATAATTCAATTTTCACAATCGTAATTCAATTATGTTATATAATGCATCTTTGAGATTGATTTCCGCTGCGGCTCAGGCTCCAGATTAAATGCATTTCCATGTTCATATTGCATTATAAGCATTTCACATTGAAAAGTTCTTTTCTCATTTCACAAAATTATAGACTATAAAATTAAGGAGCAAGTATTAATGGGCTCTTCAACTGACATTTAAGCTGATAATCCAATCAGAAAGCGAACCCTTGCACCTTTGGTTGCTGGAGTCTATGGCTGAAACCAGTTCAGTAATAAATCGAACGGAGGGCTATTATCGCATCCATGTCATTTTTTTAACAAACTATACTTACACACTTGTTACTGGTCACCATTGAAAGAATAATTTCTGGTAAGAGCAGAATTGCAGTGAATAGCCATCATGGATAAAGGCTCAAAATATTGTACTCATGTGAACAAGTATTGAAGAAGAAAAAAAACAGGACAAAACTCTTATCAGATTAAATTTAATAAACCAGTGTATTTTTGAGTCGTCTTCTTGAATGAACAAAGCCCATGGCTGAAGTGTGTTGATTCACCATCCATCGTAACGGGAGCTGAAGGCTTTTGTGTTTGATGGATCCATGAAATATTGAGTCTTCACGCATCATTATCTCACCTTTTAATAGCAGTTATTTTTGTCCCACGTGGCTGGTTATGAACTGTCACTGAACAGAACCAAATGAACTATATTTGTGGATTGGACGGCTGTTTATCAAACTGTTGTGGACACCCATGGATATTTTCTTTGTGTCCATCACAGCTTAAAGAGTGTAATCTTTCAATGATATGCCGGTGTTGGTGGGGACTGCCTGAGCAATGGTATATAGGTATAATTATACATGTATCCATCATTCTAAATGTAAATTGGGAATGAAATATGGTGGAAAGCTTTGAAACGTAATAGTGACGTATTGTGACAAATTTAAAGATCCTATTACTGGACGGTGTTTTTGGAAAGACTACAGATCTAGCAATTAAAGAAAAATTTATAATTGAATTCCTGTCTATTGTGAGGATGTGAATCATCTTTTGGCTGCCCTAACTGCTGCACCCAGAGACCGAGTTGAAGAGAGCAGGAAAGCAATCAGTCATGTTATGAAGGAAAATCATTTCAATTTAACACTACATGATTAGTTATTAGTACACAGCCCCATGTAGTTCCCTTGCACGTTTTCGGTTTCAATTCTGTATTTATTTGCATGAATTTTGCAGCAATCTGGTTAAAAGACCCGTTAAAAAGACATGACACACATCACACAAATAATTTAGCGTCTTTGTTTTGTTCTCATTATCAAATGTGATCGCCTCATTTAGACCGGGTTTCCAAACATGTGCTAATGAACAAGTGTGGGTTAGGGAAATCCGCGCAACTGATTTCACTTCTTGATAGTTAATGAACTTGCGCAGCTTTGAAAAAATCGTCAAAGGTTTCAGATTAGTTGGGGGAAAGCTACTCGGAAAATCGGTTGGCGGCGAGGGAGCAATGAGAACGAGATTAAGCAGAGCTGTCGGGAGAGCGTAAGGTGACAGTCTGAGATAGGAAGCAGAGGGTATGAAAAGGGTTTAGAATAACTCAAAGTGCTACGGAGAAGGTGTGGAGGCAGCATTGGAGGCATAGGGGGTGCAGGTTTGAGATGTATACACAGCCACAGGCAAAAGGAGAGACTATTGTTACTTGGTTCGCCACAGACAAGTTAAAAATTCGAGTCAGATGGAGGGCTTAAGGAAGGCAGGAATTCCCACAATAAACAAGTGGATGGTACAAGAGGTGATGGAGGGAGAGCGGAGCAGGTGCAGTCAACAAGTGAGTGTGTGTGTGCGCCTGCTTTGTTTTTGAATGTTCGACATCACAGAGCTCCGGAGAACGGGCTTTGAATTGTTAGCTGTGCCTGGGTAAATATTTTGGATGGCCACGCTGCGTTGCTGGATTGTTCTTTGAGGCAGCGGGGGTGAGCAAGATAAGAATGAAGGAGACTGAAATGGAGGGGCTATGTTGTGTTTACGAACACAATCTGCTCTTTGTCCTGTGCCCGGGCGAACTCTGTGTGCTCTGAGACGCTAGCATGGACCAGTTTGCTCTATCCCCTTCATTTACTGCCAAACGACATTGCTGCTTGTCATGAATGACCAATGCTCGCTTCTTTTCAAGGTCTCTGGCTCTCCTCAGGGTGCCTCTTCTGGCCGTAGGTGGGACCAAGATGATAGCCATGCCAGGACTGGGTTGTTGGCGATATGTTTGATGTCTGTCTCAGTCAGAGCGTTTACACGGTAGCCAGGAAAACCCAATAAGTGGCCTTGTCCAATTTTTAACGGTTGCTCAAAAGGCATGTCTATTGAAGTCTCAAATGGACACAATCAAGTTATGTAAATAGTAGATAAGTGTTTATCAATGTGATGACTTTTCATACGTCAGTGTATCCAGACACTGGGGCGAGGTGGGTTAAGTGTCTTGCCCAAGGACACACTGCAGCATTTATCAAGGGGATGGTTTCACACCTATGAGCATGCAGGTCAGTCGATCTGACAGTTTGACCTATGACCTTGACCAACCTTCAGCTCATGCTGACTAACTGAGCTTTTGCTGCCCTAAGCACTGGTTGGGACTTGTTCAATGCAGCCTGCATGTATCCACACACATTCATTTACCCACTCAACTCAACTTCGAAATTATTTCACTATGGACTGGTACACGGTTCAGTGACTCGTTATGTTAAAGTTAAATCAATGATACTGGAGATTTACAATACCATTTATTCTTGTATAGCCCTTTATCACAACAGAAGTCATCTCAGAGGACTTAACAAAACCATTGAATCACCAACACATATCAAAGAATCAACAGTTAAGACACAAAAAGAATATAGAGCACATGTTGATAAATGTCCATACATGTTGTAGAATGTTAAAGTGTCCTGGATCATCACCACATCCTTCTAGTTGGACACTAACTGTCGAACAGACCCTTCTGCATCGGCAAGGAAAAACTCTTTAAAAAATAAAAAAAAGTGAGGAACCTCGGAGATTTTAAATGTTCATCTGGGCTGCAGAGAGTAAATGCTTATGACCAACCCAGTTTCAGCCTGTCTGAAAATAAATCTCCAAACTGTAAGTAAAGGATAAATTAGATTATGTTGCTTGTTCTGGATACGAGAAAATGCCTCAGCGGTAACATTTCAGTGTTGAATCATGAGAACAGAACATCTACAGTGCCTTGCGAAAGTATTCGGCCCCCTTGAACCTTTCAACATTTTGCCACATTTCAGTCTTCAAACATAAAGATATAAAATATAAAATTTGTCATGAATCAACAAGTGGGACACAATTGTGAAGTGGAACAAAATTTATTGGATAATTTAAACTTTTGTAACAAATAAAAAACTGAAAAGTGGGGCGTGCAATATTATTTGGCCCCTTTACTTTCAGTGCAGCAAAGTCACTCCAGAAGTTCAGTGAGGATCTTTGAATGATCCAATGTTGTCCTAAATGACTGATGATGATAAATAGAATGCACCTGTGTGTAATCAAGTCTCCGTATAAATGCACCTGCTCTTTGATAGTCTCAGGGTTCTGTTTAAAGCGCAGAGAGAACCATGAAGACAAAGGAACACACCAGGCAGGTCCGAGATACTGTTGTGGAGAAGTTCAAAGCCGGATTTGGATACAAAAAGATTTCCCAAGCTTTAAACATCTCAAGGAGCACTGTGCAAGCAATTATATTGAAATGGAAGGAGTATCAGACCACTGCAAATCTACCAAGACCCGGCCGTCCCTCCAAACTTTCATCTCAAACAAGGAGAAGACTGATCAGAGATGCAGCCAAGAGGCCCATGATCGCTCTGGATGAACTGCAGATAACTACAGCTGAGGTGGGAGAGTCTGTCCATAGGACAACAATTAAATCTGGCCTATATGGAAGAGTGGCCATTTCTCAAAGATATCAAAAAAAAGTCTCTTAAAGTTAGCCACAAGCCACCTGGGAGACACACCAAACATGTGGAAGAAGGTGCTCTGGTCAGATGAAACCAAAATCAAACTTTTTGGCCACAATGCAAAACTATGTGTTTGGCGTAAAAGCAACACAGCTCATCACCCTTAACACACCATCCCCACCTCAGCTGTAGTTATCTGCAGTTCATCCAGAGTGATCATGGGCCTCTTGGCTGCATCTCTGATCAGTCTTCTCCTTGTTTGAGATGAAAGTTTGGAGGGACGGCCGGGTCTTGGTAGATTTGCAGTTGTCTGATAATCCTTCCATTTCAATATAATTGTTTGCACAGTGCTCCTTGATGTTTAAAGCTTGGGAAATCTTTTTGTATCCAAATCCGGCTTTAAACTTCTCCACAACAGTATCTCGGACCTGCCTGGTGTGTTCCTTTGTCTTCATGGTTCTCTCTGCGCTTTAAACAGAACCCTGAGACTATCAAAGAGCAGGTGCATTTATACGGAGACTTGATTACACACAGGTGCATTCTATTTATCATCATCAGTCATTTAGGACAAAATTGGATCACTCAAAGATCCTCACTGAACTTCTGGATTGAGTTTGCTGCACTGAAAGTAAAGGGGCCGAATAATATGGCACGCCCCACTTTTCAGTTTTTTATTTGTTAAAGTTTAAATTATCCAATAAATTTTGTTCCACTTCACGATCGTGTCCCACTTGTTGTTGATTCATGACAAAAAATTAAAATTTTATATCTTTATGTTTGACGCCTGAAATATGGCGAAATGTTGAAAGGTTCAAGGGGGCCGAATACTTTCACTGTATTTTGTTAAAGGCACAGTCATCATATGGGAGACGTTTCTTTAAAGGGCAGTTATAGCTTCAATGTTCCAATGCAAGTGTTAAATTTCTGTTTGTAGTTATAGACTTTGAGTTTGGTTGTTTTGCACCGCCCTAACTTTCTCCTTGTAGTTGTATTGAGCCGACATGGTGAGAAACAACTTTGAAATCGACACTGAACACTCTGCGTGATTTCATCAGCAGCATGACCCTTGGCAGATGCTGTAGTGTGTATAGTATGTGTATTTTTACAGCTATTGTTTTAAGGGCAGAGTCACTCCAACAGGGATGAGGGATAAGAGAGGGTCATTCATTCTCGTACAGCAAGCGCACACACACACACACTCCCTCCTGGGCCTTTCATCTTCCCCTTCACAGGCTCCTCTTGTTCTGTCTTGGAGCATAGAAGGCTGGGCCAAGCATGTCAAGAGTGGCATGAGGGAACAAGGAGAATGGGCATACGAATGGCGACTTTTAAGGTTCCTTTTGAGCCCCTATGTGTCCTTTTCTGTGTTGAAGATGACGAGAAATACAGATTGTGTTGACTCGGATCACAAATAAATGGGTGGAATTGTATCAGTGATTTGATATAAGTTGCCTTACAATCATCCCCATACTGTACATGTCTTCATCATAACGCATCCTTAAAGCTTATGTACCACTTGTTATTAAATTTAAAAGTAAAATGTTGTCAACAAATCAAACCACAACATCCTGTTTTTAGAAACTTAAAAACAATTGTAGCATTGTTAAATATACAAGAATCACATTCTATAGTACAGAAAAATTCAATATATTTCATGCTTCATTTACATGACAGATGAGCAAACTATCATGTCAGACTACCTCATGTGAGATGGGTCAGGAGAATATAAAAAACATTCCTGAGGTCTAAATATACTAAAACAATGATTAAAAACATTGACCGATTACTTCTGCAGACTATATAGGTTAATCATGTGTTTGCCTTCCTTTCTTTAACGCATACGCACACATGCACACACCAGGCTGCTTCAGTCCTCCCTGGGGCTCGCCTCGCTGGGTCGGTTCCAGTCTGTCTGTTTGCTGATGACTCCACTCTGAGCAGATGTTATGCTAGGCAGCTGTTGCACCAAGATTCACTCCCAAACACATCCAATTTCTCCCCATTTTATCCGCCATATACATGTTTCTCCAGACTTGAGGTTGGGATACTGGCCAAAATAAATTCACCCCCTAGCAACAAATTGGGTGAAGTTGTCAAGCGTGATTAATGCATTTTTTCTTACATTCAAGAGGCTATTTCTCAATCAGTTTTCACAGCCACAACTATAAACTGGAATTACTTGTGTTTTTATCAGTTTTAATGCAAACGTTTGTACTCATTACCTACTATTTACAATCAACCCTAACCCTACAATCAAGGACCTGATACCAGTATTGTATCGATGCATCCGTCGTGAGACCGGTTAGTTTTACCCTACTGATGATGTGTTGTTCCAATAGTACAGTAAGCCCGGGACCTTCCAAGATTGCACATTTTGTTCTGACTACCACTTTTATCACCACAGTCGCAGATTACAATGCCTGATATTTCATTATAGACAAACTCTCAGTCTTCCCAGCCATATTGTTGATGCCATCTTTTCTTTATATATTTCTAACCACTTAAAATCCAATTCCATTTTCCATACACATTCCCCCTGCGTTGCTCCTTTTGTCATGGCACACTCCATTGTAGCACTTTTAAATGAGCAAGTTTAAATTAACTGTCGCTTTTGTTTCTATCACAGAACGCCTAGTGCACAGCTGATAACATTCAAAGCATATTAGGATTTTTAGAGCAATAATAATTCCCTCTTCATGGGCCCAGCTAATGGCAACTGTCGCACTGTAATCATCTGAAACAATTGCTGGTACTTTTGCAGTGTGCGGTTATTGTTTCAACATAAATCTGACAAAAACAAAGCTATTGTCAAGAGAATGTATTTTGGATTTCTGTGCCTCTGAGTGTTTATCCGTCGTCATCCGTTGGTACGTTGTTCAAAGCCTTGTCCACTGCTATAATTGAGCTCCAACAATCATATTTGAAGAACAGTTTCAAGCCATGCGCATACATTTCAAGGCGCCATATTACAAAAAGATTTGACGGCAACAGAAGTGAGTGAAAATGTTGCAAAAAACCCTTTTTAAACTTACTTTGAAAAGCACCAGAAAAACAAACTGGTAGATTAAATTATACATTTTAAGGGTAATTTTGTTTACTACTTTGGTCGGTCACATGTTGTTAGTCTAAAGATAGGCGCAGTCTCTGATAACTAGGTTGTGCTCATGCGGTATAACGTTCCAAAGAGCCGCTTGTCTAAAATTGCAGTAGAAGGCTCCAAATTCGCACAAATATATTGCTCCTCGATATGTTTTGACTTGCTTTAAAAAAAAAAGATTAAGACATAAAGACACATTAATGATATTGACTATTTCTCATGCAAATACAGTTGTTCATGGATCAATATTTATCTTGCCAGACCTACAGTTAAAAAGTCACAAGCAAATTGGCAAAGAATAGAAATGGGTTTAATGCAATAATGTGGGAAACTATGAGACACTATAAAATATATGAACAAGAATAGAGAAGTCAGGTCAGATTTGCTCACAGGAAAATTTAATACATTTTTAAAGGCAACATGACATGCATAATTTACTTTTCACAGCTTTTGACCATGTTGTAGTGGTTTTCCCCTGTCAAGTGTTTTTTAGAGTGACTACATGTTTGAGTAATTTATATTCCCTTTAACACACATGCTTGGTTTTCACTCAGATTTTCTTTTCTGTGATATTCGGATGATTAGTCATTTTCATTTTAGACTTTTCTTTGGCCAAACACTTACTGAGGCGTTAAGTAATACAATCTACAGAGATTTAGAGTTTGCCAATTAAATCAAATGTTGAATCTTTCAACATCAGTAATCGGTCAAGTGATCAGATTTTCCAAGATTTTAGCTCCAAAAAAGATATGTTATACGTAATTTCAAAGTTATGAAATGCAAATTGCAGAACTAACTTGTATAGGTCATGCTATCGATAGCCCATAGCAGCAATGCCACAATGTCATCCAGCAAACGTCTGCTAGTATACACATGCCAAATATTATTTATAAATAAAGATCCAACATTAGCAAATTCTTCTGTTTAGACTGTCCTTCATTCCATTTTAATTGTTGCACTAATGATACCTGGTCAGAATAAACTTTGGGGAAACTTATATTCACAAGCTGAACTGTGGACATGCTGTATAATCACTAGATATAAACAGATGTCAATATTGAGGAAGAGCAGCAAATATGACAAAAAGATGAAAAAGGATCTAACCACATGGTCATCCTAATTAACACTTCTAATATCGTGACTATAATACTCCCACGTTATATTACCAATGCTACTGATGATATTTCCTCATCAAGTTCCAGTGCATGCCCCCAATGCCTGTGAAGTTTAAGTGACAGTTGTCTGTGTTGAACCAGGCTTGGTGTGACAGGTGGCCCCTTGACTGAAACGAGGCGTCGGATGAAGCACTTTGATGCGGTCGGCCCGGAGCAGCCGTGTTATTGGGCAGGCATGGCTGGTGTCACATCTGTAATTGGTTGCTGCAGCTCGGCCCTCTGATCTGTTGGAAATCTGGGATCAGCGTTGTGGAGTGGCCTGCTAATCAGCTGCACGCTCTGCAAAGTCCACGCACGCACACTGGGGCTGGTGTATATCGTCCCATTTGGGAATTGAGCGTTGCAGAAATACACTTAATGGGAAAGGGTCCGTGCATTCTAATTTACCGATTTGTTGATAAACCATGTCTGCAATTGATTAGATGCTGCAATGCCAGCCTAGATTCTTCTTAGCTGATACAATGTCCAATATATGTCCAGATGCAGAGTCTATTACAATATTTGCAAAATGTATTCCAAGGCCTACAAATGACACCAAATGTGTGTAGCTGGAAAATTTTAATGTATTTTCTTTCTTTTTCTTTCTTTCTTTCTTTTTTTATGTATTTATTTATTTATTTTGAAAACCTCTCTACCATTATGATAACAGTGTTCCCTGTGTTCCTCTCTCCTTCATGTTCTTTCCAGTCCACAGTAGAACTGATGCATAGATGTACTGTAGATTCGTTCGATGGGGATAACCACTTGTCACTGTAAAGAGCCCAAACTTGATTTTGTCAAAAAGCTAGTTCACTTTATGCAGCTGTCCATGGTTATTCTATACTTTCTACAGAATTGCTCAAGTCCTAATTATTCATCCCAATATGCTCATGAGCAGGAGTGATTTTTCTTCCAGACAGAATCACTTTGAGCAGCTTGTGAGTTTCCCTATATCTCAGGCATGCAAGTTGTGCATATAAGACTCAATGTACCGTTAAGCCTGGTTCACACGGCAGGATAATTAGGCCGATTTTGGACCCGATTTACCCCTACGACAATCTTAAGAACGCTCAGAATATCGTAACAAAAAATCTGATGGATTTTCCTGCCGTTTGTGGTGTCTTAAGACTGCGCTCGTCGCTCGGAAGGACTGCGGGACTGCTCCGATGGACAATCCAACATGTTGGATTGTTTTGGCCCGATTTCTCTTCGTGTGTGGTGTCCCCCGAGGACAGACGAGCGCGTTGCCATGACTACGGCGTGGAGCCAATCAGAAGACGAGACGAGGCGTTGAGGAAATGCTGTAAAAAAAAAGCAACTCTCCTCCATATCATGATGTAGCAAGTACAGTCCATGCTCGCGTTGTCTACACTTCTTTGACCATCGCCTTTTCTTTTGATTATGTCTTTTCTCTGCTAAAAACAAACTATCGCCACTGCATCCTCTTCGTCCGCCATGATTGTTTACTCTGAAGTCACGCTTGATCTCGAGAGATTTTGTTTTCCGTCTGATCTGGGAATGCTCAGGGGGGAAATCGGTTTGTGTGTGATGTGTGTGGTTTGCGTAATTTTGCCGTGTGGCTGCGCACCACACACTGTACGACCAAAGTGGTTAGACCCATGATTTTTTATCTCCGTGTTTGAGGTTTCACACAGAGAAAAAATCTGCCGACAATTTTAAAATCGTCTCGTGTGAACCAGGCTTTAAACATTTGGATTACTCATGAAGTCACTTTTTGGCAGAAGAAAACGGATGGAAAAATGGATAGGTTGTACTAAGCTTCTTTTGACATACGTTGCATTGAAATATAGCATAAGCCGATTATTTTAAACCACAATATTGATCTAGAATGACTAGGTTTATCGATTTTCTGCGCAGAACAAATAAGGTCTTGATAAAAATTTCTCTGTAACATGCAGTGGATTGTCATTACAATCCAATATCACTCCTAAAGGCTCGATTGTCTTACTATTACAAATGAAGTATGTATTTTTTACTAGGGTGTAGTGTAGTCTCCGACAGTTGCAATGTTATGTTTAGCACATTATATTGAGAAAACAATATATTGCCCTCAAATTTTACACCATTAAAGCTGCCCAGCCCGAGTCGAACTTGTCCCTTCCCATCTTGAGTATGTTCACAAAGCACAAGGGAAAACCGGATCAGTCACTTAGGTCCATGTTATTTGTTGGAGCAAGACTAATGAAAACCAGTGTAATCCTATGAAGGTGTAGAAATTCATTCAGTTTGGTGTATCTGGATCAAACCATTTCTACTACATACGCTGGCATGTAACAACAAGAACCGGATCCTTCTGAGAAAAAAGCCAGCAGATGCATTTAAGAGCACAGAGATAAGCTATGCTCATTTGTATAAATGTCTATATTTGGACTCATAAAGAAACATAATCATTTTGTTTTTCGCAATGAAGTACACGCAGATCTGCACACAGATTCATTGTTTTGTTTGGCTTCAGTGTGTGAGGCAAAAGCAGGAGACGTAATTGCGTTGCGGACATTAAATTGCTTGTGGTGCTACAATCAAGCATGTGTTTTAAATCAAATGCTCAACGTCAACAAGTGTTGCCTTATTGCGTAAAAGTGTGCTGATACAGTTTAAATGATGGCCATTTTGTTTACAATTACTGTTCCAAAGGAGTCTCATCACTTTGCCTTAGCACTCAAACTTTGAATGTGTCACAAGGCTCCATCTGCGGGAGCATGTGGACAGGACCCCACATTTTTAGCGTACTTCGTATTCTTTTGCGTTGTAAGCATAGGATTGACTAGGAATAACATCGAGGCTGCATTGTAAAAACATGATCTGCACCTAATATAGAAACGTCTTACTATCAGGATCCATATTTAAACATCTCCCCATATCACAAACTTCCTAAATGGTGTTTGTAGCTATTCTGTGCACATGACCGAAACGGTGATAAGAGATATTGATTTCCACTTTGGCCTTGTGCTCTCAGATGATAAGATTACAACAAGGCCAGAGCCGTGTAGCAGCTAATTTGCACTTTACCCTCCACGCTCTGTGCTCTGCTCTGACTGCCTATTCATGGTGGCATACGGCGGTGTTATTTGGAAATTCAGAAGGGGAATCATCACTCATTCCTGGTTCCCCTTTGAGGGCTGCACTAATTAGCCCGCGTCTGTGATTAGCTGGCTGGTGTTTGATGTGCCGCTCCTCCGCCTGGATAGAGCCTGTCGAGTTGTGGTTTGGCTGCGAGGTGCCCTGTACACACACATGGTTATGGGCAGATGGATATTTCAGGGTTCATAATATATAATAGGATGTCTGTGAGAAAAATGTCAGGATTTTACGGCACATTGTTAAATTGTGTTCTTCTAAATGTTGTTGTTTTTGCCTGGAATATTCCACAGAAATGCATTTTCCATGTACACTGGAAAAACTGCTACAAGATTTTATCAGCAGAATGGAGAGCTACCCCAACGTAAGCAGTATCTGAGCAGAAACTTGAACATTAAACCTGAACTCCTTTTCAGCCTGAACTACCTCTCCTATTTGGCACTTACTTTTCTAAACCGTTTTGTTCAGTTATAATCAAATGTGTGCTAAAAATTACGTTTTGTAATCCGGGAAAATCCGGTGTGAAAGTTGAAGGTCATAGTAAAAGAAAATAAATAATTGCAATTCAACAAATGCCTTAATATTGGATTGGTTTTGTTTTTTAGAATATATTGTCTGGAATAATCCCAATTCTCCATTAACCTATTGTTCTTGGCATCTCAGTCATGTGCACATACTTGCAGAGGCAGTGTTTTGGTGCCTTGGCTTCGCTGCAGGTGTCACAGCACAGCCGAGATCTCCAACATGCTCTTCTCCTGCGGAAAGAACGCAGCTGTTAATATTTTACAACACCCGAACAGGAGCGCTGTTTACTTTCACTAGGAGCGACCAGGGCTGTCAATGCAATTCCCCCGGAAAATGTTACATTACATTTATTAAAGCAATACGGGGAGTGGGCGGACGGAGGATTTACTTAACTTAACCCCAAGTGATTACAGAAGGAGATGGAGAATTATGAATGTAATTAAATTCATACAAATCCCCTTTGCTCCCCATTTGCATGAGGTCTCCATGGCGGAACAGTGGGGATGTACACTCTGCATGTAATATGACACAAATAAGAGCACTCCCCGGCGCGTGACGGAGCTCTCCTAATTACGTGTGCGGGGATATTGAAAGGCCCGCGTGCATGTGTCCTTGGGCGGCCGATGGAGCATGGCAAGAATGGGGCAGGGAGCAGACCTGGAGCTGCATTTTTAGAGCTGCTCTCAGATGACAACACACCCCCATGTTTCTGTTGGATTCTCCTGACTCCTGACCAGATGAGATTTTCTTTTATCTGAGGACAATGCAGTGACCAAAGTCACCAGACCATTTGATGTAAGAAAAAATACAGTAGAGGAAATGGGGAACAATGAATTGATTTAACTACAACTTATCAAGTTCTCATACAAATAATGATAATCAAGATGAACTATTTCAGCAATCGTCTAAATACAGATTTTAACACTCCATAACACGTCAGCTTGACAAGGTGATCTTAAGTCTCATACATGCAGTAACTACATGCAAATAATCAAGAATTGTGTAAATAGTATGTTTTTAATTATAAAAAGTCTTTGTTCTAAATAGATTAATTGAAAGAATAGCGAGACTAATCAATTTCTCAAAAAATAATCAGTCAACTAACTATGGGACACAATTGCGACTAGGGCTGTAAATACCAATACAAAAGCATGAAGTATGAACTCTTTGTGTTTTTTTTCTTTTCACACAGTTCGTGTTATTCTTAGTTTTTATATTCGCACAAATAATGACATGTAAGTGCTGTCAAAGTAAAAAAAAAAAGTATTGCATTGAGTTTTAGAGTTTTAGAGTTTTACAGCCCAAACTCACAACAGAAGTCAATCTCAAAGGACTTCACAAAATAGTTGTTTTTCTAAAAGCAGTGGATGCATGTCCCAGAGCATCCCCTGTCCTTAGACCCTTCTCCTGAAGCGGGAAGAACACAAACACCCAGAAAGAAAAGCAGAGTCCTCAGAGAACAGTGAAGATCCACTCTCATGGAGTCCAATTAGACAAGTGGTGCTAAAAATACACATTTCAGAATCACTAACCACCAACCACCAAGGGTCATCTGTGTGCTGCCCTCAGAGTGCAGCTCTGTATCTGCAGCTTCAATGCCTGATGGTGGGAGGCCATCTCTGCTGCCCAGGCCCATCTATCAGCCCACACTTCCTGGACCATATCTGTCAGAGCGCCTTAAGGGCAGGTGGTAAACAAAGGCGGCTGATGGAGTGACAGGCTGACGGCGGAGCAGGTGTGATCAGGAGCACTGTCTTAAGTGTCTCCTCAGCCTGAGCAGCGGCGCCTCATTGTGACTGTCCCATCATTAACGTGACCACAGCCCTCTGCCAGGGAGAGATAACAGGCAGACATCTTGTGTGGCTCTCAGATTGTACAATTTTCTTTTCTTTTTGTTTATTGCTCATTACGTTTTTTTTCAATACGGTCATGTCAAACATTGTGCCTTTTGATATTGAACTACTTTTCAAATCTTGTTCAAGTTTTGTTAAACCATGTTTACACTTGCAAGCAACATGAACTACTTTCTCTTGACTATTCATGTCAAAATACATAAATACATTGAAAAATCAAGAAATTTCCAATTTTGCTGTTTTATTTTTCTAATAACTTTTATAAAACCTTGGCCCCATAAAAAGTATTGTTTTGAGTTTAACTGTCTAAATAGATAAGAGCATTTATAAATAATCACTGTAGTTTTACTATTTTTCTCTTATCAAAGTAGTTTACTGTAGAGAGTCTTTAGAAATATACAATCGTGACCACAATAGTCTGAACACCGAAAGTGGTCTAAATTCAATCAAAATTTGTATGACTTGTTCAAATAGGACATTTGAGGCAGATGCCCTTCTATTGTTTCTTCGAATAGTCCACAGAGTAGGATAATAGTTCTACACATTACACGGATCTCTTTTGGTGTCCCAGACGAATGGAGTTTGACCATGTTTGCTTACATGCACTGCCTCAATCAAATAAATGAATACATACTTTGTATACATTTTAAAGCATGAGTAATAAATCAACAATGCACACTGTGGAACATTCCAGAAAAGTCAGAATCATCTCTATCAGGTAAAAAAAAAAAACAGTGGCGTCTTTTATATTTCACCCACCACACGATGATAGCAGAGTGTTTGAAGTTTCCTAAAAAAAAGCTATTTTCATATTTTCTCTTTGGCAAACTTTTTCAAGCTCTCTCCCCTTCACCGGCTGGTTGTGTGGCGTGTAGCTAAAGGGCAGACGCGGCACGGACAGCACGGTAGACCTTTTTGAAGTTTAATGGACTAAAACGTGGACTCGGATGCCTTTGTGGCTCAGGTGTGAAAAATGCTTGAGTGAATCATTTCTGTAGCATTTCAACAAGTCGTGCTGGATTTCTGCTGCCGTCATCAGTCTGCCTCGAAACCTCACTTGAATATTCCCTTTTAACTACTTGTATACCTATTTTATATATTTTTGATTAGTGCACAAACGCTCTTTGTTCCTGTTGACCCTTTCTTTTGTTAGAGCTTGACTCTGATCCGGCTCTAGATGTCTTTGATTTAACAAGTTGCGGAAATGTGACACGTAATAACCTCTTCCCATCCTTCTGTCTCCAAACTGTCTCCTTGAGCTGTAAGCCATTTTGCCTGTCTAATACCTCATCCATCTATCAGCATCAAAACAATGAGTCTGGTTCCCATGGCAGGTTGTCATAGTGACTGTCCTTCAGGGAGTAATCAAAGTTGAACTAAACAAAATAGTCCACATGGGGAAGGGAGGAGGCGGAGGTGTCGAAACGGTTTTTTATCACTTTGACTTGTTCTATTGTTTAAATTCAGGCGTGAACATTTTATTTTAGCACAGCTTCATACAACAAAAATGTATTTTGTCATTTAAGCCATGTAATATTCAATAAATAATGAAAAATTGCCCAAAGCCTGAAGTGCTGATGCTTTGACATAATTCAGAAAGTAAAAATTCAGGTAAAAGATGGTTGGCACCGGCGTTCCCAAGGCCAGCTGAGTCGTCCCCTTCATGGAGAACATGCCTGGAACATGTCCAGGAGGCCTCTGAAACGGGATGACCCACCTGCTCCTCTCGATGTGGAGAAGCAGCGGCTCTTCTCCGAGCTCCTTTTGTGTGACCGACTTTTTACAATTTGGAAAGCACCAATAACAAATAAGTATTCGAGATTGGGACTCTGACTTAAGTCTTTAACACTTTACATCTTTAAATTTGGATTCAATTTGCACCCATTAACTTCCCAATTGTTCAGACAGGAAATTCTCCTACAAATCGCAGTCTCACCTTTCAGTTTTCTTTCAAGGTACTTCAATAGGAGTTTGTATGCGCTGAAGCAGTTTCATCTTACACACTCTCTATAGAGACCAGAGAGAATGGCCATGCACCCCCGCCCTGTGGCTATGTCTGCAGGTCTGCGTGGGGGAGAAGAAACTCCCTTCTTATTCACAAAACATTTCCTTAATACTCATTTTCTCTTTATGGTTTTAATTGCTTATCTTTGTCTCCGCGCCTATCTCGTTCCCTACTGGTTTGGCTCTTCTACCTGCCTGATGTTTACTAATTACAACCATTCTTCTACTTCATTACCCATGCACATAGGGATGCTTTTATTCAAACTGAAAGGAAGCATTGCTGCTACAACCGCAACACAACAGTTAACATGAAGAGGTGCAAATAAGACACATTTGCTGGACTCATTTAGACAAATGCTAATAATACAAAACAGTGTAAATTGTGTGTTCACTGGATGGTGGTTCGTGTTGACCACATAATGGAAACCCAAAGGACGCATACATTACGTCCCTTTTTGTTTTCTGTATTCAATATTTTAGAGCGAGTTTTGAGGTTCTGAAGTCAAAATATGATAGCCATAGGTTAAGTTGAAATCTGTTGAGAAATCTCTGCTGACTGCCTTGTTGTGGTATGCCAACTTGCCTTTGCATGTTACATCTACTCTCAAGTCAATGAAAATTGTAATTTTCTGAAAATGGAAAATTTTAAACTGAATAAAAATGTGGTGAATTAAGATGAAGAGAAATCGACTGTCAAAGTGTGACTGATCAACCTTTTAAAGGCAGTTTATTTAATTTTTTTTATAAAGGTTTTTTATTTGTTTATGGATATTCATGGCAATAGACTAATTTTACATAGGTTTTGTTTTTTCGCTCATTTTTTGCATCAGTGGTTGTCCATTTACATTTTTACCTTTTTAACCCTAACCCTTATTACTTTTATTATTGAGTTTGGTATTTAGTATTAATTATTACTGTGTTAGATTTAGAATAAAATAGTTGATTCCCCATAAAATTAAATTTAAAACAAATTAAACACGCCTTGGGTCTGCACATCCGCCTGATAGGAACAAGTTAAGGCCGGTAACCAATATTTAAATGAAAACATATGTCGGCCCAATATCTCAGCTAATTGATATATTATTTCATCTCTCGTTCATTTATCCAGTTACTTTGCTAAAACACTATCGCACAGGTCTAATCCAACTGCCTCTTCCTCCCGCTGCTCACATGCATTCACTGTCACACGTCTCACTCTGCGTCCAGCTGCATGTCTGTGGGAGTTTGTTGTGGTCTGGACTCTAGACCCGTGGCTTCACCATAACACAAGCTCCGGATTATTATTAAGTAGTGCCAGGCCTGCTGTCTCCTGTACAGCAGCCTCTGATTAGCCTGCGTATCATCCACTGTGACGGATTGACTGAGTTAATGGCAGTCTCCTCATATTATCCCTAATGCACACTTGGAAAGAGACTGGACTCCACTCAGCCTCGGGAATGGTCAGGCCTATGGCTAACCTTGTGCAATAATATTATCCCCCCGAGTTATGCCGCGAAAAGTTAATTTGTCAAAGCAGACGAATCTTATTTTTCATTTGTCCTGTTCCATGCCCTGAGCATTGCCAATAATTATCAGTTGTTCAAGATGACTAGTAACCTTTTACTGGGATGGAACTGCATCACCAGAGTCATGTGTTGTCCCTCTATCAAATTAAGTTTTTTATTTGCCTATTGTTACACTGTTGCGCACACAATATTGGTTTTTGGTGTTTTTGTGTACATTGCTTCTGTTCTGACTAGTGGACCTTTTCAGCACCATTTGAACAAAACCCATTATGATGTTTCATTTTGCTTTGAGTGTGTGATATTGGATGCTATGTCTGCTCTCACTGCAAATACTCTCGAGAATATATTAAGAAACTTTGAACCTCAAACGCAATAATAACTTTTCTGCACATACAAGATTGTACAAACATCAATGTTTTAATAGCTTTATTTTAAAAGAGCATTCTATATTGACCAAAGCTCTTCTCTGTATGGCGGATATTATCCAGCTATAATTCGCCTTTTTTGCGTGTTAACTGATATTATATCTAATCACGAATGTGAATTGGTAGTAAACTCAAGAAAAAGTGCATCGTTGTCGTTGGAGTAATAACGAGTCTTCCATATTCGCTGAGAAGAACAAATCTCCATGAATAGAATGTGATGGACATGAAATCACATCAACTAAATTGATTGTGTTGGCTACGCTCCCACCTCCCATGACTGCAAACATTGTGTCTTTGTCTGGATAAAAAACAAAAAACTTCCTTGCCTTTTCACCTTTTTAGGGGTTAAAAAATTGTCAAACACACAAGGAAACATTCTTGGGGAGACAAGTCTCCTGGATTCGGCAGTAATTCTACTTTGGCTCCAAAAAGTAGCAATTTGGGGAAATACTTTCATATGGAATTCATTGATTTAATTAAAAAGTAGTTTTTTTTAAGGAAATGCCATTAATTGTAAACTTGCACCTGAGGGATTTGTGATTTCAATGTTGTGTGGTGGAAATTCTACACCAAACAAGCAAAGGAGAAACACAGTTCCCTTGAATTCTTTTTGTTAAACAAATAATTATATATAATATCCCTACTGGAAACAGTTTTTTTTTGTGTGAGTAGTCAATTGAAATTAGTAGCTTTACACATTTGCCGATATCATCGTTTTAGAATTTTTTTTATTGGTTCCTGTTAGCATTTTTCCAAGGAAAGTTGACTAGCTAAAATGTGATGTCCCAGAAGCAGAGCATTGTCTAGAATGTGAAATAAAATAACAAATATATTATAATAGTAATAATACATCGTTTTTATTAAAACATTGGCTTTCAGACTCGAGCTCTCCTCAAGGTGAAGTTCAAAGAATGGTAAAAAAATATCAGAATCAGTTAGTGTGGCGTTTTTTTGGGTCAGGTGATATGGATTTCCTCGCGCGCACTCCTTAACTCAAGGAAGCGTTCGCACCTGGGCCAAAAATATCTGCTTTCTGACACCTCCACTCAACATGTAGCCAAGTGTTGCGAGAGAGGTGAAAATACTGTAGGACACATAATCACAGTATGTTAGCAAGTGCCACATCAAGCAATGCTTAAAGAAAGTCCATCAGAAAGCTCTGTCCTGTTTTGAGGTTTCTGTGCCAATACGGACCCATGAGAAGGCATTTGATTTGACTTTTGTAATGTGGCACACGTACTGTTCCGCTATTCATCTATCATGTAAAACCAGCATTGTATGGGGGCAATGATAAAATCAAGTCGTCAACTAATCACTGTGACAATCTTTTACTGTGATTTCCTCATTGTCCGGTAAATGCAGCTCTTTGCTCAAACAGTAAACAGTTTTTACAGTTTCAGTGACACTAGAACAAAAAAGAGAACAAAAAAAACAATCCAAAATCACGGCTGACACCATGACCTATTTACATGCACAATACGCTAATGTTGCTGTGATGGCATTTAAACCCTATTAGTCCCGTAAAGGGCAATTCATTTCAGACACCTGTCAAAACAGCGGGATAAGTGACAATACACACATACCATGAGATCACGGAATAAGGCGCATAATTTGAATATAATGCATTTATGGGGGAAAAACGATTCTAATGGTTCAGTAATTTTTATCGTGATTTTCATCGTGATTTAGTTATGATTACTAACTAAATGAATATAGCTGTTCCAGATACTTCATCGGACAATATTCTGAACAAACTTTGGGACTTTCCTAGGGTTAGAGTTAGAATCAAAATGAGCTACACCCTTGTCACAGCAGAGATCTTTGAGACTCCGTGGGTTGTAAAAGAAATCTTTGAATATCAATGTCGTTTTCCAAATTAAATGAAGGTTAAGAAAGAAGAGAAGATGGATCTAAGACCAAATGACATTCAGGTTGACAAATGTGATTATGTTATTTGCTTGTCCCTTTATGTTGTTGTAACCTTTGCACATAATGGATGGATACAGTTTACGGTAGGAGCAAAGTTTATGGTGGAGAAAAAATTAAATACTAGATTGTGCACTTGATGCTTGATGTTGGCATTTTTCCATTTCCAGATTTGAATGAGTTCTTCTAACCGTTACATCATATCTACACACCAAAGTCTGATAGTTTTAGCGCAATCCTGCCTACTAACTAACTCAAGGAGATGATTGCTACACCCTAGTCAGCAGGGTAATAAGAGAAGTACCATTTCTCCACCAATTTCTGAGTTGTCTTGAATGGATAAATGGAAAAAACAGTATTTGAAAATGCGAAAGTCAATGTGCCCTTTAATGGAAAAATCCTTCTTTCTACCTGATATTTCACTGCCTCCCTTTCTCAGTGTACAACATCTGCTCCCCAACATGTGATTCTGTGTGATAACAATGGCTGGTTATATGTACGGACACACAGGTCGCGGCGTGTCCCGTGGAGCTCCCTCCTTCATCTTTTGTGGAGCATGTATGAAAGGGGCTTTATCCTGATCCGCGCTGCTCAGAAGTCTACTCCAGGCTGAAGACGGGGGGATTTTCGCTGCTGAGTCCGATAGAGCTGCGAGGAAGAGACTGGGCATGCATAATGAAAGCAAGTGTTCAAGATGGTGTCCAGATACTGACCCAGGCCCTCTCTGCAAAATGTTTATCAAGCCCACAATTTACACGTCTGCTCATACGCGTTGATCCGACTGTGCTGTGCCATCCACCCAGCACGTTTGTGTTAGAAGTGCCAACTGCAGTGACATGGTGTCGCAAATGACAGTGGAACAAATTTAGACTAGAGAGGCACAGTTAAGCGATGGAAAGATATTGTTGATTGAATTGACGAAGAAGATAAAGATTTAGATCCTTTTATTCGTCCCACAGTGGGGAAATTTCAGTGTTGCATTGCCCGTTACAGAAGAGTGGGAATGAGCACACCGCACAGATACATGAACGCAGCTCTATGCTAAACTCTCTACTAAATAAAGTAACGCAACATAAAATCTGACTTTAGCATAATAAAGAAGGCAGGGCTTTTGATAATCACAAAGAAATCATTAGGAAGCCTTTAAAATGTTTTAAAGCTGCGATGTAGCTGCCAAGTCCCCACCCTCTCCACTCCATAAATTCCATTATCTTCCCTCATTGGAGTTTAGAAAAATGCAAATTATTTCCAGTTTGACGGCACATCAGATATTGCTATTGTGGTAATTAAAATAAATATTTACTACAGCTCAAAAGCACAAAGGGCACTGAAATCACAAACAGTGACACGACTAAACTTTAAAATTCTGTGAAATGTACATCTCTAGAATTTAAATACTGAATTATTGGATATAAAAGAAATGGCAAAGTAGTATCACTGACCAAAGTATGACACATCTTCTTTCAAACGCATCAATCTGGACATTCGTCTAGATGGGAGTGAAAGTGCCAGCGTTAAGTGGAGGCGGTGTTCCTCGGGGAAACCAGGTGCCCATCAGATGAACTCGTGTAACTTATTGCAGCAGTTCCGCCTCCGCTGTTCTAACACAGCAGTAAAGATGTTTGCTCGACTCCAGAGAGGGCCGTTCTCCCCATCTGCAATAAAACTCCTCTTACAAGCCCACTTCAAATGGACCCAAGTCGTATATAAAAACATGTAATATCATAAAAATGTACATGAACCTTATAGCCTTTCAATTTAATACTACTCCTCTCTACTGGATGATATTTGTATACGGCTGCTGCTGTTGATGCAGTTTATTCAATAGTATGGCCCTTTCGCATTAGCAATTTAGCGCGGCATTTTGTTATGTATGATAATAATAAAAATAGAATAAGATTTTTTTAAAACAATGTTTACAAAGTGCTGCACATTCAGCATCAAACAAAGTCAATAAAAAAGTCATTAAAATATAAAGTATCAAACGAGAAAATGCGCAAAATAAAGATGGAGTGCAGACAACTAAGACAAAACAAAATCAAGACAATGTGGAACAGTAACATACAACATGTGAAGTGTACTATAAACCTTAAAACCCACTTAAATCAAAGTTACTTTTAACAAAGCGGTACAAAAAAAAGTACTGTTGTAGTATCGAAGTTAATTAAATCCTACTTTGCGTTCGAATGCATTGTAACAACACATGTATTTAGTCTGGGAACCGTCTGTTCTTTTTCCCATAGGAGAAGTGTGGTTTATTGGAGCACACACAGCAGCATGAGTATTTCCAGGCTTTTCCCCAAATGTAGAACCTGTTTTAGTTGATCGGCCTTCTCCCTCTCTGCAGCTTGTCAGTAGAACTCGCCACCAACTGAGATTATCATGTGCACTGAACTAAAAGTATTTGTTCGCCTGACCAAAAAATGGCTTTCGGAAAGACAAATCTGTACCCGTATGAATGTGTGCATGGTGCGAAAATGAATTATGGGGGTCAAGATATTTTTTGTTCTAACTTGTGAATGTTAAATTACACAAGTTACATTATTGCCAGAGGTTTAAAATGTATTGTATGCAATGTATCCATCAATTTTTGTTTTACTGTTACAACCTGTACAAGGTATAAAAGAGGACTCCTTCTATCACATCTCTAGTTTTGGCTAATGTTTATTGTACAACCTCCCTTTAATAATAAAAATCACACCATATTCAAGATTAAGATGAGAGACCATACCAGTACTGCTCAGTAGCATCAATATTATGTTCTGTTTTTAGTTAAAATGGTTAACTTTTAATTCTGAAAAATCTCAAATCATAACATTTGTAAAACATTTATCTTGGCATGTGAATTGCTATGCACAGTTTGCTTTAAATAAATGAATAATGCATACATAATAAATGAATACATATTTTTGGCATTTTTGAGGAATTGCACAGCCCATCATGTGTGCTTCTGTAGTACTGCCTACCTTTACTAATACTTCTGCTTACTGCTACTGCTGCTCTGACTTGTACGGCGACTAAGGATTAGTGCACTGTTTTTTAGCTTGTTACTGATGTGTGTTTGTGTGTGCGTGTATAAGAGTACACATGCCTTCTCTACTTTCTACAATCTTTATAAAACATTCATTCGGTTTTCTCAGAAGGGATGAATAGATGAAAAGACCTTAAAAAAGTGTATGTACTCAGGCCTACCTCCTCCTTCCTCCTCCGTCGAGCAAAGACGTGTCTTAGTCCGCTCCTGCTTCTGAACGGCTTGCTATCTCCTGTTTTTGTCTTTTTTCCTGGAGCTTTGCCACAGACAACTTTAACAGAATGGAAATGATTAATTGGTCCCTCAACGCAATTGATTCTATCTTTTCAACACGTAAGCGTGGGTCTGGAGAGCCCGTGTGTCCGGACGGGACTTCACCAGCGGGGTATACTCTTGACAGCTGGAACAAGTTTCAGCCCCTCTGTCTGTCGACCCTGTCCATTGAAGATTCGGAAGACGTATATATCTTTGGCATTTTGGTGGTGGGAATCCTCCTGTTTGGGTTTGGAGCGATCCTCTTCTACCACAAATTCGGAGGCATGGCAGTTCGCAAGATTCACGACCTGCTGGCCGATAAAATTGATGGGATGTACAAGGAGCTTAGCCGTGTCGTGGTTGAGAGTGCCGTGTCTGGACAAAGAAGGGTGGTTTTGGTGGAACAGTTGATCAAAGACCTCGCAGCTCGTTCACTTGATGGACATAAGACTTTGGAATTGAGATTGAATGACATTGTTTGTCAGGCTTGATCTCTCTGACCCGGCTTGGATTTGCCCCTGTGTACGGAGGTCTGAGGGCACCGGAATTCGGTTTAATTGGAATTAATAGAATATCTGCCTGCTTTTGACTGCGACATTGCAGGCGATGTGTTTTTCTCCTCCTGTGGCTTCTCTCCACTCTCTTATCTCACATTCCTCAGCCAAGGCCATAAACAAGGTCCCACAATCTACAACAACTCACACTATTTCAGTCTTCAGCAAGGATCCCCCACCCCTGCCTCCCTCTACCTATCCATCTTGCTCCCTCCCTCCCCTCCATTCCTTATTGTTTTCCTACTCACCCCCTCCCTGATCCCGCCCCCCTCTGACAGCTACATTGGGCCGGCCGAAGAGGTGCTCTTCCCGAGAAAAAAATCCGTGGTTTATAAAAAGCACAATGTGTCTATCCAATTGTCTGTGATCTGTATGTTATTGCTCTCTGCTGTTTCTTGCTGCACACAGCGCCGCAAATGGCGAAGTGGCACGCTCTCTGCCAAAACAATTTCCAAGTGATAACTTTGTTACTCACGTGGCAATAAAAATGATTCTGATTCTGATTCTGATTGTTGACACTTCTAATACTGTAATAAAATTCCACATTCACCCTATGGAATTTCACTTGAATACAACTCCTCTCCATTGGTTATTTTTCTCGGTGCTGTCTTGCGGTCCGTCCTTCTTCCTGCCGTCTCCTGGGTCAGGTGCAGTGTGGATGTTTATCAATAATGAAAGGATAAGAGCAAGAGGAGGAGCAAACACGGGGCTGTCGTTGGAGCTAAAATGAATAATTTAGCTTGTCGAGAATGGTACCTCTGTGTAGATGTGGCAAGCTGGTGTCTTCTGCTGTTATTTTTCCCAGATAACAAGTCATTTTATTTGCCAAATCAGATGTTCTAACTGCATGTGAACAGCATACAAGATTGACAATGTTCTTAGAATGCATGGTGCTGCTGTTATGACTTAATAGCTACTAACAATTTATTTCTTTATAGAAGTATTGCTGTTAGTAAACTGTTCTACTAGAAAAATACGTCCTAAATACAATTTACAAGAACAACCAGTTCACCATCCAACACCACGCCCCCCTTTACTCAAACCAGTTGGACCACTTTTGTTTCCACTGTTTGCAAGTCAAAGAAGCAATGCAACGCTGTGGGAATGTGATGAGGTCCTGTGTCTTGGGGAAGTATTTGCTAATATAAATGAGACTACATAATCAAGGTTTTGCAAACATCGATGAGGGACTCTTTCACATTTATTCATAGATTTTCAGATGTGCTGAAAATGTGTTGCACTTAAAATCTCTGCTGTCACCTTCACTTTAATAACAAAATAATTAAACATGTCACAAGGCTGAGAATGGTGTTCATCATCAAATCTGATCTAAAACACTTTTGTCTAGAAGCCAACTCTTGTGCATATTAGATATGTTTACTTTGGTAGCAACTGTGAAATAGTGGTGTATTACCCAACTACAAACCAAGGAATCAAATCAATGTTATCAAACTTAGTTTTAGTGTAGGAAATGGTTCAGAAATCTAAAATGTGGTTCTACTCAATTCGTGATTCAGATACGTGCTTGTTTTTATGTGTGAGATAATGTTTTTTTTCATAGACAATTCTTAAAGTATCAGATTGTCTCTTCAGAGCAGTGTTGACGCAAAGCAGAAACATGTGTGACATAAAAGTGCAGTCTGCGATTCATGTGCAACTTTTTATATAATTCAATTTGAGACTACCAACGCGTATTGATTCAGTCTAATTATTTCTCTAATTAAATTTAACTCTGTGAATTGTTTCAGCACTACTAACCTGTCAGGTGCACTCAGAATGACTAGACATGTGTTTATACGAGTGTCAATGTAAAACACCCTTGAGTGAAACCAATGCTTTTGTTAGCGCACTCTTATTCTTTCTAAACATCTCATTTAAAGACTAGTCTGACCATCTGGACCAGCGGCACCTGCGCTGCTCAATAAAAAGCCTGAGGTGTTGTGTGAGAGACCAGAAAGAAGGGTCCGCGGTGACTTATTCACAGCTTTACTGTGTGTAATTTCATATCGCAGGCCCTGCAGTTAAATGACTCGCATAGCCCATTGTGAATTCTCGCGCTTTGCCAGTTTCCACTTACTCTCCAAAGCATGCATAATGTATAGACAGAGCTGAGGTCATGGTTCGGCTCTGGATGCGGGAGAGGTGCCGGGAGTCAATTTGAGAGTGCGAAATGTTTAGAATACAATCCAGTCGCATGCACACTCAGGTCGCTCAACTTGTTGCCCTGGGCTCATGATATATGTTAGATTGCATAACAAAGGGCACTCCATGTTTAAATATACACAGTGTAAAAAGATAAACAAATGGTAATGTATGCAGGGGGGCACATTCAGACCAATATTAACAATTTTATACAAAACCGAATGGAGGCTTGTGGAGAGGTCTGCCAAAAATAAACGAACATCAACACTTGACATAACATTAAAAGACACCAATCATGTGGCAGTAGCGAAGTAAGTTAAATTCACTACATTTGATGAGAAATCAGACGGACAAGTAGCCTACGTTTTTAGGCTGCCTCTCATTCTCGTAATCTCTGCTTTCACTGTGATTTGTCATACCAGTTGCTGTCATTAATATTTTTAGGTTTTACGTGTTTAAAAAAACCAACCTTTTTTTCATCTCCAAATTGCCCAGCCGAGCCCAGAGTGTAGTGAGTATAATAAAAATATAACAATAAAGAAAATTGAACAAAAATACATTGTTCTAGCAAATAGGCATTTTATGGTTTAAATCAGTATTTACTTTAATTTACTTTGTTTCTGTGTTTAAGTAGCTAATGACCTGTATGTGACGTGATGTCAGGTTGGGCCCAATCCTATTTTTGGTTGTAATATAGTCAGTAAATGTGATATGTTATTAATCAAACACCTGACCAAAATAACCTCCCATTCATTCATACCCAACTGAAATTAATGTTGCAAGCTCTCAAACAAATATGTCCCAAAGACTGCATGTTGTGTGCGCTCTGGGCTGTTTTTCAGGCTGTCTGAGTAAAAGTGTAAATCTCGAATTACATACGCGGCCTTATTTGTTTCGTCCCCACACACCCTTGGATTGGTGGATGTTGGCTATTTTTTGCAAATATCTTAAATCTTTTTAGATAAATCATTTGCATCCCCAGAGCCCGCACACGCACCTTCCCCCAAATGTTGAGTCTTTGAAGCGGGCCCCAGTCCCTCCCTTAGACCCTCTTTCCCCTAGTCTCCACTTGCCTCATTTCGGCTGCCTGCTTGATTCACCATCAGTATCTTATGTGGTTATCAAATATTTCATCATGTCACAGAGTCAATGCTGCTGTTGCTTCTCTCCTGGCTCTTTTTTCCTTGGCGCTTGTTGCATCATTTTTATTTTAGATTTTTTTTTTCCTTTCTACCCCCTGTCTTCTCATATGCAACCTCCCTGAAACACCAAACCTTTTCATTTCTGCTTTTCTTTACCAATTGAGCATCTGTAGACGTTTTGGAGCACATATCGGCAGTGATGGCTCAGAAGTCCTTTTTGAAGTCGGCGTAGTGACATTTTTCTGCTGCTACTGCTAATGAAGTTACTGAGGTTTCTTTGTAAAACCTTAAAACTGATGATATTGCGTAGTTTTTTGGGCAATTAATTTTTTCATGGTTTCAACTAATGATTTTACGAGTTTCTATGCTGCAATAAAGGCAAAAGTCAGAAGCCATAGAACAAAACAGCTGAAGATTTTGGTTTTTACTTTTTAAATTCAAGCCTGATTAATCTTTCCATTCAAAAAACTATTCAATACTTTATAAGAGCAGATTTCTGTGTTTCCGGTCAAACGTTTTGTGAGTATCATTAAGGTCAGGTATTGAGAAGTTTTGCCCCCAAACTTTTAAATAAGATTATCAATACATTTTATCCCATTTTTTTTCTCCTCTTACTATTGTTCCTGTGTCTTATGCATACAAGCACCAGCAACACATTTTTTCTCACCAACTGTCGAATTTCCAAGCCCAGATTGTGTGTGTGTGTGTGTGTGTGTGTGTGTGTTGAATCCTCATTTTGAAGTCCCTTTGTTTTTCCGAGCGAGATCCTTTCGATCAAATACGGCCGCTCCTCATGTGAATGGATTATAATAGGCTGTCATAGGAGAAGTCCATAATACGCCTGTCTAAATGTAGCATGTGCCTGCTGCTATTGATCTGCCCCATATGCAGCTCAGAGGAAAGGTCAATGAGCAGACACTTCAACCTCAAGGGAAAAAGTGGGAAATCCTATCCTATTTTTTCAGCCTGTCAATCTGTCAAAGCTAGGCGGCACCTCCACACCACCGCCTGCATCTTAACGCAACACTTTAACAGTGAAAAGGGAAAAACACTTTTGAAAATGTAACCTGCAACTTTTTTGAAATAAGTTTTGAATATTGAACTTTTTTCTTTTTGTTTCAGGTATAGGCTTTTAAATTAAAAACGGTTGAATTGTGACTTAATAGCCACTCAGTCACATTTCACAGTACATTTATAGACTTTCCCAACATTTATGGAAATTGGTCATCCGCCCCTTATGGACCAATGTGTTTTTTATTGTTGCAGTTCATGTGTTTGATCTGTTTGATTCTCTGATCTGTGTTTGAAAATGCAACGGTTTTGTTATGTCCTCCAAGATAACTACTGTTGTGATTTAGAGTAATACAAAAATACATGTAATTGACTGTAATTGAACACGTGTGTTTATAGTCTGCATATAGAGCAGTTAGTTGATTTCTAAAATGTTTTGATTATTGAAAATGGCTGTTGTATATTGATAGTGCCGATTTGTCTTTCCTTTCATTGCGTTATTTAGATGCAGAGAAGTCAGTGAATTTATAAATGCATTTGAACTAAGCAAAGCTCACATCGTTACACATTGAGTTGTTTGATCAAAACACTTTGCAGAAGGAAATGAAAATGTGTTTACAGTCTCTATTGAATCAGGAAGCCTCTTCTCAGCATGTTTTAGTCTTTGGAAAAAACGGTTAATACATGATCGATGGATTGATTAACTTGTTAGATAAGATAGGAAACTTTATTGATCTCACAATGGACAATGTTACAGCCCTGTATGTGAAGCTATAGGAATTCGATTACAACAAATCCTTCAGTAAAAGCTTTCCAATCCAACCTGCTTTGAAGTCTCCACCACAGGGTCCATGTTTTGACGTTTGGAGGGGTCAGGAGGTGCTTTTCCTGCCCGGCCTTGTTGATGCGCTTGGCAGACGGCACAACAGCCCAGCAGAGGTTGCAGCCTGGTGTGGCTCCAGACTCCGGCAGATAACAGCTATTAGTGGCGAGCAGCAGCAGCAGTTTACAGCCGCACTATCACTCTTGGCTTTCGGCCGTGGAAAAAAAGTGTGAAAAATCGCCCACGAATTACAGCGAGAGCAGGCGTCTTTGAGTGCCGTGATGGATGCTGTATGTCCGTCGAGTTGCTCTTTGGAGACATTAGATAAGGTGTCTAAATTGTTTTGAAATGTATACTTTCAGCTATAGTATTTACGGTTGACACTAAGCCAATGCGGTAATGGATAGAGATCCCAGACACTGGGACTGTGCATTAGCATAGTCAAGTTTTTGTGTTGCAAATGGTGAGTAGCATCCTGATTTCGATCCTGAAGTGCTGGGAGTTGCCACACCCATTGATGTTGTTAAAGATGTATACATTTGCTTACATATTTTAATGAGCAGAAGTTTTTTTACACTTTTATATTAAACCAAATGTATTCAAATTGTCCCACCTCAATTAACATTATTACTTTTATTCATGTATTCATTGCAACATACCAAAGGCTGGATTCTGAAAGATATCTGGCAGGTTTTGAAATACAGGGGGACTTCCAATTCAATAAAATACATTTCTAATCAACACTATACAATTTTTTAAATTTTTTGGCCCCTTATCTAATACCCCACAGTCCACCCCATTGTAAAAAATACAACATTATTAGGACATTGTCATTTAATTTACATTCATTTGTTATTAAAGTAAAAAAAAAAAAAAATCAACACATTTTTTTTTTTTTGACACACATATACCTGAACTGTGTGGTAGTTCAAAGTTTTGTAGATACTTTCTGAATTGTATTGAGGTCAGAAGGACAAAGTTTGAATGCATTGACTATAACCTGCCAGCTTTTGTTAATGTGAATTTAAAGCCCCAACGGCTCAAACCTTACCTTATGAGAGGGCGAATAGACTGCAGAATATGACACAATTTGCCTTTTTAGGATCGTTGTTGGTGGGAGAGTTTGTCTTTGCTCCATTGCTATTTTCAGTAATTGTGAACATATGGATGTGGATGATACAGACATGGTTTAATGTTCCAATGTTTTAGTGCTTTTGAGAATGGGCTTATACCTGGATTTGAGGAGCATTTTAGGCGAGGTCAGTAATGGGCTAATGTAGTCTTTGGAGAGGATCCAGATCACTTGATTTTAATGGATTTTACTTTTATCACTCCATGTAGACTAAATGTCTGAGTCCTCAGCCACAATGTTTGTTGTGATACCTGTATTTGCATGTTGTAGAAATAAAAATGTATACAAAACATGTGCCAAACAATGAGGTTATGCTTAGATATAGTTACGTTAACACTTAGTACTGTGATGTATGTAGGGCATATGGCAGGATCAAGATAAAATATCCTTTTCTTTGTCCCAGAGTAGGATATAATGTAATTCAATAACAAGAGCCATGTAGGAAGTACTAAAAAGGATAAATAACTAATTTGAATATCTCCTAAAAGCGTAGAAAAGTAGCACTGTCTTGATAAACTGGTTGTGCAGCCTTTTAGTATTTTAACAGTTGTGTCCATATTGAATTAAAATGATACAACTCCTAAATTTAGTCTTTGCATTTTGAATGGAATCATAAAAATCTATTTTTGGTACTTTCTTCTGTTTTTCTTCCTGTTAGAAAGACTTCCTGTCTTTCTAGCTTTATTTCCAATCACATACTGCCACTTGACGGATGTAAGACGTTTATCACAACAGTCCTATGCCACCAAACAAAATAATCAGGAATTAAATGACATAATAAATATTGTGTATCGTCCTCGATTGCCTTCTCCCCGGGCATCATTCTTTGCTTTGGATGGAATAATGTAATAGAATTTACAATTAAACATACTATTCCTAAGTCCAGCTCTGTCCTGGGCTGTTCCCTGGACACAGTGCAGCAGGTGGGGGACAGGAGGGTCCTGATCAAACTAACATCTATGCTGGACCATGACTGTCACCCCCTGCAGGACACTCTCTCTGCTCTGGAGAGCAGCTTCAGTGACAGACTAATTCACCCTCGCTGTGTGAAGGAGAGGATCCGTAGGTCTTTCCTTCTTGCTGCTGTCAGACTGTACAGTAAGAACTGCTGTCATCTGTAAATACGTAATTACTAAAATCATGTGCACTACTGCAACTTCAGAATGTCCACTGAACAATGTCACTTTACTTTATCTACTTATTATCCTGCCCTATATGTACAGTATTTAACTCTGCACTAATACATATATTTTTTTTGACTGGTATTGAGGCATTTACAGCCTTTACAGCTAGTTAAGAAACATAGGTACTACTTATTTTGTGTATTTTGTGTGCTCCCTGTGTGCTCTTACTACTGTCCTGAATCTGCGCTGCAACATTGAAATTTCCCCACTGTGGGACGAATAAAGGAACTCTAATCTTGGGAAATTAGAACCATTTTATGTATAGTGGATCCTGTATTTGAAACGCTTTGAATGCCATGACAAGTGGAAAAGCACTAATTAAAAGTGTTAGATTCCATAGGGACGACATATTTTGTTGCCTACACGCTTATTGATGCATTCCCTTTACGTGTTATGTTTCATTTGCGATTAATCTCCCAGCCTTTCCTGGGCTTTTGCTATAGAACTTCAGACAAACACTGACGTTTTGATGTGACCCATATGCCAATTTGCAATGCATAAGGAAAAATCATGGATAGACTAAGCCTCTTTTTGGCATCTGCGGCGTACTCATAAGCTGGATGTGTTCCAGGCTCAGAGGAGGGGAGAGCACTGAAGCCTGTACCCCGGCACAAACGCAAAAGTCAGCACTCTGATCCAAGTTATTGTTTCATTTCACATCCATTTTTCTGTAGCGCGGAGCCAAAACAGCGAAAGATGTGCCATTGTCCTCACTCTTGAACTAAAACTACTATCCTGGTAATAAAGGCGCTGTTGGCTTCAAAAAAGCTTCCAAATTGCACATCCTAGCTCTTCAAAACTGCCACAATTTTGGGTTCTTTGGGGTCACAGATAATTTGTCAGACAGAGAAAAGCCTTGCGGATAATGAATGGAATTGAAAATAGAGATTTTTGTAAGGAGGATTGTCAGGCCACGAGGCTGACCGATCCTTACCCCCTTAGCGTTCATTGCAAATGATGGAAAGCTTGACCTTAGAGCAGACCTGTTAAAATGTTAAAGCATTGCTGTCTGGGTACCATTTAAATGTTCCTAGAATATCTTGAAATAGTGATGTTCCAAGGCGGTTTTGTAAATATCTTTTCATCTTCCTCTTGATCATATAATTGTAAAATTAGTTGATGATATTCTGTTTATGGCATTCATCATTTATTCTTGGGCCTGGTAGAAAGATGATAGAACTTTTTCTGTACACACTGACATGCCAACTCTATTCCTGAATGAAAACCTAATTCCCTTTTAATTGTAATGTCTGAATGGCATCTCCAGATGTTGATTCACAGCTTGATCAGGACTGCCAGAGCTGGAGGATATTACCAAAGGTGCATGTTTATTGCAAGGCGCTTGAAAAATTGCAGTCCTACTAAAATGCTGACTGTGATTAATCACACAACCCTAACAACTACATATTATTTATCCACCCTTTCAAAAAAAATTTACAAAATGCATCTTTAAGATTTTATTGAAATTGACTTATACACACATTGTATTTCATTTTGTTTGTCCCCTTCAAAATTACCATGTTTTATAAAAAAGATTTTGCGCTTTTCAAATTTCACTGAAATTCTCACATATTATTATATTCAAACACAAAAAGTCCCAGAGAGACCCTGCAGTGAGTCTGAACAGTCATTTCCATTCTCCACATTCTGCATGTATCAAACTTTTTTTGTCCCCCAAACATTGCTAAAAAACTGGCTTCACAATAACTTGAAAATAGCTGGAATGGAATTGCAGGCGGCTTATTGAAAAGTGTGAAAAGGGGCCCATAGAAACCCAAATGTAGTCGCACATAACGGCTGTGAAGGCCTGCGTTCTTCAAAATTGACACACTTTGTTCTGTTTTTTAAAATCTTTTTGCATGGTGAACAATATGTAATCTAAAAAGCTATGAATGTTATAGTTCAAAACCAATTGCAAAAACTTAAAAAAAACACTGAGCTGATATAGTTGTTGTGACTTATTACTGGTCAGATTGTGTGGACGTGTTGTTGCACTCTCACTGAAACAGAGCGGTACAGCCCCTCATGACAGGGCTGAGACACTGGCTTGATGAAGTGGCCCCGACCGTGGAGTGTAGAAGGCCATGAGATATTGCAGGTGATGGGGCCTCCTCCTGATGCAGAGCTGGAGGCAAGTGGATTGTGGCCCTTAACGGCAACTACAAGATAAGTGTGCAGAGCTTACAGGAATTTATAACATCAGAACTTTCTGGCATTGTGGTTTGGGCAGTGTTGATCTGAGCAACCAAACGTCCTGGCATGCTGTGTTGCTTTTATGTTGATTAATGGGTAGAGATTCGGGGAAAAACAGTAGGGCTGTAAATTCAGTCGTTTAACATTTTTGGTTGACCAAGAAAACAGTCAACAGATTATTCAACTAATTCTTTTTAACTAATTTGGAAGCATTTTTGTGGGAAAACTACCAAGTATTTAGGCATTTACTATGATATTTAAGCCACACAAACGTTTTTAGTCTACCAATTGATTAACTGGACATGTCTATACTCGACCAAGAAGTTATTTGGCACTTTTTCAGGATGTAATCTGACAGTTTTCACAATGTTGCAATAATTAAAGGCTGATCACTGTAGACTTTCTATACAGACCCAGTTCAGGGTAGATATGACCCAATAGTGTCTTAACTAATGTGTGGTCCCCTAAATATAGGGCTGGTACGCTTTAGACCCAATTTGCTTTAGCTAAGAGCAAACTTGGACTTACTGTGGTGCTACTGTGGAGTGTCGGCCCCATTGAAATTTGGCCTATAAAACTTTTGGCAGAGTGTCAGTCACCTACTTTCTCCAAGGAGTTGTAATCACTTTCCTTTGAATGTTTCACAATATGGCCATAAATTTTGTTTATTGTAGTATGTGCCCAGAAATGATCAAATGGCTGTATGCACTGTAGTTAAAATTAACGTTAATACCCCTGTAAAAGTACATTTAAAACTATCAAAAGATATGTACAAATACATTTTCCCTGGGGATACGGTAACAAAGGGATTAAGCATCACTGCCCCACTTTTGTTTGTGCTCTCCACCTTCTTTGGCAAACTCTATTACAGTGGAACAAATGGTATTGCATTTGCAGCCCTTCGCATTGTGTTCATTATGCATGATCCATCACATGCCAGCGACGTTTTTGCTAATGGAATAAATGGCGTCAGTGGTGCTTGTTAAATTGAAACCTAACTCTACATGGCTAATTTGCAAAAAAATCAATACGTGTAATTAAGGCCCACAAGATGAATTAGACATGCTAATACTGTTTTAGCTCTGCGGCCACAAGAGCAGCTGTTTACACTGTCTCATGTCTGACCCCTGCTTCTGCCTCCTTTTGAGAAGGACCAACCCATCGGAACATTTAATATTCAAGGTGGGCCTGCCACAATAGTTTACTTTATAACCTATCATACAAGACTATTGAAGACTCTTCTATGTCACTTCAGGGTGATTTCAGTAAGCACTATATACCGTACACTATGAAGACATTTCCCCTCTGTGGGATGTATAAAAGTTCTGTTGGTTCTAAATTGGTGATGCCAATTTAGATTTATTTTATACTCTCATTTCTCTGACCCAGTAGTTTTGATCCCTGTTAACCCTGTTTATATTGAACTTATATCTGTCTCTTCTCTTTCGCACTTTCTGTACTCGTCACTGTTCTGTTCTTCACACATTTTTCATTTTTCCCCCTGCTGTTGTTCTCACTCCATTTCATCCACATTTCGAGGCTCCTCCTATCCATCTGTAATTCTGTTTTCATTTCAATTTTCTGTGTTCTCTTATGTATTCCCCATTCTTAATAAAAATCGTATAACCTTGTGGTTTTTGTCTAGAGTGCTTTGAAATGTTAGGTATTCACGTACAAGTTCTGCTCCTTCTAATTTCATGAATACATCATTTGTATCAAATTTGTGTCAAAAATGTTTAAGAGGAAAGGACCTTGCAATAAAAAGATAAAGCAACAACAATAAAATATTAACATAACAGTGAAAAATGGGTTACAACGAAAAGGGAGCTGACTCGGAATGCTTAAGTATGGCTCCGTCATTGCATTGTAAATATACCTTGGAGACTGGATGCGGGTGGGGCTGCAAAGTTGAACAGCAAAGTGTGTAGTGTTGAAAGATTGCATTACTATCTATATTGCCATTTAAATTGGTTTTCTGTTTAATCTTTTTGCCTTTTGAGCACATCTGGGAGCATCGGTGAGAAATGAAAATAGGAACTGATAAACTTGAAGAGAACTAAATATGGCAAACTATTGTACGCATTCTGCTCACTATGTGATTTTGACTAACAAAGTGATATGTTGTTGTTTTGTCTAAAGCCAATTTATGTAGCCAGTACTTATAAAAAGTAAATTTGGAAAAATATGTCCCCTTTAAGTTTCGGTCGTGCTACAAAGAGTATTTTTTTTCTTTTTCTGATCTACTCTCCTAGTAGGAACTTCTGGTACAAACATGTGACTCTGCTCTTTCTACGCATGCAAATGATCGTGTCTCAGAGCTCCACTGATCTGACGTGATAGTCACCCCAATACATGTTACCCTTGTTGTGTCAATTTTTGAGGTGAAGTTATATTTTTTGCAATCACATTCTGGTGTTTGCAGCTGGTAATTTTCAAATTTGGGGTTGCATAGATTATTACGAATAGCATTTTTTTAACCCTTGAGACTTGTTTCACCATGTAGTATATAGTCTACTAAAGGTTATATCTGGTATTAGAATGTGAAAGTGAAACGTCGATGTTTACTGTGACTTACACATACCTGAAATAAGTCCACGTTTTCATTATTACGATAAAATGAAAAGTGTCATCTGGCACAGCGGAACTGCACAACTCCACCCTCTCCTTTTATTAGCAGATTCTTCTCTTGTTTTCTCGGATGTATCCTTGAAATGCCTTTTATTCTCAAATTCCCTGAGTTCCTGTCTGAGGCTCGTCCTTCCTTCTGCTCTGGTGTCGACAAAAACCACTGCTCTGTAAATATTTATGCAGACAATTGCTATTTCGTGCTTTTTCTGAGACTTCTTTTTAGAATCTTAATAAATGGCTAACTTTACTTTTCAGCTGTGGTTTGACATGAATTGATCTTGAAGATGTCATTGATTACAATTATGCAGAAATCCGTATTCACACACATTCTATCATAAAGAAATAATGAGGTTTTGCCTGTTATTGATAATGATAAGGAGTGTCCTTGATTTTAGATTTAGTACAGGGTAATTAAAGAATATAGTTGTATAAAAAACGTTTGCATTCAGTCCCACCTTATGGGCTGATGTGGCCACACCAAAAGCTCCACTCAAAGCACAGGTGATGATTATGGATTCAGAAAAGAAAACCTGGGATTGCAGCAAGTGGGCGTGTCTCTGTGGTCAGAGGAGCCATGCAGAGCAATGGTGTCGCCTGTCTCAAAAATGCATGTATTGCGCCCAAAACAACCTTGGCCTTAGATGTTAAGATTGCATGCCAAATCTACACTGAAACACGGTTGAAACTTGAAAGTAGTAAAATGTTTTTGAGGTATCCAGTCAAGAGCAGAAAAAAAATACATGAAGGGATCATTCAAAAAGCCTTAAGCTTAAATAATGGATAAAAAGTGTAATTTTCATTGTAATCACCCCAGCAACAATTGTTGGCAAATGTATGAAACTGTGAAATCATGCCCAGAGCCTTTTCACTTCTGAACCTCAGGAAATCTAATCCCCTAAATAGACACTCTACCAAACAGATGTTTCCGTGTCGCAACAACACAGTATCCCGTGACATTTCTACTGTTTGAATCTGTCTGGGCTTTGTCATGGGGGGCCGTGCGTGCAGAGGGGGTCCAAGTGTCCATCTTTGGTGTAATATCCATTTCCCCGTGGTGCAGCTTGTCTCATAAGGCTGCCTGTCTTTCATCCGAGTCCAGCTGAAGTGACCTGTGCAGTGTCTGGACTTATTGCCTTTGAGTGACAGACAGCAGGCTCTACCCCCACCCCCCTCACCCCCTTGCCACACTGGTATTGAGTGTTTGCATGTAGACCAGGAAAGCCAGATTCATGGCATTGTCCAATTAATATCCTTATTGTTAAAAATGCATTTAAATGCCAATAATCTGGATTGTTTCTAGTCTGATGTTCGCCCTTGTATATCACTGCCAGATTTAGATTGGAATTGATTCTTGCCTGTAAATAATCCTGTAAGTAATCAGTATTTCCCTGCATTCAAGTCTCCTCTGCTCTGAAAATGTCTGGTTTACCTTCCATCAAGACTTTAATATGCTGATAGGGCCTTTTAAAGCTAGAATACCGAACTTGGAAACAACAAAACAATAACAATGTAATACAATACATGTCACATGTCCCTGTAGCTCTCAAAAGTGTCTGCTTCTATCACTACTTTTTTTTTTCATAATACTCAAAAAATACAAAAAAAGTATTCATGAAACCATGAAGTTAGTTACTCAAGATTAAATTGATATATTAAGACTATACTGATTGATATCGAGCTGCTCTGTTTGGTTGTTTTGTGTTGCCCAAATTCTCTGCCCTTGTTAATACTGTAGTGTACGTGACACATGAAGGAACCAAACGTCTCCTGTGCGCGCGTTGTGTAATTAAGTCCAGCGCATGAAGTGTTCTGTACTAAATCAAGTAATCAAGGATCTCAACCGCCTCCTCCATCATTTAGTAACTGGATCTGCTCTCCCTGTCCCACAGCTAATCTGGGTTTAATCAGACCATTCGCAAGATTGACAGGGCTTGTAGCTGCTGCTTTATTAAATGCGCTGGACAATTTAAGGCTCACTGGACAGAAGCCTTCATAATGGGACAATGTCATAGATGAGTGTAACTGTGTTGCTGCATGTATTTATGTCAAAGAAAGAAAAGCTCCACTCAGCTTTCTGCCCAATAAGGCTGCAGTTCTCCCACGGGCTGTTAGCGGTCGGTCTGAGGTTCCTCTGTGGATTCCAGGGGGTTGTTTTGTGGTTGTAAATTGGGCTGGTCCTGGGAGAACCGCTGTTATTCTAGGAAAGGCTTCTCCTCGACTGTTGATGCAGTCTCCCAGGAGCAGGACGGCTCATGGCGCTTCGTAACAGGGGCACCTTTGCTCTCATCTCGCAGCCAATAGGCCGTTTGTTTCATCAGCTCTCCACATCATATTGGACTGCACACAAGAGCTCAGGCTCAGCACAGACTAGTTGAACTAGTTCTGCAGGTAATTGTGTTTCTGAAGGAAAAAAGAGAGATGCTAAGTATTGGTGTTAGATCTCATCTTGCATTTTGAAAGTCATGTAACCGTTACATATTCTCCACATGTTCTACACTTATCTCCTACAAGCTTAAAGTAACTCAATCTATACTCTTAAGGAGACATATCAAATCAACCTTTTGAAGCTTAACAGTATTATGACATTGTTCCATCTTCAAATGCAGACATGGAGTTGTTTTATAGACATGTCTAGTTCTACGAGAATGATGCAACTTTTGAAAGTAGTGCCCTCAAATGAGTTTTGGCAAGTTTGTTACAACTGTATGGCTGTATTTTAAAACAGGTAATTTTAGAGAAAAAAGATACACATTCAACTCCTCCCTCTGGTGGAAGCGAGTTACAAGCAGAATAATTTTTACCCTTCATACTTTATTACTCCATACATTTTGTACTTTAGCAGTCTCAAACATGACTGGACAGTAAATTTCAATATAATGTTTGATCCATCCATCCATCCATTTTCTACCCTTTAATCCATTTCTGGGTCAGGGAGGTGGCAATCAGAGATGCCACCCAAGTCTCATAGCACCAGCCCCTCACTGACCCTCTGCAGGTGGTGAGTCCACAGGAGGACGGCTGCTCTGAGTGTGAGCATAGCCTTGATCTTTCAGTGGGGACTTTGGGCAAAGTGGGGTTAAGTGTCTTGCCCAGGGACACAACGACAGCAGTCATCAGTGGGAGTCGGTTTGATGTCCAACAATAATGCATCTTTGTTATTCTTTAAGCTCATCTTTTTACAGAGAGTTATGACTTTTGTTATCATTTGTCAGCCGTCCATGGTGCACGTCTAACAGTGCACTAAAGACTAGGGAAGTTATTATTTCTTTTATTTTTTATTTTAAGTTTTGCAGATCGTCTCTGAATTCCATTTGGCATTTGGTGGTCTGTGTGTTTGTTATGTTGGTCAAATTGATAAATAACTGAAAACAAAAATGACACTGCACTGCAGGGTAACTGGTAGACTGCAGTTCTAAAATGTTAAGCTTTTCACTGACCATTCCGATAATGATGATTACTAAAGAACAATAAGAAACTTGCTCATCAAGCACACAGAATAATTGCGAAACGGAAACTTGTTTCTGCGTGACACCCACACTGCACTCAAAGCTGTGCGGGTGTCGGCCTCTTTTTACAAGGTCATTTAGGGAGGTTTTTTAATGCAAAATACTTGACTTACTAAAAGATGATAATCAATATTTGGGCTGCAATTAACAAATGTTTTCATAATTGATGCATTTTGCGAAATTGTTTTGTTTAAAAGTTGTTTAAATCCAGAAAGTTCAATGAATATGGGATTTTTGTACATTTGACCAAAACGAAGCCCCCTGGAGAACATGTTCATAGATGACTTGTTAGACGTTGGATGATCATCCTTAGTATCCAGTTAATTGACGTTCTGTAAGTAATAAATAATTTACTGATGACGTTAAAGTGTTGTTTTTGCATTGTGTTTTGTGAGGGAATTTGTTCGGTGCAATAAAGTGCACACTTCATACTTAGTCCAAGTGCCATGACTGTGCCACACTTAACCCGTGCTTATTCATACCAGTAATTACATTTTCTCAGCCCTGGATTACGCACACACATATTGGCACAGGGGCATTTTGTGGCTGTTAAGCTCCTGCCTGTTTTTTTCACACACCCACTGACAAGGCAAACCCAAAATGGCATATTTATTTGGACTCTTAGCGGCTCTACAGGAATGTGTCGGCTGTGCAAATGACAGACCCCGGCGCGGTGCGGGCCTCTTAGTGATTTACGATCTTTGTGCTCAGAGACTCTCCTCATCGGTGTCCACTCGGTCCACACGCAGACCCGGACACGTCCCGGACCGCGCTGGCCTACTTCACTTCACTAATGTCTTCCTGTGTTGGAGCAGATACATCCTCGTTGTTCCAATTCATCACCTCTCACTCCCTCTGTATGCGTTGTACACAGAAGAATAGGCATGTTCCAGGAGCTTTTTCAACCAATGCAATTCTATATGTATTTGTCTTGCTTTTCTTGCCTGGAATCTGTAGTCATACATCTTTTATGCTTTGCAAGGCCATGTATTGTTCATTCTGCATTCTAATGATGTGTAATTAGTGACGTGTTCAGCTCTCTGGTTTGTCTACTTTTATTGGAATTTACTTTTTTTTGAGTAATCAAGAAATCTATATCAATTTAAAACATAGTCAGGCCATTACCAATTCATTTATGTCACATCTTAATTTTTATTGGAAGTAATATTAAATCAACTTTAGTTCAAAAAGGTAACTCAACTTATTTTCATTTTGTAAGATATGCTATAAATTGTAACTTGATTAAGAAAGAAACTTGTGAGTCACTGTTTGATGCCTTGGGCGGAGAGCTGGCTGAGTGAGGGCGGGACCTCTTTTTCACTTTCTGTCTAAAGATGTGATAAGCCATAAATATATGCACGTGACAAAACCAAACTTTTTGAGCATTAGGAAGTTGGTTCTGATTTCTAGTTTGTGTGATTAAAGTTGGGTACCCCAGCTTTAAATACAAGTATAATCATGTCACATTGATTCAAGTGCATAAAATATTGTTTTACTTCAAAAAGGTTCTGAAATGAGCAAAAATGTCACTGTCCTTGAAGCATGCTTATTTAGTGCAGTCAAAATATGCTGAAATCAAGATGGAGGGAGAATAACACTTTTCTCACTGGCATCACGTTTTGTTAATTATCTTGTTTGTCTTTTTGTATTTGTTTTTAATGTAAAAAGTTTCACTGAGATGGGGAAAGTTCGATGTATGGTCCTTTTCCTCTGCAGAGCGCGCACTTACCCGTCTGTGTCTGTCTCTTTTTCAGGAGCCGCTGGGCAGAAAGTGAAGGTGGAGGCAGAGGTCCTTTCTTACCCGGGACAGACAGTCAACCTGCGCTGTGCCTTCACTGATACCACAGGGGTGCAACTCACCATGGTAACTCATTATACACTTGTCATTGTCTTTCATATTGTGGAAATTTGGCGTACTTATCTAAGGGAACTTTAAGGGCATGACACATTGGTTTTCACAAATGAACTTGGCCAAGTGGCCCGATCGTCGCCATAGGGCTGTAAAGGTTTATTTTTTCAACTGTGCCAGCCCAAATGTGGTGTAGTGCAGCGCTCAGTCCAGCTAGTGGCGCTAATACTAACTTCAGGGACTATCTCTAGGCCCGTGTAAGTTTTTGTTTCTCTTCCTGTTCACACTCGGCTACTGTGCGCCAACCAGCTCCCGCATGGATCGCGTTCTTTGCATCAGAGTCAATGTGTACAAGTGTTGTGCAGCAACTTTGTGGGTAGTGTGTGTGTTTGGGTATGGGCGCGCGATTTATAGTAAACTGCCTTAGCGCTGAGAAATGAATGAATGAAAACCACCAATGAAAAGTGTGGTGTACGAGCAGAGCGACCAGAGCAGGATACAGTATGCTGAAGTGTTGTTGGAATAGCACCACAATTTGACAGCAAGGGTCAAAACAGAAGGGAGTTATGCCCCTTAGGAAACGCTTCCCTTTGGCCATTGAATGACATATCTCCCCTGTGCCCCTCGACCACGTTCCAGGGGATAGTATGAGTCTACTAGGTAAAGACCCTAACCCTTACACCTCATCCCCCCCACAATCCCCACCACATCAAACCCCACATCTGGGCTTTATACAACTGTGCTCAGGCCCACCACTTTCAACCGTGCTCAAGCTCAGTTGCCGCAGTAACACGGCACCTAAAGCCTAGATCTAAATGCGTTCTGGGCCCAGGCCCACTTTAGACTGGGCGCAGCCTAAGGGACCAAACACAAGGCAAGGGCAACAATCATCTCTAGAATCCAAGAACTAAGGAGGAGCTTAAATTAAAAAGATGCGTAAACAAAATTCACACCAAAGGGAGAAATGCTAACCTGAAGCATAACTATAATATGCTTTGGTCTCTCACTCCCCCCTCAGAGTCCTTGCGACCAGTGGTCTCTCCTGGTGTATAATATGGCCTCCAGCACCCAGTTTTGTCCTTTGGCTGGCCTGACAAAAACAAGTGTGAGTGATGGTCCAAAGGAAAATGACCTAAAGTGAAGTAAAAGAAAATACGAACACTGTGGAGTGGTGGCGGAAGAATCCACCTCAATGACCATGAGATGCTGTGCTATTATGTACACTACATATTTTTTTACAATAATATATTTTAAATAATCTCTCCCCTTGGCATAACTAATACTAATAATATAAGTGTTTACCATCAGCTTGGTCCAAAAAGGGTTAAAAGGGTTTATTTATTTATTTATTTATTTATTTGAACAGTATTAATACTGCACAAAAGGAGTGGGCTGAAGCAAAAGCTTATTAGCACCGCACCCCAAAGCTAATTACAATCGAAATTTACATATTGAATATAGTTCAGAACAGGGATAAAAGGCACACAAGAGCTACATCTGCTCATACTGAACAACAGAACAATCACAATCAATTTATCAATTTACAGAGTAAAGAATATGTCATGACATTAACTTTGACTTTACTTACCAGAGAGAGACCAGAAGGACTCACTGACAAAAGGACAAAATAGATTTTAAGTTTATGTTTCAAGGCAGTTTCAATATACTTTGAACTGTTCTTAATCTTATTACCAGAGTGAGACACAACAACAGTCTGGTTAAGACAGATCTCCACAAAGCAAGAGACACAATATCACCATATTATTATTTTAAATATACTGACAACAAGTTACTGTGAACAAATTAAACCTATTTCGCTCAAAAAAAAAAGAGATGTTGCAGCTAGAAAGCAGAATATTTCTTTATATTTATTTATTTATTATTATTATTATTTTTGTATTTTATTTAATTTATTTTTTTATTTTTTTCAGAGTAGGCAGTGACCCTATGTAGTGTTGTGCGATAAAAAGCCAGGGTGTAAAGCCAGTTGGAGACGGCAGTGACTCCTCACCAACAGACCCCACCCAGCTGCCCTATCATTGAGTTTCTATGGTTGAGAAGCCTAAAGGGCAAACATACACAAAACTATAATTTAAACTCTTTTTCCGAGGCCGCATTTTTAAAACCATCAGATCTATTGACTAATTATAAAAAAAATCTAGTGATGTTTTTGTGGGAATCGTCTAATCCCACCCCTGGGTACGTATTATAAAGAAGGTGCAAAACAGTTTAGATTTATTTCATTGACTTTTGCTCCTTCTTTACTTTCCAAAACAACCTTTTAATCGACCAAATTACAGCCCACAGTAATATTCCTTGGGCCAGTAATGTGTTTCATCGCATTGAGCTTAATGTTTTACTACCGAAAACAAACAATACTAAGCTGCTGTAGTTGGCTGTAGGGGATTCAGTATGGTAATGGCCTGCGCACTTCTTAGCTGCATTTCAATGAAGTCGAAGCGCGCACTGAACTCTCTTGGTTCCACTAAGAGCCTCTGAGATGGGAATCCTAAAAACGCCTTATCCATATTCATACCAGCTCCACTGGTGATTATGATGCCGCGTACACTTGCCCAAAGTGCACCATATAATGTTCAAATATTGTCTCGAGTGTCACTTAGCGCTGCTGTGATGGATGAGTCCTGCGGCTAAGCTAAAGCTAAGTAACGACTGGAGCTGGAAGTAATAATTTGCGAGCGCACGAATGACCATAATTAGTATATTTACAAAATAACAGTTGCAAGAGGAAAGCTGAGAACTGAGATTATTTATTTATTTTTGCAGCTGTTTGGGGAGTTTATTAGAGGGAGGAAAAATCACAAATGTGCTGAAGTAACTATTTTGATATAATTGTGATTAGAGGGAACATATGTAATATGGGTAATGTGTTTACAGGTCAAATCATATTTGACTTTTCTGAACAACAGTTTCAAGTTATTCTCAATTTAGAATTGGAATACAATGTTGCTTGTTGCTTTTTTCACAAAAGAGTCATACGTAAGAGTTTGTACCACTTCTATTTAAACTCCAGAAGTTGGTTTGCATCAGTAATCAGCTTTGTCAGATTATGACAGCATAGACGGGGGACATATTCCATACGGTCTGTCTTTGCCTTATGGGGGACATTAGAATAAAGTTTGAACAAAGAGCTTTTAATGTGTTAATTGATTTTCCGTCTCATCCTCTACTTTTTGAGTGATTCAGGCAGGATCAAGGAATTCATATTCCACTGCGCTGAAGTTGCCCATGCAACCATTCCCATCACTGTTCTATTCCCATTTCACTGGTACACACGGGTACTTTTTTCCTGAGTTTTTATGTCCTCATTATTTGGCATTTTGGAATAAAGAATACAAATCTGCTGCTTTGCCAAAAAATGTTTGGGGTGTTCTTGGTAACATGAGGCAAATTGGGCAGGTGCAAATGCATAGATGGATAGCTAAACTAGCTAAACTTTTTAGTATGAGGGCCACTGTAGTTGACTGGCTATGGGCTGTTCTGGGCCTTAGTTTGGACAAGCCCTGGCATAGATAAGTCGGCAAAACACAGCCATCACATTCTCTCATACAAGTATGGCAAATGATAATTCTTAGTTATTGCAATAGCAAAAAATCCACATGGACGTTTATCATAATTTATGGATATTGGTTTAGCCAATACACTATGGACCAATGACTATAATTATTGTTGAATTTGCTTGTGAACTAATTGTTCCCTTTCGAGATGTCTGATGCTGTGTTTTTTTATTCAACTATTGTTAAATAAATAAATACATAGTTTAACTTTTAAGATATCAAATTTCCATTTCTCAAACAGGACATTTACAATAGTGTATCCTTTCTTATCTCCTACCTGTCTCATCCTCTAATCCAACTCCTCTGACTGTTCCGCACCAGGTGACATGGATTTACGAGCCGAAGGAAGGAGAACGGATCAACATCGCAGTCTTTCACCCGAGCTTCGATCCAAACTACCCCGAGTCTCCAATGAAGGGCCGCGTCAGTTTCGCCCCCAGCCCCCCCAACCTGGCCAGCCCCTCCATTCAGATCCAGGACGTGCGCATGACTGACGAGGGGAAGTACATCTGCGAATTCGCCACCTACCCCAGCGGCAACGAGCAGGGCATCACCTACCTGGTCATGCTGGGTGAGTCCGCTCTTACTGCAGGCTGCTCAAGCTACTGCGCTCAAGTCCATTGTCATTGAAGCACTATACTGGTTTGGATACCACAGGGAGGATTTTAAAATGCTCTGTTTAGATAATAAGCTGATGATCCATATCTTGTTTGCTATAAGTAGCTAGACACAGAAGTACAGGAAACCTTCAATTTGATACGATTCAGACATGAAAACAAATTTTGTGACTTTTTCTTCCATCTGTCCTTACACATTTTTGTTTTTCACACTGTTCTAACTATTAGACAATAGCATTTTCGATAGAAATTGAATACTGCCTTTAACTGTTCAGGAAAGGACGCATTTTTTCCTAAATGTGTAAAATGTAATATTCATACATGCTGAACATCTACTTATTTGTACTTATTAGTTAGTACTAAGTTTTTTGACAACTCTTGCTAAGGTTTGCTCAATTTTGGCTAAACATCTGATTGAAAGATGAACTGTTCTTCTATTATTGTATCGTTCTTTCATCATGTCATATTTACATTACTGTGTTGAAGTGTGGGGAAACTGCTACAAATCCCACTTACAGCCTCTGATCACGCTGCAGAAAAAGGCCATAAGGATTGTCTCTAATGTTCACTACAAGCATCATACTCACCCACTGTTCATAGAGTTGGAAGAATTTAAATTACAAGATTTGATTCACTTTAGAACTGCTCAGATTATGTTCAGGGCATCAAAAAACTCTCTGCCTCCAAATGTTCAGAATTTATTTCGTGACAGAGACGCGCATCATAGTCATAGACTAAGAGGAAATAAAAATGTATACTTGCCTAAATTTAGGACCACTTTAAAGTCAATGTGTGTCTCAGTGCGAGGAGTTTCTCTATGGAATACCTTAAAGGATGAACTTAAAAATAGTACAAATCTGACTCAATTTAAAGCTTTGTTTAAAAAAGATGTACTAAAGAAATACAAGGAGGAAAGAGAGTGATGCCCTCAGCACAGAGCGAGTGATGGCAGAGAGGGGTGGGGTCAGAGTGTCCGGGCCTGTGTGTGTGTGTGTGTGTGTGTGTGAATGTGCGTGAATGTGCGTGTATGCGCATGGGTTGTTTTTTGTTGTTTTTTTTCTATATATATATATATATATATATATAATTTTTTTGTTGTATACCATTGGTGGTAGTATCGTATTGAAATTCTTGGCAAAATGTACAGTAGTATTCTTGTATACCATTGGTGGTAGTGTTGTATTGACAATAGTACTTTGTGATGTGATTTCTGGATTATTTTGACGGGTGTTGTGTGGGTGAGAGGGTTGGGCTAAAATAAGCATAGTGCTTCATCCAACCCCTTTTCAAACCTTGAACATGTGTCTGAACATTTGTCAAATGTGTCTTCTGTGCAGGTTTTGAAATAAAGAAATAAATTCAAACTGTGATTTTAAGTCAATTTAAAAAAAAAAAAAATTATTAACAGCAAAACAAAATGCCTTACAAGAGATAGAGGACTACTAAAATAAAGCATATCAGAAATTAAATGAAAAAGAAATTTGTAGGAAGCCAGGTCTCTGCAAAGTGTCCTGGATTCAGGAGTCATGTAGTAGCGTAATCTTGTGACTTTGGCGCCTTAGATTTCTAAGTTTCAGTGCATTATAATGCATTTTTAATGTAACAATAGTTTTGTTGTTTGTATTTAACTTTTAATTGCAGCATTTTAGGTCTGGTTTTACTTGGACTGAAAACATTTGAAACCAAAAACTAGAACCGAGAAAACATGTTTTGCAGGGGATTACGAGGTTATTTGGCAGGTGATTCTGGAAGAGCCCTGTAGTTCTACTGGGAAGTTCAGCCTCATAAATTATGTTTGTATCATATCACACGGAAAAGGAATCGAACAAAAACATGTTTTGTCATTTTAATATCTATGTAAAATTTACAAGTTTGGTGTTACTGAGTCTTAATTTGTACTATTTTTATTATTGTCGAAAAACTAGATTGTGCTTCACGCACCCTAGCTTGTTTGATTTATGAAGTAATAGGCTGCTAATTTTCAAATCAATATGTAGGAGAAGGCTGCTGAACAAAGTGCTTAATTTGATTTAGAGTCTTTGGTAAACACTGCATTCGCTTTATGAAATCCGTGGGAATCATTTTCAGATTTGTTTTTTTTCTGCGTTACAGTCAATGATCCTTTATTTAACCTCAAATTACTTCTGCAGCACAACTTTTGTTTGAAGAGCTGTTATTAAAATCCACATTAAATCAAATGTAGTTCTCAAAATAGTACTTTATCTCTAATGTTGATGAAAATGTCTGAAAATATGCATTAATTATCGATCAAGAGCGATGAGGCAGAGTTATATCTAATTGTCATTCAAGACCTATTTTTTTGGAGTAGGTTAAATATAATTGCTCCTGTGATTAAAAAAAAACGAAGAAAAAAAACATCACTGACATTTGTACAAGATTTAGTTTTTTTTTCACCAATCGACAATCAGTTGATATAATGTAATGCATTGAAAATGGTCAGAAACATCATCTCGAATATTCCAGGGCTCTCTGGACGTTAAGTGCAATTCCAAAAAAAATCTTGAAATAAAGTAATTTGAAATCATGAAAAGCATTATAGTTGTTTACTTTCTGCTTCGGTCTATAAACATATTGACATAAAACTTATACAAGTTTTTAAATGGTCCAATAAATAAAACACAGTTCACATAGTCCACATTTGTTCTACATCTTGCTGCTTTCAGCCGCCAATAGTGCACTTTGAAGTCAATATCTATATGCAAAGCACTCCCCTAGTCTTTCCTCCGGTTCTCTTCCGCCCCCGAAGGCCTGCGGGTTAAAAGCAAGTCCAGAGTGTCTTGATTGCTGTTTTAAGTGGCGTTGTCAGATCAATTGTGTTCCTGTTAAAGCTACAGAACCACTGCCCTAACCTTGACCGTACCATAGCCCCCCTCTTCTGCTTTACCTGATAACACTTTATATGGAACTAGAGTGAGCATCGTCATGGTAACCCTAAAGTGACATATCTACTATTAAAGGTACAGTAAGCTATTTTGTTAGCTTAGCCGTAGCACCAACTGGAAACCACTCTCATTTCTATTACTATTTGAAAATGCATGATAACTTCACTACTTTTAGGCAAAGCAAGTTTATTTGTATACCACAATTCATACACAAGGCAACTCAAAGTGCTGAACATAATAAGATAGCATTAAAATCATATATAATCACAGTACATTAAAAAGATGGGGATTTAGGGACATTTTCCCACAATAAAAAGAATCACTGACTGCATCTTTAAAGAATTTGCACAGATATACTTAAAGCTGGAGCAACACACTTTTTTCAAAAAACACAAACAAATCTACAATGAAAAAAACTGACTGTTTCAGAGCTCACTAGTTTGGACATGCATATAATTTTGAGTCTGTCACATCTTTGACAACAACAGTTTGGCTCTTAACAGCCGCAGCCGCCCCACTGTGGCCCCTGGTGTTTCCTTAGGTCTCCCTTCATAGTATTAACCAGGTGCTGCAATGCATGGATTGTGAGATCTGACCAGATCGGGCCTGTCCACCTTTTTGTAAAGAGAACAAAATTTATTATTATTTAAACAAAACAATTGGCTACCCCAGCTTTACGTTGATAATTGAATTTGACTGATTCATCTTTTGTGCTGATCTATGTTCTACTAAGCAAATATACTTGTCTTATTTTCAATTTAAATGTGCTTTAAAATGTTACTGTATAGAATTGAAGTGGCATAATGATCAATGCTTTTTGCGTATTGAATGTATTGAAACACATTGTTGCAGTGAAGTCATCAGAAATTAACAGAAGAAACAGTAACATTCTCTGCATTGACAAATATACAGTAACATTGTGTAAATATAAACATTGTAATCAATAAACCTCCCCTTCGTGTTTTTAATTTCAACCATACCTTCTAAAACGTGAGATGGCCACAGAAACGCCTCTAGTTCCTTTACAAGCAGCTCTATAGCGTGAGCCTCCACTCCCCTCAGGCATGTATTGATCAGGTTGCTTGTCATGCCTGCTCCACGCTGTCATCTTCCACGGCTCAGATCCGAGGAGGAAGTGGTTCAGAGAGAATATCCCGCTGTGAACGAAATGTGGAGCAAAGCAGGAAGTCGATAATTATCAATGGTCAGTGACAGGAGAGCTTTGTGTGGGTAATAAAGGCAGAGTCATTTAAAACGGTTGGATTTCATTTGAGTTTGAGGCCATTTGGACAATTTTTCTGGCATTGCGTGGTAGTGACAAATTCATTTTTAAATCAGTCTAGAACATTACATCTGGATGAAAGTGGAAACATCTCGATGCTAAAAAGCAGCTCTTGATCTATCGTCAAATACTTAATTTTGAAACCGAGAGTGTCTGATTTTAGTGCTCAGTTTTACTAAAAGAGGTAGACTTCACACATCTCTTCTCTGACAGGTGTGTAGGAGTGGGCGCGCACTAGGTGGCCAAACATGAAAGAAAGGATGACACCCGCACACTTTCCAACTTGCAAACACCAGTGGTTTATTAGCAACGTTTCGGCCACAGGCCTTCCTCAGGCAAAATATACAAATGGAGGTTGGGAGCCATCTTAAATAGGGAGGGGCTGACAACGCCCCTGGATGTAATCAACTATACCAGATGACCAAAAAACTTTCACAAAACGTCAAAAAAAAAAACTCAAAAAGTGGAAATCACCAATATATACATGATGCATGAAGAAAAACATATGGAAGCAGACATACAGGACAGCTGATCAAGAAATGGCTGTCCTAATACATACATTCCTACATGTATTCTAAAATGTGTATTCTTAAAATGTGTATTCTTAAAATGTGACACACGGCAGTCTATTTACAAAAAGACATTCAAGACAAGCTCATCGTTCAGGCCTTTTGGTGTGAGGGTTTGCAGTTTGTGTATCCAAAAAGCCTCTCTCTGTTTGAGAAGCTTATCATGGTTACCCCCCCTCACAGGAAGAGGAACATGCTCTATCCCATAGAAACGAAGGGCACTCACATCATGATTAGCATCATTAAAATGTACAGCTACAGGATACTCCCTGTCATTCCTGCGGATAGAACTTTTATGTTCACTTATTCTTTGTTTTAATTTTCTTGTGGTTTTGCCTACATAGGCCAAACCACAAGGACAACGCAGTAAATAGATGACATCAGTGGAAGCACATGTTATAATGCTTTTGATGGGTATACTCTTACCACTGTGCGGGTGTAGAAAAAAGCTGGTTTTGTGAGTGTTATTGCACTGGGCACAACCACCACAACGATAGTTCCCATTAGGAATCGGCGTCAGGAGGGTCTGAGTGGATGGCGCTAGGGTGGTGAAACTGGCCCGGACAAGGTGGTCTCTAAGGTTCTTGCCCCTCCTGTTCACAAAAAGGGGAGGGAACTTGAAGATAGTGGCCAGTTCAGGATCCGATGTGAGTATGTGCCAGTGTTTTCTGAACATAGTTTTGATGGTTGCAGAGTGGGGAGAATACTGGGAGATACAAGTGATAGAAAATTGCTTTTTCTTTTTAACAGTTTTTAAAAAAAATTCTGCTCGTGTTTTTTTTAAAGCCAGTTCATAAGCATTTTCTATCCATGTAGTGGGATATCCTCTTTGTTTGAACCTGTTTTTCATGTCTCTGGCCTGTTCAACAAAATCCTCCTCAGAGTGACATATCCGTCTGAGTCTGTAAAATTGACTGATTGGTAAACTCTTTTTAAGAGGGGTAGGATGAAAACTTGAGGCCAACATCAAAGTGTTTCTGTCCGTCTCCTTCCTGTAAAGTGATGTTATTATGGTGCCATTGGATTTAAGCACTACCATATCTAAGAAACTGACTTGTACAGTACTATACTGTGGAGTAAAGATCAAACTTGGTATCCAGCTATTAAGTAATTTGACAAAAGTACCATTGAAGACACAAAACACATCATCAATATATCTGAGCCATTTTAGAATTTTATGAGCAAATGGATTTTTTTCATTGTTGAATACAAATTTATTTTCAAAAAAACCAACAAACAAATTGGCGTAGTTAGGGGCACAAATGGTGCCCATGCTTGTCCCAGATATTTGTAGATAGAATGTCTTTTCAAAACGGAAATAGTTATATTTCATGACAAACTCAGTAAAGTCCAAGATGATTTGGTCAGGAGGCCTTGTACTGCTGCTGTTCTGCTGTAGATAGTAATTTATGGCCTCTAAACCCCCTTCATGGGGAATGTTGGTATAGAGGCTAGTAATGTCCAATGTCAGCAATAAGGCATTTACAGGTATATCTTTAAGGTCGGAGCACTTTTCTAGAAAGTCTGTAGAATCTCTTATATAGGCAGGAAGGTTGTGGACTAATGGTTTTATAAAGTGGTCCACATAAGTTGAAAGAGGAGACCATAATGAGTCATTCTGTGCTACAATGGGCCGCCCAGGTGGATTGGTCAAGGATTTATGTATTTTAGGGAGCGAATATATAACTGGGCAGATGGGATGTTTATTGTAGAGAAAATCAGATACTTGTTCAGTAATCCATTTCTGAGACTTTGCTAGTTGGAGGTATGCAAATAGTTGTTTCTGAAAGGGCACCGTGGGGTCATGCTCAAGTTTTTTATAGACACGGGCATCCAACAGCTGAGATAAAATCTCCTGTTTGTATTTGTTAACGTCTTGGATGCAGATAGCGCCCCCTTTGTCCGCTGGTTTAATCACAATGTCTTTATCATTCATTAATTCTTTTAGGGCTGTTTTCTCGTCTTTTGACAAATTAGAATATGTACGTGTGTGGGATTCATAAACGCCCTTTTCAATGTCCTGTTCAACCATTCTACAAAAAGTATTGATAGAAGCATTCGTTGTATTAGGACAAAAAACACTTTTGGCTTTAAATACAGTTTGTGTGGTCGGCTGTGAAGTGGGTGGACCAGATGTAGAGAAAAAATGACGTAATTTAATTTGTCTAAAACATTTAAATAAGTCCACTTTTAGGCCGAATGCATTCACAGGACTGTAGGGAACGAAAGATAAGCCCTTAGAAAGAAGTGACTTCTGTTGCTCCGACAGTGACTTGGATGATATGTTGATTACCGTGTCTGCTGGCGGCTGCGCGTCCACGGTTGCTCAGTTTTACCAAATTGGAGACTGTGGCGCTAAAAAACAAACTAATTAAGATAAAATGTTTCATCACTTTTGAAAACAAAAGGTTTCTCATCCATAATCCGTACTTCAGTTAGCAGGTTTTCCAATGTTTCATCTTTATTTCAGTACACCCATGATGGGTGAGCAACCTTTCTTTTTTTTGACTAAAACCTGTACGACTGACGGATAACACAAACATAACTTGAGTTTTTCTGCATTGGTTTTATATACAGTAGTGGTAAATGTTGCAGTGTAGAGGTGCTCATGGTGAAAGCCCACTTGGACACAGTTGCTGCCGCTGTATGAATGAAGTAGGACAAGGTTGTTCCTGTCTGAACAGACTGGGGCACACTAGTTACTGTAAGAGAGTGAAAAAATAGATTTTTTTTCTTTTCAGCTGCATACATTTAATTTGTTTGTCCTTTTAAGTGAATGACTGCAAGTTTAAAAGGTGGAGAGAGAGAGGATATATTTTTACCTTTTTATGTAGAGCAAAAGCGGGAATGATGATGCGTTTAATTGCGCTGCAGAAGTTAAATTACTTTTGCATGACATGCAGTTGAGCAAAAAGTAAACAAAGCAAAACCAAATGCTCAAAGTAAACAAGATGCACTTGTTTACATTTTCCAAATAAGCGGATCAATGTTTGCCGGTTTGTTTATGATTCCAGTAGCGTTCCACATCGCGGTAGCATGTTAAGGCAACGTTGGCATCACAAATGCATCCAATACTGCGCCTTGTATGGTTACTGTGCTTTGGGGAGAACCCAAATTCTGTCTACATTTTGGTATAGACCAGTGGTTCTCAAACTTTTCACACCAAGTACCCCCTCAGAAAATACTTGCCTCTCCAAGTACCACCACAAATGACCACACCACACAGTAGCGTAGTAAGCCGAAGTATTCATCAATAACAAGGCAGAGGTTTCATTCCTAAAGAAGTATATTTAATGTAATATTTTACACAGTTTCAACAGTAAGACTGCGCTTAAATATAGGAAAAAAAAATGTTTTAAATGTTTCATTCATTACAAACTGCAAAGCCTCACTGTGAGTGATATTCTGGAGTGGGATCTTTGTCCACAGAAGGTTTGGACACTGGTGCACTTTAGTTTCTAAGGCTTGTTCTGCTGCCCTCTTACATCTGTCGTTTACTCACAGAGACATGTTCTCATGGTTTGGATCAAATGATCGTTTGTTGCTCTCTGTCCTTTTGCACAGAACTGGGAAAAAAAACTGCTCCTTCTACATGGAACGTGTTGCAAAAAGACTAGAAATGATCTGATCTTATTTCCTTGAATGCTTTTAGATCCAGATTGAGACATCTTCAGTGAAATGTAACTGTTTTTATAATCCGTATTTTTATGAAATTGTGTGTTACTGTTGTATAATCTGTATGTGACTATTTTATCATCTGTATGTGACTGTTTTATCATCTGTATGTGACTGTTTTATCATCTGTAATTTTATGTAATTTTTGTACACGAAAAAGAGGTTCTCATTGACTGCCAGCCATTTTTTGATGACTTCACTGATTTTTAAGACTCACAGAATATTGTGTGCTATGAAAAATATGAAACCAGAGTCTGAAAGACAGGACTGTCTACTTTCAGCAGCAAAAAGAAGTTTGTTCTTAGTTTGTTTCGTTCTCCTGTGATCTCCAGTCGAAAAGAGGAGAGTGTGACAAAAAGCACCAGTCTTAGACAAAAAAAATTAGAAAATGAGGTTTTTGTGAAAACAGACGAACTGCAGAGAAAAGTGATTGTAAAACTATTTAGTTTAACTTTAGCATCTCCTCAAACATGTCCAGGATCTTAAGATAAGATAAGATTGCTTTATTTATCTCACAGAGGAGAAATTTACATGTCACATTTGGCATGGATAGAGACACTCAGATTGTGCAAAAGGAGGAAATGTGCAAACATGTTACATGCAGGATATATGTACAATAAAGTGACAATAATTATGTACAACAAAAGTGTCAATTGGAAACAGTGTCAATAGTAGTGCAGGTTTTCACACAGTGATCATTTAAAGTGACTTATTGTACAGTCTGACAGCGGTGGGGATAAAGGCCCTGCGGTAGCGCTCCTTCCTACACTGAGGGTGCCTCAGTCTTCCACTGAAGGAGCTCCTCAGCTCCTCTACAGTCCTGTGCAGTGGGTGGGAGGTGTTGTCCATGATGGAGGTGGCTTTGGCTAGCACCCTCCTGTCCCTCACCTCCTCCACAGAGTCCAGGGAGCAGCCCAGAGTGGAGCTGGCCCTCCTGACCAGCTTGTTCAGTCTGTTTCTGTCCCGCTCTGTGCTGCCCGGTGTTACATGTTAGAAAACAGCAACACGTTTTGAGAAAGTGTTTTTAATGTAAAATAATAAGTTTTATGGCACACACACATCCACAAAGTGTTGCTCAAAAATTTCAAAATGTACTCATCCAAAAAATGTCAAAATGTACATATTGAAAGTAGAGCCCATGACAAACTATGCCAGATAGAATGGCCAGTATTCATCCATTAGGTGGCGCTATTTTTATGTCAATAAGAGTAAATCAAAGAATAACAAAATTACAATGATAAACACATGACAATAAATCAAAGTGAATACTTATACTTATAGTATAAGTGCAACAGAATACTGCTGTGTGTCTTTGTGTATTTGGGCGTGCATGTATGTGCGTTTATGCACGCGTTTGTGTGTTTTTATGTGGTTACATCAACAGAGCGTCTGTTTAGTCCGGCGTGCGCTGTGACCATATCTGGACTTTGCTGCTGGCTCCTGGTGTGGACTCAGTGATAATTTTAGCAATAGTCCACTTTTCTGTGGCTTTTTTGAGGTGCTCCACTGGTCTGCTGTCCTGACCCTCCACATGGTCTGCTGCTAGGACCCTCCACATGGTCTCTGTCAGCTCTGGAGACACATTTACTGCTCAAACTGCCTCCAAATGTAGCCTGACCCTGACTATATTACTCCATGTCTGCTTCACCTCTGTCTCTCCTGCTCAGAGTGCTCAGAGTGATCTTTGACCAAACCAGGGAGTTCTGCTGCCACCTGCTGGCTTAATAAAATACTGTCTACAGCCAAACCCCAGACTGTATGATACAGGGGACACAGACTGACAGGAAAAGATTGAAAAACAATGTTGTCCTCAAATGACATCCATGGCTGTCAATGAGTTAATCTCAATGGGACTTTCCTGGTAAAATTAAAAAAAAAAAAAAAATGTGTTTTTTTTTACAGATTTTTTTTTTTTTTTCATAGATTCTTTGGCGTACCCCTAGAGGGCGCCCGCGTACCACTAGGGGTACGCGTACCCCAGTTTGAGAAACCCTGGTATAGACAGTTTCTGTCAGTTTTTTTGTAGCCTAGGTCACTTTACTGCACTGTTAAATGTTTATTGTATGCACCTTGTGCACTTTTATATAGTAATAATTTTAAGAAATGTTATGTAGATTTTTATTTTATGCTTGCTTTTTTCTTACTTTTGAAAAATAATTGTGATTTTGTGTTCAAAACATGTATATTATTGTGTCAAAATGGGTTGGAAGTTGACTTGAATCTCCCTCTCTTCAGCCAAACCGCAGAACGCCGCCTCCACTGTGACGGTTGAAGCCGGAGCCAAGAAGGTGGTGGTGGCCCGCTGTGAGTCCCTGAACGGCCGGCCGGCAGCTAAGATCACCTGGGTGACCACGGCTAACGGCAACGCCACCACGGTGTCCACGCCAGCAGCCGACAACACTGTGTCCATCACAAGTGAATACGAAATGATACCCACTGCAAAGGACAACGGGAGGGACATCAGCTGTGTGGTGGAGCACCGAACGCAGACCAAACCAGAGAGCTTCCCCTTGAAACTGGCTGTGCAATGTAAGTCTGGAGATGGTTTTAAAGAAAAGTCTGCCAAATATTAAGTGGTAAATGCTTGACGCAAGTAATTTTTATCCTAAATGATCAAGATTGAAAATTGGACAAGCAAACATGTATGGTAAAGGAACGAGGAAATCAGAGGACGACTCGTCCCTGTTCAGTGCCTTGGTTTTCCTTCTTCCTCTTTTGTTATCAGTGCTGATCCTGATGAGCACTTCATCTCTCCTGAACCTAAGAAAACATGTTTGTCAAGGGCAGTAGCAGTTTTATTCCCTTTCTAAGTGAGAATTGACTTAAAGGAATTTCTAAATGCTTTTACTACTAAAATCAAGGAACATTTAATTCCTCTCTGTTTTTGCAATAAATAGAACTACGTGATAATATTGTTCTAATACAACTTTAAAAGCTTTCATCCGTTCTGTAATTGTTTTCCCTTTTCATTTAACTACAAAACGTACATTCCTTAATGTAAATTCCACCACAAATGTTCTTGGTGTGTCTAGTAATGAATGTTATTTCATGCGCTGGTGCAACTATTGAATTATACATTTCAAATGTATTCAGTAAAATTGCCATCATAATGTATATAATACAAACTTTTTTTCAGCCATTAAAAACTCTAATATAGTTGGCGTTTAACAAAAGAGACACAGACGATAAACACGGCTTTTTTATTCTTCTGATGGAGAAGCTATGATGTAGTTATTACATTTTAAAACATAAATGAGACAATAAAAATGCTGCTATATGTCATTTCAGACTTTACACAGGTGTTTAATGGTCCCACAGGTTTGTCCCAATGCTTTTCAAGTCTCTGTTATTGGCCATTACCTTTTCCATCCATCTATTGTTGGAAATTAAAGTGTATAACCAAAAGATAGTGATGCTATAAACTTATCCTCTCTTAGATGCACCACAAGTGGAAATAAAAGGCTACGACAACAACTGGTACATGGGCCGCACCCGTGACGTGACCCTGACCTGCAACGCCGACGGAAACCCACTTCCCACTACAGTCATGTGGAAAGCGTAAGTAGCACATGCAGGATCGAAATCAAACTGTATTTGTAATGTATGAACCAGTTTTGGTTCAGTATTGTCTGTAGTTAGTATTGTCCAAGTGCTCCAGCTGTTGCTGGTGGGTTATTTTTCTATTTGAGAAAATAAAATCAGGCTCCAAAGATTAAAGTATATTAATCCTATATATTGTTGCATTTGTTTTTGTCAACTAACAAAAACAACAGTTTTATGCATAAGACAGAGTTTAGAAAACAAAAGCAGTCACGCCCACTGCTGAACACTTACTTACTAATCAGGCCCATCAGTATTCACAACTATCTCTAGCCCAAACGTTGTCCACTGCTTGTGTAAGTAAAACTTGTTTCATAATACCGGGTACATTTGGTTCTTACAAAAAATCAGACCACAACTTTCTACCTTGAGATGTATCATCTTATTTTGATGGGTCCTTATGAGCCCATACAAGCCCATGACGCTTTGGACTGATTGACAGGGTGAGGATTAGGAGTGTGACAATATATCGATAAGGTGATGTATCGTGATACTTTCTCACGTGATCGATTATCAATATGCTTTTGCTAAGGCCCCGACTCCACCGGGCGCGTTAAACGGACGACGGATCCGTCCAAACATGTCCGTTTCATCTCCGTCTCCGTTATCTCCATGAGGGTGAATGGAAGTGGCTCCACTGCCTCCGCATGCGTCCGTCCAACGCACGTCGGACGTATTCTGTCAACGGAGGGTGCAACGGACGCGGACGGACGAAATAGAAACAATCCTATTTGTTCCGTCCGTCGACGCGTGTCGGGTCCGTTTTCCATTGAAAATACAATGGAATAATATATTTACAACATTGTTAAACATGTATTGATATATGCTGTAGTCCTTGGTTAGAAATATTTGTTAATGACAATGATTATTAACAAACCTGTGTAATGTTTTTCATGTATTAATTTAAATAATTGTTTCCTGATCGTAAATCTACCATTTATTTTTTGCGTAATGTTAATACGCTAATCTTTACATACACCTCGCTCTTTTTTCTCTCGCTCTGTCCCGTCTACCTGCAAGGCGCTCTCTCCTCACCGCCGCGCGCTCCCACACACACACACACACACTCACACTCACACACACACACACACACACACACACACACACAGAGCTGCACTTATGAGTGACAGATCTCACATCACTGGATATGTTGGAGTTCTTTTCTCTTTTCTCTCTCCCCTTTTTCCAATTGCTTTCAATAAGTTTTGCCTCATCCATCGCGACGTCCTCAATGCTTCAATATGCAGTGCTTTGCATTGATCATAGCCACAGCTCATACACATCACACACCGCTTCTTCTATTTAAAACTATAGCTCTTACATTACACATTCTACAATTTCTGTAGAATGTTCATATGGATTTTATTGTACGTGAGACAGATTAAGTAAGATTTTTACTAAAATGTGCAGGTTGTTCACTTTAATGTTACACATGAAACTTTATCTATTTATCTTGAAATAAAGTTTTTTTTTTCATTTAATTTATGCCATAAATATAATAAAAATATCGTAGGTATATTTTTGACCAATATCGATAATTGCATCGTCATATTGTGAGGTAATCGTTATCGTGAGCTTTGCATCACACAACACCCCTAGTGAGGATGGTGCTCTTTTTTTCAGTTTTCTGACTGAAAATGATTTAAAGATGTGACGGAGGTAAAGAAAATACATACATGCATGTGAAAGCTACAGATGGAAACAAATTGTTTTGAGATCGAGGAACCAGTTAAATTATGTAATGCAGTTGTTGTGGTTTGAAAGTTTGGTTCGTCATCCTCAAACAGATAAGAGGTAGATTCCTGAAACGTAAAAGAGATGGAGGACTACTAAAACCAAAACATAAATACATTCTTCTACTTTGGCACCTAAAGGCAATAACAAGCCCTAAGTGGATCACAAATAACCTCTTCTCATCACAACGCCTTATCAAGATTTAAGCTAATGTTATCAAAGACTGGAGCCCCCCTCCTGTCTGACCTCTGCGCTCCTCCTGTATCTCTGAATCTGCCTTTTCCTCGTTCACTTCCTCACCCTGCGCTCCTCCTTCCTCACAGAGCTGCAATCAGCGCTTTTATTATTGCCACTACAGCGTCTGCACTCTGATTATGGAGATAGGGGCATAATTTCTCATAATGGACTCTGTGACTTGAGATTTAACCCTCGCATAATGAGAAACACAATTCGACTCCCCACGCTCTATTTTTCCTGCATTATCGCCTATTAACATAACTGTGACAAAATTCTGAAAAATGAAGAGGCATACTTTTAAATTGGTGGAGATGAGTTTTGGGATCTGCTTGTTTTTGAAGTCCCCCATGCACACTTTCTCTCAGTGATAAAAGGCTGTCCTTTTGTAAACCATGGGGACGCTTTCATAAAGATAAGCAGTGTTTTTTTTTTTTTACTTTGCAAATTTAAAATGGCCAAATTGTGATTGTGTATTTTAAAAAAAATATTTTGAATAAAATTTCTAACAAACTTTTTTTTTTAATGGTCAGTTCAGACCCCGAAATTTTCCCCCGAATTCCTTCTAGAGGGGAATTCATTTGCATTACCTAACTACAGTATAAACAGGTGACTACTATGGAAAATGTGTTCAAAAGTTCATTTATAATTCATTTAAAATCAATTTATTACATGAAAAGTGACAAAGCCTTGGTTACTTTTAATGAGTAATGAGTCTATATCATATATTGGTTTCAAATTGTCGACTTTTGAACAATTTTCAAATACCTGTTGTATCATTCAGAATGCAATAAAAGTTCAAAAGACACCGCCACAACAACTCAACAATTCTCCATAGTACTGGGCACAAAATAATTGGAGAAATTATTCGTTTCCCCTGGTGGGTGTTAAAACAACAGCCTGAGGGCATAATGACAAAGTCCGAAATGAGACCCCAGGATGCATTTGGCTTTTTTCAGTTTCTGTGAGTGTGAAGGTCTCTGTCCGACCCCAGTGATTTCAGAGCAAGTTTGAATAACGCTCTGCACATGATCAGTGTCTGGTTATTTATTCAGGAGATCTATAGAAATACAAACTTCTCACCATCAGAAAAATCAAAAACACACTCATTATGGACTGATTTTCAAAATTGTCTCAATTTCAAACCTGTAAGAAAAAGCTGTGTATGTCACGATATGATGCTGATTGGCTGGGTGAGGGTGGTCCACTCTGCTTCACTTCTGTGTGAAAAATCAATGTGATTGTGGACCAAAAAATATGCATGTGTCAATAGTTTTGAAAGAGTTACATTTTCCAATATCCAATAACAATTTATTTACTGTGATGGGCTGAAAAAGTTTAAAAACAATCCAGGTTCTGCATCATTGTCAAAATAATTTCTAAATATTGTGGGAAGCCAGGTCACTGTATAGACTCAGGAACTCATGCGGGATTTCCACTTTACTTGATAATTTGAAGAAAAGACCACTGATAAATCTTCAACCCTGATCCTCACTCGTGTCTTTTCACCGGTTTCTTCTGGCAGGATGTCGGGGGAGATGCCGGACACTGTGCTGATCAAAGACAAACAGCTGACGGTGCTGAAAGTGGACGACGCGGTCAACACCACTTTTGTCTGCGAGGTGAAGAATCGTATCGGCCTTGGGAAGGACCAGGTCACAGTGTTCGTGAGAGGTGAGAGGACGGCGGAAACACTAGCCGCACGCACACTTACACCCTCGCACGCACGCACACATGCACACATCTCATCAAACGTTTACAGCCGCACAGCAATCACAAAATGGCTCGGAGGTCAAAATAATAGCTGTCTGAAACTGAAAAAGGAGCTGGACACAATGGCACAAAAGCACTGGACATTTGAGGTTACTGTAATGTTTATTTGTTTTTTTTTTCGGAGTACCGTTTGTGATTTAATAGGAACTAAGTCTGACTGAATGAAAAGCTAATCTCGAAATACTATTACTCATGAATGACTGCATTACATAATGATATTAGGTACATACTGTAATTGATCACTTGCGCTAAAGTAAAATTAAATCCAGAAATGGGTTTTGGAAATGAATCACTGTTGCAACACATTCACTCACCTGATACATTACATTAACAAAGCAGTTTTTTCTCCCTTCTTTATCTTTTAGGAATTATTTTGGAACATTTTTGAGTTCATTGCATCCATAGGTTTTGTACAAACGGTTAAAATCTACAGACAGCAGCCGTAAAATGCATCTTATTATGTCAAATGAATTCAAACAGAAAAAGCATGTAATCCTTGCCCAACATTAAAAGAACGCATACATAACATCAAGGCATTAAAAATAGATTAGAAAGCCCTTGTGCCGATTTCTTTTACAAATCACAAAGATGTAATTGGCTCTCTGTAAACATGTCTATCAATGTTTCTCAAGCAAAACCCACAGACAGATTATTTAACAGAAATGCACTCCTCTTGTTTAGTGGCTCTCTGCAGTGATCACACATGTCGGTACACCTCCTCCCCAGAGCCACACACATAACACGACACACATGACACATCCCAGTGGTGTCAGGGGTGGGGGTAGAACTGGGCTGGAGCTGCTCTGTCCTGGGTCAATGTGGGTGAATTCTGCTGGTTGATAACATGCTAATTCTAATAGGCAGTTGTATTAAACAGTATGAAAGTTGTATACTGAATCAGTCACCGGCTTGTCTTCATACAGAATACACTTTAGAACAGTTTTAGGGCTGTAATTATTGAAAGGGCTGTCAACTCATTTATTAATATATTGGTTTATTTTTGTACCCTTCACACATGTGTGAAGAGGTCTGATTACGCTTGAGTGTTGAAATCACTGTAGAAAGAAAGGATGTGCTTACAAGTTGTAACTTTATGAAAATGTGAGTATCACTTTGTGTGTGTTTTGATCCTGTTTATATAAGAGAAAGCCCATCACTGTCCTTTTGTGATTTAAATGACCATCAAAAACAATTGTATTGCCAATCTAAGGTAATTGCAGTTAAAAACAATACATGGCATAGACGTAGTGTATACAAGAAAACTTTAAAGAAACCGAAAACAAAATTCTGTTGATGTTCACCGTTTTTACAGAACCTCAGTAAAAACAGTTGTGTAAAGCACCTTTTAAAATAGTTTGAAGATAAATATAAATTGTTGTAATATGTTTATTTAATAATATTGAAAAAAAAAATTCAGGATATTATTTGTTTTTTTTACATATGTAGGTATAGGATGGATATATTGGATTTTAAAATGGTCAGACACATACAAACGGAAGCACATTTTTCAAAAATCAATCTTCAATCTGAGCGACAGTAGCTCAGTTGGTAGAGCATTGGCCTTAAGGCCAGAAGGTCGTGGGTTCACTTCCCACCTCTGCACCTTCTCCACCGACTCCCACTGATGACTGCTGTCGTTGTGTCCTTGGGCAAGACACTTAACCCCACTTTGCCCAAAGCCCCCACTGAAAGATCAAGGCTATGCTCACACTCAGAGAGCAGCCGTCCTCCTGTGGACTCACCACCTGCAGAGGGTCAGTGAGGGGCTGGTGCTATGAGACTTGGGTGGCATCTCTGACTGCCACCCCCCTGACCCAGAAATGGATTCAAGGGTAGAAAATGGATGGATGGATGGAATCTTCAATTAATGGAATACAAGTGCACCAATATAGCAGTAGTTTTGTTTTATTTTTTATTTAGAAATGGGTAGAGCCAGAAGGCTTATGTTATACTGAATTATATTGTATAAAGTTTATCATTTATCCTATCAATTATCATATTGCATCGTATCAAATTTTATTGAAATGAAAGTGCCATTTGAGTATGACTATATAATTCTGGCTACAGCTGCCCACGTTGTCTGTCTGTCTGCCTTTCTAGCTTTCATTTTTCCATTTTCCCATGCATGCAGTCACAAATACAGTGTTACAATATGCAGGTCCCATTTGCCTATGAGTGGCCAAGGCCTCTCCATCTGCTTTGTGCACTTGTTGCCTTTTTAGTGCGTTCACTGTCCAAGGTTTGTCGCTCATTTTGTGTATGCATTGCAACAACCTTTTCACTCTATGTTCTGTATTTTTTTTTTTTTTACTAAAATAAGTGAATGTGGTTCATTGCTTAAAGTGTGTGTGCTTAAAAAGTGCACATTTTCAGATATCCTCTGCTCACAGTCATGTCTTAGAGTGAAGCGGACGGTAAAATGAGCAGTGTTCATTAGCGAAAGATAAGATGTGGAGGCTAATAATGATACTCTAATGTGACACCGTTGACTTTGAAATGTGGTGGATCTCGGCCGCGCTGTGTAATTAGCCAGAACATGACTGATGCACTGTGCTGGAACCGCTTCTTTTCCTCCTACCATCTTTAGATTTGTGTTCGTCCTCCTTTGATTACTATGGAGCCATCACGACTCATACATGTGACCTACAGAAATAGTTTTAATGATGGTTACAGTTGAAAGGCATTCTGTAGAACTATTTTACATTGTAATTTTTGCAGTTGAAATTGTAAACTTCTGGACACATCTTATTGAAGTATGTTGAAGTGAGAATATAATACATTTTATTGGAACAAAATCTTGAACAAAAGCGTTTGCTACTTGAACTTCTACTTAAACCAATTGTAACATAGAAAAATTACAATTCTAACACACATTTTGGATGCCTTTTATGGTGCAGGTTATGACAAGGGAAAGTTATTTTTAGCTTGACCAAGTAGATACACTCAAAATATTAGCTAATCAGTTTAAAGACTGCATTCTTGCTGAGAGGCGAGAGTGCTATCCACTCAGCCACCGTGCCGTGCTCTATATAAAGTATCATACGATTTCACATCACATACATTCCAAATTCGGCTTCAAATGTCAATTATGGCTTTTGGCCATTAAAAATAATACATTCTCTAATGAAGCTTAATTGCGAAAGTGATTAATCTTGCACTCGCCTTCAGTAGTTTTACTCAAATTAACGCATGGCCGCAGAAGTTTCAAACAACCCTCTTCCCAACACCTATTTTAAGTCTTCAAAAATCATTGGTCTTTCTTCAGCCGCACAAATATTAATTAAATGAGGAGCCTCATGTATTAGTTTGTACCATCTGCTGAAGGATTTGTCCTTATGTCTTGCGGAGTGCTTTCACCAGGGAACGGCACTGAGCCAAAATTTCACTAAATTCTGTCTTCTCTTTTTGAGGAATGAAAAAGTGTCCTTGTCCTGGTTCTGCTGCATTAAGTATGACTCAATTCCATCAACAACAAAAATCATATTAAAACCACATTATTTTACAAATGACTCAATTTGCTCAATGCATACAGTTTACCATAGAATTATAATTTGATTTTAACTTAACGTGATTTTTGTAGCCGATGTGCTGTTTACATGGAGACGCTGCATCAGTAATTCGTTAGAATTGGGTATTTTTTTTAACGCAACACTAGCACAGGGGAAAACACAACATAAGTATTGTTATTGTCATTATTTTCAAATATCTACTTATCTATTCTTTTTGTACGTTGTTTCTTTATTGTTAGTTGCCGTTTGATTGTCATAGTTATTGCATCCTGGTCTATATATGTGAAAGAGTATATGTAGGTGTACATGTTTGTATATATTTCTCAGCTTTATATCTCCCACAAGCTCAAACACTTACACATGTACGCACACACACACACACACACACACACACACACACACACACACACACACACACACACACACACACACACACATACTTACCCTACCCTAACCCCACTAGTACCTTTGTTGTTTATTGTACTGTAACTATGTATTTTCCTGTATGCCTAAATAAAATATTAAAAAAAAAAAAGAATTGGGTATTGGATTGGCCTTTCGTTCACACAAAGCCGGTGTTTCGGGGGGTGAAAACTACATTAATATTTACAGTCTGGACGTAGTCACGCCTATCTCCGCCGTTGAAACTAATGTGCCATCACTTTTGCCTTCTGTCGCATGCGTTAGCAGGCATGAGGCCCATTTATTTAGCAAGTGCATTAAAAAGTCCATAGTGGCTAAACATAGACTGGTCCAAAAACAAACAATACTCCCTTCAGCATTGACTCACATCTGGAACGTAGCGTTGGGCCAAGAGCCAGCTTTCGGACCATCCTGTAAAGCTGTTTTCAAGAGGAAAGAAGGCGGCATACAAAAGCATTGGGTAATTCTCTTTCCGGGTCCACCCCCACCGGCCCGGAGTGAGATTGCAGGCATGTTGGCACATGTTCTCATGGACCTTTTTGAGCCGGGTCCGCCCACACTGGTGAAAACGTTAGTTAGGAAACTGCCTCCAAGGGGGAACATAACAGATCCTGCGCGGCAGGGGTCTGTTTCACAGCCATGTGAAGAAAAAGGTGTGAATTCTGGCTGCTATGGCCTCAGCACTTACCCGCACCTACATTTGGACATACGCAGTATCCGAGAACAAACGTAAACAACAATGGCGGCGGGTACATTACGTGTGCGTCGAGCGCTACAGGGAGAAGCAATTCTACTCCTTTGTTCGTCCAAACGTAACCATGCACATCTCTAGTTTCACGTTCCATTTTTGCAGCTACTGTTAAATGTAGAATGATGTTGGTGAAGCCACGTCTTTGCGGTGCTTGAGGAGGATGCACTGACTGCAAACTGAAAAAGAAAACTGGAATTCTTAAATGTCACTGATATTATTACTGTGTTATATTTCCACTTTCCACAAGCTGTTTCTAGAACAGTCCTGCAGTGAAAGATCCTGAATTGTGAAGACTCATGGCTGATTTTAGCCTCATACAAAATACATTTCCCTGCACTCCTGGGTCGCCTGCCTGCATTAACCGGAAGTTATTTTTTGCTGACTGCTCAAAAGAAACTGCTCTATGATGGCTAAAAAAAGCTTGGTTCTTAAGAGCCACCCAGCTCCAACCTCTAATATTCCACCATATTCCTTCATCTATCTGTGCACCATCCTCCTGCGTGGAGTCCGAGCCACGAGCTTCTACTCTCTGCTACTGAGAGAAGTAACAAGTGTTGGCAACAAGCGCAAAGACGAGCAGAAGATAAAAATATTCCAGACTTAATTTGGAATCGATAAGAATGCTGCTACTGGCAGGTCAGAAAAAGCCCGAAGAATAATGAATAATGAATAATTCCGCAAAAGACGGATTTTTTTTTATATGGATTTGGATCCATGTGAATGTAATGTGAAGATTTCGGAAGCAAGTTTTCAGCTTTTGATGGTTCTGCATCTAATTAAACAGCAGTGAATTTGCTGAGAAGCTGGTTGTCCCTGAACGTTATAGAAGAAAGATATTTAAACAGTACAATATGAGTTTGACGTTTGGTTTTGGTACCTTTTTTTAAAATCGTTTTTGGTTTAATCAACTTCAAGTATGTGAAGTCTGGAGATCTCATAGATTTTTATTCCTATAAGCACTTGAAACAAATATCAACCAAAGTATCCTTCTAAACCTGGTATATATATTTCTGTTAATTCATTGGATGGTCTTTCAACCCTTTTTACAACCAAATCGTCCTTGAATTTTTTAACCTAGAATTTTTGTCCAAGAACCTCACCTATGCCTTCCATCTCTGGCAAGTAACTTATTTTTCTGCAACAATACCTGCTATTTCCCAAATCTATTCCTAAAAACCGTTTCAGAGTTCCCCCCCTGTGCTGTAAATTGGTTGCATGTCACTCCTATAGCTAAAGGATGGAGCTGCCGAAGAACACGGGAGGCAAGGATGTCACGGGGTGGAAGAAGAGAATGCCATTTAAAAGTCCCCCTGGAATGGTCTTGCGTTGTGTGTGTGCCATTTCCACCGCTGCTGGACTGCTATCTGTGTGTGTGTGTGTGTGAGTGTGTCTCAAAGCTCCTCAGAGTGGATCAGTCACCCTTTGCTGGTTCAGCTGCTGCCTGCTTCCCTTCCACCAGACTCTTTCCTCTTTGGGCTTTTTAGATCGCATTTCCCCCCTCTGTTCTACTCTGGTTTTCTGTTCCCGTTCGGCCCAGTGCGCTTCTCGCCACTGAAATGTTCCCCTTTCAAGCCATTCCTCCTCCTCTCGTCTCAAAACCCAAGTTCCAAAATGGTGAAATGAAAGTAGAATTTCACTTTATGCACAAATGCAGGGGTGGTACAAAATATTCATGATGTTCTCCTTGTTGTAAATGCAATTAAAATCTTGTACTTGTATTTGTAAGTTTGATAACAGTAAGTAAGATGAATGACATAATGAAGAGACCTTGGCTTGGCAATTTGGGTCTTGCATAAGGACACAACTATAGTTTTGCATTAGTCAGAATGGCCACTGGAATAGGTGACTGAGGAGGTTGTGAGTTTGTCGGTGTGTGTGTGTGTCTGTCGTGTGTGTATAAACAAGCCTAAGAGGGGGCGGCAGGCGTGAAATGGCCAGCACCTGCGCCGCACCATGTCCTTGCCCCGCACCATCAGTTCTGACTGTCTTCTCAATATGGGCTTCTTGCAACTGAGATGTTAGTGCTTTGCTTGCAATGTCGCCTGGTTTAAAAAACAAACAAACTTGTAAACATGCCTGTTTCCAATGCAAAAGGAAAGTTTAATCACAGATTGTACAATTATCTTGGCAAACAAAATTCAGATGAACTTAAGTAACAACAAAAATGGGCCCACCACCAGGACCCATTTTTTTAAATAATACTAATTGTTTATCAATTTAACAATTTTTTTTTTGTATGTCTGCAATGTGTAGGTAAAAAAACCATATCCGCTCATCGTAACTTGATCTGTGATGGAGCGAGGCTTTTGCTGTGACTGCGTTTCACTCACGTCATGTGTGGATTCTAATGATCCCCTTCTTATTAAAGCAGTTGCTTGGTGTATGAACTGTGCTACTTAAATAAACTTGCCAGACCCATATAGACTTTAAAAGATCCATACAGATCTATATGGAAGGCCACAAACCTGACAATTTGCTCAATATTGATATTTCAAATGTTCTTAATCTATATTAATGATCCACAAGTGTCAGAATATCTTTGACGCTATTGTTGTACACCTATAATGGCACCGACATTATGCAGCCCATAACACTGAACTTTGCATTCCTTAACAACATTAAAGATCAATATTGCCCCTGTGTGTGTGTGTGTGTGTGTGTGTGTGTTTGCACGTGTGTGCTGCTTGTATTGGCTGCTCTTTTGCCCTTACATTTGTCCTTGCACCTGAAGGCACAGGATCTCCTCATGTCTCCTCTTCGATCCTTTGCTAAGTCATACTCCTTCTAGAAGCCTCTCTCTCTCCTTATCTCTGCCTCTCCATCTTTGCCTCAGCTCTTTTCTTCTTCCTCCTCCTCCTCTTCATCTCTCCGTTAGCATATGCTCCCTCCTCATCCTCCTTATCTGTCCCAGGTTATGAGAGTCTGCCGCTGATCTGCCTGCGTGCAAGACTGCCGCCCTGAGCCATACTTTCTCTGTCTGCCTCCTATCCAAACTTGTTGTTTTTCCCACACTCTTTGTTCCTCTTTTGTCTAAAATGCACAAATAGAAAAGATTATAGCAAGGCTCAAAAAGACGAACTGACCTTATCAATACATTTCCGAGAAATCTTATGTTCCTTGTCATAAGTCAGATTTGAGCTCTCGAGGGCTGTTTTTGCCGTTTCTTTGTCACAGCTAAAGCCTTTGAAATAGTTTGTTTTATCATTTATCACAATATATCGTATTAGGCAAGGTAGCAGAGTGGTTAGCACTACAGTTTCTCAACAAGAAAGTCCTGGATTTAAATCTCAGTCAGAATGGGGCCTTTCTGAGTGGACTTTGCATGTTCTCTTCATGCCTGCGTAATTCTCTAGTTTTCCTTATCACTTAAAAAATGTACAATAGGTAAAATCCTCCAACTCCTGTCCTGACCAGGACAAGCATCTGGGACTGGTCCCCAGGTGACCACACCTCCTGGCAGGTCTCTGTAGTGGAATTGCAGGATGGGTCAAATGCGGAGGGAAAATTGCACTTGGATAAAAAAACCTTAACCGATACATGATTTGCAAACATTAATGCATATTATATTATGCTTTAATATAGTTTTATTCTCAGTCACAGGTGTAATGTCATGTTTCAAAGGTGTGATAACTCTAGATAAATGATTACGTTAAATGTATTTGTAAAGTCAAAATCCCTTGTTTTCTGTCACCTTCCTCTTTCCTCCCTTATCTCCTGTAACTTCTCCTCCACTCTCTCTCTCTCTCTCTCCGTCTCTGGCTTAACTCTTAAATACCAGGAGCTCTTCCTTAATCACAGCTTAGTCCTCTGCACCCCTCCATTCCTCCCTCCTCCATCCGTGGCTCGTCTCTGGGGGTAGCACTTGTGTGGCTAACCCAGATTTATTTTCTTCCTTTCCCCCTGAACCTCACCATGTTGAATGCATGCTCTCATCTACTGAAAAAGAAGAAAAACCTGCCATTTGAATTCTAAACAGCAGCTATTTTCATCTTAGGGACACTTCAAGGGCAAAGGACTCAGTTGTTTTCTTCTTCTCTTTGAGTTCACTGCACTGAAAAAAATTAATATCTAAATGAAAAAGCTAAATGTTTTATTTGTTGATCTGTTAAGATGAATGATCAAATATGTCTGAATACTTTTTTGTCTGTTTCTTTCTATATTTTATAAATCACACATTTTACATAAATCCCACACTGTGTTTGAGTACACAACACCGCGAAGAACCTGCTGCTCACCCTGCTGCCTTCCATCCATCTGACAAGTTGCACGAGTTCATTGTACTCTTGCATGTTGCAATTTAAACAATTCTAGTAGAATTTGAAAAGTCCCTCGGCTCAGGACTAATAACATGTATTCCTTCTCTTAAAAGCAACTGGGTATTTAAGCAGCTTTGAAATCTGCCCCACCGTCCTTCCTACAATGATTCTGTTTGGTGAACTATATTTTTTTATCTTTTCCAAGTAAAGTATGAATAATACATGTTATTTACCTGAACTGAAAGAGTCTTGTAAAAGTAACATTAGTGATACTGTAAAATGCCTGCATAATCTTAATAGAAATCACCTCTTTTGGATACTTGTAAGAAAGAGCCCTGTGAGTCACATCTTGTCGAGTGTGGGTAGTCCTCTTTTTCACAAAGCTGATCTCATGATGCGACGGAGAACAAAAATACATACACATACACATTGATGGAACAGAATTGTTTGGGATAAATTGTAGTTTGAAAGTGAAGAACCCAGCATTAACTTTGACATAAACAGACATAATGAGAATCTCTGGTCTTGCCCTTGCCTCACTCTTCACCAGATCATAAAAGTGATTGCAGACTTTTGCACCGCACTGTAGGTGTAACAGTGGGGGTCAGGGCTTGTCTCTAGCCAAGTGCCCACCCCCTACAGTCCTGTCACTGGGCCCTCGCCTCCTCCTCATTAGCACGCCGCTCACTCGTCATACGCCGCACGCTTCAGAAACTTCACTACTCAGCGCTCCTCTAGGTGCTCTCCGTCCTCGCGTCACCAGCTTCAGCGTGTCTGTCATTCGCTTGTGTGAGTGAGTGTGTGTGTGAGTGTGTGCGCGCTTTTTGGGGGAGGCTGCAGTGCATGTTACTTCCACTGTTTAGTCCTCTGAGCTTACTACTGTTGTGATTTAGGGCTAAAGAATGAATTGAATTGTCTGAGGCATCTCTCATCATACCAATCATCTACCATTGACAGCATTTGATTGTGATTTAGATTGACAATAACCGGTAGTTGTATCACAATCTTCTCTGTTTGTCTTGTCTTGCTCTCAATAAAAAGTATATTTATTCAGCTTCATAAAAACTCATTTCTTTGTTTGAATTCCAATGTTCTTCCACTTCTCAGAACCCCATCTGTAGATTATTGTTCACTTAAGCGCTAACGGTATCCCACACGGGGAACAGTTAAACGCTGTGTGCTCGTCTGCCTGCATCATTTGGAAATGGTGGAATAAATGATTTGGATGAAAATGCATTGTCTTCACACTCCTTTGAGAATTGCAATAATATCCATCCTCGTTCTCAAAACACTTTGGTACTCTCACAAGTTTTCTCATGCATGTATTATTTGGCCTCTGTCACATACTTGGATCCTCTTTTTCAGACAGAGAAGTCTTTTTCAAATGTTGAACCCAAACCATTACATAGCGACTCACAGGGCTCAATCTAATGCGTTTACGAAAGATAAAATGTTAATCGTAAGAGGAAGACGAAGATGGCACAATGTGGTCTGATTTGTTCACTTTTAACTTTTCAAGACTTTCTTTTGGAACAAGCACAATGTAATATTTCTAAAAATTTTAGGTACCCCAGCTTTTAATATGGCGTTCAGAGATAAACAAAATGTTCTCTGCTGATGGCAATATCTCTTCTTATTCTAACTAAAATATGATAATAGACAGGAAGGTGAACACTGAATGTACAATAGTGAATTGTTTTGTGCTCATTAATTGGATCTTTTTTATTGTTACGTCACATAACATAAATCCGAATATTGTGCAAAATGCATTTAAAACGTTTGTTATGCTTTCCCCTTCTCACTTACCCACTAAAGCTGGTCATGCATGTTTCAGTAATCGTTAATACTCCTGCATTTAAGATGACATGGCTCTGACTATCCCAGCATTTATTTTTAAATGCATGATACACTAATGACTCACACAGGCATTTTAGCAAGAAAAAATGTAAGATGTTTGCATAACCTTGTTTTTAGCTCTACAGTATTTGTAGTCATCCATAGAAGTGTCGTGTGTGTGTGTGTCATGTGTGGCCTTTAATATTTTTGAAAAGGAAAACCATATACCCTTTTGAATACTATAATTATAATTTGAGATAACCCTGCAGCAGGTTAAAGTCCGCCTAAATGCCACTGATGTGAAATAGGCTGGAATTGCATTGGGCGACAGTAGCTCAGTTGGTAGAGCATTGGCCTTAAGGCCAGAAGGTCGTGGGTTCAATTCCCACCTCTGCACCTTCTCCATCGACTCCCACTGATGACTGCTGTCGTTGTGTCCTTGGGCAAGACACTTAACCCCACTTTGCCCAAAATTCCCCACTGAAAGATCAAGGCTATGCTCACACTCAGAGAGCAGCCGTCCTCCTGTGGACTCACCACCTGCAGAGGGTCAGTGAGGGGCTGGTGCTATGAGACTTGGGTGGCATCTCTGACTGTCACCCCCCTGACCCAGAAATGGATTAAAGGGTAGAAAATGGATGGATGGATGGATGCATTGGACTCGTAGTTATGACATCATCCCTTAGCAGTGCCTTTACAGCCTCAAGTCCTTCTGTGCTTGATGATTGTTGTACTTTCTTCACTTACTTATTATACACTCATGTTACATTTCCCCACAGACTCTTTTTAGTGCATCTACCGTTTTGTTTTTTCTATTCCCAAATCTCCATTGCCAGCAGAGCTATGAAAAAAGATGGACATGTTAAGGAGATAAAAGCATAGAAGGGCAAAGCAGCACTTTAAGAAAGAACAATTGGAGAAGCGCATTTAGAATTAGATGTCAGATCTTCAGAGTTGTTTGAGCGGCACTGCGTGAGGACAATGCCGGCTGGTTGGATCCAGCCTCAGCGCGCACAGATTGCCTCAGTGACGTGTCCCGACGCCTCTCGACTCAAAAAGTGCTAATGCATTTGTCGTGTTCCTGTGACTAGTGGACACACAGGATCGGCTCCGTCCTCCGTGTGTGTGAACGGCGGTGTTTAACAGCGCTTTGCTGGAAAAAGAATGTGGTGCGGAGACGAGTCCTGCGCTCTGGGAGACTGGTGCGAAAGATTTTAAAGCAAAGTGAAAGAAATGACTTGTGCAAAGTGAATTTCCTTCCCAAGAGCAGTCGCGTGAAAGGGCTATGAAAAGTAAAAATGGATCAGTTCCGATTCCCCATTGTTTTTTGTTAGTTTTTTGGGCATTTCTGATATTACATTTTATTCACACCTCACAGTACTTATTTGGAACAAAAAAACAGGATAATTAACTTTTTAGACAATACTATAATACTGTATTAGAATCTCATGCGTTTCATATTTTAGATCTGTTGTTTTTAGGGGTCATCTACATGGAAACCTTACACAATACAAACATTTTTCCGTACAACTTCAGTCCCTACCTCTGCAGGCATTGATTTGCCCACAATGAATGAAAACTTAAAGGTGGCCTACCTAGCTTTTTTTGTTCTCAAAATTGTTTGTTCCAACAGAAAGAGTCTGGTAAATGTGGCATCTTGTTAACAAATAACAGCACAACATACAGTCTTCATCTTAAAGTTCATACATTTGCTTGCACACTTTTGGTCCTCTAGAAGAATCTGAACTACAGAAATTCATGTGAATACTAGTCATTGACCCAAACTTTTGAGTTACGTAATTCAGTACCCCAGCTTTACTCAAAAATAATTAAAATTTTGAAGATGAGTTCAAGCTGTGTTCCTACCTAGATGTCTTGAGTTGAATTTCTACTCAATAGATATGACAATACAAAATTTCATCAGGGTAATTTGTATAAAGACTAGTTTGTAAGAAAAAAAGACATAGATGTCATTTTATAATCGGGACATACACAAGACCATGAGTATTCTTTAACTTCAGACTGCGAAGCTGGTGACAGACCGGCTTTGAGCAATGATGTAGGACAGGTATAGCAGGAAGCGGGAGGCTACAGCGGAACAGAGAAAGTGTGGCTAAGCCCAGGTGTAGACAGCCCTCTCCTCTCCGCGTGACAAGAATTGTGTTAAAAGAGTCATTCTGTCACTTCTGTGCTCGCGTAACAAGAGGGGACGGCCATCGCTGGATTTAAAAATGGGAAACGACAATAAGAATAGGGCTGATTCACCACTTTCAAATTTAGACGGGGATTTCAGCTGCCGGCTCTGCCCGCCATAATCCTCTGCAGCGGAGTGAGGAGAGCTGTGCGCTGGAAAAGGCACAAAGCTTAGCCAGTGCTCCTTGATCATTTTCAACACGAGGCTCAAATTAAAAAGTCATTTGCTCACCTGTCGAGAGCTTGGGGAGTAGGCGGGCCAATTTAAGCAACAAATGTAACGGCACAGAAGTTTAGCCGTTTTGGTAAGCCGCTCATTTGCAGTAATTAGAGCTTTGATGAATGAGAACATTTTTAAGCACTTGCGTTTCGTGCATGTTCAGTCATTTTGCAGAAATCTGTAGTTTTTAGGTACAAGAAGTAAGTTGCAGAAATGAACAAGAACCATTTTGACAACAGAGGGTTCTCTTGGGTGGGCACACTCAATCTCTGTCCCGCCACACGGAGCAGTGCTGTGGACAAACACTTTTTTTTTGGTTGCCTTTTATATAGATTATTTCTTTCATGTCCCTCACCTGGCTGTGTCTGTCTGTGTTTTGTTCTTATAAAAAGTAATATAACATATTAGGAGGTTTGTTTTCATTCCTACACCTCCCACAATCCTAAATTGTCTTGACTTTGTGTAGGAAGCCTGGTGCATGCAACCTGCAATTTAGCTGAGGAAGCGGCAGTGTCACCGTGGCTGGCCTGGACATTAGCGGGGTGAGCAGATGGGGAAGTGGTCACGTCTTGGGGGACCGATCATGGTGTCAGAAAGCACTTAGAGCCCCTCACCCTGACCCCTCTATAGCCCAAGCACAGCAGTCACCCCTGCTCCATAGCTGCTGCCGTCTCTTAACAGGGAAGAGCTCAAAAAAGTGCAATAGAGCGAATGTGTGAAGGCTGTCTTGCAATATGAGAGGGAAATACATCCAGTTATGCCATAAAAGCTCCAGAAATGTTTTTTTTTTTTTCTTCTTGTCCACGTCTCTACATGCAAACATGTGTACGTTCTATGAAAGGACTATTTGATGTGTAAAAGTGCTACTACTTTGGATTTGCGTCAGGGCTTTTAAAGTGGATATGGCATCACTCAACATTTTCCGTCAAACATTTCTGACATCTGCGTCACTTTCTGTTCACTTTGATCTCGCTGTTCACAAATATATGAAGCATGTTTATTTTGCCCTCCGCCTCATGACGCTTAATGAACTATTTTGAGGATTGGACACTTTGCAACTTTAAATTTCCCCACTGTGGGAAGAATAAAGGAATATCTTAACTTACCTCTAAGATGTTGGAAACTACTTAGAATGTAATGGATATATGACAAAATGATTGAAAGGAACTTAAAATTGGTTGCAATTTTGTATTCTACGATAAACTTATTATTCCTGAAAATTAGCGTCTAGAAAACTATGTAAAAACCTTCTCCCTCGGTCCAAATATCAGTCATTTGGATATGGGCTTAACTTAACTGTGGATACTAAACATGCATTCAAACAAAGATCAGGCGCCTGCTCTGTTGTATGTTCAGATGACAAAGAGAAAATCCATATTTACTTTAAGAGGCGTCCAGAACCTTGGCCACCACTGCGATCCGAATTGTTTTGTTATGCTTTTGGGATTAGTGAAAAAGCCTTGGATCTTTGAAATGCTAAACCTGCCTTTGGTGTATGTTTATAGGCATTTACTTTTTGACTGTGCACTCGAATGGAGAGTAGGGATTGAGCATCGTATAATGAAAAGCCTTAAGAAGTTTGAATATATGCCGTTGTGTTGGATTTTTTTTGCATTTACGCTTTTCTAACATTTGCTTCATCTGGTGGGATATTAGTTGAGTTTATCACCAAATGGCAGGCTGTATAACTAAGCTTTAAACAAATTGTCACATAAAATTAGACAAAAAGCTTGCCACTTTTTCCTTTCAGTTCAACCTGTACTTCATATTGAGGATGCAGTATTGTGGACTGTTCTCTCGATACAACCTTGCCTATTAATGTTGCTTTGGAACATTTTCATTCTAAGTTGTCAATGAACTAAAATTGTGTCGGTCAACTTAGCCACAGCCTGGTGAATGCTGGCATGTGTCCTTGAGCAAGACACTTTACCCCCTGCACCCTCAGTGTCTATGGACTGCTGTATTAATTTGTGACTGCTCCCTTCATGTGCTTGAGTGCCTTGAAAGGTAGAAAAGCGCAACATAAATTACGCCATTTACCAAAGCTGGAAAGTACTATTGAGCTCTGGAGTGGTTGGTTCAGGAAATTACTGTTTTTATCACATTTCTCCTCATGCCTCTTTGTATAGATGTAAATACATATTAATCTCTAAGATAAGTAAGTAATGTTTATTGATATAGTACATTTCACAGACCAAGGTCACCCAAAGCGCTTTACAATGTTCAGAGTTTAGATATTTTTCCTTTCTTTCCACACGGTTTAGATTTAGTCAGACGCACAGCTTAAAATGTTAAACTGTCAAAGAAGAGTACAACAACATTGTCAAAATATAACAATTTGTATACACTTTATTGACAGTTGTGTGGAAATGGGTTATCAAACTATCAATGGATTAACCTTTATCAATCAAAAGCAGCCTTTTATTTCTTCAATACGTATATGTGTAGTAGAAAGAGACTAGCTGACTTCTAATGTTTAGAACAGACTCTTGGAACCAGCAGAATACTCTCTGTAAGAGATGTTCTTTGGAGACTATTACACAAGCAGCTCTACTTTAAATTGTGTTTTGATAACCACACTATAAGGGGATATATACGACTGACATTTGCATAGTTGTTGTTTGAAATCCCAAGACAGACTGCAATTCCCAGCTGTGGAATACAATACTGTCTAATGTTTCGTCTGGGCTATGTTTCTGCCACAGTTAACTGGAGCCTGCGCTCATGCAGACTTGTCGTGTTTGCAAAAAGTCCTGTTCAAATATGGGCCTTTGCTTGCAGTGAGATGCCAGGGGAGAGGAAGTGAGAGTTCAGAGCGTCAACAGTCTATGCCTGACAAGTCATGAGGGACGCTTTTACAACACACTTTTAGATATGTGGGTTTCCCTCCTGGTTTTTTCAAACTACGCAGAATACAGAGAAACACTGCTGCAAGCCGAGTTCTGCTTGTCTTTCCTCTAGTCATCCTTGTTTTAAGAATCTACTTCCAAGTGACCCAATGCTGAGGTCATCAAACTTCGGCTGAAAAAAAAAGGATGTAGCTTCAAAACTTTTCATTCTGTCCACCCATCTGTGATGGAGGTTCTGAGAGACTCCCAGAGCATTAATAAGTGGACGTCCAGACATTCTGTAGGTGACCTGTAAGAAACATGTTAGTTTTTTTAATTTATTTTTTTACTGTATGGACTCTATTAATGTTCCCATTGTGACAGGTCATTAATGGCATAGTCGGGGTGTGCAACTACCTTTTTAACACTGCATTCTGTCATTTATAATTTGTCAGAAATTGAAGCCTGCAGTCAGCTCCTGATTTGAAGGATAACAATGGACAAAAATATGTCCTTTCCAGTTAGTGCAGAATTTGTTTGTAAGTCTGTTAGATAAAACAATATTTGTTCTCTTTGTGATGCTTAGACCTTGTAGTTTTGGCCTATGATTAACTACATGCGATAAGTGTCCTGAATAGAGAAATAAGACTTTTAAACCCACTCAGAATTTGTGTGATAAGTAAATCTTCTGTTTGACTTTTAGGAAGTAGAATGAGCATTTGTTTATCCTTGAAAACTACAAATTGAAAGCAGAAACCAAGCTTTCTGTAAAGAAATACACCAGGACTTTAAAAGCACATTTTTATGTTTATTTTTCATATTAAATTATATTTGAGTTTGAAGTACAGATCTGTCAGTCTTTTTATTGTTGACAACGTTTTAATTTTCTTTCAGTTGTAAGTTCAATCAACAAAAGCTCTGCAAGATTCAAGGGATTTGTGCTTTAAATCAATCGGGAACGCAAATCATATTAGTTTTTATTATGACAAAATAATAAACGAAATGAAATCAATGAGTTATCACAATGAAAAACACATTACCTTTTGTGATCATATCTCGAAACTAACACCACGCTTCATTTATTGCATGAAAAACTGATCAACTTGTAATTTCATGCTTTCCCCTTCCACCATGTCTGTTGCGTTGTTTCCCTGCATGTGCGATCGACCATTCACGCATTGATCGCTATTCCCTGACAAGTTCATATCATCAGAATTGACTGGAGCTGTGAATTGCGACTAACAGAAGCGGGTCGGCCTTCGCAAACTTTTACCCCTTGCCTGTTCGTGACGCTTCCGGGAGTTGTCAGTCTGCCTGGCCGCCTTGTCACTCACGATCCTCTTCCATCTTCTATCAATCTTTCCCCACCTCCTTCCATCTCATTCCACCCTCTCACTGTCGATCTATCATTTATCTGACTCTGCATGGCCTCCACCTGCTCTGCACTCCTCTCGAAAGTGCACACCGCTTGAACCATTTACCCCCCACCCGCATGGGCTGCTTTGTGGTGCGCAAAGAGATGGAGAGATAGATGGAAGGAGAGACTAGCTTAGAAAGGACAGCAAAACAAAAAAATCACACTATTTTGGGTTTGGGAATGGGGACACGAGCAGCTCTAAGGGATAAGAGAAATGTCATACGGGAAAAAACACACAACATATTCAACAGAAGCGTAATTGCATCTCTTAAAGTTTTGGCTGACCCCAGCGTGAATTAAGATTTGCGAAATGTCAAACAAAATGTATTATCGCAGGTTGTAAATGCTTTAGAAAGCGTTTAAAACTTGCTTCCTGCTTAGTAGGAATGGCTTCATGGAATGCGGATATGCTTTTTATAAGGCTCTGCAAATAATTGTTTTTAGTGGTGATTACATTTATTGTTCCAACCAATTAAAAATGTAATTGGAAAATGGAAAAAAATCTATCTAAAGCCCACCTGCGCTTGTTCTAGCCCTCAACATGTGGAGCTGGTCTCATCCATAGTGACTGCTTCAAATTAGGAATTCAATTATGACCCATTTAATTGCCACTGCAAATCAGGATTTTAGATATAAGTGAGTAGGTGCTTGTTCTTAGTTATACATCAAAAAATAGTTTCTGATGACACATTTTTAAAATGTGTATTCTATTTACCCTAAATGACGAGCTCCTCTTTAAATTAAATTATACTTGATTTTTCTTTGAGTGCGTCCTATTTTAATACATTTAAAGATGACGAATTTGCAGCTATTAACTTTCACCTCTTTTTGCAGTGCATTTGCCGTAGATGCCAAATATAAATTTACTAATCGTTACTATTCATATGAACAGTAGATAAACATAGTCTACAACACAACTTTTCATTTTTCAGAACGTGTACAACACAAATCCACGAGACAAAAAGACAATATTTGCCTAATTTACTGAAAAACCCCTTAATAATCTCTTGACAAATCAACATTGTAAATGATCAGAATTGAAGATGCAATTATGTTTCTGTCGAGCTTCACACTTCTACATCACAAACACGCCTTTCAATCTCTTAATTTCTCGCTACTTTTTATTCTGCCTTTATTTCCTTTTCTAAACTTTTTTCTCTCTTCCTTCTTGTCTCCCGCTTTCTTAGAGCCCACAGTGGACCCATCCAATGCCGGCGTGGTGGCGGGCGCAGTCATAGGCTCCCTCCTTGCCCTGCTATTGGTCGCCGCCCTGGTGGCCGTGCTGGTGACCCGCAGCCGCAGACAACAGCAGGGCTACCGCGCAAACGGGTCCGGCGACATGAAGACACGCATATTCGGTGGCGGCAAGAAGTCCGCCAAAAACGGCACAAACGGCGGCACGGGGACCGGAGTGGGCGGCGCCAACAACAACGGACCCATGTACGGCTACAACGAAAGCTCCTCTCACCACGGCGAGAAGAATAACCATCACCACCAGCCGCTTACCGTAGGGTCCACCACTCCGTCGGCTCAAGACATCCTCCTGAGCAACGAGCTGGATGACGCGGAGAGGAGAAAGTTCGACGAGTTGGAAGAGGATGAAAGGTACGACCATTTCGGAGGCGGCGGTGGGGCTCCCATCCTGCAGCTGCGCCCCCACAATCAGGAACACATCATGGGAGATTACCTCGACGACGATATGGAGTCCCAGCGCGACGGCTCCGTGATCTCGCGGACTGCCGTGTACGTTTAAGGCGTGAGCAAAGAAGATTACAGTGTGTCTTTTGAAGGATTTACGGCGCCTGGAAAGGAGAAAGTGAAATGTATCCACTTTTATTTTTACAATTGATTTTAAATAGCCTATTATTAATCACCGCAGTGCAGTCGGATTATGGACTGATTGAACTGGAGTGTGGCAAGATATTTTATTGGATCTCAGCTTAAATCTTCTCCCTTATTAAAAAGAAAACAATTGAACAGTGACGCATTTGTCTCCCACTGTTTCCACTCATCCTATTGCTAAGACTGGGCCCTATTCACACACTTGACTGTCAGACTAAAAGTGGAACTGCGGTGTAGGAGGTGGAGAATTGCATCACAATTCTGTATCTTCGCTTAAACCATGGATGTATATGTGTGTTGTGCGTTGTGGGAAGGCAGTCCTCCAAAGGGAAAAACCTTTTCTTTAGGTAACCATTTCACTGTCAAAGCTGATCAGTAGCTTGACACGCGCGCACAAACTCTTCAAGCGATATGAAACGGGGACACTCAATTTCAACACGTCTTCTCTACAAAGTGCAAATTCAGTCGGCGCTGTCTCCTAACTTCAGGAACACACTTGGCAAACTGTCAGTGAGTGCGTGGAATGACACAAAAACTGGGTTGACGTAAATTGAGCAGATTTGGGAAGTGTAAAGGTAAACTTTGGTGCAGAGAAGTTTTATAATCCAACAAAAACGAGGTGTGGTTGATGACTTGATAAGACGGGTGAAGCTATGACGAGAATCTTCAACCATATCCTTAATGTTAATGGGACAGTTTTCATCCTGATTTGCTTGAAAACTAAGACAGAATCAAGAAAATATTGGGCTATGTGCCTTGTTATTACCTTCAATTTTTCAGAGTCCCTCGAACAACAAAACGCTGTGCAACGTTTTGCTGTAATTTCAGATTTTCCCATGGTGCTGCAGCGTGTAATCGCCTGCTTTTTATTTCAAAAACGTCCCCAGATTGATACAGGGCAAATATCTTCAATGTTTACAAAGTTTCAGTTAAAGGAATGTAGCCTGATAAAATGTCCTACAGTTGAATGTGTGCTGCTTGTGTCTTAATCTATTAAAGGCGGACACACTGCTGCTGCACTAGTTTCAATTAAACATTTAGTGCAGATGTGAAGATGGTGAAGATTCAGTTTTAAACGCACTGGATTTCATCTTTCAAACGGGAAACTCAAATCAGGGACTTCTGTAAGGCTCGTCCGCTTTTTTTGATTAAGTATTGGTTGGTTGATTGACGCATCTTCGGACACAGTTGAGTCATATTAAATCAAAACACGTATTCATACACACAACTCCTTCTAAATTCATTACATCAAATAATGTCATTGCTGTTTACAATGTGTTTCTGCTGTTAAAGATTGCAAGGCCATGAGGTCGGAGGTTGTAGCGATAGGAGGAAGTATGGCTTATCCTCCTATCCCGCTCACTGTCTATCCAGAGTGGCACTGACAGGAGCTTGATTGGTAATGAGGCGTGAAACCGCTCGCTTAGCCCGGACCAACAGATTGCCACCACTTATCGTTTATGACGTCGCTTCCATCCTTCTATCATATCTCCTCGCTCACTCGCTCTCTTCTCCCTGTGGCCATTCCTCTCTATTCGCACCATATCGTTTACGGACATGTTGTGATTTATCCGGACCAGCGCTGGGGTCATGGCTACGAAGGGCGAGCAAGTATTTTACAACCCCCAATATGTCAAAAACCCCACTTACTCTATTCACATTCAGCAGTGTGCAGCGTCCAGCTCACGGTCAGCTCTGTAGCTTGAGAAATGCCGCCACCTTTTCCTCCCCCGCTTCAGGAAATGGCCCTGGTATAATGCATCAGCGCCGCACCTTGACCGCGTAGTAGAGAGATAGATTTTCAATGGCTGTGCATTACATTTCTTTCCATTAGCGGATGTTATTAAAGGTAGTAAATTGATCGGGAAGACGTATAAAGTTGCACGCGCGCTGGGACGGATGGGAGTCGTATTGACTAACAGACCAGCTTAGGCCCTTTACGGCCCAGCTTTAGGGCTGATTGTCTCTTGACTGTTAATTTATCCTCCTAACGAGCCACCGGAGAACCACTCTGGCAAACTACTCCTCCCCTTTGGCTTCCATACAGTACTCCGGCGGCCATTTTTGCACGGTGTACATTGAGGCCAAATCACTGAGGAGGAAGGCACACAATCGCAAATGCATTAAGCCAAGCAAAACCAATCATATATTTCCGGGCTTTTACTTAAATCCACATTTCAACCCAGTGGAATCTTGTGCAGACAATATTGAAGTGACGAGAAATCTTGATGTCTCCATTTAAAGGCTAAAAGTTCAACAGGTCAACATTGTGACCCACTCTAAGTGCACCAGTGCAATTCCAGGCTCCTTTCTCTCGATGTAATGCAAATAGACTGAAGCTATGGCTGCTTCTGAATGGTCACGTTATTTAGGAACAAAGCAGATGACATTTAAAATAATTAAAGGAAAAGTTGTGACAGAAATCTCCTACAATAAAGATTGAAACATTCAACAGCATTTATACACTGCTCAATGCAACTTGTTGGCTAACAATTGATATGTTTCTATTTTGTACGAACTTACTTCAAGGACATGCAACCATTGAAATTACAATGTATGACATTTTGTAATATTTGTAGCTGCAGCACAATGAATTGGTTTGCCCTTGCGAGGACTGCTAACCTACAGAAAAGAGCAGAAGATGCAGAAGACTCGAGTGAGATGGAATTTAAGTGATGTGATGTTTTAAAATGGGATTGTTGTTTTAATGGCCTTAGCTCATACAGACAAATGTAACTCCTGGGAAGGTTGGGTAAAAAAATAACACACTGGACAGTAGACGCAGTAGTCACAAATGTATTATTTTTGCACTTGTGCGTGTCGCTGTTACGGATTTCAATCTGCCGAAGGGGACAAGTGTCGTGTGTACATTTTGGTGTGAGGTATCCGTGTACTATATATGTAAGCATCTTTATTTTTCTTGTGGAAATGTGGATATTTATGACCAATGTAAATATCAAAAATGGGGGCAGGGACTTGTTTAACTTAGACGGGGTAACGTGAAATGTCTTAAGAATGTAATTTGATCTGCCATTTCCTTTTGTGGTTGGTTTGTCTTTACCAAACCATTTTTAAGAGTCAATGTTTTAATGGACTTTTAACACAGTAAAATGTTTTTTATTTTCTCTTTTAACTGAAATACTCGTACAACGCCGATAGAACATATCCTCAAGAGATGAGCAAATTATGACAAAAAATACAACTACTACTTTGTTTCGGGAGAACCACCACGTTGATGGCATTGTCTCCAGCCTTGATCACCATCCGTTCCACCTTTCGCTCAGCCTCTGTCAGACTGAGTGAATGACGAGTGTATTTAACCAATCGCAAAGAAGTCAGGACGAAGTTGAAATCGGGATAGATTCAAATTAAAACTGTGGACTCAAAGAAGAATGTGGCATGTGACATATCCAACCAAAACTGACTAGATTTAAGAATCTTACACTGCCATTTACAGTCATAGCTTGTCCACAATGATAGTTTTGGACTTATGTGTTTTCAAAAACTGTACACTCACTGCAGCATATATCCTGGAGAATGCAGTGAAATCTTGTTTTTTCTTTCCCATGCCTCTCCCACGCGCTTCACTCACTCTCATTATGCTTACTCCCACAACCAAACTGCGCACAAGACACCTCATACCTGACAACTTTGCCATCTTCTGACATAAACCCACACACTTGCTCCGGCTCCGCACATGGCAAAACACGCTCACGACTAAAACCGTTATTCAACCGTTTTTTGTCAATATAATGTGATGTAATGGGGGTTTATATCACAAACATACCCAAAAAAGGCCCCCCAATATCAGAGGCTTTTTAATAATAGTTTTTTCCCCGACGTTTATCCTTTCTACGCGGGAAATCGAGCTTTCATGAAAATGCCACAGTGCTGACCTCCACCCACCCTCAGGTCAGCATTCAAAGCTTTTAGCGACTTGCAACTTCCTACTCGTGTCCCAGAAATTGTTGTTTTTGACTTTTTTTGACCCCCCTCCCTGCGTTCCTTCCTTCTCTTTATTCTCAATCTGGGGACGCAAACTCCACACTCCCACACAAGACATAGACACTGTCGCCTGTCCAACCCCCCCCACCATTCCCTAAAACCTGCTTTTATAGCAATTTTCAACATCAAAGTACTGGCACTAGTAGAGGCTAGACAATCTATTGGTGGTATTTTATTTTTTTCCTCAAATCACTCACAACTGCTTAGAACTCAACCCCAGTTTGAAAAGAAGTTGGGACACTTGAAAAGCAGTGCATTGATTTTCAAACGGCCGATCAAGCAAAAACGCATCGTAATCTTGAGGGAGTAGAAACCCACAAGGACACATATTATGCATTATTTTTGTATTTCGAGTTTTAGAACTTGGGATAAGAGTGAATAAACACAAACTGTTCCTTTGGGTTGCTTAGTCACACTCTGAAGTTTGACGGAATGTGCACTGCAATCTGCAATGTGAGGAGGATTAATGAACTAAAAACAGCAGAAATGATGAAGTTTTGCATAATATGTGTCAAAGCATTCTTTGTTGGCCATGCTTTTTTTTTATAATTATGTCACTGGCATCACATTCAGCTCCTGGAACGCTTTGTAAATTAATACATAGTTTTATTTTAATTTGCCCTATTTTTTTTATCCCACAAATCGCAGCACACAAAATCAAAGCCTTAACATCTCACTGCGTTCAAAGACATACTCCTTTCTGTGTACATAGTATAAATATATAAATATGTAGCCGCGAAAAGAATTACTAATTTATGGCGTCACGTCTGTGTATTTTTCAGTGACGGCAAAAAACGCATGAAGGATTTATATTTTTGGTTTTTCATTTCCGGATTCGCCTCTTTTGTTGTTTTGCAGTGCTTTATAATTTATGTTACCGAGTGCTTTATTCTTGACTGCTGCGCTGTGATTGATGCCAATTCTTTTTTTTCCCTTTTTTTTTGAACACTATATTTTGGGGACAACATGTAATTGTGAACAAAGTGGCAATTAAATCACTCTTGTCTTGTATAGGTGAAAAATTTCATTTAAATGGTAAAAGGTCCGCCATTTGTTCATCTCCATGGTGATGTAATTGCTCAGCTTCTAGTATACCACTCACATGTACAGATCATTTTAATTTCACTAATTCTAAGAAGCCGGTTCCAGTTAAATATATCCCAAGGCTTTAATTGACTCAAGTCATATGTGACCCTGTTATTTTCATTGAGCTTTCGTCTGCTTCTTTCTCCACAAATATACACTGTCCTAAGAAACAAGTCAACTATTTAATTAAAAGACAACGTGAATGAATGAAACACTGCAGCTGTGTTTCCTAGCACATGGTTGAAAATCAATCGACTCAATACATTGGCGCCAGACCAGTCGACCACTCTTGTCCTTGTACAACTGGCCAAAGAGTAATCGATGCAAACGGGATGTTGAGTAGGATTCAGTGATGCCTGTATGCAGCATTATGCTAAAAACGTTGACTGCTGTCCTTGCTTATACAATTGTTTGGCTTCAATTTTGGTTAGTGACACCTCATTTACCTTGAGCAGTTGGTTATCAGACATTATAAATTTACCACATTACTCACACACTCCAACTCAAAGAAGTTTGTGGCATTTGTGAGGAAACATCCAAATTCGTCTCCCAAGCGGCTACATGTCTGCTCCCTGTTTGCTGTCAGCCATAATGGGACTTTTACATGTAGCCAGCCAGTAGCCATGGTCTGTGCTAACTCAATTTGGGAAAGTCGATCCACATCTCCATTGTGACATCAATAAAGTTTTATCTTATTGCCTCGTGCCAGTTTGAATGCATTTCAACCATCTGTTTAAATTGGCAAAAAATCCACTCATGCAGTTTTTTTTCCCCTGACGTCAATATTAAAGCTCTTACAGTAAAAGGATTAAACTTTGTATTTTCCATGTAGTAATAGCAGTAGTTGGCAAGTTCAACATTCTCCAGCATATCAACAGGTGGCGGACCCTTATAAACCAGAAGGATAAATGTGTTGTTGGAAAACGCTTTGTAAATACAGCCATAGATAAATATATACAACAATCTACCACTTTGTATGCTTGTTGCCATCGGTCAATGTCATCCCTAAACTACAGTGTTACCTTTTTATTTTCCCTCGGTCAAAAACAAAGAACTGTACACCCCCAGATGTGCTTTTTTTAAATTGCTCTGTGTAAAAGTTGTATTTTTTTGTACTTTTTAATTTTGTCTTATTGAGAAAAAAAAACAATACAAAAAGAATGGTAATTGTTATCACCATTTGTCATGTCTTTTTATTTGTATTCTGTTGCTATTAAAGACTTCTTGATTTTTGAACTATGGCCTGTTCTGCTTGCAGTTCCTTTCATCAGTCTCCGCAGACACTCGGGGATGACTGAAGATGTGGGTCGAAGCAAAACGGGGCTCATTGATCGCCGCTGATTAGATTTATAGATTAATTGATCGCGTTATGAAGTGGCCTGTGCGTCTCCTGTCAACCATCGTTCAGTCCGCAGAGAAATCGCTCAGATTTTTTTTCATATTTTATTATTTCCCCCCCCCCCCCCTTCGGTCCCGTCAACTCATTTCCTGCCAGCGCCGTTTGTCTCATTTCGTCTATGATAAATCTGTGTGTGTCAACAACGGTGTGATAACAGGCTTACGGAGGCCAGCGTTGGGAATAGGAGAAGCAATTTTGTGGATTACAATTGTCCCGTACATAAGCTCCTCCCCTTTAATGCTTGTCAATATGCAGCGGTAAACACTGAAACTGCCTTGCGAACAGCCACTGTGCTTGCTGTTGGTCTGTTTGTTCCAATAAGTTTTATCTGAAATCATGGAAATTGGCTAGAGGCGTACACACAGTGGCCTGGAAGGTTCAACGAATTATAAAAGGCAAGAATAGTCGTAAAAGCTGCGAGGCAAATGGAAATGTAATGGAATTGTAATGTAATCCGGATCGAGCTTGTGTTTAAGGGGTGGCGAGCTGCGAAAGAGTGAAGTAAGCCAGGAGGTTGTGGGCTTCGATCTGCAGGCTGACGCTGTCGTTTATATTTGGGGTGATTTGCATTTATTGTTTACTGCTTAAGAAAAGTTGCTTATATGAATGAATTGGAACACACTTTTTGCTCATAGTGACAAGATGGTTTTCTGACTGAGCTGGGCCCTTTAGTATGGAGTGAGCAGGTTTCCTTTAGTTGCCTATGCATGTCCCCTGCATCCTCCAGCAAACGGTCTCTTCAAAGGGAATATTTCATGGGGTAGATTATTCCTTTAATAGTTTCTTCAACCATTTGGTAGATCAAATTTTGAGTAAATGTATCTATTTTAAGCATGCTTGGAACTGAAATCTACTTATTTGGGGCATCTCACTTGATTTTAGGGACTTTTACTTTCAAACTGAATCTCAATCGTCCAAAAAAACCCTGTTATGTTCTGTCCTACATCTTAGAAAATCCCCCCAAAAATTGCATCGCTTTCTTCAAGGAATTAATGTTAAAGGGTTAAATCAATATTCATATTCATGTCGAGATATTAATTCCAGGACCAGGTCAATATCAGTATCTGTACATTACAATATAACTATTGGTTTGGCGAAGGCCAAGCATTTTCCTGAAGAAAACATATGGTTTTGTCATTGGCTACAGCTGTCAAGTTTTTTACATTACAATTGACTTTGGTATAACTTGGGTTGGAAATCAGGTGTATGATGCAGATGTACTATAAAGTGTCTATCTGTAGTCCCTGGTTACAAGAATAAACTTGAACGTGCACTCGGAGTGTGCATACCCCGCCAAGGGCACAGTATGTCTTACTACTATCTCATTTCAGTGGAATGCCACCTACAGACACAGACTGAAGTGATAACGATACCCTTTGGCTAAGTAAATATAAATAAAAATGCAATGAGAACAATCTAATTATACACTGAGGCTAACCCATGTACACAAACAAACAGCCTCACCTATGGACAATACACCCACATTCACTCAGAAATAACACAATTAAGTCAACATTAAAATACACAATTATGTTTGCTAACTCATTTAGCGTTCTGAAGACTGATTTAATTGTTACAAATTCCAAATGAACTACAGTCCATAAGCGACCACAGACTAGACCAAAGCTCGTCTAATTTACCCACCAGAGATGAACCGTGTCACTTTGCGGTCTCCCTCGGAATGTATAAAGGAATTTACGAGGCTCGCTGTAGCTCCCGTACACTAACAACAAAAGCACACACATTATACATTTATCATTGTAATACATTTTAATATAAGTATACTTAAGTGGTAGTTTCTTTAATCAAGGCATATTCTGCCTTAGTTAGCACAGAAATTATAACTGACCCAACCTCCTTTTAGGCAGGAGAAGAAAAAATACTTCCACCTAATAACTATATTTTTTTGCAATTTGATAATAATTACAATGATACAAAGCTTCAAATCCCATTTTGCATTTGTTTTATTTCAACTACTGTAGCCCAAGAGCAAGATGTTGCTGTATGTTCAAAAGGCTTTGGAGGACATTGCACAAAGAAATGTTCTTGTTGAAAATGGCGCTAATTAGAAAAACAAAATATCCATCTAATAAAGCACGATGAGTCTCCTCTGAAATTTAATCCAATAAATTAATATCACAGTCTGTTCTTTGACAAGGAACAAGTTCAGGCAAAATGAAACTTCCTTTCACATGGGTGTGGTTCTCGAAAGTGGTTCTTGAAATTACTGATTACTTACTACAACTTAAATGATCCCAATGTCCTGACTGTTTAAGAGTGGTAACAGGTATCTGTGCAAGTACCAGGAACTAACCAAAGAAGCTTAAAGATGGGGTACCAAACTTTAAACCACAAGAATTCAACTACAGTATGTACTTGTTTATGAATAGAAAAGTGAAATGGAGAGGTTTGCCCTCACTCGGGCAGATTCTCTAACAATAAAGATATAGACTGCATTCTGTGACTGATCTGTTCACAACATGACTTTCTCTGTTGGAATAAACAAAGTGTATTTTGTATGGTGAAGTGAGTGCATTGTTTGAGATTTTGTTCAAAATAGGATTTTTTTTTTTTTCATTTGGAGAAAAGGAAGTGCTCAGTCTCACAAATTGTAAAAGGCTCCTTGCTGATCTGAGAAATCAATGTTGGTACTTTAATCGTTATATCAACTTTATATTTCATCAGATCTCATCGATTCTATAATGGACATAAGTGGAAAGCATTATTTCTACCATTTCTAGAACTTTGCATTCTTCCAACAGGGAGAATGCAGAGTTATAGAAAGCGTGGAGTTGTGCTTTATTTGCTTTAGTAACTTCAGAATTGTTCTCCATATTTAGTTTTTGTACACAAAACTTTGAGTCACATTACTGTATAGCACTACACTTGAGTCATTTTTGGCGCATTTTCCCACTTCTGCAAAAGCTCTATTTGATTACCGGGTCTGTTGAGAAGTTTCATAGACACGGAGGAAGATAAGATTTGGCACAAGAGCTGCGCGGCTAAAGGCCCAGTGCCAAAATGAAATGTATGTGCTTGGAGGAATTAGAATTAGATGCCAGACAAAGTTACTCAGGCTTCAGGTTTCTGTAGTCATACTGTAGGAATGTTAGTTAGAAATGTAATGATTTTTCCAATGTAACGTTGCAAGCAGGTTCAATCATCTCAAATAACGTGATGCCATTTACACTTAAAGATCTAATAATCAATATACTCAGTTTAAACACATTTGCCTTTCCCTGTAGTATTGCCAATGAGGTTAGCATATTGCAGGCGTATTGTAATGTGTAATTTTGCACTAATAAATAATACAGCTATTGCTCCTGAAATAGGATTTAACAAGCTTTTCTCCTGGCTTTGTTGCTGGCTCTATTGTCCTATTTTCAACCAAATATAGGAGAACATGTCGTTTATGACGCCCTTATATTATTATTTTCAGTAGTATAGCAAGAATATCTGCCTCTAATCTCCATTCAACACTGGTCTCATGGATATTGTCACGCCATTTGAAACTCCTAATCTACAGTAGAAATTACAACTTTCTTTCCTGTTTTCCCTGTATGCAAAAACAAGATGTTGAAGTGATTTCAACATACAGTAAGCAGGATAAGTTACAGCAAAATATAAGTTGTATTTAGATCTGTTATTGCCATATTCACAGGAGAGTAAATGTATTATAGCATGTTTCCACAGATGGTCACCTTCACATGGCCACAAGTTTTTTTTGTTGAGGTAGAGTTCAGTGTGTGTGTGTGAGTGGAATGTGCTGCTCAAAGGCTGCATTGTTTGAAGTGTGTGAAGAGCAAATCTAGTTCAGTCAAACTTTAACCCACAAGGCTTTGGGAGGTTCCCGCATGTGTGTCAGTGCACTGGTATGTCCCCCAAACTCCCTTCACCCATCTGCCCACCACTCTGTCCTCCGTAGCAGTATGGTTGAGGTGGTACTATACGCCCATTTTAGTGGACTCTTTTCACACATGTACTGAACTTGAAATATTTATCATTTCTGCAGTCCCCCGAGCCAAATATACAATACATAGAAAAGCATATTTTTTTCTATACAGAATTTTTTTGGACACTCAAAGACGCTTCACATTCTTTATTCCACACGCACTCTGTCCATGGTGGTGAAACTATTACTGTAGCACTAGCCAGCCAATAAGCTGGGTTTCTCTGTGGTCTCCCATCACAGTCCTGACCAGCCCATCCATCCATTCATCCATTTTCTTCCGTTGCCGGGTCGCGGGGGCAGCAGTCTAAACAGAGACGCCCACACTTCCCTATCCACACACACTTACTTATGTGTGTGTGGATAGGCGTTCCCAGGCTAGCTGAGAGATTTAGTCCCTCCAGCGTGGGTCTTCCCCGAGGCCTCCTTCCGGTGGGACGTGCCTGGAACACCTCCCCAGGGAGGCGTCCAGGAGGTATCCGGAACAGATGCCCGAGCCACCTCAACTGGTTCCTCTCGACGTCTCTATCTCTTAGGGAGCACCCAGCCACTCTGCGGAGGAAGCTCATTTCGACCACTTGTATGTCGCGATCTCGTTCTGACCAGCCCATGTTTTCTGAAATCAGGTGTTCAAAGACATGGCCTATCATCATCAGAACTAAATTCACGTCTTGCAAATATTTGCAAGACGTGCATATTTGTTATCCCCTGAAGCTGGGGTGCCACCTCCATTAGAAAATGTTTTCTTTGTCACAAATAGGTTTGGAAAAGTAAAATATTATTTTGCAGACTTGTACGAGTCACTATTTGATGCTGTGGGTTGAGAGCTGGGTTTTGACTTTTCTGTCTTAAAAGGCTGATCTGAAGGTGGTTCAGAGGCAAAACCTTGCATGCATTTTGAAACTAGTGATTGAACCAAACATTTTCAGAGCTAGGGATGAGTTTGATGAGAATGTTTTACATAGTTATACAAATACTGTGGTTTAAACGTTATGAAGGAGTAGCAGGAAAAAAAGTGTGCGCTATGCTGAGTATGCCAACCAGATTAGATATTTACAATGTAATTTCATACCTCAATGAGTGTCTTCATTGACTTCAGGATACCCAAATAGATCAGATGTTTATCAGGTTTTTAAACCTAGGTAATTTCTACCAACAAACCCAATTTCCCCAAAACCTCTCTGGGAACGCTTTTAGGATACAGTCAGCAAAGCCAGACACATCTCCTAACCTGTTACCATGATAGTACTCAGACTATCTATGATTTGGTCTGTTGCGTGTAAATTGCTTTAATAGTAATCCATCGGATATGTGATGTTGCTTATCTGTTTTTTTTCCTTAATCAATTACAAATCCAACGTTTTCACACGGACACTGAATACAATACATCTTGTAACACCGCTGTTGCACTGATTGATTTTTTTGGCCTGTGTGCAGAGGTTTGTCCGACCATTTTGTGAAGACAAATTGAGTTTATGTAGTGCACAGTTTGAATTCTATGAACATGCAACCACACTGAATGATAAATATCTTGTTGTTTTGTGCATAAACGATGTGTATGCTTACCAAGAAAAGGGATGGATCAGTGAAGCAAATGATACAACCACTTGACCATTCAGCCACTTGAACATTTTGTGTCTCAGCAGAAGACGTGTGTTATTGTTAGCAACACAACCACAGTGGGCTGGGGTGCACATGGTTTTACCAAAGCAACATACGGAAGCTCCCCTAAGCATGTGCCACGTCGCCTCTGAAGTTTGCTTTGACCTTACAAAAACATCCAGTGGAAAAATACTGACTTCTGAATACTGTTGTAATGACAAGCTAAGTTTTAAAATAATTGTTCCCAGTTTCCTTCAGATTTTTAATTAACTATATGGCATACCTTTATCTTTCAAGCCAGAAACCTACATACAAATACAAAAAAAGAGTGGATATCTGCACTCAGCTGCTGCTTTCATGAGCCATGTTGGTGTCACATTTGATTAGACCCTTTAGAAAACCTTAAGTGGTGGCAGAAAAGCAACACGTTTATTAAAATTGCGAATGTTAATATTGAACCGAAGTGCGAACATTAATGAGCATATCATTGATACTCCAACTGTATCCAAGCAACGTTTACAGTATATCTAGTTCCTTTCATATGACGCCAAAATAGTTCATGTGTAGAATGAATAAATAATAAGGGAGACACAAGTGTAGCCACAGTTGCCCTGGGGTAGACTGACTGAAGTAACATTTACATCGGCCCATCTGACCAGCATCAATCATTCTCCAAGGCTCATACTACAATGTGGGTGAAATGTCTTGTTTACAGCACAACTATAGTTTAGCATAGTTTATACCCTCAGTCGTCCCATTGTGGCACCTTTCTACTGAGTAAACCAGGCCTTTGCACTGATCCGGTTCTGGGATATTTGAAAAGCACCTAAAATGCATAGTGATTTAAATAGTCAAAAATGTCTCAAATTTGGGAACCTTTATCTTAATTTGAGCACATGTTGATTTGCCTTAAAACAAGATTTGACAATGGGACAAGCAGCATTCTCTTGTTTTATAAAGATAGAAGAAATGTCTCTCTTGGAATGAGAAAATAAAGCAACAGCTCTTGAAATAAGACAAAATGGCATGTCCCATTGGTGAATCTTGTCAGAATTAACTCAAAACAAGAAAAAACGTATAAATTGTTTATCATTTTTTGCAGTGAATAGGCCACAACTTCCACAATTTCAGACCTGCTGTTGTTGTGAAAAATCCATAACATGTACGGTTGGCATGACTTTAAAATTTTCGTTTCTACAATGAAATGCAATACATACCAACACTACAGAGCTACAATCTGCTTACAGCACAACTGTTAATACACACTGTCCCATCCAAATAAACAAATTCATAAATATATAATACATTGTTAACACGTCTATGTTCTGGGCAGTCTGTTCATAGCGGTGTTTTCCCCTATATCCTGCCGCTCTCTCCTCGCTCCTCTGCTGTCATGTATTTGTGTGTGTCATCCTGGCTCCTTGTCACAGTTCATTTTTGTTGCTTCTTCTGTCACTGTGCAGCTATTTACTGCGAGTCCTGCCCACCATCTGGCCCCTCTAATTGCTTTGGATTCAAAGCTGGCAGGATCGCGCGCTTCTCCACACGTGCGCTTTCGGGAGCCCACTCAGAAACTCGGTCGTGATTCTTCTGCTGTCCATAGTGCAATATAAAAGACTTGGAAATGCTTTTAAGCTGTGGCAATGCTGTACAGATAAAAGGCTATGACGGACTTAAAGTGGCTTATTGGAGTCCCTGCTTGGGCAATGGGGGTTACTTTCTGACCCCAGAGACATTTTTAGCAGTTCTTAGTTCTTCTTTATAGATTGCTAGACATATTTTTATTAAGTTTCTCTTGTACTAATGGGAAGTTGGATGATGTCAACATCCTGCATTTACTTCTGATGTGTCTGTGTGCTTCACTTTTGTTTCCAATATCTCTCTTGATGTTGTGAAGTTATGGCTAATGGTTGAAACATATTATACTCCCAGAGATAACAAATATATAGATATATAATGACCTAATTTAAACTTCATAGCTTCAGCGAGCCTCAAGTCAAAATATAATACAAATGTTGCAAATATTTGTGCCTTAGGCTTAAAAGATAAAAATAATACTTTTAGACCAGGACCGTGAGTTGGTAAGGCTTTTCCTGGAAGGCCTTACCAACTGAGGCAGTGACCCTCTGTGTCAGACCTGGGAGCAAACGGTAACTGGGATCTGAAGCCAAAGTGACAGCCGCTCAAAGAAGCACTGTGGCTGAGAAAGACCCCTGGACTGCCCTGGGGCGACTGCGCACACGCATCAGAGTGTGACCGAGCAGATCGTAAAGTCCCACGGCAAAAGGAGCGAGTTTCACTCCGCTGGTGGACACGCAGTGAGCTGATGTAGAGAAAGGTGGAGCTGATGGAGGAGTATACTGAGACCAATGGTGTAGGTTTGGTTCCAATCTTGGTGGGGACATTCACTACGACCTGAGTCTACACCCATTGACACGGGGTCCAGAGTTTCTCCCCCAGAATTTGTTGTGTAATCACACACTATATTTGCAATAGTGTGTTGCCTTCTATACTAAACTCAGCTGTAGACTGAATGAAAAGCAGTTAAGGATTTTTTCTAATAGTTAAAACAAAATCAATTGGATCAGAGCTTCTGAGTTTTGTGTTGCGTTCATTCTATACTGACTTAAACCTAATCCAAATCTACATAATAGCCCTCACCTGAGGCTCTAACAGTTCAGGAACTGCTCTCGATACTTGAAATAAATCATGCTCTGATCTTTCAATTTCCTATAATAAATAAAAACAGAGGAGAAAATATTGAATTAGAATCTACAGTGAGTAGCTCACTACATTGTTTGACATATACAATCAATCTCTAAAAACAATTCATAGTCCCATGCATACCTACAAAATTCCAACCTCGCCTGATGCACTGAAGGGCCTGTTGCTTCTACCTCAACATTCCCTATATTGTTCTCTTTTGTTGGTTGAGTTTCCTATGTATGTTAACAGAAGATTAATCATCACAATTCATAATTTGCTATTACTTGTGCTTTCTCTTACTTACTTTCCAACTGTTAAAAAAGCTCCTGATATCTTATCTTTTTTTGTGGAGGTGGCATTTTTTCTAAATTATATAAGAAGGTATAGACAATCAAAAACAGACATTCATATACATGAACTGCAGAATCATTTATATAACTTGGCCAATGTCAAAAGTTACATAGTATTTCTCAATACAATGAGTTAACAAGAGTTTGGCAATAAGTAACAGTGTGGATTTTTCTATATTTTCTTTTTTATTTATTCCACTCACAACCCAAAAAGGCAAGTAATGACTCACAGGGCTCTTAAGTATGCAAAATAAAAACTTAAATGACCTGTTGTGGTGTGTTTTGCGCACAACCAGCATGCATCGTTAACGCAATGGAAAATTTAGGTATCCGAGCTTTAATTTCGGGAGCGCTGGTTGCGCTTTGGGAAGAGTCAGGGGAGAGACATGTCAGAGACACAGGGGAGAAACGGGGGAGATACGAGGGAGACCCGCACTTGCAACATGGTTCTGTCTGCATATGGTCCGAGCTCGGTACCATGTTAGAGCTGTGCTTTCACTGAGCGCCGCGGCTGTCATTACAAAGCGGCAGCAGTTGCACCAGGACGTGCTGTCACACATTTCACAGAAATTACATTATCAGCAGATAAGGGTTGTAAATCGTGGATCCGTGGAATATTTTCATCCCTAGTTTATCCTGATTCACACAACACACCCACTTATACATTTTGGATAGTAAGAGCACAATAAGTATTTTTTCAGCCTTTCAACCAACCTGTTTCTTTATTGGAGCCAGTTCTGTTCTGTCTCTGTGCCGTGTGAGCTCCTCGGAACATTAAACAGTGCGCTGACAGATTAGAAATAACGTAAGTACTTTGAATGGTAATAGATCTACATTACTTTCCTCTGATTACTCACGTGCTACAACGCTCAGGGAACAAAAAAAACACTTGCTTCACGCTGGCTAACTTTTAAAAATTAAACAGTTGCTCAGTGCTTCAGTTTGGCGCTGAAGAAGACAGCCAATCACTGCAGAGAACGGAACGGGTCACGTGCTGCTGCTGCTGCTGTTGCTCTGGAGGTGAGGAGGAGGCGCGACGTGTGCACAAAAGGAAGACATGTGTCCCGGACCGTCCGGGTCACGGGACATCATGTCATTTTGGTGGGGACTTTTTAGTCCTCACCAAATATTGGTGGGGACATGTCCCCATGGTCCCCACGCAAACCTACGCCCTTGACTGAGACTATTCTGATATATGGTTCTAACTTCATCGAAGAAAGGTGCCCTTAACACCTAGAGAAAGCTATACATTGCTGCTTGAAAAAAACAACATCCTTATAACTTAAACTTATCTGTTTAGTGAGAAAAGTTACTTAAAGACAGTGATTCCAATAGCTATTAATTTCAATACCTTTCAATTAGATGACCAAATCTCTAGTTAGAGTAGTTTTAGACTTTTATTTTTTAAATCTGTAATTTTAAGAACTACAAAGTTATTAAACAACTTTCGATGTGATTTTGGGGTGTGAAAGCAACTGTTTAATGAGCCTATGTTGCTGCTTTAAAATGATTGTTTCTCCCCTAAGCATCCTGGACCTATTTGAAAACTTGTAACCAGAGTATTCTTCAAACATGCATGCACCAAAAAAATCAACAGCAGAATAAATACAGAATTCAGAACACTCTATCAGTGAAATAATAACTTGCATGTAACAAACAAAACATGTAAACAGACCATAGAATGAATGTAGTGCTTCCTCCCCAAAGTGCGAGAGATGATAGTTATTCTATTTGTAAGGATAGCACTGTCCTTTGGGAGGGCCCACTGACCTGCTTTACAGAACGCCCACATCCTTTTCAAATGGACTGTAGAAGACATACAAGTTATACATTGACATCAGTCTTTAACTAAAAGGGCTAACATAGACTATTTAAAACAAAAGTGACAACAATCTGTTCCATAAATTTAGAAGAAAATAATTTCTCTTGTCTGAAACACACCAGTACTGGACATTCCTTTGGGCTTTTGAATGTTTTGTTGCCAGAGACTTTAATTAAAAGCATGTTCTCTGGCTGTGTGTGTCACTTTACACAGAGGAGTTGGACAAAGGAGAGAAAAATGATTGGATTGGAAATGATTTTGTTTTATACTGTGTAAAGATAAGTTTGGTTTTGTCTTACACACTTACGAATGTGTAAGGTGAAGGTGCAGTCTGCAACTTTTGTGGCACCTTTAATTACGATGTATTAATAGTTCCTTTACAGCTGACATTTTGGCATTTTCGTCAACTAAAGTTAATTTTAAAAAGTAAATGATGGAATAACAGTTTTCAGAAGGTCTTGAAATAATATGTTGTGGAATGTGGACTATACGTGCTTGTCAAAGATCTCAGAACCTACGCAGTGCAATGCCTGGTTTGTACTGAGCCTGCAAAGTGCTAAAGTATAGTCGTGTCCTTGAGCAAGTCACTCCACCTGACTTGCTCTGGTCTAGTATGGACCTGGAATGTGAGAGAAGGATTGATGCTGGTCAGATGTGTCGATGCAAATGTATGTATACTTCAGTGAGTCTTCCTCGGGGCAGCTGTGGCTACACTAGTGGCTTATTATTGTGGAGTGAATGAAAAATGAACTGTGATGACTCAGTCTTTAAATGTTGCTTAGATATGACATCTTAGTCAAGCACTAGGCCCATGATATCCTCATTCATGTGCGCTCACACGGTTCAATATTGACGCACGCAATTAAACATAGGTTTTCTAAGAGTTCTTGGCTGTGTCCAATCAAATGTGAGACTAACATGGCTCATGAAAGCGGGTGCTTAGGGCACAGATGCATAATTATTGTACAATAGGGTTCTGGCTGTTAAGGTAAGGTACATCGTGAAGTTGTGTATAATCGTCTTGCTCATACGAGATTTGAGGAAAACTTGGCAAATTATGTCTGGATCTTTTGTGCAATTAACAGTTTTAACAGTCACACTGTATACATGACTGTATTCTGCATACAACCACCTGCAGAAGTCAGATTATCCACAAACACAAGAAAGGAAACCGAACATGGCAGTATTGGTCCATAAGGGGCAGATGTCCAAGGCTTAAAAAAAATCCATAAACGATTATAAAACCCTGTGAGGACTGCAAAACTCTGGTCGTGTCGCCTATGCTGAAACCTTAAATCATTCCATCCTTGTTCTTGACATTTGAAACATACAAGATAGACCAAAATAAGGAAGTAGAAGTGACCACATCTGTAATGGTCTAAATATGTAGTAGTGTGCCAAGGGTGTAATAAGTATCACAATTATAGCAGGCAGAAGTGTGTTATCTCTTCTTTAAAAAGGGTCGGTCTCCCTTTAACCTGGTCCACCCCCTGGTTTAATAAATCCCAGTGCGGGTAATGAGAGAGCGGCCTGTGCTCTGTGTCCTGACCTGGGCCTTCATTGGACCAGAGGCACTGCACACCTCTGCCCTCTATTAGGAAAGAAGCAACAGCAAAGGTTAATATTGGCCTTCACGTTTACAGTAACTGCTTTCTTATTCAATACAACAAACGCTTCACAGGTGACACGTCTTTTGCCAAGGGGGTGAGGTTAGTTGTTTAATCTTTGTGAATTTGAAAGAAGGCGTATGCTTTTGTGGGTATATTTAAAACTAAAGCAATAAAATATATTGTTTTTATCGCTCAGACCAAAAGTTTAATTATAACATTTCTGAAAACACTGTAAATATTAATGAAGAAATTTTATATTTCAACAAATATTTTGTATCATTTGACAGCCGTAAAATCAGATTTGTACAGTTGTGATTACAACAACCTGTTGCTTTATATCTTTGTTTACAAAAACGGACTAAATGAAAAGTTATTCAAATATCTGTTCAATTTAACCTTCTCTTTTTATCTTGGAAACAACCTGGCTTTCTCATCCTTTCAAAAACAGTCCTTCAAGCAGATATTCATAAATCATAAAAAATGAAAAACCTGCTTCTTGGAATGTATCGTATTGAATGAAGACTTATTCAAGCAGACGGCTCTTACAATCCCTGCTCAGGGCCCTGTTTCAAACCATTTAAAATCCAAACAATATTGTATTGAATATACATGCTTTATTTAGAAGCATCAAGATGTATAATTTAATTAATTCAAGTTTTTGACTCCTTTTGCCCGATGTCATGACATCCATGCTGATGTTGAAGAATTAATCAGAGAATAAATCAACATTTGTGCCATGTGATAGCCGTACCCAAAAGCTTAGGTTCATCTCTGACAGGTAGACGGCCTGTGTTTAGTGAAAGGTATAATTAGTTGATTTAAAAGAAGACCAAAGCGCTATTACTGACTAATATATTCTTGGGAAAGGGCTACTATCTCCATGTGAAACTAATAGCCTCTTTTTACTTTTTGATTGTAATTAATAAAAACGAGCAGGTTAGCAGGGGAAGAGCCATTGCAGAACCGTCTATAATCTATTACCAAACTACCTCTTACCAAGACTTGAACTCAAACTCCCACTGTTTGTAATCCTGCTTTGTCAACATGGTTTCTTTAGCAATCTTCGGCCTTTTGTCACGTTTTAATTTCACACTTCGAACCACTTTGAGCGAAAATGGGAAGTTGTTGACAATTCGGCTATTAGTACATTCAGTTCCATTCAAATCCGATACAGTGGTTAGCGTTCGAGCTAAATTGGTTTTTCGGGAGCATTTCAGTGGCACGTATTAGAAATCTTGCAAGGCTTTATACTCCAATGAGAATTGATTTCTTTTCAATTTGTGCAGTGGTTTTGACTACAGGGACGTGTCCATAACATGAGCTCAGGGCCAGCACAGTTAATTCATAATTTACTCATGGATCCAGTGAAAAAGTTTAACTAATGATGTGTAATTTTGCAAAACATCTTTGAGGGGAATCTTTCTGGCAGAATGATATCCACAAGAGGGAGCTTTTCAAAGTCGCAGCACTTATTATATTTCCCTGCTCCTTACATGCAACATAAAGAGTGTGAGGAGTTCACAGGGAGTAGGGTGCGTAAATAAACCCAGGAAATTGGAAATGGCATCGTTTTTCTTTGAACTGTAAGTGATCACGTCCCATTGTCTGGCTCTTTTGATAGGATACATCTTCATCTTCTTTATGATCTTAGTCTGAGAGCAAAGAGACTGGGCAGAGAAGGGGAAAGGTGCTCCAGAAACCACTCTCAAGAACCTTCATTCATGTTACATAAATAAATGTTTTTCCATTGGTTTATTTTTTTCAGCGTATAATGTCCCAGCTAAGTTTTATTTAACAGAGCAGAGTGTCATGTATTCTCTAATTTCATAAAAAGGAATCTGTTTTATGTTTTTTTTTTGCTGTAAGGTTAAAAAGCTATTTTTTAATTTTCTTTAATTGTTTTATTTAAACAGGGACAGTACACATTATACAACGTGACTGAAAATGTGCCAGTACTATACAGCTCGCTAGACAAACCAGAACCCGACCAGGCCTTCCTGTGCTAAGTTTTGTATGTTTTTTGCATTTCGATGAACAATGCTAACCCCCTAGCTCAATGAAGCCTATTTAGTGATGTGCTCATGGACAAAGTTTTGCTCCAACTCACTCTGGTTGACTTACAGTAGATCAAAAAGTAATATCCTCTGTTTGTGTCACACTCACCATTTTGGGCTTAACAACATTTCTGGTTTAGTGCTTCATTTTTTTAATACTGTCTTTGTAATTCAAGATGCGAGCCATAAGCCATGACCAATCAAATGTCTTTTTTTTGTGCGGGAAACTCCAGATTGCCTTTGCAACCATGTAAGCAACGTGTTAGTTTGCATCTGCCCCTATTATGGTGCAACGCTAACCTCATGGTAACAAATGCTCATATGGGGAATAGGGAAATGGCTCCAGCTAGCTTCCGCAATCTGCAAAAAGTTTCGGTGACATCAGCACTCTGTTAGTTCACTCTGGTACGGTCCATGGTTTCTTACCATGGGTCTCTACAGGCTCTGACTTCCCCTGTCAACACAAAACATGTATTACTCAGCGCCTGGGAGTGAGCGCACGAATGGTGGTTCTCAAAGGGGCAGATAAATGGCTGGTTCAATAATGTTTTAGAAAATTTATTCAAAAGTGTTTTTTTATTGCTGTAATAGACATGCTGGCTTAGTTCATCTGGTCATTTGATTTGAGTTTTTACAAGCTGTGAGCCAATTCTCAGCATTCTAACAAATAAAGAGTTGACATACGGTATCTCACTTTTCTTGGAATGAGTAAGCTGAATTACAGAAGTAAATGGACTTTTGAACGATATTCTAATTTTTTGAGTTTCACCTGTAGACACACGATAATGCAATAACGGAATAGATTTGCTTCTCAAAATTGACTTTGACTTCTTGGGAAAGTCACTTACATATATCAGGGCTTGCAACGGCTATAGTTTCAGTTCAATGTTCAAAGCTAGGATGGATTAAAACATTTGAAATGAATGTTGAATAAAGTATATATGATCTCAATATTGTGTTATTTCTAATACATATTTATGGTGATAAGCACAGTTTCACAGCTTTTGTCTTAAAATCAAATGAACTCTGCTGGCTACATTTTATTTAATGTAGACTTATACAATGCTTTGTGAACATTTCATTAAACCGTATTAGAAACATACTGCACAAACAATAAGAGGGCGGGACCTGGATTTACTGTGAAGTGTGATGCGATGATAATCTCATCTGGGATTCTATAACATCTCACCAGGAGGCTGATCATCAAAAAATGTAAAAAAATAAATAAATTATAAATGTAGCAATGCCTATAGCAAGATTGAATGAATGTGGAAAAGAAAGAACAGAGAGCGGGTGGAGTGCGGAGGAAAAGGGCAAAAATGTGAACGCAGAGAAGTCTGATTCATGGTTGAGTGAAGAGCTGGAGTTGTTGCAGCTGTGTTGACTTTAGCTGCTCTCAGCTCTGATCTCCTGCAGCGAGGAGAGGGAGGAGAAGTTACATTTGTGTTGTCACAGTACGGACATTTACAGCTCTTAATTATGGGCCCAACACAGATTTGGATACAAAGTATTACTTTTTACTTAGCCGATTAACAACCACTTTTACCACACAACTGTGGTCCGAGACAAATTCTCACAATCCCAATAGGGATTAATAAATCCAAATTACTTTTTCCCTCTCTAAACTTCCTCCTACCTGCTTTAGTTTCATTTTTAAGAATAATACCAGGAGAAGGACTTGGTAAAATATGGGAGAGGAACAAATTTGCTTCTCAATTGTGATTTTTAGTTTTTTTAAATTTCAGGGCTGGAATTATAAGATTTAGTTTTGTGCGAAAAAGGGATAGATTAAAAAGCAACGTTTCTACTTCATATTGAATATTCTGGCATGTTTGAATAATACATGTAGTGAATTTGTCGGCTTTATCCTTTTTGAACATTTAAAATCTTAATATTGATCTATAATAACTTAGAAGTTTGAGCACAAACAAACATCTGAGCTCTTTGTACACCTGAGACCTATAGTTTTGGCCTCTGATGACTCATTCACTTGAATTATAAGTTGGATGAATCATTGCATAGAGAAGGAACAAAGGCACTCCAGGGTCTGCCTAAATGTTCCGTTGTAAATATAAAAGGGTAGAGCTGGTGTCTGGGGGTAGGATCTGACTGACTGTAGAAGGACCAACATTTCACATCTTTATTGCACAATGTCACCTTGAAGTTTTGTTTTTCAAGACTTATATTTGTGGTGCTTCTTTTGCTCTTTGAAAGTCCATGAGGTGGAGTGGAAAAAATATGGTAGGTATAAACACAAGTGAACAAGAGACAAGCTGAAGCAAGAGCGGTGTAGAGACAGAAAGAGACGGAAAGAGACATTGTGACCTCATCACATAGAGCCTCGCTTCACCCCGACATGAAAGCCCTTCTCTCCTCTCATCATCAAATCCTCTTTGCTTGGCTTAAACCTTGAACAAATCGGGTCGAAGCAAAAGAATCCGAAAACTAAAGGTGCAACAAAGAAGTCTTGCGTTGACCACCAGGGAGTAGGCCTCTATAGCAGCTAAAACGGTGTCACCACTCCTCCCATACAAATAATACCAGAGATCTGTTTCACTTTCGTCGCGGCTCCTAAGAATAGCTGGCGTGACGGAAATGATTTTGATGCCTGGCGCGATCCTTCGATGTGTGCAGTTTGCGAAAGTGTGTGTGTGTGTGTTTATGCCCTGAAGCGCCGCGCAAGATCAAATGCAAAGCGCCGTCTAATTCAGCGTCTCAACAGGCGGCTTCCAAGTAGACGACATGTATAAACAGCCGCGACGTGAGATCCAAGGAGAGATATGGAAAGTAAAAAGGGGAAAGAAAATATTCAAATAAAAATAGTCTTGAGTGCCCTAGCAGGGCTTCGATGAAAGATAATTTTGCTCCTTGATTAGTCGAGCAATAATTCTTCTTTAGTACGGGAAAGAATTGTGAATAGAAATGCGTTTAGGTTTTTTTTTATTACAAATGTTGAGGCATGTATGGCCATTGAGGGCATATACTGTGTATATTTCAAATCAAACAGGCGTCTAATTAATGTATTTACAAACAGAAAAAGACTTATGTCCCAGTGTCGTCAAACAGTCTTCCTTCTTGATGAAAAAAATCCCCCAAATCGCAGAAATACTTTACAAAAATATGTGAGGGTAAATGTATACTTTACTGATTATCTTTTGCATTTGACCCATCCTGAAATCCCACTGGCCAGGGTTCAAACCCTTGCTGAGAAACAAGAGCGCTAACCAATAATAAAAATAAAACAATGTTTATAAACCCCCCTTTTCTTTAAATGCCAGACTGAGATCACAACTGTTATGTCTTAACTTTGGTAAAAAGCAATTCACAGAGAACAGATTTCAAATCCCACCTGGCATTTATTTGGTTTACATTAAAAAGATTAGAGCTGTTGATTTGAAATAATCTTCTGATAGAGAATGGGATGTGCTCGTGTTCTCAAATTATGTTTCAGTGTTTTGAGCAGGTGCCATTACAGCTCTTTGGGAAAGAAGCTATTTTTGAAAGAAAAGTTGACCAATGAAATAGCTAAATGTTTTTTTCAGATTATCATTTGATAAATAGATCCACAAACCTCAATATTCTTATGGCTGACAGTCCTTTCAACTTCTTTTGACTTCTGAAGTGGTGACACCTTTTTATGAGAAAATAGTTGGACAATAGACAAAATGTACTGACTAGGGGTGTGACGATCTATCGATATATCGCAATACTTTTTCCCGTGATTCGATTAACGATATGAATTTGCCAAGTATCAATATCAATATTTTTTTGTTTTTATTGGTATCAATACTTAATATATGGCTACATTACACATCTCAATTTTTTCTTTTGTTTATGCCATAAATTGGCATATTGTATATTTCTGACCAATATATCGATAATCGTCATCGTAATATCGTTATCGTGTTAATATCGTTATCGTGAGCTTTGTATCGTATCGTATTGAATATGTGGAACTTTGTAACAGTTTTTGTTTCATGTGGATTGTTTCATGTGGATTGGCCCAAGAAATTATCTTAAAACTCGCCATAGTTACCAGATGCCCTTCATCACAAAATCAAACTATATCACATGAACACAACCAATTCCAACCAAAACAAACATGGGGATCGTTTAAGTTGCTGAAATCAGTCTTCCTGAAAATATGAGTTTTGCCACAACTGAAAAATACAGTTTTCCCATTAAAAGTGTACGTTTTTCAAACGCGTTAAGACAAAAATGGTTTCGGACACAGTTTTATTTAACTAAATCTAGGAGAGACGTGGAGGAAAGGCTAAGTCCACAGTAATAGAGTGGGACGGTGTGTAGCAGCTGGACAGACGTGTGGAGCTGCTATGAATGCAAATGTGTTCTCATGTGTGGGCGTATACTCTGCCAGTGTTCACTTATTATACCGTAGAGTTATAGTTTTAAGGATATCGGCAGAAAGAGGAGGAAACATTGTGTAGGAGGATTTTTAGCCTCACAGCAACAAGGTCCTGGGTTCACAAATGGGGCTCATGGCGTGTGGAGTTTGTTTCTCCCTGTGTCTGAGTGGACTTTCTATTACAATGGATCTGGTTGGCCTTTACTGACCGTGGAAATGTGAAGCATGGATCAAATGTGAAAGATTAATTCACATTGGATGCAAAGAAGATGTAAATTCAGTATTTTTTATGATTAACCCAGCGGAAAATAGGTCTCAACATAAAAACTGAAATCACTGTCATTACTTCTGCAATTTTACTCCATTTTACTGTTTTTGTTATTTAGATTTATCTTGTGTTTACTTGGCGTTTTCAAGCCATAAAGCAAGATTAAATGGTTGCATCTTTTGTGGCATTCCTAATAAATATTTATGGTGAAGATCCGCGCTAAAGACCTTGACAGCGTCTTATACGTTTTGCAAAAGCTCCACGCTGGCCTTAAAATAAATAACTGCTGGCAACATTTGATGCAATGCAGAGCCTATACAAACGCAGACTTATATGCTTTGCTTTGTGAATATCTTACAAAACCTAAAACAAATCCACTTTACGGCCTTTTGAAATAGAATGTCAGTTTTATTCCTGCAGTCGCTACAATTTCCAACAAATAGGGTTGATATAGAGGGACAACTCTGAAAAGTCCATTTACTTTTGTATTTCAACATACAATGAAGCTTTTACTGCGTCTATATCCTATACCTATATTGGTTTCACACTTTATGTTTAATTACGGAAATAAATACTTTTTGAATGAGATTTTTTAGTTTCAACTGTAAATAAATCATGTCTTGCCGTTATAGGGATGATTCAATGTTCCCAATTTCTTTCAAAAAATCACCCCAAGCACTGTCAAACCCACTAACACGTCTTCCTTCTCATGTAATAGCATCTAAAGCACAAGTGCAGCCCTGATGTTTCTGCACTAGAAAGCCTTCTCAACCTTGACGTTTATTTCTTTTTGTTGCTTTTATCTCCATGAACTCCTAAAACTAAAAGATTGGAAATGGCTTTTAAAAGGGAACAGTTTTCTACAAGTAAAAAATAAATAAAAATGTTTTATATAATTCCTGTTAGAGCATTGCCAAAACACTATCGGTTTCATCTGTTTCCTTGCCGCTACGCTACAAATATAGAAAAATACAGTGTATGTAATTTGAATGTAATTTGAGTCATATTAGTCATGGGCCGGAGACAAGGCGTAAAAATCCCCTTGAGCTCCGTTAAATCCAGCGTCACAAAATGAGAGAAGGAATACGGCACCTGTCTAGAACTGGCGTATTAATAAAATAATCTCATTCTGGTGAAATGAGAAGGGAATAAACTATTGAAAAGGGTCATAAAGGACACAGGGAGACTTTTAAAGGACTTCAGTGGGAGAGATCTGGGGGAATACATTACAGCTATTGGGTTGACGCTAATGTTACTTGCAGTGGAAATGTGAGTGGATGAGAGAGAGTTGAAAAGAGCTTGAATAAAGGATAAATGGTAGGTTTTCAACATTTTCAGTTGTTTTGAAGGCTTGTTTGTTAGTGCTGTTCTGTTGTATGTGCTCATAATTAGTTCCATGGTTTTGATCATTTGGTTCTTTCTTAATTGAACTTTCTCTTTAGCTTCTATTCAGCAACTACATTGAAGAAGAATTATTATGCATTTTATTTGACCATTGAAAATAATGAGACAATTTATTTATTTGGACCTTTGTCATTTCATGTTTGAAAATAAGTAGAATGTAGAAAATAAGTGTGAAGGTTATTTTCTGTATTTGTATTTCATTATTTGACTGGGACAGTACATAAGCCCCTAGAGATGATAAGCCCCGAGAGCCCCCCTCGTTTTTGAGGGGGTCCTCAAAATTTGCACAAAGAGCAAACAATATAACAGAATTTGTAGAAATTAACACAAACACAAAGGACACACATACACACACCCACACACACACAGATTGTTGTGAATATAATTATATATTATAATTAACAGTGATTACAGCTAATATTTATAGTTGTGCAAATCATTGAACATATTGTCGACACGGCGTCACAGCGTAGAGCGATTATCAGACGGCTTTAATCAGGGAGGTAGGTACTTTTTTAGGTGATGGCCTTATCTGACTGTAAATGTTGTCTGAACATTTTTATTTTAAATTATTTACAACATTCATAATTCAGAACGATATTGTCAGTTACGGTTTTAAGGTGGACCAAATAAGATATCAATTCTAAAAATTATGATCACCATTCGGCTAAATTCAGTTTGTGCTTTTGTGCACTGACATCTTAATGTATTTTGATGGTAAGAAAGACCATAAACCAATGCATTAGGATGAAGGCAAGAACTTTAAAAAGCCCATTTGGAATTTTAAAGCAGTTCTCCCTCTGTTGAAGCTTTCAAGAAAAGAGAGGGGAATATGCTCTCAGCTTTCTCTTACATGCAACACTTCAGGACTTAATAATCCAAACTGAGAGCAGGTGAGTGACTGAGGCGGTGGTACAATAAGCATGTTCTTTGCAGGCCTGGCAGCAGCATCAGGCAGCGAAGAAATGAGAAAGCAAAATAATAGACCAATATTATAATGAAATACATATACAAAATATAGGCTCTATCTGTATAGTTTATATCATGAAAAAATGACCGACAATCACAAACGTTTTTCTTCCTGCATCAAACCACTCTGAGGGAGTCATCACTTAAATATACAACAAACTGATGTAGAGAGAAATATACACAACATTCTTAAATCCTTATTGATCTCAATATTTAAATAATAAACAAAATATTCCTCACATTTACAGTACTGTAATCTTAAAAGACAATTTAATCACAACAAAAATGCCTGCTGATAAACATTTTTTGCAGATTTATAAATACAAAATCCAAGCTAGCAGCTGTGTTTCAGGAGCAAGAAAAGATAGGATTTGGTTGAGGCAAACATGAATGAACCCATGCGTTATTCTAGGGAAGAAAAAAAATATCTTGGAAGTTAATTTTCACAATACCAGTATGTCCCTTCAAATGAAAAAAGGAAAATATTGAACAATGCTTTATAATTTAAGTGGTGCATCTCGAAGCCTTGGAAGGGATTTTGTCTTCCCTTCCCCTCGTCTGACTCAACCCTTTCTTTGACATTAAACACCAATCGATCTATACAATCTCAACTTTTCTTCCTATAGCCGTGTCATGTGCACTTGTCAGACACTCTTTACAAAGCACTGCAGACCATCCCATTCACTTGTGCAGTCTTATCCGCACACATCTCTCCTGCTGTAATCACTCGGCTGTCTTTCTTATCGCTTTATCGTCTGCGGCCTAAATGTTAAAGCTTTGTCAAGGAACAATGTGAACGTCTGCAACTTCTGCGGAGAACTAACTCTCCAGCCCAGCGTGTGTGCCAGACTGCCTTTTCCTTTTTTCTTCTGATCGCTCCCTTCAGCCCACAGGCATATTTTTAAAGGAGGATGAATTATTGATTTGAGTGCATGAATTATTGCTGTATGAAAGTCAATCTGCTTGCTCTGGTTGGGTGTACCTGTCTATTCAGTAAAGGTCACGCTATTCAGCCTATACCAGGGCTCTAAAGAGGTGGGTAGTTCCATTTACAAGTTCATTTGCATTTTAGAGGAGACTTTTTGGGGGATATTTGGTAAACTATAGTATCCATATCGAAAATAATTTTAAATGTTGTGCATTCCAGCATACTCTTCCCAATGACTATGTCTGTCTTATTTGGATGCTGAGGGCAAGTAAAACGTAAACAGTAGTATGAGATTGTGGTGCAATATAAAAAAATATATTTTGTGATGGATGGTAGGACATACAGAGGTGGTTTATAGCAATAAAAATGCTCTGTCCAACCACATACTATATCTGATAAGCCATTTCTCAAGTGCACTGTGAAGGCGGGGACATCTGTAAAACAAAATCAATGTTATTGCGTACTGTTGGACAAACAACTCTCTTTCACAAAGTTTCACATTAGGGCTCAAAACAGGCCAGTAACCCAATTATTCAATTTTAGATTTAGATTGTTTGTTTAAAAATATATATTTATGTTTGTTTAAAAATATATATTTATATTTGAGGTTTTCATTATTTGTAAAGCAAATAAGGAATACAACAAGGTTTATGCAAAGAGCAGATCCTCTGACTGACCGCACCTGTTGCTGAGAGCTGTGCGTCTCATACAGTCCTATCGAGTCCATGCTCTGGTCACTTTTGTACTTGTTCTATATCAAAATTTAAAACATTCATTCAAGAGTGAGCTGGTGCTGCTGAGATGCAACCACCTCAGGGGAGATGATCTGATGTCAGACCATCTCAGCTTCATGTCTTTGGATTCCTCAGATGGTTCCCTCTGTGAATGTTACTTCAGCCAACGTTGTCAAGTTCTGCATGTTCAGAAGAGAAGAGGGCAGACTCCTGTAGCTTTCAGTTGAGGGCATTATGTGCAAAATCAGCTGAGATTTACCAAAAACTTGATACAAATTCGTTTTTCTTTGCATCTTGTTCCAATAGTTACCAATAAGCTCCTCTGTTCACATGCATCTTTGAAATCACCAAACACTATTGGATTTGTGTTTGACTGGCTTGAAGTGCGTTTGAAATATTGTAAGTAAAATGCTGAGTTTTTAATGGATTTGCTTGAACTTTGGGAACACGTACTGAATGCAGTATGTGTGCATGTGTACCACTAAAGTGCAATCCAGATCAGTTGATGATAAAAACGTATTACATATTTTCCGACCCTAATATTCGTTTGTGTTGAGCAAGTGCACACAATGGTTTAATCAGTGGTGAATCATGGGAAATTAGAACTCTTTGGATTGTGTGGACTTGACCTTTTACACCATCTTATTGCCTGTCCATTTGAATCCATTGCTCTCAGCTGCTGACAGATGTGTTTAACTGCAAGTAACTCACGATCAAGTTCTGATTGGTTCAATGCCGCAATCTATACTCGACCGTTGACCTCCGCTTTATGCCCATGATCCTATTGTGGTATTATGTTGGATTCTTCGGCAATATTGACAAAACATAATTATTTTTTCATCCCTACTACAATATTGTGCGCATTTAAATCAAATCCTCAAAGAACTTTAACAGAACCTTTGATTTTTCCACAACGGGAAAATTTAATGTAGGAGATTGCATACCTGACAGTAGTACGAGCACACAAGGAGCACACACATTATACGGAGATAACTTGATGCAAATGCTTAACTAGTTGTAAATTCTCCATAAAAGCAACACTTTTGAATTTGAATTAAACCACAAATGTGCATAGGCACCACTTGGCCTTCATATATCATGCATTATCTCTCCTTTTTGAAAATTGAATATTGACTAAAACTACCAATTGTAATCTAATATCTTTTACCAATGGCTCAAATCAAATTGCTTTTCCATAGTTTCATAGTTTTTAACAATCATACAAAACTGTTCTAAGTATTGTACATAATGTTTACATGGACTGCACTCAACAACTAAACGTCAAAGCGTTCACATCACTTGTGTCCTGGTCGGTCAAAAAGCTGAATGGAACAGATATTTAGAAGGATAAAGTAATGTAAAACCTATAAAAACACTTTTATAAAAACCTAGATAAGCAAGATTTGATATACTTTGACAAGCTCTCAGCATTATAATTCAAAGCTGCTGTTAAGTTTTTACTTTCACTTTAACATGGTGAGCAAAAACATCAAAACCCATGCAATCCTGAGGTGGAGGGACCGCATTTCTCATTGAAGCTGATCTAAAACAAGTGAGTAAACATCTCAATAAAGGCAGCGCAGTGCCAGAGTGGGTATAGCTATCATGCCTTACACCAAGAAGATTGCTGGTTTGATTTCCGTGTTGACCCAGGCCTTTTTGTATGAAGTTTGCATGCTCCTTCCTGTGTCTGGGTGGGTTTTCTCTAGGCGCTCCGGTTTCCCTCACCCCCCAAAACATGCTCTATAGGTAAAATCCTCTACATCTGGTGATAGGTTATCAGGCGCTTCACTCTAGCTAATTCCCCCCCAGGATTTTAAAGAGTTGCCAAAAAGGAAGGAAAGGATGGATCAAATGCAGAGGACAATTTTCCTGATGGGGACAATAAAAAGTTTACCTTACGTTACTGTCTAAAATGTCTTATCCCACTCTAACGCACATAATTTTACCAAGATGTCCATGAAATTTGGAACATTATACTTAATGGACCATTTATTCAGTTTCCATGTTAACACTTTTTTTCTCTGATTGTATGCCTGAGTGCATAGGGTGCATTTTAATCTTTGCTTTTACATTTGCCAAACCACATAGTCTGGGAAAGGTTTAATTCACTCACAAACACATTAACATCTTTTCTGAACTTTGAATGTCCAACATGGCAGTTTGTAGGTCTGACACATTATTATTTGTTTACAAAACATACTCGGGTGCCTATATAAAGGTACTGTACCTGAAGACCCAGTCAAAAAAAGCATTGCATTTCTAGTTTGTGAGATCAGACAAGCCTTTTCAAAGTGGCCCCACGATTGCCTTGACTTTGGCAGCTCTTCTAGTCCCACCAGTCTGCTTGCTTTTCCCTTTCTATTTTGTTGTCTGAGTGCAGATGACCTCCTCTATGTAGAACTCTCATCTCAGAGGCCTATTGTAAACCTCTGCTGTCCTTTGAGGCCCCCTCTGTCATTTGTGTCCATCACTCAACACTCTTCTTCTTGACATCACGGATAATGGCTCCCAATTCGCGGTCCAAGTGCACTTTGCTCTAAAATATTACAAAAAAGGCAGGGCAAAGGGAACGTCCATTGCTATGCGAAACACCGCTATCCCTGTCCGTATAACTGTCAGCAGCTATAGACGGGTGATGGAAGCAAAAAAGTTTCCTGCCCACAAAGCAAGCTTATCTCCAAGGAGGAAATTAAACGAGATTCGGATTTGCCAGGACGACTACGTGAAATGTTTGTAAGCTCCGGCGGCGATTATCACACCAACAAAAACGAAATGCAATGAACAGTGGATCAGCTAACGGCGGACTGCGGTTCTTTGTGTACAAGCTGTGACGATAAACGGCATGAAAATACGGCTCTGCATGTAGTGTGCAATCCAACGCTCAAAATGTGATTAATTCCTGTTCCGGTACATTTCAGTTCACCCGAGTCATTACCTCACCAAACGACAGCTGCTCCTTGAAGGGTTTGGTAAAAACTGCTAGATATTTTCAGTGCATTTTTAGTACAGTATTAGTCAATCTTTTGTGGGATAAAATCTCTTCAAAAATCTGTTTTTTAGTAAATGTACAAGATCTGATAGGCAAGAGCACAAGTGATGATCAGACGGTTTATTCCTGTGTGATTGTTCTTAGTGTTAGCAAGTTTAGTGTTCTATCTTTAATGCTTGAAAACTGCTGCTGCCTACAGATCAATTTCATTGTTAGCAAAAAATGTATTTGAACATATTTGTGACATTACACATAAGCAAGTTCATCCAATTTGTCCAAATCTAAAATTATCTGAATGAAATTAGTGATAGAACACCAGAGGGTGGATAGAATATCCAAAATGGCACATGATTGGACTTAAGTAACTCTGACGTATGATGTATTCTTTCGAATAGATAGAAAAAAGATTTCACAAGATTAAAGTTGTGAACAGTGGCTCAGTTGGTAGAGCATTGGCCTTGGGGTCTCAAGGTTGTGGGTTCAAGCCCACCACAAGACCTACTTCATGACTCTCACTGATGTCTGCTCTGGTTGTGTCCTTGGGCAAGACACTTCACTTTGTCTGAAGCCCCTATTGGAAGATCAAGGCTCCTGTGGACTCACCACCTGCAGGAGGATCAGTGAGGGGCTGGTGCTAAGTGTACTGGGTGCAGCTCTGACCCCCCCAACCCAGAAATGGAATAAGGGGAAGAAAATGATGGATGGATGATTAAAGTAAAAAAAAATGTATTGCACTAAACTGACCTGGGGAGAAGACATTATAAGCAAATATGCTCAAAACAATGACATTAATATAATGTACACAAATAACAATGCTATATGTATCTTATTTTTCCAGCCCATCTCTCCTCGGTCTCAATTTATCTATGTATCACCACCACTGTCCCAGTCGCCTTTACACCTCATTCATTCTCCATAGTGTTTCTCTATAGTGATATATAGAGGTGTTACATTTTTCTACCAAGACAGTGCCGCCGACACTTGCACATGCCTGCGTGTGTGTGTGTGTGTGTGTGTGTGGATTCAGTGTTAAAGGCCAAGTGTGTTGTTTTTTCTCAGTCATTTATCCTGTTTTAGCCCCCTGCTCTCCTGTCCTCCTCTAATGCCACTTTCACTGCGCTGCTTCTGGGGCCTCTTTCGTCCAATTGCTATTCATTAGTGCAGAAAGGTGGAAAAGGGTGACCAGACTGGAGAAACTTTGTTCAAAAAGAGACGTGTGGAGAGGTTAATTTGAAAATGTCTGATTCGGAAATCCCAAACAACAATTTGATTGTGTTTATCCACAATGGAATTCACAAGTTTTTTAAGGGTTAAGGCAGGCATGTCAAACTCAGGCTCGCTCCTGAAAGAACGTTCAATTATAATTATCACAGTAATTTGCAGCATTGATGGTACTGGGCTACTAAATAATGAATTAATAAAAGATCATTTAAAAAAAGCATTGTCATACTTCTGGCTCCAACAAGCTCTTATGTTTTTAAATTTGGCCCCCAATCAAAATTATTTTGACACCCCTGGGTTATGGTACACTTCATTGTCCCCGTATAGGAAATTTGTCCTCTGCCTTTGACCCATCTTTCAATAACACTGGGGGAACCTGTCAGTAGCAGTGGCCACTACGTGCAGCTCCCAAGGACCAGATTTTGATGCTTGGTTTGGACCTTTGCTGGAGGATTGGGTGGTGGGGTAAACCGGAGCCTGGAGGAAACCCCCCAGACAGGGAGAGAATCATACAAACTCCACAAAGAATTACCCATGCCCACAGTTTGTTTTCTATGGCTGTTTGAATAATTTGTATCCTATAGCATTTAAGACACCATTCTTAGATCATCCTTGTTTTCACCACAATCTGTACAAAATCATGGTTCTTTACTTCATTCTATGTTTTGTTGACTCAAAAAATACTCTGGTATATCAGCAGGTCACAGTTAACCAGCAGCAAATTTGTAGTACAAAATGGGCGTTTAGTAGTTTAGGCGTTTAGTAGTGAAGAAATCAATGGCTCAATCTAGTCTAGTGGACTCCCCACCCATATTGTAAAACACATACATTTCAATAGTTTCCAACAGTAAAGAATGTCAATGTCAATCCCCTGATTTTTGTTGTTGATCCTTAGTACATCCTTATTAATTCTGCCATTTTCGACAGGAAGTTAGAGCACATGAGTATAATGCAGCCATTAGGAAATAGATGTTCTGTTCACATTGAAGCAAGAATTTGTCATCTTACATCGTATTGATACAAAATCCATTCAAAAGTCAGTTTTAATAAGAGCCTTTAGGGACTGCAATAAAGTGGTAGGCGATATCGAGTGTATCCATAGTAACATCTCAGCCACCTCTGATTGCATTTTTTTTTTTTTTTTACAGTATGGCAGATATTAGCCGCTCTGTGCCGTTGATGCATATACAAGCGGCTTCTCATTATGTGTTGGTGGAGCAGTGTGTGCGAGGCCACAGTGAGTAGGCAGCGCATTACTCGTCTTGGTGCAATGAGCCAGGCCTTGTATTAGGCAGGTTGAGCTGCAGGGGGAATTTTGTAACACTTGACCTGTTTTACTGAGTCATTTGTGTGGATTGCAGAAAAGCGAGGGAGGCAGAGGGAGATAAAAAGAAAAAAAAAGTGGGGAGGGGGAAGAGGACGAGTAGTTAGGGGTGATTGTAGAGATGAGCTACAATAAAAGGCGATGTGGAATGGACAGAAGACAACAGCTGCGGGGAGGTCAAGGAGGCAATGACTCTTTTTTTCTATTTTTAACTTGAGATAATGTCAAAAAAAGGCATTTTATATACCCTCAACTGTGCCACAAAAAAGCAATCTATCAGAAAACAGACCTCTTTGTCTGCGCTTATCACTTTCTCGCAATTAGTTGAGGACATTAGACAAGACATACTGTATATGCCACACATCTGTACTGTACAGCAATTTGCAAGTTTTATATTCATTCTACGCAACATCTGTTCACAAAATTGTATGAGACGTGTTGTAGATATAGTCGATCTATTGTGTATGTGTCAAATACAAGAGTACTAATTTTTATTTGTGTTGGATAAGTTTCAAACCATGGAACAATGGAAAAAATAAGTTTGGTTCAGTAGTTTTCACATTTTTATGGAGAGATCTTTCTTCTCAGTTTGAAATATGTGTTTTGACTCACAGGGCTTTGAAGACATGTTGTGATCATATTTGTTCTCAAAATTTTCATATGACTTTTCTGTTGAGAAAAAGCATTTATTTGGAGAAATTAAAGTGATGTTCCCCACCTTTATGAATTATACTATCACTTTCGCTTCACGCAATTAAAAATGGGGGTATGAATGCCTGGGATTTAAAAGCTGATGATCATAGAAGCTGTTTGTCCCAAAACGGCAACAGCAGAAAGAATATGACAGATTAAAATTCTTTACCAAACTTCTCCGACCCCTGCTAGACTTCAGGCTGATCCTCCATCATCTCCTTTCATTACTTCCCCTCCTCAAAGGTCACCCGCCATCCCCCGGCCAGCGTTTTAGAACGCTACAGTCTTTCCCGGGCAGTTTCTTATTGTGTGTTTAGAGTCTTCTTGATGGCACATACATATTAATGGTGCCGTTTCTCATTTTGCCTAGCTCTCAGCTGGTGGTCTCCTGCCTTTAAGCGCAGAGTAAAGCCTGAATACCGGTATCACTTCTGCTTCTTCCATCTCGTCCTCGCGTTGCCCATGTTTGAGCTTCCCCGCGGCGTTGATGATTAGAAACGACTGCTGCTGACAGAAAGATGTATTAGAAAATGTTTCAGGCGGCTGCGCATAAATAATAATATTGTTTTCTTAAGTACTCCTGTGGAATCTCAATGGGCTGTGTGAGGCGTTTGAATGGGAATTTGAAGGGAAGTGAGTGGATTAAATTAGGCAAATGGCATAACGTACAGAGGCGTGGAAAAAGGCTGTAAACAAAAGCAATATTGTGCAAATCAAAGCTAGCACATCAACCTAAGCTACAGTTTTCAGTCATTTAATTGGGCTGTAGTACTGCAGGAGAAAGCGGTCAATTCTTTCTATTTTGTATTGGTCGATTCTAACATCATTGAAGGGTTTGAGAGGGTGTACAAAATGTTTTCACTTGAAACATTTTCATTGATTTAGTAACAATATTGAACTCCATCTAACTCGTTGGAACCTGTAATTTGTTGAAGGAATGTGAGAATCTGGGCTTGTCCCTGTGGTCAAAGCAAAAAGAGAAACATGATCAGATTAGCTGTAATGCCTGAAATGTAATATTATTATTTATTTATTTTTTCACATCTGCTACTCGTGTTCAATGCCAAAATCGGTTTTGTTGCATTTGCGTCTCAAGAACTGTTTAGTGAGTATTTCCAGTTTGTTTAGAACAACAATTACCAGAAAAAATTTAGATTTTTGTTTTGTTTTCACACTGCAGTCGACCGTTAAAGGACCAGGACTCTCTTGAAAAAAAGAGGTTCTTAACCTCAATGGGACTTTCATGGTTATATAAAGGTTAAATAGAAAAATAAAAATGATAAAAGAAGGGTTGAGGAGATGTCATCAATGCGCACTGCTCTTATTCACATGGAGCCATATGAACCATTTCAAACACATTTTTACAAGGACAACAGTATCATTTTTAAAGCGCAGCACAAGGCTGCGGACAGTTTAATTATTTTTTTAACATTTGATAAAGTTTGGAGTATAAATTACCTGTATATTTGGCCACTGTGTTTAGACCACTAGGTCGAAAGGTGAGTTCATTTTACTTTGCTCCTGCAATTTATCTCCTTCTGGCTACTGGCGTTCCATTGCCTGATGTTTGGGGCGCCAGTGGCACAGATTGGCAGCCTTGCATTTGCCAGTCGTGTTGTGACATTATGTCTCTGAAAAGGGTTTCATCAATAAAGATTACTTTAACACATTTACCCTCTCCTACAGGGAAAATTGTCTTTTCAACATAGACATAATATTTTTGCTCATGGCCCATTGTGCACACGTCAAGGCTACATACCTAATTGCCATGTTGGATTATGACAACAAATACGAGAATATAATGAAAGTTGTTCCACATAGATGGATAAATGGATTTTTTAAATAATTGTCTTGCATACAAGGATGCTCAGCCCATATGGGGTTATAAGACCCCATTAACACAAATACAGAGACACAGGTCAACATCATCGACAAGTTGTGTATAGATTTTGAGAAAGCTCTTGTACCTGTATGGGCATTGCACACATTATTAAATGCTGAGGTCTTCTCCTTATTATAGGAATATCTGAAAAGAAAATGTTATTTCATATAGTGAAATATTACACGTTTTTATTTCTTGCATTTTTTCACTGGATGTATGTGATGTATGACTGAAAAAGTAGCATACCGTGAAGGATCGTTTTATCAACACTGAGATGTAATGGTATAGACTATTCAATTATACACAAGAAGAAAGACGCCCAATATGACTCCTTTAAATGTGTGTAATATTTGTTTTAGCTAATTTGTATATACTATAGTCAATCATGTTTTTTTTAAATACAGAAACTGAACAGAAAAATAAAATGTTTCATTTGTAATTTTAGACTATAATTTCACTGTCCTTTTCAATTATTCCAAGCATATTTACGCTGCAAAAACTCCAACTTCACCGCGGCACATGAAGTCCTGAATTAGGCTCAGTTACAATGCCTTCCTCAGGACTCAAAGTCACTACAGGATTTGGCGTTTCCTGGTATGAGAAGAATGAAGTGTCCTCCCTTTGCACGGTGAAATGAAGCCGTAGCACCTTGCAGATGAATAAATATTTGATTACAAAGGGAACCTCAGGAGGCTCTTGATAAATAATTACCATGGGCTATTTCTACTCTTTGCGACGCACCTTTTCTTCTCCAAGTCACTGTACGAGCGGTGAGGAGCAGACGGTTGTTTACTCTCGTCTCCACTTGTTGTCATAAGGTCATGGACATTTTGCTTGCCATTGTCTGATAAATGCTTAAAAGATTGCACGTCTTTATACACGTTTTACGAAACCCTTTCAGCGTGGGCCGTCCATTCAGAGTGAGTTTGGAGCACAACCATTATCAGTGGCGCTGTATTCACTCATGTTATTGCAGAGATGTGGCATTGTGCTGATGTTAATTAGCGAAAACAGCCTTTACCCGTTATAAAGCGTTATCGAACAGGTTGTTTCTTGTGGATTGTTCATTGCTGTCTCTAAGCCTATAGAGGAAGAGCAAAAATGTGTATATAATGGATTAAAGCTTGAATCCATTGAACATTAGAAGAAAGGAAATGCATTTTATGGCGCAAACAGAAAAACGAGATCTAAGTCAACTCGTTACCAACTAAACCAAGATCGAACCATAAGCCTTTCCGAAAGATGAATGGTGATGGCTATGAAAGAGGTTATTTCAGTGATTCATTCATTTGTATCCTTTTTTTAATGAGAGGTGACTAGCTTTACCTTGTTGAATGGAAACTTTAATCATGTCAGGAGGGAACCGGTCCAGACCAGTCCAAACCAGTCCAGAAAGGGCCGTTGTGGCTGCAGGTTTTCTATCAGACCCAGCAGAGCAGACTCCTCCCATTTTCTCAAATTTTCAGGTTAAGAATGAATTTACTTGAAGTGGCTGGATTCTGCTCTGCCCCTGCTAGGTCTGATAGAAAACCACAGCGGCCCTTTCTGGACACCTCTGGCTTAGAAGGTTCTTCAAATAAGAGAATATAACAATTTGTCATTTTGGAATTTCTTTAAAAAATGCTTCTTCTCCATATAGTTGTAATTGCTCCTTCCCTCAAGAACGGCAAGAAAGATATTTGCCAATAAAATTCTGTTGTTTTCCAAGGGGGATATTTTACAAGTGCTATCTATATTAACCAAGCAGTCAAGAGTCTAGACAATGGTTTAATCTCCATGCAGTAAATAATGAACAAATACGTAGTTAGATCTTTAGTACAGTAGAACTATGAAAAAAAAAACCACACACACACACCAAGGATGTGCTGTACGTCTGTAGCTGTTGTCTAAGAAAGAATAACCATATGTTGAATCCATGGCTCTTCATGCTCATTGGCCTGGATCTACTGTACATCTGTGTCTTTGGGAAAAAAAATCGGAGGAAAAAAAAAAGTCTTGCCATCGTCCTTCATTACCCTCCTTGTCCCTCCGATGTCCCCGCACAGTCCAGCTGCACCGCTCGGCTCCGCGCGGTGCTTCCTCTGGTCATTTGCTGTCAGTCCAAACTTGGTCGTGTGTGACATTTAGCGGTTTCTCCTCCTGCAAAATTATGCGTTGTGTTGACATCCATTTTGAAATTCATGCGTGTTGTTCCTTTAGGCTGTGCTGGAGCAGAGTGAGCCACAGCTGAGACTATAACCGGCACAACACACACTCTTTATCTGCCACAGCCTGTCATTAGGCCTTATGATTACATTTGAAAGTCATGTTTTTCTCTCGTCCTCACAAACTTGCACGCTCCCGGGGTACTTCACTTCATTCATGCTGATTAATTCCAAGCCGACACTTTTATGATCCCCAATTTATGTCAGTGCCAGAGCAGGTTTCTTCTTTCTGTTCGCTCTGTCTCTCTAGTAAGTAAAGTTTATTTTTATAGCTCTGTGCCAGACATGTGGTTATAAAGTCACAATTTGTATGTGTGCTACTGTTACTACTTTTGGACACATGTAAAAACAACTTTGTTTAAGCAGAGTCAAAAACATGAGAGGAAGATGGCAAGATAGGTCATGCATATCCATACATTTCACATCAGGGAGAGTCTACGATGTATATGTTGCTGTGATTGGCCACATATCCAAGAATGTGCAGATCAGAATATATAATGTTAAAGGTATATAGGAGGATTTTCCAGAATTTTAGGGAAGAACTGCCCCATTAAAACGTGTGTCTCATATCATCAGAATCACTGACAATTACGAGGACCAAGAGTTTAGATGATCCACCCGGAAGTAGAAAATCATCCCATATACATTTAAATACATTTAACTTATCATGTTTGATTCAAATTACTAGGCCTGGGTATCTTTAGAGGTTTTATGTACCACAATACAATATGTACCATAATGCAATACATATTAAGATTCCGTGCATTTTCATTTCCACTTCTATATTGCGGAAAAACTGCAAAATGTAGATATCACTGCATAATCAATCTATACAATAAGAACATTATCAAGTTTTTAGCACACCCTATACATTAACAATGAAAAATACTCTACTTTGAAGCCATTGTTTTAATGTATTATGTTTTCTCTTGCCACTTTTCTCTAGTTCTATTATTATTACTCTTATGTGGGTCTCTCCCCTTATATTATTCTTCCTTTTTAACTTTCTATTCTTGTCTCTTCTTTTCTCCCTTCCCTCCAGTCACCCCCCTTCGCCTTATCTGCTCATGTCTGTGTCTCGCTGGATTCGTAGAAACAATAGCACTTTCTAGTCGCGATCGCCGGCTTTGTCAGGTCTTCGAACAAGAGAAGGAGACAAATGGTGCTGAGGGGAGGGAGAAGGATGTGAAGATAATAGGGCGCTGAGGTGATTAACACTGCCAGGAGTGTGATTGGCCCTTTTGTGTTGCCGCTGGCTGACGGGGAAGTGAAAACCCGGATGTGTGAGGTTTGGGCTGTGGTGAGGAAGTGAGACGTAGCAGAGGAGGACAGTGCAGCAAGTTTGACAAGTCTCTAAAACTACAGAAGACGCTACAGCATATACTCTTTACATTTAGGAAGCTTGTGTGAGCTGTTTGTGCATGTGGCCTTGGAAACTCATGATCTTGGGAAATTGCAATTTTGGTGATTGCAATTGGCCAATGACAAAAACTGCAATTACTTAAGACGCACCTTCATAATATTGCTGCATCACAATCAAATTCACTGAAAATGCCAAAACTAGCCTAATAAGAGCTTCAATGAGGTAGAATTTTATCTTTACTGGGGTGCATTTTGACTGTTTCATCTGTTTATGGAAAGGGAGTCGTATCTAGTTTTAAGCAGAGTGACAGTAAGTGAGAATTGGCTTTTCATTATATTTCACCAGTGTAAACATTGTAAATGTATCTCAAAGCTCAAACCAACTTCGTGGGTCACATTTGAAGGTCGATCATTTGAGATTCATGAGAGCATATAAATGCAGCAAACAGGTTTGAACCGATAATTGAGTAGATTTATTTGAATGCCACAGTGTTTGCTGCATTAATGAACTGCTCCATGTGATAGATTTCATTCATAATGTCTGATTGTTCCAAAAGTCTCTTGTTAAATATCCAGCCAATGACCTTATAGGCATATAATGACAGGGAGGAGTGTCTTGCCCATGGACTGTTGTTATCCATTTACCCACTCAAAGCCGTCTTTAGAGAAAATTGCGCATGCTTGAGTAATGTATCTTCTCTTGTACGTGGGGGACTATGACTTTCCTCTGACCATGGCCACCTACACCCACCGTTTTACTTACTTTGTTTGCTGATTAGACTTGTAGTAACATAACCATAATTAAATAGTGAAAACATATATAGCATAAGTGTATACAGCAGGTGCAAAAACAGAAGACGGTGCACCTATTGCACTTTGAGGTGAATTGAGGTCATCTCTGACAGAGTGTAGAGTTATCGTACAGCTGTGTCGAGTGGGTTATGAATGAACTTGTGTATTGTTCTCTGTAGGATGGTGAGAATTTAGTTGGAGAAAGGACTCCTCTGCTCCTCTATTGTCTGGTGCGGAGGGTGAGCAAGTTTTTGTTCCTGAATCTGTAATATGTGGATGATTTGGCAGCCTTGCACAGTACTTTTTGATGGGAAAACATACTGCAACAATGTTTTTGGTCAATATTGGGTTAGGGTTAAATAAACAAAATTTTTAACACTAAGCCATGAGTGTCATTAATTACCATATACATCAGACAGAAGAATGCTTTTCTTTTGGGGGAAAATTAACTCCGTTCCAATGAGAGAGGGCAGCCGGTTGGAGTGAACAAAAATTAAATACTTTACCTGGGGGACGAGGAAATATCTTAAATATTTGGAGAACGCTAGGATTATTTCTCTCTTTAGTGCCAATTTCCTCCCTATATGATGTCAATAAACTGTATATTTTGATGTAGACTGCTTTACTGTAAGTGTTCACTTCATATCATCAAGAGCTACTTTTACCTTTAGTATAATATATGCACACTGGGAAAAACACATTCTGCTCTGCTACATTCATAATATAAATGCACCACCTGCCAGTCACATTCATTTAAACGCAGAAAGACTACTGTCCAGTCTGCAAATCTTTGGGAGACAATTGTACATTCTTGACTGCCGAAGAAAATCTTTATACTGCCCTATATTGGGGAAACAGTCTCGTTGCGTGGCACCCCTGCGTCCTCCTGTGTGAGTGTCAAGGAGCAGACCTCTGCATAAACTAGGCCTGACACTCTCCTCCTTGCAGCTCCCACTCCCAAGTTTACACATGACACTGCTGGGGCGCACATGCCATTGTCCAGTGAGTCACAGCCAGAGTGGAGCGGACTAACTGGTCATTCCGCCTGACGGGAGTGCACACTGACACATGGGCCTCCTGCTGCAGCCACAACTCATTTTAGCCACGTGTGTGCGTGGTGGTGTTGATCCACGGGGCCATTATCCCGGGCATGACACAGTTCCCGCTGAGCAGTCACTGTTGACACACACAAGCACAACCAGTGTAAGGATTTCACACAAGGCTGCACCTGGCAACCTCGCACCTGTGTCACCATAAGCAGGTGTCACTGTGGAAGAGTGGGCATGTGCTTACCTTGAACAAATATTTGTGGGAAAAATGTATTTTGTTCAGCTTCCAGACTGTAATGCTCAACCATCAAAGCTCCCTCAATCAAGGTAACAATGGATAATTTAAGATGCACTTCCTATTTCTAAAATATTAAATTAAGTATGAAGCTTCAAAGCACCAAACATGACAAGATGGTCACAACATGAAGATGGTTTTCAAGAATAGTCTAGAAATAGAATAGAAATGAGAGGCAGAATTCTCCTAGTCTCCCCCTGATCCAGCGCTTATATGCAGCCTTCCGCTTACTCTGCTGACGGCACATTGCGGCTTGAAACCATCAATGAAGTCATTCCCATAGAATAAAATATGTCATTCCTCACAAGTCCTGGACACTTGCCATATTGTCATTTCCCTTACTAATACATCATACAGAGGACTTTTGTTCACTGACTGGCTATTAAAACATTTTCAGATTCCTTTTAGTCTCTTCTTATCATTCATTAATCAGTTCATCAATTAGTCTATTAGTCCATGTGTAGAAAAATGATACCAGACAGACGACTGACATTTCCTGCAGACATCAAGGGCTCTTTCTGTTACAATAAAATGATGAATATTGCAGGCATATCTCTGAAGGGATCTCAGTAAATCCCTGATATTACGCCCTCAGTCTCCATGCTCTGCTTAAAGGGGGCTATTTCCAAAAGATCTGATGACTCATTAGGAAATTAAAATTATTTTGCATTTAATGTTTTATTTTTTTATTGGGCAGAAACAGCATATGGACGGCTTCTATACGTTCATAAATTTATACTGTGACGATAATTTGGCAATTTAGCAACAATTGCCATCACTTCTATAATTTTATGTAAATACAAATAATCATGCATCAACATTGTTGATTATTGTTGATATTTTGTTTTTTCTGACACATCATGGATTTGGGACAAACTGGCAGAAGCTAGACAACCCGTCTGTGCGATCGACCCTGTGACCACATTACATGCCAGGTAATGTGGGTGAAGCGTACACTTAAGGACACAACACAGCTCCTGCAGATGCCCCACTGTGGCACTTGTTGTTCTGAGAGGTCTTCCATCACAGTATTAACCAGGCCCTGCTCTGCTTAGCTTCTGAGGTCTGACAGGACCAGAATAAATTGATTCTTCATGTATAATGATTATGTGTGTAGACTATAGCAGACGAGCACCATATGTGCTAATAGAACTTCCTGTCATAACCCACACTTTGCCTCGAAGCTGAAGTTAATATTTCATCCGATGTTAAGTGAACCTGTAATGTAGGTGTACCCCTCATCAAACAGCGTCCGTTTCACATGAGCTTTGAGCGTAGCTATATCCTGTCCTGCCTCGGGCCTCAAGCATCAACATTCCATCACTGTGCTTTGGATATGAGCTGTATACTCCCCACTAATCAGGAGTCTGTGCGGACCAAGCTCCTGGAATCAAACTAAGATCATTTGATCCTGTCTCTCCTCATCTTTGATCAAAATATAAATTAATTTTAAATGACATTTTCTTTTACATACATCTCTCACTTCTCTACCACGGAGCATAGAACTTACCTAATTTTTTCTTTTTTGGAAGATGCTATGATACTAAAGTCTTTAAAGTCGAGATATTATGAGAATAAAGATTGAAGTAAAAATAGCATGAGATTAAACTCACAATATTATGAGATAAATGTCAGAATAATTCACAGTCTGTTCGTAATGGAAATAATGGCGCTCCATTGTACATAGCTGCTAAATGTTTTATGTTTTCAAAAACTCTTAATATGATCTAATGTAATAGTGGTAGTGTCGTTTAACAACCCTATCGTGTCTCAGTTGCAGGTGAAGGAACGCGGATTTGTATCACAATTTACCCAGAAAGCTCCTTCGCTTGGGGCAAGGACAGAGTACGTACGCGTGGACTGGTCGGAATTGAGGAAATTGACACAGTTGGTGTTCAACGTTATATCAGAGTAAACGAAAAGAGTAAATTCATTGAACGGAGAAGCGCTTTGTGCATTTGTGATGACATGTCATCGTTATTGTGACTATGACATCTATGTGAAAAGAAAGCTACTTTTTTATCATAGTGCAAGAATACTTTATATACAACCGCTTGGCACGTACATGCTGTGTCTCAGCCGCAGGTGAAGGAGCTGCCTGGGGAAAGATGCATACATCTGTATTCCTTCACATGCGACTGAGACATGACAGGGCGCATACGCACACACCGTTCACAACAAATAACACCACATTGGTTGTTACATTGGGTCTTCAGTTTAGTATATTTAATCATAAAACTATCTAGAGCTTCTGTTATCTCTAGACGAGGCGTCTCTGTTCGTTCATTACAATAGAGCTCCATTGTCTACATTATGTACTGACTGAATTTGTATGACTTTTATTTCATTATAATTTGAGATAAATCTCTTAATATTTTGACTTTAAAATTGACTGCCAGCCATTTTTGATCATTTCACTGATTTTCAAGACCCACAGAATATTGTGTGCTATGACTATGAAATATGAAACTGGATTCTAAGACTGAACTGTCCACTTTCAGCAGCAAAAAGCATTTTGTTTCTAGCTTTTCGTTTTCCTGTAATCTCTAGTCGAAAAGAGAGAAGTGTGTCAGAAAGCACAAGCCTTAGACAAAAAGCTGAAAAAATGAGGTGTTTGTGAATACAGATGCACAATGCATTTTACCACTTAGTTTAACTTTATTGTCTCCTCAACATGTCCAGTATCTAACATGCTAGAAAACAGCAACAACCACTGATTTTGATGCAAAATAATACGTTTCATGGCACACACACCCACATCCACAAATTGTTATTATTATTAAATATCAAAAATTATTATTTTAAAATGTACGTTTCAAAAAACTACGCCAGAAAGAATGGCCATTGTTCATCCATTAGGTGGCGCTATATTCATGTCAATAACAGTAAGTCACAGAATAACAAAATTACAACAATAAACACCATAAATGACAATAAACCAATGAGAACAGGCAATAGAATACTTTTGTGTGTCTTTGTGTTCGTGTGCACATGTATGTGTCTTTATGTGCGCAAGTGTGTGTGTTTTGGTGGTTACATCTACAGAAAGTTGTTCTGTTTAGTGCAGCAATAACCGGACTTTGCCGCTGGCACCTGGTGCAGACTCAGTGATAGTTTTAGCGATAGTCCACTTTTCTGTAGCTTTGTTTGGGGTGCACCGCTGGTCTGCTGCTCTGACCCTCCACATTGTCTCTGTCAGCTCTAGAAACACATTTACTGCTTAATCTGCCTCCAAATGAAGCCTGTCCCTGGCTGTATACCTCTTGCCTCCATCAGCTCTGTCTCTCCTGCACACAGTGCTCAGAGCACTTATGCCACCTGCTGGCTCAATAAAACACTGTCTACAGCCAAACCCCAGACGTTTATGATTCAGGGGACGTAGAGGGAAATAGTGAAAAAACGATTTATATTTATAATATCTGTATTTTTGCTTTGATACTATTTGATAGTATGTCATTACTTACAGAGATATAGAGGTAGTCTGAACAGAGCTACTTGACGTCTCTCTCCCCTGACACTACCTTTTGTTCATCTGGGGAAATCACAAGCTATTCCCAGAGCCCTAAGTCAAGTCTCTTGAGTGCAGTGGTCAACGACCTCTGGTTCTGGCTCTGCCAATAGGTCACCACCACATAGATACTCACATATTAAATATTAATACAATTTATCATTGTGATTCATCATCATGAACATAGACAATGATTATTTGGCTAATTAGATTAGGCTAATTCAGTTACAGACCGCTTGTATTTGCAATCATGTCCTTTAGCTCATGATTCAAGGTGAGAATAGGAGCAAAGAATGACCGGCAGTCAAGAACTTTGATAATTGTTCACCTGAGTTGGTTGACAAATTTCTCATTTTGTAATTGACCACTCAGGGTAGAGAATTTTTTAGAGTTACTGTAAGTTGAGTTTGCGGATTAAGCAGAATTCCTTCCAATGTCCAACTAGGTGAACTTAATCGTATCTATTTTTAACTTTGCCTTCAGAGAACACGCCTGCACGGTTTTCCCCTCCTGGATTAGGCATCAAACACACTTTAATGCTGGAGCTTGGAACGTTTCAAACAGGTGCGAGTGTCCGTTAGCTCGCCTTGTCTTCTGATGTTATGTTTCTTTTAGCTGCGCCAGCCGCATATGCTGTTAGTTTAAGTGCATGTGACTACTGACTCCTCGTGCGTCCCTAACCGGCTCTGACACTTCTGTGGCTTTCCGGTGGATCGAGTCTTGTGCCAAACTGCCAGGAAATCAATGCAACAGACTGCTCGTTCCATCCCCCTTTATTGTAATCTGCTGCACCATCTGACATAGTTTTTCTTACTGTAGTCAAGATACTGTACGGCTTTGTCATATAAGAATAGGTAAGAGAATGAGAAATGAGTTCAGAAGAAAGCGGTCAGTGGGGCACCTTGGCCTTTGAGCATTTACTTCTTAGGGAGTGGCTTCAGCTCAAGATTTGACAACCCAGTGAGTGAAAGTGTCAGAATTGCAACATACCTTTTAATGGCTTATGTGATTTTAAAGCTGGGGTACAAAACTTTCAAACAAGAAAAAAGTAACTGGGTAATCGAATCCATATAACTCACTTCCAGAACAGTTCTTGATTGTTTGCCCCCTGTCACATATTTGGATCAGCTTTTTCGGAAAAAATAAGCTGAACCACTCAGCTCAAAGTGTCAAATAGTGGCCCATGACAGCATGTTGTCTGACCTGTGCTAAAAATAAAACTTTTTACAGGTGCTTTCAGTTGGAACAAATTTTGTTTTGTATATTTTTTAAGGTGAATGAGGGAATACATTGACTTTCATTTTCTATCACCTACTTTGACTAAGAGGCATCTTTCCTCCTACTCACATTGCAGAATACATGTGCCATTACTGCAGAAAGAATCCATATTTCCATTTTAGCGATTACAATTGATAGGTGAATATAAAATGATTGAAAAATCTCTTTTGGAGCAGGCGTGCTGGTCAGCATTGAATTCATGCAGCCAGAGACAACAGTCCGCCAGACAAAGGAACTGTGTGTGAGATTTCTGCACACTGTGTAAAAAATCATACTTGACTCGTTCTGATCAAAAAGTTATGATTTTTACCAAAACACTGGCCATGTTCTTTGATAACGCTTGATATGTTGGTTTTTAAGCTTTATATCCGGCCATTTGAGCTGCCAGTTTAACTTTTGAAATCCAGCTGGTTTTCCTGTGTGGGCTTAACATGCAGGTAAGACATTTGCAGCAAAGGTTAAGATCGTATTTCTAGAGCCGTTATGAAAAAGGTGAGAGAAATGACTACATACTGTTCCTTAATATAGTATTTGGAACTCTATGTAGTTATTTATATAGACTTATGTTTTCAGTGTTTCATAAATCACTTTAAATTCACTCGATTATTCGGTTGATTGATGAAGAATTGATTGACAATGGAAATAAGAAAACATTCTAGGACATATTTTTGTTGACTATCGAATGAGTCTGAACCCACAAGAGAATCATTTGACTACATATTTATAAATTAAAGTCTAAATAAGATATCTTGTCAATAATCACCCCGATCCAAGCTTGTCCTGTGCTCAAGAAATGTAGACAGGATTACTTCCGCCGGTTTTGAAGTAAAGTTTAGAAATCAATACACACATTTGCAATTGAGGTTTTGAGGTTCTTCAGGGACTGACCACTACCATCTGACGCAGTCTTCTCTTTTTGTATTCTCTTCTTCTCCACTGTCTTCCTCTGAGCCCTTATTAAAAATGTAGAGGCTGCGCTGCATATTTTAAATGTTCACGGTTGGATTTAAACGGCTCATGATATTTAGTACCTCCTCAGGGAGCGGCCGTGTGCGAGCTTAAGCCTTCCTCCTCTGACTGACTGGTGGTCCGAACGCTAAGGCGCTAATAATGACTTGTGTACACACTGCAGCGGCAAATACAACAGCCAAAGCAAACGCAGCATTGGATTTGGTGACGAGAGGATGCCTATTACCAATGCACTGCTCTGCTTTGGTGCAAATGTGTGTGTGTCTGTGTCTGTGTGTGTGTACGTACAATCGGCGGTCAATAAGTCATTAGCTTGGCCGCCTTGATGTAGCGCTGGGTAAACGGTTTCAGCTGGATTGGAGTGTGCTCTTGAAGTACCTACAGCCGCATCTAAATGTGTGTGTGTGTTTGTGTGTGTGTGTGTGGAGCGGGGGTAGCAGGTGTCACGCTTGCTGGGGCCCTTCAGCTCTAGTGGTTGAGAGTGTTTCTGTCATGTTGTCTTTCATGGCGCTGCGTTTTTCTGGCTCCCAATCTGCTCCGAAGGATGCTTCAGTGAAACGCTATTGATTACCGCCCCCCTGTGCACAAATAAACATGCATTGGTAGCAGGGATAAGACACCCGTTTACTCTTCCATTTTGTCATAATAGCCTGGACAATAATGGAGTGTTATTATTTGCCCTTAGGGATCCTACCTCCAGAATCTTGTTTTGAAGTACCTGCAAGAAAGACAAAGTCAAACTTCTTAGAAAGGCCTCAAGCATTATGGATATTAAACCTGAATGTTTGATGTACTAGCGTGTGGAATAACTCAAGAAATGACTTATATTCTGAAATATCATTGTATTCATCATTTATTTGGATCCCCGTTAGCTTCCACAAGTCTCATCATTACCCCATGAATCTACAGCCGCCGAATGAGTCTCCAGTTCTACTCACTGATTAATTTTTGGAACATAGGGCTTATGATTTGCTTACAAAAGATACAGGATAAAGATAAGATAGACTTTTTTGATCTCACAATGCAGTGATCTCCAATGTGGTTTTACTGCAAATGGCAAATAAATGAATCTGAATCTGAGAAATTTACTTGTCACATTTGGCATAAATATTACCACAAAAAAAAAAAAAACAGGAATAGTGCAAACAGGGAATGTGCAATGTCAGTCTACGTTTTTTGTAGGACCTTTCACTCTTTCAAAAGTGAGTAATATCATGAATGTCAAGTAAGCCTAATTAATGGAGACCAATTTCCAAAAGCTCATTGACTCTTACTGACCCATCGTGTTGGCAGACGCTTCCGAAAGTGCAGGTTTGAGCCATTTGGAATCATTGTGTCTCTCTATTGCTAGTGTGTTTATACAAGCTTTTCCTTAAAAGAAGATGACTAAAGCAATATTCATCTGGTGCTTAATAATAACTCACCACACCCCCACACCTCCCACCAGCCCTCTTCAGGGACTTCCATCAAACGCCAGGCAGATGAGTAAAGAGATACAGTATAAGTATAAGAAAAGAGCTTGTGCCGAATCTGCCGATAGCCATGATTTTTATTCTTGTGCGAGGACAATGAGATCTGTTGCCTTGAGTGCACCCTGCTCTGCGCCGAGGAGCAGATTGTAGATTTTCTAAATTATTGATGCTGTAGGGGCTTAAAACTATATGGCTCGGTGTGCTGTTTGAAGTAAGAGCGTGATAGGAAATCTTTCATCCGTGACTGTGGAGAACTAAAGCGTGGTCACTGTATATTTGCATGTGTGTGTGGGGATGTTACTGTAAAGTATGTTCGATGTTTTGAATGTTGTAAAATGAGGGTTACATAGTTTGTTGCATATGGATAGCGTTTGTTGCGTTTCATACTGGTCCTAGTTGAGTCTGATTTGACTGTAGTTCTGGTTTAGGTCTAGCTCAGTCCCGATTTTTATGTGCTAAATGGGCCAAGTCCAATTTCACTACAAATGAGAAGGGATGCACCCATACGATACTTCCATCTGATACCCCAGAATGTCAAACCTAATGTCATATACAGTAGGTTTAACTTTTACTCAGACAGTAGTTCTGTCATCACAGGATCTAGGGTTTTAAACACCACTGGACTGATTTGTAATTGGTTAGTTGAGGGGAGAAAAAACATGCTATTTTCTTCCTCTTCACTGGTACCTGTTCATTTCAGTTATGAGCAGATTTTTAAGCTAAAGTATCAGGATTGCTGTCAGACTTTCCCAAAGCCTATTAACTAAGTCAGGATACCACTTTGATTGAAGTCTTTACACCTATGAGTTGTACTTTGTTGTGTCTATTATAATTATTATACTGACTGTCAGCGGCCTAATGGCGATTAAAAATGTTCAGAATATACCATTATCTTACTTTGGTGCTACTGATTATAATTGCTTATCAAACCAATGCAGAATATGTCATCTAGTGTAGTACAGTACAACACTATGATATAACATTTACATTGAAAGCAGTATATACTTTGGATTGCATTTACCCAAAATACAATCCAAAGTATATACTTTGGATTGCATTTACCCAAAATACTGTATTTTCTAACAAATGATCATTTGTACCTAACCCTTTCAGAAAAGTTTCTCCTGTAAAGTCGACTTGTTTGTTATGCTCAAAAACTCTGAGTGTTTAGTAATGAGCCCTGATAAAACGGTTGAGTGGCAGGTTACCCAGGGGTGCCGTAGGAGGGGGAAAGGTTAGGAGGATTCCGGGGCCTTTGACTGACAGCAAATCCCTGCAATAATAATAAAGGTTAACATTTAGCTGTCAGTCTTTTGTCCTGTATCTACTCCCTGAACTGACTTAGTGTATTGTAAGCGAAGAGTATTCACACATAGTATACTTGTTCCAAACGTCATTTAATATATACCAATACAAAGTATCATTATGCAATAAAGTATTCTTTTTTTTTTTTTTTTTGAAGTAGGTGATTGACAGCTCTAATAATTAGTCATGCTCCATAAATAGTCGTGGGCAGGAATCGACTCTCGCCACATTGCTGCCAGACAGAGATGACATTTGAACATTTGCAAGACTTTTTTAAATTTCTACGCCGGATCTATAAAATGACTTTATGAAGTTGACTCATTGCGTGACGAGCTCTGTGCTATGTTTAGGTTAGAAAAGACAGAAGTCGTAATGCATTATTTTTTGCCAAGCACAAAGACGTGAGAAAAGAGAAATTAGAGTAGTTATTGTAAAATTGTTTTCAAAATGATATGAAAGCTGAAAGCCATCCATTCCGGGTCCAAAGTGACCTTGTGGGGGCTAATTTATCAACATGAGTACTTGTTATACAGGAAATTCTGAAAATTAGAATATCATTGAGAGGTCCATTTACTTCTGTAATTCACTGTGACTCATTCCACACAAAGTTATACACAAGCCTTTATTTATCAGGCTGCACGGTGGCTGAGTGGATAGCACTCAGCAAGAAGGGTCTGGGTTAGAAACCCGGTGGGAACAGGGCCTTTCTGAGTGGAGTGTGCATGTTCTCCCTGTGCCTGCGTAGGTTTCCTCCTGGTGCTCCGGTTTCCCCTACCACTAAAACATTTTCAATAAGTGTCATGCGCCTCCTGTACTGGCTACATTACTCCCATCCAAATACCCGAAAGTTGTAAAGCGCTTTGTGACGCTGGTCTGTGAAAGGCGCTTGATAAATAAAGATTACTTACTTCCTTACTTAATTTATTTGCAACTCGGCTTGTAAAAAAAACGCAAAAAACTATTAAAATAAATTGAATAATTTGAAATTTGATAATAAGCCGTAATCATTCAGTTTCACCTGTATATTCATTATTTTGGACAGCACTGTGATTATAGTTGTCTTAACAGAACAATTCAAGATGGGTGCTATTTACATTTTAGTTTTTTCTCCGTCAGCAGGATTTTGAAACTATGATAGTGGGAGTGAAGCAATTGTGGGACAACAGATATGTTTTTGTGCATGCATGTTATATCCCATGCTTTCAACTCTTACAGGTTATAGCACAAAAGTGTCAAATTGTATAAATGCTGAATAAAAATCATTTGCATGGGGTCTACATTTGCATAACCCCAAAACTGCAAATTTAACATTAGCTCTTTTGCATTTCCACATTTATGCAGAGATGTTCAAAAGCCTGAATAGTGAATAATATACTCAATTTAACTTTTGAACCGCGAATCTTCCCTTTCCCCCGCAATCTGCCCACTGCGAAGGAACTATCTGTGGGCTGTTGCCACGGGGCGGCTGCGGCTGTGCCCGGTACTCGTCTCCTCTCATTTGCGGCCATTGAGCGCTTCTCTGTACTGTAGACCAGGGCGTTATTCTGACAGACTGCGTAATGGTCACTGAGGATTCTGACACATGCACAGAAGCAGAGGAATCAAAGAGGAGCCTATTTCCTGCCAAAGAGAGTTTTAAATCAACAGTACATTTCTGAGCACATTTTTGCCACTGCAGGATATGTGCATTTTTGTAGAGGCGTCTGGACGATATGTACTCTAGTGTTATACTCAGGGCTCTCAACAGGAAATACAAAATAAGATGGACTTTATACTGCAGGTGGACACATTTTCACACCAATGAAGACTGGTCTTGTGGAAATACTGCTGGAAATGGTGGTGAAGAAAACGACTGTATATGATTCCATGGAAACAAAAAAGTTTAAACTTTACTTTCGAAATCAGTATAATAGATCAGTTAAATGCCAAGTAACAACATTCCCATCCAGAATGGGTCTTCCATGACAATATTTTTTTAGATTGGATAGATTTTTTTTAACCTGCACAATTTGAACACATGAACAGAAACATATTACAAGGTTTGAGAAGGAGTTGGGTGAGGCAAACATAAACATCCTTAACCCACATTGAGCGAGGGATCTGCTCACATGGACGAAGGGGCTATAGATCCAGGACTCAGGCTGTAGAATGAGGACGAGGCTGTGCGATGCAGGACTGAGGCAGCTCTCAGGCGGGGAAGGGGTGCAGCCCAAAAAGTCTAGGTCTTGGAGGGGGGGGGCAATGAACAGGTGCAGATAAAATACCGGATCCAGGGGTTCTATCATCACGACATGAAATGCACAGACTACAGCAGACAGATAAAGTAAGAAGAGGAGAGGATAGTGATCATCTTACTATACCAGCAACATGTCTCCATGGAGCTTGATTATCTGTGCTTTTAGACTTAAAGGTATATAGGAGGGTTGTCTCACTTTTTGAACAAAACTTTCTGGTCTTATTTGACGAGCATGTATTGCCAGAATGATGATTGGGAGGACCGATAGTCTTGATGATCCTTCCGGAAGTAAAAAATCCTCCTATATACATTTATGGTTGTATTTCAAAGTCATACCTTAAGCCAAGCCAAGAAGTACAGTAAGTCATTTGGGACTTTAATTTGGGCTGTTTCAGTGCTGTTATGAGCTCTGAATCCTACATTGAAAGATTTCTTTTTTTTTTCTTGTAGATGGCATCATAGTTGTTTACCTGTAAGCGTGTCAAGGATTTTGTCAAGGAATTTGAAATTGGTATGTAAATTGTTATCGATTCAGGGTCGAGAATTTTTTTTCCCCCGTAGTTCCCAAGCGCTTGGCAACTTCTTCTTCTTCGCTACCAACAAAATGTACATACATGTGGCTCCACATTCCCGCTCAAATAGCCTGTTTGAGCTAGCTCTAATCAGCCTGTGCTAGCTCTAAGGCTAACACTATTGGTGACGGCAATCGTCAGTACACTAAACGTTTATACTAAAAACCTACCACTTGTGTAAAAATAAACCCTGGTGTTGAATCAAAAAACTTTTATTTTGATCAATAGAACATCTGAAAATGTATTGATGGAAGATTTTAATGTTATACTCTGGAAGATTGCAAGAGACATCTGAAGACTGTCCACACAGTACATATGTGTGTGCGTTTGTGCGTCTTAAAAATAATTTTTTTCTGCTTCAATCTAAGATTATGAAAAGGAAAAACTATTTTCACAACATTCATGTAGTGATTATGGCAATAAGCATTCTTGATACGTGCTCTGTTTGTACGGGGTTTTGTGAGTGGGAATTGATTTGTTTTGGTCCAACATAATAAAGACATTTCTCATTCAGACATTATTACCTTTTTCGACTTTCCTTTTGTCCACCTGTTTCCAATGGCACGGCACATTTGAATAGCGGCAGAGTTCGAAGCCATCTTTTCTTAATGACTCCTATTCAGACGCGCGTTAGTTTTGGACGTCTACAGAAGGTATTGTTTGGCTGGTCTCCGCAGAAGTGAAGGAGAGTGATGCGTCTGCGGCGGCCATTACGGCTCTGTGTGTCATTAATCAGCGGTTGATGAGAGGAGTTTGGAGCCAAGATGGGGCCCATTACTGCTGCGGAGCTCTTAGGACCCCAAGAGTTTGCACATGCGGCGGTCAAACAATGAATGAGGTACTAATGCGAGAAACAAAAGGATGAACGAAAATCATTATCCCCTTTTTCTCAAAAGAGCAACAAACTACATTAGTGAATGTTTTCAGCAACTGGAGAGCAGTGACAAGTTTAGGGAGGTTTTGCAATTAGCCAACTGCTTTTGCTTTTGCTCTCTGTAAAATGATAAAAATCTGTGCCTCAAAACCTTAGATAAATCAATTTAGCATCTTATTTGAAACATCCATACATGTATTTGTTGCACTCAGACTTCTGCCAGGAGGCTCACTTCCATTCCTTTGAAAAAATGTTGGATCTAAAATCAAATAAGTTGTAACTTGTTGTAAGGGAAATCTAACTTTAGTGAATTTAAAAAACAGCCTGGTGCATGGGTCAGTCTCTAATGAATAGACATGTATTTTTACTCAAGCCAGAAAACTGAATATTCCATTCAGCCCCAATTTGCCAGTTACCAGGCAATTTCTACTCAATTTCCATGTTGTTTAGGCAAATGCGACCTTTTTTATGACAATGGTTGAAGCTACAGTATACGTTTATTCAGTCCACTTGATTTTCTAGATTAATATATACATTTCTATAAAAGTGTAGCTATAGTAGGAAAAATGAAGCAAGAGCATGTCAGCCAATGGAAATAAAAACTGGGGGTAGTTGAAATGCATTATTTAACTTCTTTACATCTTTTGTGGAATTGTATTTTCATGTCACAGCACATTAACATAATTACCCTCTGCAACAATTTTTTCTCAAATTTAAACTATTGCTCTGACATCCCCTTTATCACCGCTCACTGTTCTTTACTTTGTGTATTACACGTATGATTTGGCAGCAAGGCATGGTCATTTTGGTACAAAGGGAGACTTGATAAGACTCATTTCTTTTATTTTACATTAGCGATATCAAGGTGACTCCAGATTATACATATAAACACACACATTTCTACCACTGCCTACAGTGAACTGGATCCATGAGGAGGCGGGGCTTAGAAAGTCACTGCATCAATTGTTTTTATTTTAAGCTATTTGAGATTAATATGTCAATAAATAGTGACCATAGTACTACAAAAATCAATTGTATAGTTTTCCCACTAAATGCCCAGTTCCAAAAAAAAATTTTTCCAACACAATTGAGAGAGGTTTTACCCCGTTCAGATTTGATAACTTTTAAAAGCAGCCTTTGATGTTTTACTTTTGATTATAATTTTATTGCCTGAGAAACATGAAATGCAAAGCTACTGTGGCCTACTCATGTGTGATCACGCTTCGTCCTGCGCTGGTCTGTTAAAGTCACATTGGAACACGTCTAAATTAATAACCGTGCAAAGGAAAAACGCTTTAACTGTTATTTGAAATAATCAAATCACTGTTTTGGCACTTTCCCTGTTTTTTAGAGTGTACGTGCGGATACATTAGGTTCCCTTCTCATTAAGTGTTGCGGCTGTGTTCGGGGGCCGTGGACTGGATCACTGTGCGCCTGGCCGTAGGGAGCAGAGGGGAGTGTGCACGGCTGGGCGCAGTGCGGAGGGGTAATGAGGTGAGAGGACTTTCTGCCAGAGGTCGAGTGTTGGCTAGCGGGGCAGGTAAACACACCGGCTGCTCCCAGACGGTGTCCCCAAGGCGGCCATGACACTACGGGAGGGGGAGGAGTAGGGATGGGAGAAGATGGATGTCGAGCCTGAAGTGCTGGGTAGAATAAAATGGTAATGCCTTGTAGGTGGTATGGTTGGATCTACCCTGCAAAAATATAAGATATTGTACAAGTCTCCAGCCTGTTTCTTGGGGGCTACAGCTCGCCACCCTCATTCAGGTAGCTCCACATAACTTTGAGGAATGCAACAGATAACAACAATTTAAACATTGCAATCTAAATAGATTGCGCTTATTGATATTGAATTACTTAAATCATGAACAATTTGTATTAGAATTAGAAGACAATAAACAATTAAAGCCACAAGCGGTAATCAAAGCCCTCGCCACTCTCACAGCTGCCTCCCGGGCCCCAGTCCCATTAGCAGCATCCAGTGTACTTGCCGATGAATTCGCAGCCTGATAGTACCAGATTGGCGCACGGAAAAGCTAATTAAGGACATGGTAGAAGTTTCTGCAATAAAAAACCTGGGCAGTTGTATGTTGCATATTGTTGTGTTCAGGGCCATACCCTGTATTTGTGAATTGATTTCTAGCTTCATTTGACAAACATTGTGCTCAAAAAGGTCATTCAAAGAATTCAGGGCGCCCCCAGTGGCCAGGTGTGGGACTTACACCTTTTGCGTAATGTAATGTTTTGCTTGTCTTAGTTCAGAAATTACACTTGTAATAGGAGCACTAGTGTCTTCTTACTTTGTGCCAGGTGGCGCTATAGAGTCCTTATTGGGTGCATGATTATAGTGTCATTACGTTCAGGCCATAACTTAATATTAGTGATGTGAGTCTCAGCTCTGTAGGTCTGAGCTTGTGGCCCTGAGGGCTCAGCCAAAACGGCCAACACAAAGGCCTTATTCGCCATGGCATGGGACGAAAACAATGAAGAATTTTTTTACTATTTCGAAGGGATTTTATATCTTCATTCCGTCCAGATTGGGAAATGACATGGTAGAAGTCTGCATGCACCAAACCAACCCAACTTCAGACCATCATGGCTGACTTCCTGTGGGTCACAGAGGAGTACTCTGACTGGCTTTCACGCTTGTCTCATGGAGATCTAACAGTCTTCCAAATTTCGTTTCCAAAATATCTCGCCAGAGGCTCTGAAAAAGTGGATTTTTTTTTTATTGTTTATATGAAACCACAAATAACAATAGCCCTCTCCAATATGAATTAACAGCAGAAGGGGCCGAAGAAGCGTTAAATTTTGCCCGTTTGCTTCGACCCCAGGGACTACTATTGAAAACAAGCAAAATGGAAATGTTATTTCATGTGCATTTCTTTGTCCTTGCCCATCTATTTGTCATACCAGTGATTTTGTTTTCTTGATAGAACGCAGAAAACATTCAGAAAGCGGGATTGTTTAATCATGACTGAAAAAAATCTTGATATTTTTCACAGATTGCCAAGCACTAATTATTGCTGAATAATTCAATAAAGTACGGTCTGTGTTCTCCAGTTTGCAAAAGTTTTAATAAAGACAGCATATTTTTTTATGACAGGGAAAGGATGCACCTTTGCCATTTCTGTTGTAATAGAAGCTCTCTTATTGAAAAACGTTGGCTACTCCTGCAATATGTATCATATTTGAGATAGGATTTGAAGGTTCTTGATTCAGTTTTGATTTCACTTTCGTCTAGACCTGACTTGATCTCCCCAAACTCGACTCATACTTAATTCTCCTGCTTGTTTCCATTGTTTTGTTGTTGTAATCTTAAATACATTTGTGGCAGTGTACCAACTTTGGGATTGGAGAATTTGGATTGATGTGTTTGTGATTTTACTTTGGACTGTGCGATGAAGCGATGTTGTAAAATCATAACTAACAAAATAATAGTTTTCTCTTTTCTCCTGAAGAACGTTCTCATTTGGATTCATCTATAGAAAAGGGATAGAAAAAAAAGTGCCTTGGTATAATAAAGGGCTGACTTTTACAACTGGCCGATTCTGCATATATCTGTATTAGTCAAAGCGAGACAATTCTTGCAGATATTCTCTTTCTAGTGCAGCGCAAACAGCTGTGTGTGGGCAGACAGGGAGGACTGTGTCGCATTGAAATAGTGACCTTTTTTCAAAACGCTGCCCCTGTTGTTCCATTTGGCCATGCAAAAAGTTAGATTTTACTTCATTATTCTCATATTACAGTGTGTGCAAATACAATACCATAGTTAAAGCTTGAAAAACAATTGTTTGGTTTTAAAAGATGTACCGTCATCACACGTTTACACTCCTGTCTCGCTAAACCTCACATGAAATATTGACATTTTAAAAGCCATAATAGAAATGTGTTTTTTCTGCAGTCAAAAATCCATTGCCTATTTTACGCTGTGTTATGTATACGACACTATTGACATTGACTTGTTTTTATTGACCCTTTTTATGGCACTGGGAGAAAAAAAATTGTTGTTAAAATGACTTGAAATAGGTTAGATTAGATTTGCTTTCCCTTTTTCTTATTGGATTTTGAAGTTTTTAGACTTGCAAATATATGCAAATAGTTTCTGTTGCTGCTTGGCTCAATGTTTGGTCCGAGTTTACACAGTTTATAGTTTATACAGTATGTTGCCACATGAATGATTGAGTCTACTGTATCATACTGTGGTCAATATCTGAGCAGTCCCGGTGTCTGCTCGGCTCTGGGCAGCGGTGATGATACAGGACACTCAACATTCAACAACATTTATCAACATTCATCAATACTTATGGACATTGGTCAACTGCCCCAATACCGATGTGTTTTCTGCTCTATTTCTCATGTTTGAACTTTTTGATTTTCTGATCTGTGTCGGCGAATTCAACGATTCAGTTCAACCAAGGTAACTACTGTTGTAATTTAGGGCTCTACAAGAATACATTGAATTGAATTGAATTGCCAGAGGGGCCTGTCCCTTACTTCTCATTGACTAAGATGGACATTATCTGAAATCCAAATATGAATTGTGTGAGATAAGCAGCTATATTTCTTGCTAAACATTCTAGAATGTCATACAACACATACTGATAAAGCTCATGGGTCAAAAAGATTAGAACGATGCTACACTTAACCCCGGATCAAACCTGGAAGTAATGTTTTCTGGTCAGGACTTCTGCATCTGTACACTCTGTAGTGAGTCAAATGATATAAATAGAGAACATATATTTACAATACAAACATAATATGAATTATGTTTCCCACCCTATTTATTTTTTAAGTCAAGACACATCATTGTACAGAAACACAAGCTGTGTGCCTGTTTCCTTGTAATACTGTTGTGATCAGCCCACTGTCTGTGTTCAGCTTAGAGCAACTTGTTTCCCTTATCCAGTTTGTTTGTGTGGCGTGCAGGAGCAGAGCCAAAGTGAAATAAAGTGCTTGTAGAACAACAGATCCTTCATGTCGCGAGCGGACAGCTACATTTGGCTAATGCAGAGGCAAGCGTTTGCGTGCTGGCTGCAGCCGAGCACCTCCGAGCCAGCGTAAAGTGGACTGTAAATATTGACGACGAGGGGCATGCGCTGACCTTGTACCGGTGAGAGAAGGGGAAAGAGGGAGAGAGATAAAAGGGAAAATGAAAGGATGGAAGAGGTTGAGAGAGATAGATTTAGTGGACACATTTGTATTCCTTTCAGCCCTTAGACTTGATCTTGAGTCTATTTACTTTGGCACTGTATGGAAAAAACACCTCTACAAACACAGCCTTTTCCAAACTCTAATTGATGTCAACGCTACCATTTACTGGGGCTGGTGTGAATAAAACATGACACCAAGAAGATTGTGCCAATATTTCAACCCATACTGATTCATTAATGGAATTTGACAGTGGAAATGCATGAGTCCTCTATCTATATTGGCCAGATTCAACACACAGGCTGGAATATTATAACAAACTAATAAACTACTAAACAAAATCATTAACCGACAAATAGATGTGATATATTTTACATGGGTTAGACTTTCATTTTTGGAAGTCTCCTTTGGGACACAGTTCTGCAGAATCATTTGAATATACAATCAATCAAACAAAGAAAGAATGTACAATATAAAAAAGTGGGTTTTAAAACAAGGTGGCTTGAGAGAGGTATTCTGAGAGACTAGTGCTTGTCTGTGGGCGAGCGAGTGTGTGGTGATGTGCGGTGGCAGGGAACGCGCTGCTCTCTGCTGCTGCTCTTTAAAATGTCAAAATGTACATGTGTCAAAGAGGCAGAGGTGGTACACGGTCACGACATCCTCTCCATATACAAACACAGCACTGGGCCCGATGTCTGCTATATATCTCATAAAATGTCCAAAACCCAACATATGCTCATATGTATTAGATTCAACGTCATATTTCGACTGCTATATGGTTCTACTAGTGGGTCATGGATGTGTATTCAAAGAGGTGTAAAGAAATCCATGCGTAAAGCCTGACAGTCCTACACACAGCCCACCCTATTGGTTTCCAGTCTGTACATTTCATTGGTTGGCACATTATTATCTGTATTATGTAAAAACACAGGATCACAGACTTCACAGTCCTCAGACAGCAGACTCCTTTTCCCAGTCTCTCCCCTATCCTCGCCTCTTCACTCCTTCCCCTTCCGTCTCCTTTCCTCCTCTCCTTCCCTCTCCTCTCTCTGCTTAACCATTGGGTTCATGGACGAATGACTTCACCTTGCACAGACAGCGTAATACGGGTTCACTAAGATACTACCCCATAAACACTTAGAACAAAGAGTGACGCAGAAAATGAGATTAATTATGTGCACGAAATGTTTTATGTGTCTGTTTGATAACATAAAAACTGATATGTCCAGGACTGAACAAGGTCTGAACAAAATTTAGATTAATTGGATAAACCAGACCTTGTGGAAATACACCAACATCCCCATTATTTATTTGTCTTCCATTGTATACTATCTCATATATTGAATGATATATTATTGAATTGCTCACACATCTTGCAATCAATTAATTGATAACTACGAAAGTGCAGACCTCCTCCTTGAGGCGCAATTTAATTCCTTTGAAAAAAATCTTGCAATCATTTGTTATATGAATTTATATGATTGGCTATGAGCTAGGTGTAGATGCAAATGATAGACATTTGTAGCTTAAACCACACTTCTCCTACGAGAAAATGAATGGTTCCCAGATTACATATCACTTCTGATAGCCTGACTTTCTGGTGTTTGCTAGGCTACAGACCCACAGCAAACAGCAAACCCAATCACAACCAATCAAAGTGAAAGGAATGATGCATTATTTACCCTTTTTTTTTTCTTCAAGAATTTATTTTCCATTTGCAGTAAAACCACATTGGAAAAACTGTGTAAGACTACCCCAGTGTGCACCGGGCACACACCAGAGCTCTTGCCACGGCGCCATGCAAACAAAGCCACTTGGGGACAGCCTAATCAGGAAATTAATTTGAAATTACCCACTTCAAATTACTAATTTACTATTGTCAAAGGCTAAAACTCAATATCTGGCTCACAACCAAACCTGAATGTGTGCTCTTTATCTGTTCCCTCGACAAGTTGCCCCCCTGTTTGAGCAATGCAATCAATTGGTGATTTGTTTGCACTGAAATAGATGACAAAGTGGCTGCGCTCTGTGAATGTTCAATGACGGTGATGTGGGATGTGACTGAGGCTGGAAGGAGCTGTTTTGAGGCCGGACACAAAGAACTGTCAGTGTCACTCCTCTGCCTCCATTCTGAATAGTTGCATGTGTGAGTGAGAGAACGACATCTGGCTAGTGCATTGATTATTGTCTCAATTAACTATTGAGACAATAATCAACTATTGTTCTTTTTTTTGCATTTTAATACCTTTCCCCCTTTTTAAAAAGCTTTGTATCTGTGTGATTTTTGAAGCACTTTGAGTTATATTTTGTATGAATTGTGCTATGCAAATAAAATATTATTAATTTAACTTTAACCAAGCCCCAGGGATCCAAGATATGTGCTCATTTGTGTCAATGGCCTGTGTTCATTGGCGCATTCTCAAAGTTGGCCACTTGCTTCTAGCTCCAAAAACTAGCATTTCGGCTTGATCCAGTCCGTGCCATAGTGTGCATCTCCCATGATTCCCTGCACAACAAACTACCTCCCCCAGGATGCTTTTCGCCAATAGAGTGGCAGAGTTTGTGGATTTAGAGACAGTGGATACAAATGTAAACGCTGTTCTGGCTGTTTTGTTAACATTGCAATCTATTGGAAAACATTGTTAGCCCTTGGGAATTTTGGCCTCACCACCATGTTGGGCCTACAAGCTCCTACTGGTTACAGGCTAAAGCAAGTAATACCCTATCCAGTTATTATAATAGATAGAAAAGATTAGATAATAATTATGCTCCAATAATTGTTTGTTGACTTTGTACTCAAAGCTAATGAACAGTTAGCTTCCACATTTCAACTTGGACGAAGAAGTCCAAGTTGTTTGTCCAAAAAACTTGGACTTGGAGCTTCTTTTAACTTAAGAAGCGTCCATATACAAAGCATTGAGATTAAATTGTCTCCTATTGCTATAACCCTCTCACAACAATTTGTCAATACAGTCGCCACACTGCTGCTCACTTTCATTTCTTGATCACCCTGTTGTCTTGTAAAATAGATTCCTGGTGCCTATGTGGCCAAATCTGGTCCCTTTGACGATTTACCAGGTTAACCTTGTAATCTAAAGGCCAGGTTCCCTCTTTTTCTCTGCAGTGAGCAATGAGATTACGTGTTCTGTGCTTTATCTTAATCTCCTTCAGAGGCCATCACTTCATTCAGCCCTAATCTCGTCTGCTGTGGCGGCGGATGCATGTTTTGTTCTAAAGCTGACCACATCAAATCAAGCCAGCCCTTTGGAAGAGTTCGCTCAGTATTACGGCATATTATTATTCTGAAAAAGATGCTAAATGGACCATGCTTTGATTTCCTTTTTCTGCTAAAGAAAGGTGCATATAATTTACACATTCTTGCATTTTAATGACTGTATATGCTTTGGATCAACATAAATCAAATTGCAGATGCATTTGGGATTTGAAGTGTATAAAACACATCTTTAAACTTTCACTTGGTGGATATAGTATAAGATATTTACATTTTAGTGTAATAATTTTAATAACTACTCCTTGAGGCATGGTAATATCCAGGCTCTCAGACGGGATCAGAGGTTTGCCATTTCCCTCAGTAGCAACAGTAATTATAACAGTAGAAATATCGTGAACATACAGTGTATTGCTGTATTGTTGAACTCAGTTCCCTTTGAGCAGCAGGACTTCAACAGATTATTAGTCAATCAAACAATTACAACATATGCAATAATGAAAACACATAAGAGCTATTGGGCCATAAAATGCTTGTCCTTAAATAATTGGTTTTGTTCCAAAGGTGTACAGCTGACACGGATTATTACAAATATTATATCTACACAATGAGATGAGCCAACAAAATCAATGTTGCATTCTTAAATCCGAAATCTAATTTATTTTCTGGTCCAGAGATCACTCACAAATAATTTGGAATCTTGCACAAAATTGTGGCAAGAGCTCTGGTGTGTGCCGTCTTCTCTGTCTGGTGCACACTGGGAAAGTCTTGCACAGTTTTTCCAATGTGGTTTTACTGCAAATGGCAAATAAATTCTTGAATCCTGGAAAAATCAGAAGCAAAAGTGTCAAATTACAGCTGACTTGCTCCACGCAGATAAAGGCCGGTGCTGAAAAGGAATGAGATCAAAACATGTTTGCTTCTTCAAAGACGCTAATGGCAGAAGCCCTGATCAAACACCACACACTGATGAGTTTATACAGAAGATTCCTGAAGAGCTGAGGAACAAGTCATGATAACTTCATTAGAAGCGTTAAAATATGCAAATTCAAAGTCGGCCTATTTATCACACAAATAATGGAAATGCATTTGCTTTCTGGAAAGCATCTGTGCACTATTGTGGGAGCAATAAACCTGAATTGGGCTTTGTTGAGTACTTAAGATTATTTTGCATGCAGAGGTGGATACGAAAAAGAAAGAACAACAACAAGGATCAGCCTTTGGGCCAAGAGAAATTAGAATGCCAGTGAAATAATTCATTTTGTATGAGGGTAGACCATGTGGGTACCAAATATTGGAAAATATGTTTTCCTTCACCTTGCTTTTGTTTTTTAAGTGATTCTTGTGAGTTTATGTAGCTTTTATTCCTAGTATTCAAGGGACCAGTTTTTCAATTTAACAGGAAAATGGCCGCCGTTCTTTACTGTTTGCTTTACCAAATTGGATTCAGAAGTTTGAAGCAGGCATTTTGGCACCACTTATGTTGCTATAGCAAACATGACAGACGAGAAAAGGCAGGTACATGTAGCAAAATATTAGATTCAATGATCTGGCAGCTATAACGGTAACTCCTCTTCTGTCTCCACTGATTTGTCATTTTAATAAGAATGCGGCTTTACACATTACTACAGCCAACAAATCTCATCCAAGCTTTTATCCATTCTTACTCCGCTGACCCAAAACTGATGAACTCAATGTTTTCTGATCACTGTCTTTGTAATCTTTTAAGCCAAGTCCTTTTACATGTATCCCAGAGTTTTCATCCACATGGGGGAAAAAAAGTTAAAACTTTTATCATTGGTTCAAAACGAGGTGTGTGCGCATTCCGCTGTGAGGTCAGGCAGGACAATCCAAACAGGCTTATCTGAGCCCGTTATCCGCCGCAGATAAGAGAGGCAGTGAAACATGGCAGATTTGGTGCTGTAGCGTTATTGGGTCCAGTGATGCTAAATTACACCAGCTGACAAGAGAATGCGCAAACAGGAACTCCAAAAGGCCCTATATTCACTTTCACCTATTTCTATGTATTTATTTTCATCCTACAAACAATGGTTGTGGTAAATGAGGGTTGTGCGTTCCATCCGTATTGTGAAATGTAATGTTGCATATGTGTATAGACTGAATGTCCTGGTGTGTATCATCCTTGCCCTTATATGAGGGCAAGGATGATCTAAACCTGCAAACATGTAAACTTAAAACATTCAAAGTTAAAGCTATAGAGTATCGAACTTTGAAACCACAAAATAACTATGTAATACAAACCATATCAATCTTCAGCTACTGATACTGCCCAGGTCTCAGTATGTCCCTATTTGACATTACATGATACAAAAAAAAGTATAATGAGGTAAAGACATCATGCTGTGGTCTGAATTGTTCTCAAAATAATAACATATCTTAAATTGAGATAGTGTCCCCTAGCCCATTACCCATGACCACCCGGACTACAGCTCCGAATCCTCTTTAGCGCAGCAGGTGTTTGTCCGTTTTTGCAGTGTAAATTCAAATAGCTTGTTGGTAGCAGAGGAATCATGGATAAGGGCCGCTTCATGTTAATCCATCAGAGACAGATTCTATACACATAAAAACTACACAAGAGGAGAGAGAGTGTTCAGATGTCTGCGTGTGATCAGCCACTCGCAGGCGGAACAGAAAAATCCCAGAGCGCCTGAACTCAGCGAAACACTGTTAATCACAGAGCCACTTCCTCTGAAACACTTCAAACCTGCGCCTGCTCAGATATGGCTTCTATGTACCTCTGTTTACCACAAATCCACTAGTCCATCAACTTTAATCTGCAAAACTACTGCAAGGCAACAACAACCATTGCTACTACGATGACTTAATGCTATCCGATTCTTTGACTAAAGATACTGCTACTGCTGATAAGACAGCTCCAACTACTAGGTAAAATTATGAATTGTATGTGCCACAATTAAGTTTTTTGCCTATGCGTCTTTTGATGTTAAAGCCTGGGAGAGGAGACAATAGATTCTGTGTCATGTATGGGATGTTTACCGTTAATTATTGTAATGTTTGCGTTTGGTTTGTAGCCATCTGATTGTGTTGCTTCTGTGTCATTTAAGCCAATGTGGAATGGACACTTTTACGCGTAACACTTAAACTATACTTAACTAAACTCAAACGCAAAGTTCTACCACTACTACTAGTACCTTTTCTTACTACTTCTATTGCTTACTGCGATGACTAGTATTACTAATGCTTCTGCTGCTTCTACTACTGCAATCACTCCTGCTAGAGTTACAAATGCCAATGCTACTACTAATCCCACCCCAATTACTGCTGGTACTACTACTTTACCAAATACTACTGCTACTGCTACCTTTTTCACTAAAATTTTTTTGATTTAATGTAAAAACCATATGGATAGAAAAATGGTAATTCAGCAGTTTTTTACCCAAATACTTTATCTTCTCTGTCACCAATGTTACTGCATGGCTACTCATTCATTTCTGACTCTCACTTCGCATTCGTCAAGAAAAATCCACCGCCGTCCGCAGTTATATTCTAATGCTGAAATCAAAACCATAACATAAAGGAAGCCAAGAGATGCTGGACACATTCAAGCATGCGTCCCAAAGCTCTGGAGGAATTGGCTGGTATTTCCAACTTGCTGAAGTGGGTCTACACTGTAATTTCAGGCAGTTCCAACTGACCGTCTCTCCTCCCCCTCCTCGCCTCTCCCTGTGGGACACTGCGACATGCTTGAGTGAAAGTCCAGGCCAGCGAAGAGGCCGTAGACAGCACATAGGAATAGACGGACGTTGATCGGGCCAGACACTCGGTGCATTGATCTGTAGCTGGGAGCGATTTATCTGACCTTTCGCTTGGTTTTAACTCCTCGCAATTTCAGCATTCTGTAATTAAGGATGATAAAAAGTCACTCTTGGATGAGGAAGTGTGAAGGGCTACATGCTCAACTTTATTTTGTGTTGAAGCTTTAGGTGTTAAGTTAAACTAAACTAAAACAACATCGACATAATGACTGAATTGAAAATTTACAATAAAGGATGTGTCCTTGATAAAGTCTAAATACATAAATAAAACTAAACTAATGTGTCTCCACAAAAACCACAAACGAGTCACAAAAGAACAAAGCTATGATCCAAAGTAACAATAAAACCGGACCTGAGCCGCAGAAGGAGGCGCCTGAAACCTGAGCCAAGAAAAAAAGGTCTGAGGGTCAAAGTTGGAGATTTTGAATCTCGTCTTTCACTCACTTTACACAGAAATGGTTAAAAAAAAGTTAGTGTTCCTATCTGAAAAGTCTAAATGCACTTGGGAATCCGACTTATAACATTTAACTCTCTACTTTTTATTATTCTGTGTACAACCAAAATAAAAAGCACTATTTGGATGGAACACAGCGATGGCCCGGGGGCTTGTCTGAACTCATATGAAGTAATCCATGTCCATGTATTAAAACTGCGGGGAATGTGGCTTTTGTTGGAGAAGGGAAGGCGCAGGGTCTTAGGTCGCGGTGCAGACTTGTGTTTGCGTAAATATGTCACCCTGACTGATGCAGACACAGGATGCAGGCCAGCCCCTCACTACAATAGAATGTAAACATGAAGCTGCTTGACACTCCGCGGATGTATGTGCTGACGGAAACAAAGGCCTTCTTTGCATTTATAATGTGGGCAAGGAAAGGAAAGAAAATATTTATTTGTATCGCTCAATTCATACACAGCTTGGTGATTTACAAAACAAGAGAGATAAGACTAATAAAAGTGAATGTATTATAGTAATCCCAGTACATCACACATCCATTTAGAAACATTTTGAAATATTTCAGTTGTATGCACTTCTAAAAAATCTTTTTTTAACCAGGATTTGAACATTGTCAAAAGCGATGCCTACGACTCCCATTTTCAGGGAGTAAATGCCTGTTCCTTTTTCTGCATGCATCTGAAATGCTGCCTCCCCATTTTTAGTCCTGACTCTGGGCACCAGGAGAGGAGGCCAGTCCTGTGCTCCTCAGAGTCTGAGTTGGTGAATATGGGACTAACATTTCAGCCATGGGGAGACGTACACACAAGCAGAACTGCTTTAAAGTCTTTACTCTGAGCTACAGGAAGCCAGTGCAGAGACCTGAGGACTGGACTAATGTGGTCGTACTTCCTGGTTCTAGTCAGGACTCCAGCTGCAGTGCAGCAGCTGCAGTGCAGCAGCTGTTGTACAGCTCGTTTGGAGAGCTCGGTGAGCAGCCTTTACAGTATTCTTTCCTACTAGAGACAAATGCATGGATACAAATCTCTAAGTCTGCTTTAGACACTATACTGTACCTTATATACAATATATATATATATATATATATATATATATATATATATATTAGTATACTGTATACTTACTGATCTGTTGAATGCACAGAAGAGATCCCACCGGTCCATGTTCTTCTGCCGTCAGCGAGATTGCACCATACTAGAGATCTGAGTGGCATCTGCATAGTTGTGATAGGACATTGTTGTGTATTAACTTACCAAGGGCCGAATGAAGAGATTGAACATTTGAGATATACTTAACGTTGCTAGTTACTTGTTCAGTAATGAGCAACTCAACTCCCAAATTTTATCTAAACTAATGGTAAACTATGTCTTTCAAAACACCATTATGGACCCAGCAATTGGTATGAAATGGGAAATATAATTTAGGGGATAATATTGCAAATACAATTAATAATTAAAGCCGCAAGCGGCATCAAATGGCCCCGCCGCACCGCGCTCACCACCCCGCACCGCGCGCACCAAGCCGCCCCGCATCAAGCCGCTCCGCACCAAGCCGCCCCGCACCAAGCCGTCCCGCATTAAGCCGCCCCGCATCAAGCCGTCCCGCACCACGCCGCCCCGCACCAAGCCGCCCCGCACCAAGCCGCCCCGCACCAAGCCGCCCCGCACCAAGCGGATCTGCACCACGCCGCCCCACACCGTACCACGCAGCACCGTGCAAAGGAGGTGGGGCCGCCGTGTGATGATTTGTTGCTGTAGCAATAGAAGAACGTTAATCAAATTGTAATGAATATGATGATAAGAGCTGTTTGGCACCCCATGTAAAACTTTGCCTCAATCTGTAGGGGGCGCTAATGGGCCAATTTCAAATATTTCACTTTCACCGGACCTAAACCCTGGAGTTGAACATTGGATTCAAGTTTTGTGCAAATCAGACTTTGTTTGTGTAAACGGGAGCAAATTTAAGATTGTCCAAAACGGCCAAAAAAAGGTCACATTTTGCAGCTCCCCTGTTCAAACAACGTTTCACTGATGAAAAATCGCAGAAGTCATTTTCAAGCTACATGTGTTGAGATGATGTGGAGCGATTTTGAGGCAAATCGGTGAAACGGCCGAGGAGAAGGTTTCCAACCGACATGTATGAAAATGATTGCGGATCATTTTTCCATTTTGCAGTAAAATTTATGGGCTTCCTGTTTGCCAGAGGGCGGAGCCATGATAACATTTTGGTCTTATCTTGACTTGAGGAACATGTGTACCGAATTTCATGGCTTTACGACAAACTTGACCTCTGAAACTCCCATTGGCTTTTGTAGGTGGTGCTGTTCTGGCATTTTTTGAGTCCCATAAAAATAAACACCAAAATATCAAACTGATGTTTGGGCAAAATTTTACAACTTTTCATGCATGTTCAGGGGGTGAAATTAAGGCTCAAAGTGCAGAATTTGACATCTCTCGAGCAAAAACAATAGGCCCTTTCCCCGTTCGGGGCTTGGGCCTAATTAATTAATTAATAGTATGCTCTCAAAGGCTGGATAAATCAATGATATACAAGATATTATCCATGCCATTTTAAAGTCCTGAAAATCTTGAAACTAACATGAAGATGACTGGAGAAAAACAAAATGCGCTAGTCTTCTGTAGAGGCAGACATTCCCAAAGCTGCATGTAACTTGTGCAATGGTGTAGGTTTGGTTCCAATCTTGGTGGGGACATTCACTACGACCTGAGTCTACACCCATTGACACGGGGTCCAGAGTTTCTCACCCAGAATTTGTTGTGTAATCACACACTATATTTGCAATAGTGTGTTGCCTTCTATACTAAACTCAGCTGTAGACTGAATGAGAAGCAGAGTTTCCTATGTATGTTAACAGAAGATTAATCATCACAATTCATAAGTTGCTATTACTTGTGCTTTCTCTTACTTACTTTCCAACTGTTAAAAAAGCTCCTGATATCTTTTATCTTTTTTTGTGGAGGTGGCATTTTTTCTAAATTATATAAGAAGGTATAGACAATCAAAAACAGACATTCATATACATGAACTGCAGAATCATTTATATAACTTGGCCAATGTCAAAAGTTACATAGTATTTCTCAATACAATGAGTTAACAAGAGTTTGGCAATAAGTAACAGTGTGGATTTTTCTATATTTTCTTTTTTTTTATTCCATTCTCAACCCAAAAAGGCAAGTAATGACTCACAGGGCTCTCAAGTATTCAAAATAAAAACTTAAATGACCTGTTGTGGTGTGTTTTGCGCACAACCAGCATGCATCGTTAACGCAATGGAAAATTTAGGTATCCGAGCTTTAATTTCGGGAGCGCTGGTTGCGCTTTGGGAAGAGTCAGGGGAGAGACATGTCAGAAACACTTGCAACATGGTTCTGTCTGCATATGGTCCGAGCTCGGTACCATGTTAGAGCGGTGCTTTCACTGAGCGCCGCGGCTGTCATTACAAAGCGGCAGCAGCTGCACCAGGACGTGCACATTCGAGTGCATCGCTTGAATGTGCTTAGAGCAAATAACAGCAAGTGCCCGCTGTCACACATTTCACAGAAATTACATTATCAGCAGATAAAGGTTGTAAATCGTGGATCCGTGGAATATTTTCATCCCTAGTTTATCCTGATTCACACAACACACCCACTTATACATTTTGGATAGTAAGAGCACAATAAGTATTTTTTCAGCCTTTCAACCAACCTGTTTCTTTATTGGAGCCAGTTCTGTTCTGTCTCTGTGCCGTGTGAGCTCCTCGGAACATTAAACAGTGCGCTGACAGATTAGAAATAACGTAAGTACTTTGAATGGTAATAGATCTACAGTACTTTCCTCTGATTACTCGCGTGCTACAACGCTCAGGGAACAAAAAAAACCACTTGCTTCACGCTGGCTAACTTTTAAAAATTAAACAGTCGCTCAGTGCTTCAGTTTGGCGCTGAAGAAGACAGCCAATCACTGCAGAGAACGGAACGAGCCACGTGCTGCTGCTGCTGCTGTTGCTCTGGAGGCGAGGAGGAGGCGCGACATATGCACAAACGGAAGACATGTGTCCCGGACCGTCCGGGTCACGGGACATCATGTCATTTTGGTGGGGACTTTTTAGTCCTCACCAAATATTGGTGGGGACATGTCCCCATGGTCCCCACGCAAACCTACGCCCTTGAACTTGTGCACAAAGGGTCAGACTATTCATTAGCTTTGGACTCGTATCCAGTGTTTATTGCCAACATAGAGGACGCATGCAAACTGAAGACAAGTCTGGCTTTCGCTCTCCTCCGCGCCTGGCCCTGGAGGTTATCTGAGCCTGTGGAGTGTGGAGCTTTCTACCTGAGCGCATGCAGCTGCGATGACATTGTGCTGGAATAATGACGCCTATGAGATGAGGCAAGCAGAAAAGAAATCCCTCTATCCCGCTAATATTAGAGGAGCCACCACACCCACCCACCCTCAGAGCACAAATGGAGCAGGCATGGATTGGCAGGGCGATAAACACTAGAAAGCCAAGAGCAGTGTCTTTATGAGGGGCTAGAGCAGAGCTGAAGAGGAGACACAGCCTCACCAACTGGTCACTGGCTGGCACTGCAGCTCTTTGCCCATCTACGTGACAAATGTCATTTTGATGGAGGAAAATTGTGTGACAAATCTGGATTGATGCCTCATCTTTGGCTTCTTTGTGATTTTAATTACTATTTGGAAAAGCAGCACTCCAATCAATTTGGCCAAAGAGAGAGACTGTTGGTCGCTTAAAATAAATTGATAAATAAATCTTGTCAAGTCCTATCAAGAGGTTTTCTTGATAGGATGGTGACCTATTACAAAGATTTAACTAGAGCTTTTAACTCTGGTTGTGATTGCATTTTTCCTTCGGATTCTCCTTTTCTCCTTCACCACTACTGGTACGAGTGTATGTATACGCCACTAACATTTCTATTGGAAGAATATCATCTGATGGTACTCCTTTGATTGGATTGTTGGGAGTTTCATGACCACATTTCACTTGCCTAAAGGCACAGCCTAATATTATACAGAGACTGATTGTGTAGCCACCCGTTTTTTATGTCTCCTAAAGAAATAAAAAAGTAGGACATAACATTCATAATCTTCCCCCTTCATTCTCACGGTATGTTCTGTATATTTAGGCTAATCTAGGAAGTTTAAATGTACTCTTACTTGATTAATCTTTTCACTTCGAGGAAGTTGTGGGTGGTTGTTTGAGTAGACCTCTGATTTTGTAAGTGCAGCCAAGAACTCATTTTCAAACCTACTTCATCGCCTGCTCAAATGAATCTTCTCCGCGTCAGACTGATCAAACCCATTCAGGGCAAGCACAAGTTTGACCTGATTTGAACTGTATTTGGAGGAGTTACATGGTTTTTCCCTTTGGGGTTGATTTTGACATTCTTTATTGCAATCCCGGTTATTTGCATGTGATTATAGGGTCGCAATAGTGAAAAGGGCTCCAAATGAAACGTCAAAAAAACCTTCCAAAGATTTCAAAATAATGACTTAACGTGGCATGCATTCAAAAATACCTGAATTCTACTGGGCATCGTAACCCAGGCGTATCTTGTATGTCGACATTTTCATTTCATTAAATTGTTTTTGAAATGAACAATCTTGCTGCATCATGGAGTTCAATCTTGAGCTCTATTGCAGCAGCAGTTATAAAAGTGCTACATAGAGGAAATGTCCTGAAAAACATTTGTTCTGAAATACACAATGTTCGAAATATAAGACAAAGTAATTCTCCAATAATCCTTCATAGGTGCCGTAGATGGAACTACTATATGTAGCAGACCAAAGCACAATATTATTATTTTTTAAACTGAGGTGATTTCTGTTGTTAATGTATTGTTTGTGAGTAGTGATTCAATGGACATTGATCCAAAAGTGAACCTTAAAGTTATTTTAATTCCTAAATTCCTACTGTGGTACACATAAAGGTTATCTTATCTGAACTTTTTAAGCCAAACACATAAGCTGTAACGATTTCTATTTACCTGCAATGAAAGTTTGTCATATCATTTGAACTACACAGCCTGGAGGTCTCTGGTCGTGGTGAGATAATTCGCTTTCACACATTTTCACTCAAACTTTTGGACTCCATCCACCGGAATATCCTAAACTGTGTTTGTTGCTCCTTGAGGCAACAAGTGCTTATATGTTTTCTGTAATGAAAAAATACCAATAGTTGATTTTACAGAGTTGCTAAGAAGTCGGCCTGGCGTCTTCACTTCTTGTTTCGCCTGGTAGGCAAACTGGAGCTGGTCCAAAGCGCAGTGTGCTGCTATAAGCTCCTTAGCTACAGCACCCTTCACTAACGGGCCTGATGGAGGAGTCCTACAGAGCACTTTATCTCCAAGTTTTAAAGTCGAGTGTGCGACTTTATGAAGGGAAAGCACTTTTGAAGGTTATTTGACCTGAGAGGTGCAAGTGTAAACGGATAAACTAAGCAATGCACATCTTTACCTTCAAATATTATCACCGGCACACGTTCTCACGGAAAGAACATTTTCAAAGGAGACATGCTGTGCAATATAAACAAGGACATAAGTGATCTTTATTTATATAACGCCTTTTACAGACCAAGGTCACACAGCACTCCACACACGGTGAGGATAGAAGCGAGACACTGAACACCAGATGCACCAAAGAAAAGAGTTGTTCCTACTCTTAAGTGAAGTTGGTATTGATGTCTTAATGAGGAGCATCAATGATGAGTCTGATGTCTATACCTACAGTATATTTACTCTGATAATGGCACTTTTGCAAATATGCCACAAAAAACAAGATCACAATTTTCACTACACGGAAATCAGTTAAATGTTCCGGAATGAAAACCTGGACACAGTGGCCTTCCTGAGTTTGCATGTTCTGTCTATGTTAGCGTAGATTCCCTCCAGGTGCTCTCGTTTACCCTACCACTAAAAACATGTACAAATGTTCATATTCTCCAGCTCTGGTTGTCCTGACCGAGCAGAGCATTAGCATGGGCCCCAGGTGCTGTACTATGAGGACTACTGCTCCTAACAGAAGCTCAAGTTGCCTTGGAAGGATGGATCAAATGCAGTGGACAATAAAGTTGAACTCCACTTTAATAATGAGTCACTTGTCTTATGTGATCTCTAAATAGCGTCTTTCACAGACCAGAGTCACAAAGCGCTTTACAATTGTGAGCATTTGTCTCTCACTCCACACAGAGATGGGAGCGAGGTCGCCATACAGGAGGCGCATGCCAGACCTATTGTACATGTTTTTAGTGGAAGGGGAAACCGGAGCACCCAGAGTTAATCTACACAGACGCGGAGAGAACACGCAAACTCCACTCAGAAAGACCCGACTAGGATTCGAACCCAGGACCTTCTTTCTGAGAAGCGAGAGAGTGCTATTCACTCAGCCACCGTGCCACTATTGTTCGTCCGGGGATTTCAAACTCTTTATGTCAATGCCACCTTGATTTGTATACCCCAAAGCTGCCCAAAGTGCTTCACAGGCACAAGATAAAAAAAAAAGTCTGAACTCCCTAAACATACTTGAACTCATTTAGCACAACCCCAGTGCAAAATAAAATATTATTATTATGATGTTATATATACATAGATCCTTTGCCGTTTCCACATTTGACTTGATTTCTGAAATACAGTGACATACAATATGTTTCATATATTATCTTTGAATATTCTCACTCCTGCCCCCTTTTACTATGGGCTTAGTGGTAAGTCATTGCACTATACTCCTATACATTTGCCTGCATGGGGAGTGTATGTATATACAGTATATACGACAGCAAACATACTCAGGCCTGTGGTGATGCTCCTGGACCATCGTGCTTATGTAGTGCGGAGGTGGAGCAGGTGCATGGGTACATTGCCTGCACTGTGGGGGTCCCTTATTTTGGCTGCACACCTGAACGCATCCACCATCACAGAATCCAATGCTTCTGCTATAAATGAGAAGTTATATGAAGAAAGTAAAAAGTCAAATAGTTGCTCCTCGATTCTTATCGTTGCACTGCCTTAATGAAAAACACTGTGGTGCGTCTTTTACGATCCCACTTGTAAAAACCTGTTGTTTGCCTCCATTCATTTACCATTCACATTCTTGCTTTTACGGCTCAAAGTTGTTTTTTTATAGGAGCATTAAAACGTGTTTTACAAGCTCGCGCTACATCGCTTTAAAGATCCCGGCGCCCGCTTCTGAATAATTGCTTTTCATTTATGATGGCACAATATTTTTAAATAAAGAACCGTGCGCCTGTCATATTCCATCAAAGTCGTTCTTGTACCAGTCGTATAAGCCTATTACATGTTAATTGCTGGATTTTAATTGGTGTACTAAAACATGCTGCAAGATCGCATCAATGTGAACTCTATGGCACTCTAAGAAATATGGCATCATTAAAGTTGCACTATGTAACTTTTTCAGATGGATGATTTGCTTCTTGCTGGTTTTCATGATGTTTTGCCTGGAAAGTGTATAGTAAATCAATTACAAGGGCTCTATAATTCACATATTGTAAAGCATGTAGTTAGTAGTCGCCTCTTCACAAATCATGCCTAATAGCATCTAAAACGTTTTTGCCGAAATAATTGACTACATAATTTGGTAGATGTGTGTTTTTTAGTTAGAGCTGGGAGTTAAAATCCTATTCAAGGTTTCCAGGCAGAAAAAGAACATCAAGTAGTTTTTTTTTTTTTCAAACAGTAAAAATAAATAAGCAGACATAAAAGGTTTGATGAATCAAACGCTTGTTTGCCTCCAACCCCTCTCAATCCTTCAACACAAGCCAAAAAAAACACACACAAGATCCAAGGCCAAACACTCTCTGACCATACACCATAGCCAAGTGCATCTCCTTTATTATTATGCATTTTTATATATATATAGTTGATATTATGTACAACTTTTGAAGAGTTATGGGGTCAAACTACCAAAGTTTGAAAGAAAAAGGTCCCTGACTCTGTTCTTTCTCCAAAACAGTAATCCATCAGATGCAATTTTTCGATTTTGTTGCTACTTTATGGATTGTATAATACTGAAGCTGCATGAATGATGTTATTAGCTATTGATTAGGGGATCAATTAAAATGACAATAAAGATTAAGACAAAAACCCCTTTAGTTGAAACGTGTTGGTGTCTGGTGTGTGCTAAAGGACTTTTAATATACTAGCCAGTGTGCCTTGGGTCTACTTGCCCAATTCCAGTATTTTTTGCAAATAACACCTGCACCTGTACTATAAATACACAATTTTAATATTACTAGTGTATCATTCTTCCTCTCTCCTCTGAAACATACCAAGGTTTGTGAGGAAAGATTCTCCATGGCCGTGTAATATTTCATCATTGTTGTTTTGGGAAGATATAAAGACAAGCAACCAAGTTGCATTTCTATTTTGTCAATACCAAGCCAATAATAAAAAGAAAAGATACAAAATTCTGGAAATTGATTTTCTTTTTCAATTGCGAATATCTAGTGTGTAGACGATATAATTATTAGCATGGAATTACTCACAAACCAGAAATAAACGATTGTTCCTTTATTGGCAGACACTAGCCGCTTTCTCCACATGCTGCTTTTTGCTCTTAAAATACAACATTTACCCAAGAGGCTGGGGATTTTCAGTCTATGAGATAAAACACAAACAAATATAATGAAGTAACAAAAGCTTTCTCTAGTCATTGTCACAGTCAAAAAAAAGCTGCAGTTCTTTTCATCTTTTGAGGCCGTCAAACAATGCGCCATCCTCGCTTCGACTCATTGCATTACAACACACGCAGAGCTTTTGATCTTTTAAGGACAATTTCCACGATCGTTCCTTGTTGTCTTTAATTTTGCCACCTCAGTTGTCCATATTCGATTTTTCTCGCCCCCCAAAAAAACAACTAAAAAGCAGAAGAACATATTAGGTATAAAATCATCAAATGCATCTTTTACAAAAAATGTATTGGGTATACATTTCAGAAAGGCTTCCACTCCTCTAATATATTTCAATGTCAAGAAAAGATGCATGAGACTTGGGCAGGTAGCATTGTTCTTTTTCAAAACAATGTAAAATCAGAATGTACAAATTCAAGCTGCATACAAACCTAGAGAACAGATGTGGAAGTGAATCTGGTCTTATGGAAAGTGGAACCACAAGATAAAACCATGACATGTACCCCAGCATTAATAAAATGTGTAATCTGTGTGTTCGCTGGTACCGTTCCTTTCAATTGGAGTGACATTGATCAGAAAGTGGGAGCTCAAACACAAGAGGGCTAAGAAAAAATCCCTGTCTAGAAACGGCAGAAAAAAACATTCCTTGCTGTGAGTACTATTGCTGATCATTATAAAGCACATCCATAATTTTTTATAACATTTGCACCCATGCCAAAATATTTTAATTAAGAACAGAGGTTTAAATCCAATGAAAACCACAGGTACTGCCACTGTATCATTATTTATATGCAGCAAACTCCTCAAATTGTCAGCTGCACTTGATTTTCTATAACCTGTTACCTTACCTTTTTTTCAAGCCATTCATTTGCTTCTGCTTTATCCATCACCTGGTCACGGGGTCAGCAGTCTCTGGTTTAAAGTGATAGTACTTCATCTAACTACAGTACTGTACGTATTAGAATAGAAAAAGCATCCTGTGTGCATGCTAATGGAAAGATAGCATGGTGTTCCGCTCTGGTGGCAGACTTTTAATCTACAATATCCTACGCAACTAAATCTACATTATATTCATGCACAACTCATGCAGTAGCTGAAGTTACCCCAGTCTGCCATTTGAGAGCCTGGTGCTATGGTTTGCGATATGAATAGTTTATGCCAAGAACACAGATCATTAGTCCTGTTTTCTGCAAGAATGTAATTTTTTGGGTTCACAGTGTAGTCCAAAACTGCCTAGTATTTGAGCAGTCGTCAGTACACTATATTCAATCACGACCTATCCAATTACCAGGACCAAGGGTTGTCTCATCAAACGCGACTCCAAATCCGCTCTGCCCTTTTCCATGCGCTGTCATTTGCATAATCCGCTGGGAATGGTGGGATAATGAGCTCCGTAGCACCTTTGGTAAACAGACAATGAATGGGCGTGCGTGTGTGCTCAACTTCATTATAGCGGGAGACCTCCGCATGGATCTTTCCGCTTCGATGTAATCACCCATGCGACTTAATCAAGCAACGTTTCATCGCCCTTTTATTATTTCTTTTTTCAATGACAAGTCTAGCCTGAGTCTCCAGTCCTGCGGAGACAAGGCGCTCCAATTACACGATGCGGAAGTAGTCGGCTTGTACTGCTATTATGTTGGCATAATTAGTTAGCAGTTAGATGTTGGCTCCTTTGGGGCAGGTCACAAGCAGAAATCTAAAGGGAGGTGGCATAGATTCTTTTTGTATCTTAAAACCTCAGCACGTGGTAAATGGATCAACACGCTCTCAAAGGAGGTGGCTGTTTATCAAAGCAGGTGTGGAGTTACGGCACCAGGTTGATGGCCCTGTTGATGTGTTGGAAATGTTTTTAAAAAGTCGTTAACAGAAAACGGGGCGTTCAGAGTGAAGAGAAGTGCTGAAAGAAGGATCCTGCCTCGCAATGGTAAACACGTTGGCTGGATTATAAGCAACTGCACTGATTGAAGTAGATTGCATGGAATGATCTCAAGCATTTATAAGTAATCATCATTGGTCTGACAATCACTGTTTCTACCTTTAGAAAACTGCTCCTTTTCATACAGTATTTCTTAGAATCTACATTTGGCACACATGGGGGACAAATGAATGCATGCCAAATCCCAATTATGATCTTCTACCATGTTTGCTCCACGACGTAAATGGACATGATGGTTACATTTTGTATCAAATACGGGTGAAACTCTGAACATTAGACATTAATTGAAAGTTCCTATTACTTATGCAATTCAACTCCCAATGTGACATTAATATATGGTTCACAGCTTGTAAATATCCCCAGTGAAACGGCTCAGAAAATTTGAATATTTTGAGAATGGACTGTAAGCTGTAATCATCAACACAGTAACAAAAAGGCATGGCATTTGTAAATCTGCATGTAACAAGGCTCATGTATTGAGTTTCCCCTGTATGTGGACTGAAAATTGTATCAACATTGCGCTTTGTCTTCAATATATTAGACAGGTATGCTGTTGGTGGCCATTTGAAAACTATTGTATTCTCGTAAAATGTACAATTTCTTTACTATGTCTTTCAAGTGTCTGCATTGCGTTCACAAACTCTCCTGTCCTTGCTGCTCATAAAAATAATAATTTGCCGGTCTCAAGCACATATTTTTTTTCCTTTACACTTTTTCTAAACCTGCCACTTTAACCTTCTTTTCTTTCTCTGTCACCCCAAAGGCACTCGACTCCCAGAGAAGGGTGCTACCACTGGCAGCATCATCGGCGCAATCATCGGAGTGATCATTTTATTGGCCATCATCGGAACAGCCATCGCCATGTACCGCAAGCACCGTGGCAAAATCAACGGCGAGTGAGTGCCTGTTTATATTGTTTTTATATGGAAATGTGTGTAGTTTACATTACTATTGCTATTTAACCCGACTGCGTTTTCATGTAATGTTTCAGTGGTCCCCCCAAGTACAAGCCCCCCCCACCCAACAAGAACAACAGCACTGCTAACAGGGTGAGTCACCACACATAAACTAGTACTGCTAATGTGATGGCGTAATGTGTTTTGCTCGCTTGTCTCATCCATCTTTCCTCTGTGTGCCCCCCTCATCGTGACTTTGATAGTACACTGTATTAATGATTTCATTAGCAGAGCAAAGTAAGTATCATGCTATAAAAAAAGAAAAAAATATGTTTGTTATATATAATATGATACTTACTTTTCATTGAGATGTTGGATCATGTGGCAATGCATTCTGTTGTAAAGAAAATGCAATAATTTCCATATAACTGCCCCACCTCTTGTTGTTTCTGTGGTACGTATACCCAGTGACGGTACCGTCAGGGGATCATGGAAGAAAAAAGAATGAACTGGAAACGCAATGATGCAGTTTTTCTCTTTTTATCATTGTTATAAAGGTAAAAAGAGAGATTGTAGACATATTTCATGTGTGTATATATATATATATACATACAGTATATATTGAAAAAGAGTAACGGACGGGGATAGGTAAAACGTGCATTTCTGATCATCAATATTACTCCAATAGGACTGTTAGATACTGTTACTAAATCAGTTCGAGAAGCACTGTCTTTAGTCTTCCTCTTTTGCATTGTACCCAACTTCTACTTCTAGAGAATAAGATAGTCTTGTTTTCCTGTGTAATTTTCTCAGAGTGTGTCTATGATTGTGGTTGTGTTTTAGGAAATGACCATCATCAGACAGGAGCCGCCGGCTGAGACGAGACCTCTTCAGAATGACTTCACCAGGATTCAGAACACTGAGCCTGTTACGGTAAATGAGTACTACATACTTTAATTACACTGTTCTTTTTAATTGATTCTATTACAGACATGTTAGTTAAACAGGTCCACTCCCATTTGTGTCAAACAGGGCCAACTTTTTAGTCATATTATAAACTGATTGGTTTTGCTGAACTTTCTTTGTTCGGTCTTTAACAAAACATGAAAATTCTCCAATTTTTGAGTTGGTTCTCTACATTTTGCTGCTGGCTAGTCGCCATTGATATGTTGTTCAATAGCCTGGATGCTCTGCTGTATGCACGTTTCAATGGCTGCTATTTTTTTTAAATAGTTTAACCTTAAACATGTCTTGGTGCATTCATGAAATAATAATGACCTTACTTAAAATCTGCAAATATTCTACAACACACACATGTCCGAGTTCACTTCTCGCCATGCTGAGCACACACATAGTTCTGCCACATTTCTTTGTATAATTAAGAGCCCAAGTTCCACATTCCAACAAAGTCATTCATACCATTGTTATAAAGTCATAAAGATGATTGGCATTTTTCCTGTTAAAGGCACACTTCATGCATTTCTTGGTCCATTACTCAAATACCTTTTTAATCCAGAGGGAAATGTAGTTCATCAGATGTTAAATAAGAGCACATTCCAGCACACACAGATAAACAAACAACAAACTGTGTTCATGTGTCCTCAGTTACCCTATCCCATGCATGTAAACACGTTATTAAGACTTTCAAGAATGACTTCTTTCTCATAGAGTTGTGTTGGCACCTGCCCTCCAACTGAAATGGGCTTGTTCACACTAAAGGGTACAAAAGTGTGACAAAAGGCCAAAAATGTGATTTGAACAAACAGAAGATATATTTTGTTTTTCATTTATCCAAATACCTTCTCTGTCCATTAAAAGTTGCTGGAAGATAACTGTTTTACACATTTATCAAGGTCAGCGGTTCTGTTTATTTTTTGTAAAGGACGAGATCCTGAGTAGAAACAAAGTTTAATTTTTAGAAAAAAATTGACGGAAACCATCACGTCCGTTACACATTTTTCAAGGGTCATTTTTTCTTTTCTTTAATGATTCCTATTTCTAAGTGATAGTGTAGTGTAGTGTTAGCCCTGTTAGTCTTGTGGGAGTTCATCTGTCACTTTTCACTGATGACCTTTTATTTCCCATGTAACTGGTGTCACTGTAGAATGATCAAAACAGAGGCTGATCTGGTTGTTTAAAATTTTGCCAAAACTGAAATTGTCAATCTTTTCTTTTGATATCAGAATATCTCTTTGATATGTCTGTGTTTGAAATCTTTTTCTTTCCAATCTATGATAGTAAATGTGGTTTTTCAATCAATCAATCAAAGTTTATTTGTAGAGCGCCTTTCATACACAGGGCAACACAAAGCGCTTCACAGTCCACATCACAAATCATCACATAAAACAAACACCAGAATCACAATTAAAACATTAAAATCACACAAAAGATTAAAACACAATTAAAACATTAAAATCACACAAAAGATTAAAACACAATTAAAACATTAAAATCACACAAAAGAATAAAACCATTAAAACTTTCAAAATTACACAAGAAATTTAAAAAAATAAATAAATAAATGACAACAGTGCATTAGAAATGGAGATAAAATCCTTCAGTTGTATGCACAGGCAAACAGAACAGTCTTTAACCTGGATTTGAACATTGACAGAGTAGACGCCTCCCTCACATTTTCAGGGAGATTGTTCCAAATCTTAGCTGCATGGATCTGAAACGCAGCCTCCCCATGTTTGGTTCTCACTCTGGGCACCAGCAGGAGGCCAGTCCCTGTGCTCCTCAGAGTCCGAGCCGGTTCATATGACACCAACATGTCACTAATGTATTTTGGTGCAAGGCCATGGAGAGACTTGTACACAAGCAGAGCTGTTTTAAAATCTATTCTCTGAGCCACAGGAAGCCAGTGCAGAGACCTGAGGACCGGACTAATATGGTCATACTTCCTGGTTCCTGTCAGGACTCTAGCTGCTGCATTTTGGGATGTACTGCAGCTGCTTACAGGTCTGTTTGGACAGACCTGTAAGCAGGCCATTGCAGTAGTCTAGCCTGCTGGAGACAAATGCATGGACAAGAATCTCCAAGTCTGCCCTGGACACTATATTTCTAACTTTGGCAATGTTCTTCAGATGGTAAAAAGCTGTTGATGTTATTGATTTTATGTGGCTATTGAAATTTAGGTCTGAGTCCAGTATTACCCCCAAATTTCTGACCTTGTCTGAAGGAAGTAGGGAGAGAGACTGAAGTTGACAAATGACGCCCTCTCTTTGTTTCTGGGGACCAAAGACAATGATTTTGGTTTTGTCTGCATTTAGCTGGAGGAAATTATTTTGCATCCAGTCACTGATCTGTTGGATACAGTGAAGGAGCAAATCCAGTGGTCCATGTTCTCCTGCAGTCAGTGAGACATAGATCTGAGTGTCGTCAGCGTAATTGTGGTAGGACACTTTGTTTCGTTGTATTAACTGACCTAACGGCAGCATGTAGAGATTAAATAGGAGAGGTCCCAGGATCGACCCCTGTGGTACTCCACAGGTCAGGGCCACATGATCTGAGACGCAGTCTCCAATCTCCACAAAGTACTTCCTATCCTCCAGGTAAGACCTAAACCAGTCTAGGGCTGTGCCAGTGACACCAACCCAGTCCTCTAGTCTCTGCATGAGGATCTCATGGTCGACAGTGTCGAACGCGGCACTAAGATCTAACATGACCAAAACTGTGACTTTACCTGCATCAGTGTGAAGTCGAATGTCGTTTGTTACCTTCACTAGAGCGGTCTCAGTGCTGTGGTGGGGTCTAAACCCAGACTGGAAGATATCAAAAGAATTATTCATTGTTAAAAATTCAGTAAGTTGTTGGGAGGCCACTTTTTCAAGAATTTTTCCAATGAATGGCAGATTCGATATGGGGCGATAATTTTGAAGTCCCGCAGGATCCAGACTGCTCTTTTTTAGGAGAGGTCTTATGACTGCTGTTTTTAGGGCCATAGGAAATGTTCCTGACGACAGAGACATGTTTACTATTTGTGTCAGTGAAGGTAACAAACTTTTGAGTTATAACCTTTTAAAGTCCAGATACTTTAATTTACACTTTACTGTGAACACACCCAAATATATTTCTAGCACAAGAACACAACCTATAAAGAATTCATGTAAAACTGAAGACAAATGGTTGATTTAGAAGCACGGCTAACCACTTCCAACCTGTTTTTATTTTGCACTGCCAACTGCAAAGCAACTTGCCATTTTCTAATGTAAGAAGTAAAAGTTAAAAGTGGGTTAGGGTTAGAGGGTTAGAAAAAGTAAAGTATTGATACTAGGAAAACATATTCCCAGTATCTCTGTGTGGAGTGAGAGGACAAATGCCCAAAAAATAACAATTGGAAACCGTTTTGTGACTCTGGTCTGTGAAAGGCGGTATATAAATAAAGATTGATTACTTACGTACTCAAGTAAAAATATCTACCACTTCCAATTATGAAGTTATTGTATCGTGTATCTCTTCATCACAAACATCACAGAGTCCTGATTGGCCATAACCACAGAGTGTTCCACTGTATCAATCTATCAATTCTTCTTTTAACAGTTCTTGAAGTGGATTTGGGCTAGATACCTATTTGTTTCCCATGATTCCATTTGATCGCCCCATTTTTGACTATTTTCAGGCCAAAAAGCCATAGATAACACCATAGATAATTGATTTTATTTTTTTCTTTCCTCTCAAAACGACATTGCTGCCTTTCTCCTGTTACAAACCTTTACCTTGTGTTTCCGACAGGACCTTGACGCGCATTACGATGACGAAGACGTGGATGAAAGTCGCGAGCACTACTACTCCGCGGCCCCCTCCGGCTGGGACGACCCGGGAAACGCTGAGGTGCCCCCCCCTTACAAGCAGACAGGCGGGGAGGAGGACTACAGACCCAACGTGAACCGTGCAGAGAGCTTTATATCCCCCGCCATGTTTGTGTGACCACTCAGACCCGAGAAACAGTTACAATAGTGAAGAATAGTCCACTGTGAATTTAAAATGCTTTTTATCAGAAGTGGGTTTTGGAAGCTGTGGTACTGTATCAGGTAAATCACTGGAAGAAATTGACTTCATAACATTGCTCAAAAAAGCAGGAGTAGTATTTAGGTTGATTCCAGTATTATTATTTTTTTAACTTGACATATGGTTTGCCAAAGTTTTTGCAACCCCAGTAGCATCCAAGAACTATCTAATTGTTTTAGGTATAGGCTTATATATTAGATATAAGTCATTTTTGTGGTTGCTACATCTAATCTATTAATCTATTAGGACAGTCCAAACATGCTAGAATTATCATAAATACTACCTTGTTGTGGAGTCTCTGTGTTTAAAATGTGAATATAAGCAGCAATTTTTACCTTTTTCCATCTCTGTCACTGCACTGATATGAATTGGCTTTAGTCAAATGTATTTTAACAAATGAGTCTTCTGCTAAAGGTGCACTGTGGAACTTCTCTGATAGTGGACAGGCCTCCTGTTTGCCCCCATAGAAATTATGAATCTCTGTATAATTATAAAAACCCTATTGTTTTCAATTATTGCAGTTGTTATGACCAATACATACTTTTGACATTGGAGATGAGCCCTACAATTACATCTCCAAGCCGCTTTCTGACCATCAACCGGAGATTTTACAAAGTGCACCTTTAAAAGACTTTTACTGTTCTTTAATTTCATAATTTGAGCCAGGGAAAGAACCACCCATGTTCCCAAATGTTGTGATGAATGAGAATGGAAATAGAATAGATTTTCAATTGTCAATTAATCAAACAACTATTCATCATAGCTTCAGAGAGTGTGTGTGATGATACAGCAGTGCCACCTACAGGTCAAACATAACTTTGCACAACAATGTCCAATTTATTTGGGCGGCACGGTGGCTGAGTGGATAGCACTCTCGCCTCTCAGCAAGAAGGTCCTGGGTTCGAATCCCGGTCGGACCAGGGCCTTTCTGAGTGGAGTTTGCATGTTCTCCCCGTGTCTGCGTAGGTTTCCTCCGGGCACTCCGGTTTCCCCTACCACTAAAAATATGTCCAATAGTTCTGGCATGCGCCTCCTGTACTGGCGACCCCGCTCCCATCTCTGTGTGGAGTGAGAGACAAATGCCCAAAATTAACAATTGTAAACCGCTTTGAGACTCAGATCTGCAGTGAAAAGGCGGTATATAAATAAAAACTTACTTACTTTAAAATCTTCTTTCAAATGTTAAGAACAGATATCAACACATATTTGACAAAGAGCTGAGATAAATGACTTTGTGAACCACTTTAACACAAAGTCACTTAAATATTGAGAAAAATTGGCGTGTGAAAAAGTGAATTCATTTGTAAGCTGTTTCAAAGCTCAACATTGCCCTCTCCTGAGCTATTCTATTTTCAATCCAATTTCGCTCGACCTCTGCATTGTGCATTGTTCAATGAGTTTGTACACCCTCGTTTGTAAATACGGACAATTCGATACCAATGAATGTTAAAGCAGGGTAGACGTGCCTTTTTAAAATATGCACTAGTATGCACCAAACTGCCTCGCTCACCATAGATATTTCATTAGGATTGTTGACATAGTTTAGGTCGCATGTGCACAGTCGGATACTACTTAGTGTCTATTTGCATCTGCGTCTGTGGCTCTCCAAACTCGGTTAGCGTGAAGTCTCTGCTGCTGTAAACCCTGCGGAGAAGCCGTTTGCTATAATTAATCAACCGATAAACACAATGAGTTATCTGTTCAAGTGTGTGTGTGTTAACTGTGGGGATGGGTTGATATCATTAGTTTTTAATATTATGTGTAGGCCTGGTAAAACCATTTTAAGAACACATATTATGCATTATTTATGTAATTTAGTCTCAAAACTGAATCTTGATTGCGTTGGCATTTCATGTTTGATTAGAATTTAAAATAATAATCAGCACTCACTAAGGGCCTTTGGAGTAGCACTGTCATCTAATGGTAGGAGTTGGAAGTACAGCTCTAAATATATTGAACATGGGAAATCTTATGTAAGCATGCAGTTGTAATGAATTCATTTGGTGGCAGAAAATGCTTTGAACAAATAGGTAAAATAACTCAAATTGCTGTGAAAATAGTGTGAGGTGAAGGGGGTAGGATAACAACCTCAAAACAAAAACAAGTGTGGTTTAAATGATTGAGCTGTATTGCATTAAGGATTAAAGGGAATTTTTTTTTATCATTATGTGTCCTTTAAAATGGCTGGAAATATAGGCGCACCACAGGTTCCACATTACACTGGTCTAGCATTTAATCAATATCACGTGTAATGCTCAATAAACAGCATTCATTCTTATAATTACTGGAATCTCATTAGCTGTGAATGGCATGTTACTAAGGAGAAGTGAATGGAATATTGTAGAGCAAAGCATTTGGACTACAGACACAAACAAACATGTGATGGAGCCTCCACCATAGCTTCGTGATTTTTCTTTTGTTCTTTTTAACAATTTTATTGATGATTCTGTGGGTCTTTCAAATCACTTGTAAAAATAGCCTACTGATTAAAGCCATAGTGACATACAATACTTCCGTGGGAGAACTGTTACTTTTTTATTGTATAAATGTTTTGTCTTAGTGTAGATAAATATGGATAAAATGTGTTTATCTATTTTTATACATCAAAAATTGCTTTGTCAAAACGTGAGGCCAGTGATGACTGTCTTGTTTTGATGTTTGCATGGTTCCTTAGTGCCAACATGCATTTTATGTTTCTCTCTTCTGGACAAAGTGGATATTTCTTCCATTAAAGTGTGTGTGTTCATCTCTTTTACTATTTATGAAATGTTATAGATTTCTGATGAATAAACTCTGTCAATATGCAGTTTCATTCATTTTTAATAGTGATGCATAAATAAATAAAACTGCTCTGATTGTCCTTAAAATATTTAGATTAATCAAATGAAGGAATTTTCCTGAAACAGGTCCCAAATAGAACTGATCAGTTTTAGGATGAATCAAAAATCAAGTATATTCTCACTGATAGTTACAGTTTTAGACACAATTGTATACATTTCACTTTATAGCATAGCCATTATGTGTTAACCTCACAGTAGAATCAGACAATACAATAACAAAGACATGACATTGTAATGCGATACCAAGATTTGAAATTGTAAAAATAGTTGAAAAATAAAGAAGGAAAAAAGGCCATCTTTCTGGGAGAAATTGGTTCCTATATTAATGCAGAACTTTTCCAAATGTCACTAGTAGGGATGTAAAAAACTATGAATTTTCATGACCGACCACCGAGCCTCATTAACCGGTTGAAACCGGTTAACCGCGTAGTTTAAAATAGTCCACGTTCTTTGAAATAACAGCCATTTCGAACCGCGTACTTTTCATATGTGCAGCTGAGCATTCTAATGGATCAGAGCCGAGACAGCGGCGCCAAAACCCGTAACAGCTTGGGCACCTTTGCGCACAGAGAACTGCTGTTTTAATCTTCCCATTCTTCTGTGCTGCGGCTTAAAGCATTTTAAAGCAAAAGACGGCTCGTCCACATGGTCAGGGCAGCGAGTGACGAGCCGCGTCTCGCAGGTCTCCGCTAAAGTTTAAAAGTGATCAGTGTGGAGCTGATGCCAAGGACCAGCAGCACAAACATGGTCCATGTGGTTTGACTGGAGCCGTGTATTTGCAAGAATGCTTTGGGCTCCGTGACACAGAGGAGCGCGACAGACCGGTATGTGTGTGTACAATACATGTATGTATGTGTGTATATGTCTGTGTGTGTGTATATGTATGTGTGTGTGTGCAATACATGTATGTATGTGTGTGTAAATATAAGCTCCAATGTAGTTCTGACCCGCGCCAGTGTGCAACTAGCAGACGGTAACACAGGGGAGAGATGATGCGTGTGGATGTTACGTGTCAATGGAGGGGGGATGTGTGTGTGTGTGCGTGTACATGTGTGCGTGCATATGTGGCGCGTACGGCGTGAGAGTCGGCCCAGAGTTTACTGTTACATTGGCGCACACAGCTACAGTAGATAGGGACCCGCTCGTCACATCGTGCAAATAGGGCTTAAAATAGCGTTATGAAGAGACCTCCCCTCTCCCCCTTTTCTCTTTTTTAACCGACAGCTTTGACCGGTTAACGCTGTGACGGTCAACCACCGGTTAAACGGTCACCGATTTACATCCCTAGTCACTAGATTGTCTCTTAAATGTTAGTGTGTTTGACTTGCAACTTCCGGTAGTCACCACACGATGGCAGCATATATTTTGGTGACACGGTAAGAAACCAAGCTCTATGATACGTTTTCTATGTGAACATGTTTGGTCCGTAGAAATCATTTAACACTTACATATTTGTAGTATTTCTTCTTGAGTCACTGCCCTACTGCCTAATTTGTATTTTTTTTATTTTTAAATTTCTTCTGGCCTGCATTGGTGGCTATGCTAGCTTTCCTATTTGATTAGCATTAGGAGATGGTCGTTGATTTTGGGGCAAAATTCGTTTCACCCCCACTGTGAATGTTTTTTTTTTTTTTTGTGTCCAGCACAACATATTAAAAGCCTTAAGACATTTTGGTTGGGAAAATCCTCATGTACTAAAACCTGAATACTAGGTGACTATATTGACCTTTTATTTATTGACCTTTATTTAACCAGGAAAGTCCCTCTGAGATTTCAGTATCTTTTTTCCAGGGGAGTCCTGGCCCCAGAGATAGTGGAGCTATTGTAAATGTTTTTAAAAATGGGGGAAATCGGAGCACCTGCAGGAAACCGCATGGGAGAAGACGCAAATTTCACTCAGAAAGAATCAACTCATTGCTAACCACTCTGCCACTGTACCATCCCTTTACTCCAATCACAATGCAAATGAATGCACTGGAAATATCAATGAAATATAGGAATACATCTACAAGAGTCCCCTGTGTGCACAAGACAAGTACATAAATAAAACAAACTAAAAAAAGTGCATGAAACAATTGACACTGAAATTGATTAACTAAACAGTTTCAATAAGTGCAAGATCATTAAATAACTTTTTATAAACTGAGCTTGTGGAAAGAAGCTGTTGGCAAAATGAGATGTTCTGCATAAGAAAAGTCATTGTTGGTTATCCTAAGAGCACAGTTTAAGGCCTGGATTCATAAAGAACCTCCAGAACAGACAGCTCACTGCTCCCCTTTCTTTGGCTGTGATGCTATGAAACCACACAGTCACAGAAACAACAAGCAAACTTTTAATGGCGCAGCACTAAAAGTTAAACAGGATCTCTAGTTTGTGGTAAATTTTCTAAGTTTCCGCAGAAGACATTGACGAGCTTTTTAAACAACCTGGTTAGTGTTTTTGTCCCATTTCAGGTCGTTAGACAAAATTAAACCAAGAAACTTGCTCTTCCTCTACAGTATGCATAGTTATCAATAACAACAGGCATGTTGAGAGTAAAGCCTATATTTATACAATGGAACTATTTTTCTCGCAATATTCCAAAAGCTATCTAGATGTACTGTATGCGCATGCCCTCTTTGCTGAGATAGTTGATATCCTCCTTCCAGGTGTAGTCCATTAATTCTTTTGTTAGCTTCATCTTCAGGGGGATTCTGACCCAATCCTCTTCTATGTGAAGTTGCTGGATACTGGCAGAACTGGAACACACCATGTGAACATATCATGCAACGCAGCAGATACAGACTGGTATTGAACTGGTTTTCTTCTATGTTCTATTTTTGTCAATAATCTATTTTCTTACAGGAAATGACTGAATCTGACTCTGAATAATTCATGTATGTTTAATGTGTAATGCCTTATAGATCATGGCTGTATCCTGTGTGCTGACGCTGCACGAGACGGGGCCTGATACACACTAGCTCAATAGAATCATCTGGAAATTGAGCGGAGATGTGATTCGCTCTTATACGTCCGTGAGTATTGATTTAACTGGACAATGTTGGGAAACCACTACAAGCATTTAAGGTCATTGTGGGAACTAGGGATGCACCGATTCGATACTGGTATCAATATCGACGCCGATGCCAGAAAAAATTCTGGCTCGGATTTCTTTTTTATACAAACATACGAGGTGCAGCACAATTTCTTAAAATAAATTGTGCATAACATAAAGTCATTTATCAGATCTCAGGCATACACGTCACTTCCTCGTGACGCTCTGCAACAACGACCAAGCATGGAGCTCAGGAAAGAATCAGCTGTGCAGCGTCTTTTACACTACCTTTGAGTCAGACAACCTCATGCAATATATGCAAATGTGATGTTTCGAGAGGCGGCGATAAACTATCAAAATACAACACGACTACGCACCAGCAAAAGGAGATGATGCAAAAACAACGAGACACAGATGACACTGGGGGATGCTTTGCAGCTTCACAAAAAGCTGTCAGCAACAAGCTGAAAGGGTTGGAGTTCATCGTTTTGAGCTTGCAGCCGCCATCTATTGTTGATTACTATGGCTTTCTCAACTTGCTTCCAGTATCGGTAATTATCGGTATCGACAGATATCCATAGGTCTGATATTGGTATTGGTATCGGTAGTAAAAAAGCCGGATTGGTGCATCCCTAATGGGAACTTTAGAATCTGGTTGCCTTGAGCTGTAGTTTACCTGTTGGTGATTTAGCTATTAATTAACTCTGCATTATAAAATGATGCCATCACTTTACAAATACTAAACATGCTTGGTCCATTGGACAATTTTGTTTTAATACTCATTGTTGTATCACTCTCTGAACTGGGAAATAGAAATGCAAGGTGCGCAATAGATATGTGTACGTGGCATTGAGTAAGTGTCACCATTGAGTTTATGCAACAAATGTTACAAAACAAATACTAATAATACTTATGTTGTGTCTAATTCTGTATTATGTTAGTTTTAATACATATTGACTGACACTATTCCCGAGGTCATATAATCCAGGTCATTATAGTTTAAATAAAAGAACTAACATGAAAAGGTTGTGGTGGAGGGCAGCTGAAAAGTCTTTCCTGGTAACTATAAAATTCAGACTCGTATTTATCAGTGCAAATCAACTAGGGTAACATTATTATTCTCTTAAAGGTGTCTAGTCATGGTGACACTATTCAAAAAAGTATGATGTTGGCCAATAGAAGGAACTTTCAGACAGGAGGGTCATAACGCCGGTTTGTGAATTTAAATAATAATAATAATGATGATGTGGGAAAACATTTGGACATTTTCTTTTTCATTATCTTTCAAAAAATTGCCTCTCTCCTGTAGAGAACTTACCACCTTCCCTTCAACAAGAATTCTACAAAATGAACACGCTATTAGCCTATTCACATCAGAGTAATCTATATATAACCTATAGGGTGCATGACTTAACTTCCTGCTTGAGGGCTCCCCAGATTAGAACTTCCTTGGAGAGTAGTAGTAGCAGCTTTGTTGAGATTATGCTCTTTGTGAATCGGCTACATGCAGGTAAGGAGTGATGGCGTGGGCATGAGTATAACCTGGGCCTGTTCGGTCGCAGTTAAGCCGTGGTTAAAAATAGATCCGAGCTGCAGAGAGGGATTGAGAGATGCTAAGAGAACGGGAGCAAACGACAGGCTGCACTTCTGAGTAAAGTAGGTGAGGATTTACACCCAGGTCACCTCCACTGCCATTGTAGAAATTACAATTACATTATATCTGCTTTTATTACACTGTATGCCTATACACTGTCATTAACTTGAACTACTTTTGTAAATGATAAAATGCTGTTGCTGCACTGGCTCAAGAGCGCTCTCTAATCTGGGTGGCACTGTCAAGATTGCCAAAATAGTTGCTCCTCAGGCTTTGATTTCGTGTACGATTTCAGTCCACCATCGTCTTTTTCCTACTTTAGTGATTGTTTTGTCTGCTCTTCTTGAGTATCTGTTTCTCAAGGATTTCTCCACCCATTTTGGAGAATATTGTTTCAAGTGAAGGATTGTAAACCTAAAATTTGAGTCTATTCCGTGTTGGTTGTGGTCTTTTGAGAACTGTATTGCCTTTACAAGTACAGATCCGTATTATAAGCTAAGTTTTCAGCATGCAGAGTAAGCAACACTTGAAAAAAAGTAAATATTTTGAAACAACAAGCACCGCCAAATGTAGGTATTACTTATGGATATTTTATAGTTATTTAATGGTTAAAGCTGAACTCATCATTAGGTCAGTATGCACAAGCCAGTGAATTTCCACTTGATGTTTTGGTTATTTGAAGGCCGAAGCTACTGGCACCGAGGCAGCTAATGATTGGACTTTCTATGGTTCCTTCATGGTATAATCTCACATGCACACAGCAAAATCTCTGTTCGTGTCGTCTTTGTGACCTCAATAGAATGTCTTCTGTCTGCGACACGATCCCAGGCCGAGCCGCATCTTGTCTCATTTTCGTCTCATACTCTTCTGAATACATGTCCTTCACCTTGATCTGATCAGTTCTTGGCAGCGCTGTGGTTTGTTGAACATGTCGGCTGTACCTCTGTCCAGGAGGCTGAGTGTGACCCGTAGAAGTGGTGTGACCAGCTCCACTCTGCAGAAGTGGTGAGGTGATGGACAGCTCTTCTCTTCGACATGTGCATGACTATGATGAGCATGTTTGGCTGCATGCTGCTGGCTTGGCTGGTGAGTGAGAAATATGTGCAAAAATGTGCTCTTGTTTGGTTTAGCCCTACAATTATAATGTTTTAATCATTAATATTTTCATCTGAGAGAGAGTTGAAAAATGTTAATATATATGCACAGACTGTATATTGATAAACCACAGCTTTCATATGTAATCACCTAAACCCAATTTTTAAATTTGTCAATAATTCACATAATACAAAAAGCAAAGTGCTTTAGTTTATATAGTTAGCATGCTCACATTATCGGTTCTGGCGAAAGTGTTAAGTGAACATCACAGAACGTTTATTTCTGGGGCAATAACAACAATTGGAAGAGGCTGGAGTGGGCCACAGTTGTATATCAAGCAAGAATGAGCAATTCCTCAACATTTATTTGTATCTTCTGTGCATTTCAGGCAAGAAGAACACGCTGCATAAGAGGAAGGGGAGAGGAAGAGGAGGAGGGAGGACATTGGACATTAGTGAGTGGCACAACTAACACCAATGCACTGCATAAAACATTGCATTTGATTTCAAATTTATACCAAGCTTTTGTAGGAGTTTTACATTTTCATTTTGTTTGTTGCTTAAGATTATTTTTTGAATTTGTCACAAAATCATACAATGTGCACATTAACTGCTAGTGGTCAAGGTCTGACAATTTTAACACAAAACATTTTGAGAGAGGCTATGATGGAAAGGTTTGGGAACCCGACAATTCTTGAAAATCTAATGAAGGTTTTCCCAGTTTGTGTTGACAGATTCACTTTCTGTCTCTAAAATGGCTTTCCCCTAAAGGGAATACTATATTAAATGATGGTAACTGGTGTTACTCAATATAATATTATAATTTAATGGATTTGAACTGATGTATATGTATTTTTTACAGTGAAGTTGAGCACCAAAAGGTGGTTGGGGGAGATAAAAGACACATTTTAAATTTGGAATGAGAAGCAGGCAAAGGGTTTGGCAGTGTTTAACTGGCACATAAAGGCTGTTGGACATCTGGACATGTTCTGGTTTAGCTCACATTAGTTACATTTATGTCCAGCTGGTGTGTGTTGTCTGACAAGTGATAGAAGAGGCCGTCTGTCGGCTTTGTTTTCTGGAATTATAAAAGCACTTCCTGGACCCCTCTATTTAGAAACACTATACAGAGAGTAAAAGTGTGCCGTCTGTAACAGTCTTTGGTTGAATCCCGTACTCTTTACATGGATGCTGCTTTACTGTATACATATAAAACACATTCATTTTTGGACATGAGACGACACTACAGTGTCAATCCCTAATGACTGTGCACTTGTTTATGGGCAATTAGCCAACATTTCCTTTCCATATATTTATCATTCTGCATTTTATTGAAACAGAAAACAGATGAATATAATATCTATTGCAAATAAATCTATTTGTTATCTTTAATTCATTTTTCAGGATAATAGCTAAAGATAAAGATATTATCACAAAAACGGGTGATGTAGCAACGTGTAACTAGGTCCAGATATTAGCGTTGTAAATCTAAGCCCTTTTAGGCTCGAAAGCCTTTTGACAGTGCAGCTCTATTTCAAGGGATGTGGTGTCAAATGTGGCCTTTAGATCGCTGCTCTGGAGATGATCGCTGGAGTCCTCAATTGTGGGGTCAGATGCTGCTCTCTTGGTTTCGGATTTCAGTGTCTCGTTTGCTTCCGGAAATGTAAAGTTTTTAAATAGATATGGTGACAGAAGATGAGAAGGGCTGGATGTTACGCATGTTTCTGTTCTATTAAGATGTACATTATGTCGTTATCTTTCAATTCAAAGCTTATTCTTTGTTATTTTTGGATGAAACAACACTGCAATTATGAAAGGTCAAATTGAGTTTAATTTTAATCCAGATTTAGACTCATTAAGAGTGGTGCTTTAGCCGCAGTGCCAGGAGTACTCCACATTATGAGTATTCATGGCACTGCATCCAACATGTGAAGTCAAAATAATATTTAAACTACGTTTCATATTCATTCCCCATCATAAGATACTTTCTTGGTTTAATAAAGATCTGTGTAAGGCAATTTAAATTGTTAATTTACGTCATCTGTAAAGATTTGTGTTGCATATTTGTATGAAAAGCGTTTTATAAAGACTGATTGATTGATGGATAATATTCTACTCACAAAATATGTATGCACAGTATTGTTGTGGAATTTCTGCACAGGCCAAGAGCATAAATAACGCAAACAACCAAGAGCTGTAATACAATATAAGTGTGAGTTTATTCATTAGTAAATGTGCACATACAATGAAAAGGAACCACGTCAACCATACCACCTGGCAGCGATCTGAAACCGTCTGCCCCGAATCAGGAAATTGCTAGGCACTAAATAGACAAGAGTAAACAAAAGACATATCTACTCCAGACATAAAACAATGAAGTCAGTATTGAGCTGTGTGATTCAAGGAGTTTCTCTACGCTTCCTAACGCTGCTACTACTCTGAAATGTAAAAAACAATCTCTGTCAAGGACGTATTGTTCTTAGACACAGATATGGCCGAAGACATGTTGGAACCCGTCTCCCATCTAACAACAGATTATATGTGCTGTATTTCAATAAAGAATTGAGCATTAGTTAATAACTTATTCTTATTCAAGGTTAATTCAGATTGCTTTACTATAAGAGTTCTATAACAGTATTGTCATTCAAAACAGTCAGTGTTCTTTCAATTTCAAGTAAAGCAGACCAAAAGTACGTATTATGAAAAGATAAAGATGTTGACAAATTATTATTATTACAAAATATAATCTAAAAGTAAACCCTAACCCTAAACATAATATAGTACTGGTAATCATGTTTACAGTTATTTATTGTGTGGTTTTTTTTGGACACCGGCTCCCTTTTAATCTCTATATAATCTCCCATTATAACTCAAACTGTATCCTTATAATAATATATACTGTATATAATAGTATGTGTATAACCCACAAAGGCTTAGGTAGTGTTGAATTACTAATTGTCTGGCTTTCATATCATCATATGCAGGAGAATTCTATTGAGGAAAGGAATATCATTACCGCTTATGCCCACACACAGTTTTGTTTGATTTGAATAACTTTTCTATGGGTATGACCACACAACAATTTTAAGAAGAGGAATGGTCATTGAAAATGCAATTTACACTTTATGTTTTATTTTTATGAATAATAGTTGAAAACAGAAATGCATACTCCCATATAATGTGATTGTCACAGCATGTGACAATGTAGCACCACCTTTAACTCCCAAATTCATTAATATTCCCTTGAAACTTGAAATAAAGCTTACACTAAAAGCAGCCATAAGTCTATAGTTCACAGTTAAACATAATATCATTGAGACTAATAAAGGTTTATCTTATCTTATCTTATTACTAAAGGTAGAAACGTTAGTGGAGAAGTGTTCATACTCCACTCCAGGACAATTTCAATCCCTCAGAATACTACACGTCATTTACACTGGTCACGTTCTGTAGAGTGGTGCTGATGGCTCAAAGGGGGCGTCTCCTCCCTCCCTCTCATCCAATCAGGCGTTGCTTCAGTCTGCCGCACAGCTCCACCTGGAGAGACACAGGGAAAGGTCAGACACATGTGATGCTGCCGTCAGCGAAAACCCATTGAATGTAAGAATGATAAAGTGTAACGCAGTAAGCCACCAAAACGATTGAGGAGTCATGACCGGTGGTGCAAAATACAATAATCCTGAATCACAAATAATCACCGTTATTAATGATGTTCTTGAGTTATATCTGTACATTTTTAGTACAATATAAAATCAACCCATCCATTCGTATTACTCTAACGGCTCAAGTTTAACCATACATGTGATTTAAACTGCGTAAAGCTAGTAATGTCTGTGGTATTTGTGAGTTGTACTTCTTGCTTTTATGTAAACATAATGTTATGATCAGTACTACAGCGTTCTTAATTGAGTACATTATTTAGATATTTATCGGACAGACCCTAAACTTGAATACAATTTCATCTTGCTCCAACGCAAACCAAAGTAAATAAGGTACTAAGTTAATATGTCCTTTAATTGGAGCGTGATGAGAAAATCAACTTTAGAGCACAATTCATACATAATTATTAAGTTTTTTATGGAACAAAATGCATAATTTAAATCAGATTATAATCCATTAAAGATACCACAATGGAGGGGGGTATATTTTTCTCTCAACTTGCACACATTCTCAGCTCTAAATAAATCCTTGACTAACAGTGATAAATGTTCATTTTGGTAACTACTCAAATGGGACATAATATGAAGATATGAGTATCTATTGAAAAGTCACCTCTGTTGTGGATTCAGGTGGGAGAAAAGAGGCACAGTCTATTTCATAACAGTGACAGACATTTGAACACCCTAGTAGGGACTCATCCAAAGCTCTCCTCACTGCGTTTCATAGTCTCGTAATCACATTTAGCGTACATGCACCTACTCCCCTGGCTGCCACAGAAACACTTGAATAACGGCACGACTCTACAGAGTGATGGATGACCAGACCCATCAATCCATCAGAGTAAACAAGTCATGATTTACTCGACACACATTTGCACGTGTTTGCTTATTGGGAGGGACATCATACTAACACTTGCCAACTATTGTCAAAAAAGTCTCAATTGGCTTTAGTTTAATAACTTTTACGATACAGTTTACTATATAGCCCTTTTCATATGTGTTTCTCCCTTTGTCTGGGTGGGTTTCCTCCGGGCACTTCAGTTGCCTTCACCACCCAATAATAGACTGCACAGGAATCATTTCCACACAGGGATAAAAAAGCATACCTAAAGTATGTCTTCCTATCATACCACTACTACAGCATGCCGTTAATAAATTGTAATGAATGATCTCTGTGGGGTTTAAATACCTGACCAACAAGGTAAATGTCTACATTTATTGATACATAGATAAACATATTTCCATTGAAAAAGGACTTGTCAGCAGTTCACTGTCCAGTCGATCGATGATCCAATCACAGAGAAGCCCCTTTGTGCAAATATAAAGATGGCAGCTGACACAGGTTGTGTTGTTATTGTTATTGCAGTTTATTTGAGTAAATTACCTCAAATACTCACAGTGAGAAAGTATGGTTTGGCTATAAAATGCAATAAGCACAGCCTAATGTCAGCTGGAGTAGAGATCCAGGACCTATTCTCTTTGTAAACAATATTTTGTAGTAGGTTCTGGCGGGTTAGGCAAAAAATGTAATACCAAAAATGCCCAAAGAGCACATTTTGTCTCCTTTAATCAGTGGCCTTAAAATAGTTTATTTATTTATTTATTTATTTATTTTACTTTATGACCACATACTCGTACTGACCCAAGACTGGCTTGATTAAAAATGACAAATAAACCTCTCTTATAAACCTAAATTTGATCTGTGGCAGAGTCTTTTGTGCACAGATGTTCATTCGCTTCTCACTGAGCCTGTAGCGTTCCCAGCGTTTCCCGTAATCCTCGTCCAAACCTCAAGCCAAAGATCGGATTTATCAATGAAATCTACAAAGCCCGACGACAGATGCCACAAGGGCACACATGACATCCCTCCTAATTATATTTATGTATCATCGTCACTTGTTTAGCACTGAAGATTTGGCCTAACCTTCAGCATGCGTGTGGTTATTTGAATTTATGTAACAAGCGAGAACTTAATCCTAATTGACCTCTGTCGCTGTCACTGAGCTCTGGTGAAATATGCGGCTAATATATCTGCAGCAGTTCAACCACAAGCTTGTCGTCTACAGCAAGGGCGTGTTAGCTAGGTTTTGAGCGTATGCTGTAAATGCCCTAATGTTTGGGAGAAGCATAGAAAAGAATGTACAGCAGTTACAGTATTTGATTTCATCGTTGTGCTCTAATGCGAACACAAAGTAACAGAACGGCAATCGGGCTGTTGATGTATTTGCTAAAATGACCTGTGGCAGTATGAATGAATGCATGAAAGACTTTTTAAGTGCTTTCCTCCAGGCTGTAGGCTGTAAAATAGGAGATGACGTCATAGAGCATTTGGCTTTGGAAAAGGCACAATTTCTGAGCCGTAAAAAGAATGTATTCTAGTTGGTGTCAAGCTCTCTATCCTTGCTCACTGCTACATATAAAACAAAGAAACTAGGGCTGTCAAACGATTAATTTTTTTTAGTTGATTAATCGCACAGTAATGGTGAGTTAACTCACGATTAATCGCATTTTTAACATTCTATTTCAAATCCACTCCAATTGAAGTTAAATGAGATTTTCAAATGCAATGACACATTGTTATTCAGACCAAATGTACTTAAATCTGTTTGATTTGCTCACAACCTTCTACTTTTGGGTACAACCAACAAGAGCTGTTAATGAAAGGGAAAATGTAGGTACCCCAGCTTTAATTTTGCGAGTTTGGTTGCATTTCAGCGTGTCTCCTCCTCTCCTCCGTGTGTCACACATCATCAGAGAATGGCCCCTGTGCGTGTATATATATGCGTGTATTATATGACCACGTTACCGCTGTCACCATCACACACGCACGTGTCCGTGGCATTCTGAGTGATATTATTATAAATGGGCGGGTCATTCGGACATGCGATTGACTGCCAGCCTATTTCAGAACAGGTACTCCCATATTACCAGCCGTTTCTGATGATTTTTACTGAATTTTCAAGACCCACAGAATATTGTGTACTATGACTATCTGAAATCCAAAACCATATTCTGAAAGAATGGACTGTCTACGTTCATCAGCAAAAATAATTTTGTTTCTAGCTTGTTTCGTTCCCCTGTAATCCCCAGTCGAGTAGAGGTAAGTTTTATTGAAATCACCAGAAAGCTGAGAGAAAAGAGGCACATGTTTTCAAACCATTCATAGAGCAATGCTGCCATCTGCTGGCTTGATAAAATATTGCCTCAAGCCTTACATATTTGATACAATAGACATCTGGGAACGTGAAAATAGCGGGAAACGCAATTGACGTGTTAACACGTCAATGGCAGTTAATGCGTTAATTATTTTTAACGCGTTAATGAAAACGGTAATTAACGTGAATTAACGCAATAATTTTGACAGCCCTAAAAGAAACATAACATTTTGATCATGCTATGTTTTTACACCGTAATACAACAGTAAATGTTGCAATTAAAGTCACATTGGACTCTGCATCAGAATATTACCATCACTGATTTTTCTTTATTGTAATACTAACAGTAAAGGAAGGACTGTGTGATTATAAATTCTTCCGGGACCACTAGACATGGCTTAGTGGAGGATATCATGATCTGAGAATCAAACCAGGAACCAGGAAATGTATTTAAAAGTCTATTTTTTGTCAGTCTGTGCAAGAAAGCTTTGAAAGCAATGCAGAGGTAAAATTAACAAGTAAATCACAAACTGAATTTCAATCCATTTGCAACCACAGCCGCAAACCTTGAAGTTGCTATCAAATGTATTCACAGCCTGACTTTCACCTTGTTTCTCGTTAGCATGTGCGTGACTTAAGCCATGATTTACAGCGACCCAGACAGTAGTAAATTGCATGCCACTCGCTGGCCAAGGATAAGGCTCCACTCCACCGGCACGGCATGTGTACAGTGCAGCCATCTCCCAGCATGCTTTGTGACGCCCGTGCGGTGATGTGCGTAACCTTGGGAGCTATCCTTCCTCCCAGCGTTATGGGATGGCTCAGGGGACCGGGAATTGGCCAATCAACTGTTAGGGTCACCGCCTTCGGACTTGCCGCATCCATCTAGCCCTGTCACAGTGTACGCTCCAGCAGTCACTCAAGATCTGACGGAAAACGCACATGACATGAATGAGGCAAAAATCAAAGAAATGCAACAGTCAGCCTTTTGGTAACATTAATATTTCATTGCAATATTTATTTTTTACAAAGAGACAGTTATATTCTATGCATTTTAGTGAGGAAAGCACACTGAAGCACAGAAGGCGAATCAAGCCGTTTTTACAAAAAGTGATACAAATTGTCTCATTCCTCTGTGCTTGTCCCATTGGCAAATCTTGTTTTAAAACTAACAATAATTACAAAAATCAATATACATTTGACCTTTTTTCACATTTTTCTAAGCAGTGAACAACTCAATCAGCAATAATAAGTTAAACAGGGTCGGACCATAGACTGTAGATAAACAATGCTAACCCCCTAGCTCAATAAAGCCCAATAGGGTAGTGCTTATGGATGAAGATTTGCTCCTATTGACATATATGTAAACGTAAACTCCTCTAGCTTAGTGACCTTTTCTGTCACCCTCACAATTTTAGGCTTTAAAATATCCGGGTGAAAATCCATCTTGATAAAGTAACTATCATAGCAACATGTCCCTATTGAGAAGCAAAACTAACCCGGTCGGAACAAATGTCCTCATAAAAAAATTGGCTCCATTCCTGCTTTCGGCTAACACTATGATGACATCAGCACTCGTTCAATCTACTCCTAATAGACAGTCTATGGGTAGGGCAGGTTTCAGTCCTGACTCCTCCCATTGGGCAGGACTAATATGAGGTCAGACAGGATAAATTCCTGCTTTTTGGTCTGTGTCAACTCCAAAATAACAATGAAAATCATGCCAAGATAAAATATAAATCACAAGAAGAAAATGCACAGAGCAGTTTGTAGAGGGCACCACACTAAGTGACATATGAGCTACAAAAATGCAACTTCATCCGTTTTCTCCCAGACTCTCTGTTACTGGCCCACAGTCACACACTCTTCTGCAGGGTAAGCAAAAAATATATACAAAAATAGATATGTATAACTTAACAGTTTGGGGATTCAGAAAAGGTCAAAACTCATTTCTTAAGGGAAAGAACTAATTACATCTTGTGTACTGTTATAATTTCTGTCTAAGGGACTTCTCAGTGGCTGCCTAAAGAAAGTAAAACAGTGCAACAACTCTAGTTTTTGATGATTATATAAACAGAATGTGTATGTAGTACATTCATATTGAAAGACAGATGTAGTGAGCTATACCAAGCTCACTACCATTCTCAGCCCTAAATATGTGTTTTGCATATTTCTCACATGTTTTAATATACTGTATCTTGGAAGTCCAAAGTGTTGTCCAAAGTCCAAACTTGTGTTGCCAGAATCTTCCCTGTCACGTGATACATGTAGCTCAGGTGTCGGCATCCACCTGCATAGAGTTTACACACTCTATGTATTGTACATGACTACTTATTTCTGTACCTGCTTGCTTTTATTTAAACATATGTGTGGTGCTATTTTTGTTTTTATGTTGTTTTTGTATCTGAAATAGGGCGTTGATGAAAATAAAAATAAAAACACCTCTGGTACTTTTTCAGTGAGCCTTTCCTTGTATACATGAATATAAATACATAAATAAGTAAATGTAAGGCCCTCCCCTCTTAATTAAACATTTATTAGAGTAGCTGAGAACCAGTGCATCCACTGAGCTGCAGCAGAAACAGTGCGGTTTGTGATCATTCAGATCAGAGAGAAGCATTCTGGGTGCAGTTTAGATCTTCACAATAGACTTTTTATGTAGATTTGCTCAAAAAACTTCTAGTATTTGAATAATAATAATAAAAAAACATTTGAACCTAAATTCAAAACTAGCTCAATGCTTTTGTCTGTCTGCTGCAGTCCATATATACTTCCTTTAAATCCATACAACCTACAGTATATTATTATCGTCAGTTGAATGCAGTGCAATTGTCACCTTGTTCCTGTTCAAATGTGGGGATACAAATGAATCATGTGTATGTTTAAAATCCAAACTTCCTGTAAACCACAAAACATGAAATGGCCCAATACATTAACTAGAGTAATGCGTTTGGATTGCCTCTCGTCTTAACGCTCTGCTTGATATACTGTTACTGCTTGACTCACCTTGAAGTGTCGGTACAGTATGCGGGATGAGTGAGGGAGGATGGGAACATGATGGGAGGCAGTTGCCACGGAGACCTCCCCCAGTCTCCTGGGTCACATGACTCCTCTGACCCTCTCTGCTTCCTCCACCATCAGCGAGTACTAACACTGAGGCACGGAATGGTAACCAGTTGTACCAGTATAAATGCCAGAGCTAATGCCACAAACTCCCATCTGGGGGCCCTAAGCTAAATGTACGAAGGGAGATTGTCACAAACAAGGTTTGCCGATAGAACAGGCAAAATAAATCTTATTTTTTAAAGAAAACACTTGGAATGAGAATTTCCCCATAAACTTGGGGATCGATCTATAGATCGATGATTGTATGATTGAATGATTGTATATATCCAATTATATCGAAATGTCACGGATCAATCCTGATGGTATTCATGTATTTAACTTTCTTAAGTGTCTTTAATTTAGTGTTTTTCATTTTATTTGTTTTATTTGTTTAAAATGTATTCAGCCAGAAACTATATCAATAAACATGATACAATGAAGCTGTGGTTTTGGACTCGCAACTGCTATAAATGTTTCCCATTTAGTTTGTGAATGTTGCCAGCAAACTAATAATTTATGTTGTGAATAAGGATATTAGACCAATTTAGAATATCTTTTCTACTTTTCAATTGTGCTTTTGGATAGTATACATTTTCTGTTCTGTGAAATCCATAGGAGAAAATATAAATTTCACTTCCACAGCCAGAACAAAAAGTGGGTGGGAATTCACAGCTCTGATCTTCTGAGGTCTTTCTGTCTGATCAATGATCTGTTTTTGACAAACCCTGGCGACCCAAGATGTCTGCCCATTCAAATCCATGGCAGTGTACAGTCTCGCTATGGAAGCCGAAATATTAGCAAAAGTGACGCATTTTGACCATTTCTGGTTCGTCTTAGATCCATAGGTCTTGACCCGTCTTGCGCAGTATGTGTGCTGTTTGTGGTACTTCCGCAGGCCGAAACGAACACGTGACCGTTCTGTGCTGACTGTAGAGGCCAGCACTGCGCCACGGTGATGCACAGCCTACCACGTGATTTGAAGAAAACAAGTTTTGGTTGACAAGGAACACCAAAATCCCCACTGAACCTGACCTTTGAGAAAGGTGTAATTTCCTGGGTAGCCCTGGTAAATGTAGTGTGCAGTAAAGTGGGGGGCCCACTACCATGTCGGGCTGGCCTTAATAACAACACCCTATCCAGATAAAATAATACATGGATGTATGGAATGTTTTTTGCTAATCATACCATAGGAACAAGAAGTTTTTGTAATTCAGGATAAATAGGCTCATTCTGTGGAGATTTCATTCTGCCCCGACCCCATCCTTACACTCTCTGTACCATCAGTGAGTACTTCTGTCATTATCACTACATTTGTCACTGAACACAGCTCGCCAACTGTCTGCAAATGTGTCGAGTCAAGTCACAAAAGTGGTGGAGCCTGCAGAACATTGCATTTTTTTTGAAATAGTGGAACTGAAAATGTGTACTCACTTACATTTGCAGTCGTGTACTATGTAGAAAATACTACTTAACTACTTTAGTTTAGTCAACTACTTCAAACCCAACAACTGGAGATCATTCGAAAATCTTTTGTTCTGACATTAACTCTTGATTCAGACATGAATTGCAATGAAAGCCTTTCCACTTGTCTATAAAGCCCACATTGCTGATTTGCAATACCTTCTGAACCCGTATTCTGTTTCAGATCTGCGTGTAAAAGTTAAAGCAGGAGAATCAAACCTCTCTCATTATGTTCCCTGTAAATGGAATACTTTTCCTCATATAAACATAATGTTGATGCTTAATTTATTGTTAATTTTTTAGTTTGAGTGTTTAGAGAGGAGAAAATGCTATCAGGATATGCACATTGGCATGTAGTGATAGAGTGAGTACAGTATGGGCTGAACTTGTATTATTAGCTCTAGCTGAATCTGTCTTGCAATTATTTACCTATAATTTCCACTTGTTGTCTTGATTGCAGAATGTTTAACCAAGTTGTTTGACTACTATAGATCAATATAGTTACTTTTTGCATGCACTATGTGTGTACATACTAGCAAGGATAATGGTATTGCCATTTTGCTTGAAGAATGCCATTGTGCCAAAATATCACATTACTGTTACAGTTATTTTTGCAAGGATTACGGTGTGCAGGATTCCTTTTTACACTCTTACTAATGAAAAGATACAAATATAAGGGATTGTGTGTAATTAAATACATGGCAGTGGACCACAAGCCGGATGATTAAGGTGGATTTTAAGATGACTTTTTCAAGAAATTGGCTGAGAACTGCTAATTAGATATTGCTGGTGGTTGGAGAGACTGAAGGCACTTAGCAATTATTGTCTCTGTCAGTCAGCCCAAGGGAAGCTGGGGTTACAAGCAGCACTATTTGAAGCAATATTAAGCTTGAAAATATTCTCATTGCAACACATTATTTGTTATTTCTACTGTTGATTATTTCCCCATAACTCATTTGAGTAAAAATGGGTTTGATTTGGCAAACATTGGTACTCAAAATTGAATTCCAAACTTTAGCAGTCAATTTGTACTGTACATCTGCCGGGGAAATGTCTTCTTGGGTCAACTCTATATAACTTACAGCACACAGCAGCCTATTTCTGTCAATGTGCCGTGTAGGCGCACAGGCAGACCAAAACTACGCACAAGACAAAGGCTTAAATAGCTCACAGCATCACAATAACAGTGTAAAAATATCTAAGGTGACCGTTCTGGCTTGCACAACTTTGTAGAGGTTAGATTAGCATATCTAGCATATCGAGCTAGCAATTCATCAAAGTCTAATCAGGAAAACACACAGGACTTTTTGTCGCATAGATAACTGTAACGTTTTGCCGACACATGCATGTAGCACATAAGATATTGCTACTTTTTTCTTGCTATCTTTTTCTTACAAAAAGCCACACCCACGCACACACACACAAACGGAAGCACTCTATCATTTGAAACAGAATGGGGCCACTATAGGTAAGCATGTGCATACACGGGTTACTCCACCAGAGGGTTGGTCACATGCTCTCAGTATTTTGTTTTATTGAGATTATTTGCCTATGAATTGTGCAATATAAATAAATTTGCCATGCCTATTTACTCCTTGAATATTTTCTGACTATGTATTTGGCTCTTCTATTGGCCTCCAACTGAATTTGGGAGATCTAGACAAGAAGTAGATCTGAAGAAGATATTTAATTTAATTCAACCCGTTAAGCACTGTTTGCCTACATTTTAATCTTTTAATCATTAAAGACAATGTATATTTTAGTTATTAATGAATCTTTTCAAATTCCAACTTAAATTGGTCTGAATGAGGATTTTCCTAATTATGGCAGGAATAAATCTAAACAGAAATGGTAAGAAATATCACTTTAACCTATGCTATAGCAGCAGTGGTCTTTGTATATTGTTTGTCTCCAACCTTTTACCACTGAAGAGCTACTTTTTCAGCACAAAAATGACCTTTTAGCGATCAAAAGAAATCGAGTTAATATAATGAAGAGATACAGCCTTTGATGTGGTACAGATGCCCATAAAACAATCCATAAACCTTCATATTAAGGGTAAGGGACACTTTATTTGTCCCTGTGGGAAAATGCGTCCTTTTTAAAATCCAAAAAATAACTTAATCAATTAGATTTATCTTTTGCAATTCCTTGAGATTAAGTCTGGGCATCTCTACTGCACATGCAAAGCAGCAACAAATAAAGCAAAAGAAAATGGATGCATTTATGGAGATTAAGAAGGGGTGGGAGGTGCGTGTGTGACGTATGTACAGGCATCACTGCTGCTGCCGTGGCTCAGCGGCACCCACATTCAGATTTCTCCCAAAGCAATGTCTCAAACAATTGGAATTGAGTATTGTGGTTAAACAGATAAATTAGTAAGGTAGTCAGTAACGTAAGAGGATTTGAAGCGAAGCCTTCTGCTTGTCTGTTCCAGCGTCTCTGCCGCTCACACGTCACTGCACAGATTAAACTGACAGCCGGCCGTTCTCTCACATTGCATAAGGACTTCACTGAAACACGCAGAACAGAACAGGGCTGAAGTTTGTCTCACATACAACACACAAAAAACACCAAGAGCGTACAGTATACCACTTAAAGACGGACTACAATTTCTGGTTTGTCCTCTGCTTCTAGTAGAATTGCACCCATTTGTTTTTGTTTGTTCTCAAGTGGGTTTTGTTAGCTCAAATTAATTTCCTTTTTCTGCACTTTCATTCAAATTAAAAATACTTTGTTCTTAAGGGATTCAGGATCTTTGGTTACAACTCTGTCCTGCAAAACCACTTTATTGAACCAAAAAGTATTCTACATGAATGAACATTGGTGCCGCACACATACTGAGGTAGAGTTCGTCAATAGAACCCTCAAGCGCATACACTTTTCCGTTTCCTATTATTACATGATTTATTGAAAGGTTTAAAAGCACTCCTTACTTTGTCAGTTACTGGCATTATTGTTCTACATGAAAAGAAAAATTAAGTAAATTAAGTAAAACAAGAGCTCTTCACCAGCTTGTGTTAGCAGAAATAACATATACTATAACTGAAGTATAGAATTCTCACACGGTTGTCCCTAAAACCAATACTATAGGCTTACTTTAACCTTTATGCAGTTGATGTTGATATTCTGTATCTTTTTCTTACATTTATTTTTGTCTATAAATGGGTAGTTTTAAAATGGCCAGAGCGACCAGGCTGAAAATTATGACTGAAATTGGATTAAATGATTTAATTAGCAGACAAAGATTGCAATATAATGACAAGTAAATGTCTGGCTTCTGGACTCTGAAAACAATTACATACTGTGCAAGTGCGTGCTTTCTCTGACTTTTCCTCTGCACTGACTTTGTACTTTTCACATGCAGATAAACAAATTTAATTCCATACTGAAAAGATACATTGCGATCCTTTTTGTTTTTGAAGTTATTACTTCACAGATTATTTTGAGATTAGGAGTCTATTAAATCATTCAAAAGGATGTCTGTCTGCACCAACAACTGTTGGTGTATTTTATTTCATGATAATGTTTCTCACTGATGGAGCTGTCACACTAAATAAAACAGAGGCCGAGTATAAATTTGAAATAATTTATTTCAATAATTTATCAAGTTAAATTCACAGTTCATTTTTGTGTCCATAATTTCACAATTTGTCATTCAGTGCAGCAGCTGTGTCAGGGTGCAACATTATTATGAAATAAGATGCATAGAAAGGCAAAATAGCTCTTGGTGAAGACAGACAGGCATTCTTTGCAGACAAAGGCATTCTATGCTAGTTCTTTTCTCCTCAGATCTGCCGTTGTCTCCATGGAGATATGCAAGCACTTCTTTTATGTTTTTTAAGGTCTTTTTTTTAACAGAAGCTATTTCCACGGAAAGCTTGGGATTTGAAGTAGATCTGGGTCCTAATGTAGCCTTGATACTTTTAACCTGTAAAGGTAATAGTGAGTCTCTTTTGACAATATGGTAAGTCCTCTGAGACGTCTCCTGTTCTGATTTAGGGCTGTACAAAAATACATTGAATTGAAATTGAATTTGATTCGTAAAAGGTCTCCCTTTTGACATTTTTCATTCAGTTGTCAATTAAATAACTTATGTATTCTTTAATTTTGCTGACATTTCAGTATTGCACTTTTATTTTGGTAAATTTCTACAACCTTTTTTGAATACATTTTATGCATGGAGGTTGCAAATGAAAGACTGCAAACCAATGCTAAATCATTTATCAGCTACCCCACATGTGTTGCTGCTGCATTTGCAAAGCTAGCCTCACAGTATAGAGGAAGATGTTTGTAGGCCTGTTATACTTTTTCTCTTTGCCTACAGTCACCCCCAACCACATCCCCTCCCCCTCTCACACTGTCCATCTTCTGCGGCCTATCTGCAAGGTCGTTCCCAAGGACAGCCCGCTCCCAGTATTCCCCCGTCTGATTGGTGGATGGGCGTTAAAGGGACGGCACCCTCTTGAGCACATGGCCCGGATCCAAGCACTGTCATCGCTCACGCTACTCCTGATGTTCACTTCCTGTAATGAATATTGAGTGGTGGAGTGAGATATGGAAAATATTGGTAATATTGGAAGTCTCTAATAATGGGAGCATTTGAAAATGCTGCTAAACTCTTAGTTAGTTAGTTCTGTTTATATACATTATTTAATTGAGGGTATAGTGTTTATCCATTAGCTCTGATTTTTTTATAGTCAATTCTCATTTGACTACAAAGCTGACAGGCACATTTTAGTAGATATTACATTGCTGTAATATTGTACGTATTGAAATATAATATAATAATGAAGTAAAAACAAATGCTGTGTTTTACCACTCTATAGGATTCTAGTGTAGTTATTTTGTTTTATGACCTCTTTGGTTAAGCAGGTTGGTGCTATACCCACATATTTGGCTCCAGATTCTACTCATGGAACCTGTACGTGTTAGCTCAAATTGGCTTCTCTTTGTTGATGTGTTCAGCATTTTGAGTTGCCTTGTGTATGAATTGTGCTATACAAATAAACTTGCCTTGCCTTGCCTTCTCCCACAATAAGGCAAACACTATGGGTGACGTCAGCACGAGGTCAGCCCATTAGTATCGTAATAATAGTAATTTTGTTGCTAGTTATCCAGATTTTGGAAAACAGACTGACCACACAAATAATGCCAGCAAGCGTTGCCAGACTTGTTTCTCTCCAACTATGTCCTTTCTCCCAAATTTGGAAAGAAAGACTTTGGAATAGAGATGAAAAACGTACCCACTACCGATCAGTTTAGGTTCATCTGAATTGCACAGCCCCCAACAACGTCCCCCTGTTTGGACTTGATACAGTGTGTGTTAGTGGCAGTAATCTGTTATGTAAAACATGACAAATTTCAATTCAGTAGCATTCAAGGTAGCATACACTTCTGTGGGTGGGTGTCTTGACAACAGAGCATATTTACTCCACATTTGAACGCAACGAAACTTGGATGTTTCTTGTTGATAATGCTTCGTTTACATATCTTCAAAGCAGCTATTACCATATTATCTTATGGTTAATCTTTTGCCCTCCTCTCATGTGAAACGAGTCCAAGATTCATATGCACGTTTGCATAAGTAACTAGCTAAGTTAGCCGTTTTTACCCATGATCACAAAACCTCATAAAGACAAGACAGTTTTCTCACTGCAGTGGCCCATTTATCACCAAAATAACTGCATCTTTATTGCGACCGTAAAATATTGACTTCCCCCTCAGCCCTATAGGCTTTATACTTAACACTACGTCACTAAGCTGCACTTAAAATACAACTTCCATTATAAAAGCCTTCTCCCACACTGCTCTGCGTATTTGACAGATCAGTTATCAAAGTGACAAAACGCTTGTCCAGGCTCGGCAAAGAAACTCCCCATCTGCGCTCATAAGCAGTTACCATCATCTGAACCTGGCAACACTTCTCTTTTCACGATAAGACGGCGTGACACATACAAACTCAGCAGCAGAGCCCAAAGACAGAAAGGCTTTGAAGCAGACAGAGCGAAACTGTCAGCAAAATGGTTTTCTGCCATGGACACATTTTTCTAACTGTAGTTTAGATGAAAAGGGGTTTTGCACATGATAGTGATTTCTGACAATGGAAATGTAATGTGAGCTATCAGTCATATCCTTGTGCATGCAAGTGACCACTATGAGTACATTATGAGGCTCTTTTCGAATGATATTACTTAAGAACATTTAAAATAAGGTTTGGTTTTGGTGAAATAATCAAAGGGAAAATTGATAAATACTATGTCAATTTTACTGTATATCTTCATTATAAGATCCTGCCAGACAACATTGACAATTCCAACAAATTATTGGACTGTATACTAAGGGTGTACTCAAAATATTGTGATGTCTTTAACAAATTTGAACTTTTAAATACTACATTCAGCTTTACCTCGTTGTCAAATCTGATATCATTCACATCATTCCCTGCTACCCTGAATGGGCAATACTACTATAAAACAGGAATGCCAGAATCAAATGGAAAACAAATGCAGATTGTTCCGATCAGGGCGCCTCCCGCTGCGCCATAATCAGAATGACTTTTAGTTTCCTTCATACATATTTGATTCATTGCTGTATTCATTATTAAACGAGCAAAGAAAGTGCTGAGTAAGGATGCTACTGTCGCTCTGAAAATAGTAAACATGTCCTGTGTTTAGAGACGTGGTGTGAAAGTCTAGACGTTTTAAGAGGAGAGAGGTGTGCGAGGTGTGTGTGTATATGGAGTGTGTGTGTGTGCTGCAGTGGTGCTGAACAGACAGCAACGCATAGAAAGGTTACTGCGTGCACAAGCTAGCTTGTTGTTGTACTAGGATTTTTTCTTTGCCTATTAGTTACATAAACTGGTATGTGTATTATATTTTCGACACATTTGATCACATAATCCTTTTTTGGAAAGAAAGTGGTATACTGTGGCAATGTCCTCTTCAACCACAAAGTCACACTATAAGGCAAAATGGATGGTGTCTTTGCCAAGGACACAACAGCAGTATGACCTTGGTAGCATTGGATTTGAACCCCCCAACATGACATGACTTACATATATGCCAGGAAAACCAGATAAGTGGACTAGAGTCTAATTAAAACCATTTGTTAAAAATGCAAGTTTAAAGACACGATCACTAGCAGATACGCTGATGCATTTAAAGAAACATGAGACATGTATTAGGATGTTCACTCTTTTGTTATATAGTTATATATTAATATGGCTACTCAAACTTAGACTTGCATGTGCTCTATGGTATTAAAATGAAAATAAAAAATACAATAGAGCTTTTCTTTGTTAATGTGTGTTGCAGAGAGACAATAATGTAAGAGGAAAGCAGTTTAGATAGCTCTGAGATTAAACTCTGAGTATAAAAGAGATCTTGCTTATCTATGTTTTCCAAAAGTGTGGTTACTGCATGTATGATTGCACTTTGTCTGTTCAACATAGTCCAAAATCTCTGTCCATGTGCGTGAGTGATAAGATGTCCATTTGATCGCCGTCATCCTTGAAGTAGAAGGACTTTATACACTGGGAAGGACCTCAAGATTAAGTAAACCTCTTGTCTACCACAAGTCAGTGAAAATACTAAAGTTAATGTTGATCTGTTTTTTTCTCTGACAGTATTGATTTGTTGTTGTGATCCAGCAATATTTGTTTCTCTGTCCTTTAATTTTCATGTTTACTGCTGTTTCGGCTATGGAAGCTGACAATTGCATATTTATCAATATTAGCTTAGTGAAACCAAAACAATGAATCTCTGATCGTTTAGTTCTTTCTCTTGCTCTGGTTTACATTCATCATCCTCACGTTTGCTGTTCCCATTCTGGACACTGAGTGGAGCAGGGATTACGGCAGACATTTATAAAACCAGATTAGCAAGGATCACCTACTCACCAGCGTTCTGTCATCACCGATAAGTAAGTCTATGACTACAAATTAAAATCTTCTTTTGCAAAATTTCTTGTGTTACTTATCATTTTCTTTCAATATTCAAATACTATAGTGATAAAGCCAGTTTGCCTTGTATCTTTTATAGTTTATATTTTTATTTTACTTTTTGTTTTATAGTTGTGTTTGTATCTTTAGATTTTTTTATTACATAATTTATTTTGAACCGCACAACATTTATCTTCACATACATCAATATAACAGACAAGTACATAATTCAAAAAGGGGTGGGATGAAGCAAATGCTTATTTTATTCCAACCTCCATCACACAGGCCTATGCAGACATGTCCTAATCAGTCTAATGGACCAAATCCAACCTGCAAAACCATGTTTAGCGCCCCCTGAAAAAGTATTATTATTAACTTGCAGCAAGGTATAAATTGGCTACCATAGCTTGTTAGACATCATTTTAAAGCCAATTTCCTCAGAAGGACAACCATATAATTTACTTTATCCTAAAATGTGTGAGAAATTAGTTACATCTGATCTATATGTTTGGTCCAGTTTTGGTTCAATACAAACAGTAACTGAACTCATTGTCCAAGAAAATCGATCCGAATAGAATATCCAAACTCATGTCGAATGAAAATTGTTTGTCAATTATTGTAATAGAAGAAACCCACTTTTATACTTTCTGCGTTTGGACCACCTTTTTGAAATTCGGCTCCCACCAAAAATAGTTTGACACGCCTTTTGTAGGGGAAAGCTGTCCCCTGCATTTTCACATTTCTGGACCAGGATTACTTGAGATAATACAGGGAGAAGGATACACACATTAGGATAGAACCTGTGACCTTACAGTGAGGCATTGGTGCTAAAATAGCTGCCGCCACAACCTGATGACCTATTGTTTCCTTGCTCTTGCCTGACGGCTTCACTCTCGCCTTTGACAGTTCTGACAGATCTGGCAGCTTCAGATTACAATGTTCAATAGTTATAAATTGGAATGACATATGTAATCCGATAACACTACACTCTTAACACATAGGGGGATATTGCAGCGTCACAGTTCTGGATTATGGCATGACTCTAAACCGTCTTGACTCCCAGCTGCACTCCTGACTCATGCCTCATATTAATAGCCTACAGAACATCCACCCTGCTTCTCTGTCCTCACAATACACTGCAGTATTCATGTGTGCAGATTTGAAATACGTTTGGATTGACTATATGCTAACTGAGCTGGAGGGCAGGCCTGATTACTATAGAAGAATGTGCCTTTAACTGCTATCCTGATTGATAGTGGATTCATGTTTTAGTATTGTGTTAGTGGATTTTTTTCTGGATTCCTAGGTGTTTGTAAAGAAAAGAAAAAGACAACTATAGTCACTAGTTGTCCTTCTGGCTTTATCCCACTGCTGTTAGCTGACACTGCTGTTACTGCTGCATATTGAAACAGCAGAGAAGCAACTCTGCAATTTGAAAACTGAAAGGAAAGTTTGAACAAGACTAAATCCTCACTGAAAAGATGGTGAAGATAAGGTGGAAATGCACTGTATTCAGTTGGATGGGAAATGCCTATACAATTCAATATGACAAACATTTTATTATTATTTTTTTTAAAGAAAATATCCAAATGTGTTCTGATTATTGAAAGTCCTTCTTGCTGACCAACATTATGCGCATATATATATATATATATATATATATATATATATGTAGTATAATATTGATTAAATCATTAGGAATAATATGAAATGACAAAAAGATGTGAAACTTTGTAGATTGACCTATTCACATATTTGATTTTTTTTAAATGCCTATTTTGTGCCTATAAATTGTTGTCCGTAATGTGTAAAGCATACTCAATCTAAGCCAAGACGACGTGAATGCATAGATTCACATGTAAAAATAGGTCTTATTTCCATGCAGTGGATCGCAGCTGTTGTGAGCACATGTTCAGAGCCTTTCCACACATTATGTTACTATACCAGCCCATGTACCTGCTGTTACTGCACTGTGATATATCCTGTCCCTCTTCCTCCTGCTCCGGCTTCAGCCATCGCTCATGGTCTGACTCAGCAGAAGCACAGACACAAGGTCATCTGACTGCTGTTACTAAGGCGACCGCAGTTTGGGGGATATTCCTTTAACTTGAGGAAGAGGCAGAAGAGAGTGATGCGAGCAGTGGCAGAATGATGCAGAAAAAGAGAAAAGTATTATGTCATGAAATCATTGGTCATTTTGCTGAAAGAATTGTTCATCTGTGACAAATATGGATTATTATCATATATTATAAATCAATATTAGTGCCCCAGCTTCCCTGTTGACCTGAACGACACACTCTCTTATTATATCCACACCTCGGCCAGAAATGTAGGAGTTATTTTTGATAGCACTTTCAGGATGGACAAGACGATAAATTCAGTTATTAAAGCAAGCTTCTACCAACTCAGAGTCTTGAGCAAAGTCTTAGGCTTGTATTCCATCCACTGACTTTCAAGTTTTTCACCTTTTTTTCTTTAAGTTAGATATTTTTAACTTGCTGTTCTGGGGTCTGGACTCACTTGCTTACAGGGACACGAGGGAGAGAGCACATTACCCCTGGGTTGCCTCACTTCACTGGCTCCGTCACTTTCAAGGTTGATTTTAAAATTCTGAAGCTCTTTGTGAGTGTTTCATGCCTTTTTTTCTTTTCATTTGTGCATGTGAACCACTTTGGTTAGCTGGTACTGTAAATGTCAATCTTTAAATGTTTGTGTTTTCAACCAATCTGTATTTATAGCGCCAATCAATGCAAATTGGTATCTGACAAATATTTTGGTCAAAATGACAAAGCTCCCAGACTCATATTGGACAATTAAAAGTGGGTATCTTGCCTAAGAACACAGTCATTGTGTTTACATGGAGTTGACTTTCTGCATAGTCCGTTTTAAATCGACTTTCCACAGCTCATGTACATCTGTGGATTTCCAGTCCTCTCTCCACAATCGGCTTGTGCCTATTCCGAGTGCCTGTACTTGCATGTATATGCGTCAATCGCATTGGAATGAGAGGCCAGTGATGCATTTGATCATGCAAGGAGAATCCAAATGTATTTGGACGAGTATAGACGTCTCACTTCTGTTGTTCGGGTTCAATACATCGTCCTTCGCTGCACGTGCTTTTTTGTTTTGTTTTGTAATGAAAAGCAAAAACGAAAGTTCATGGTGCATTTGATAACGGCACGGAAATTCACTAACTAATGCTGCAGCCGCTGAGCATATGTGAAAATCAAATGTCCAACTTAAACATAATGTTGTGTGATTACATTTGCAGAGCGTTTGTTATACTGTAATATGTGTATGGCGGCCATTTTCTTTATCATTTTAAAGAATCATTAGAGAAATTAGAGAAGTCCAATAAATTATTGTCTTTGAATTTACTTTTCTGCATATTTTGAAGAATTAAATATACCTGACATCAATGTTAACATTTTACATTTAGGCCTATCTCATTCATTCAGTGGTGATAGTCCTTCATGCCAAGATGGGTCCCCTGGCGCTGATCTACACCCAAGCTTTGACAGCAGCTCTGAAGGATGGGTCAAGAGTCAAACGCAGACAACACATTTTCCAAATGGAACAATACAGTATGGCTTCACCTTCACCTTGTGAGCAGTCCACTATTAATCTAAGATATGTTATTATAATATACTTCCAGTGACACAACTGTAGATAATGGGAGCTATTGGAAATTGTTCTCTGTCCTCCATTATCCCAGCATGCATCTGTGCGCATGTCCATATGTGCTTGACTTTCCTCTTTTGTTTTTCTTGGGGACAGAGTATCCACTTTACCAATCCTCACTTTTCTATGTCAGTAAGCATGACCATACAACAATTGTGTTAAGCATGCTTCCATTAGACACATGTCATCCTTTTTTAAAGTTAAAATGATTATATTTACTGAGTCATTGAGCTGAGTCATGGTCTGATGATCAGTAGTTCAGATTTAAGAGTTGCACAGTTTAAGGCTGCTATTATGTTTAGCAGATCTGAAAAAGGCCCAGTGTGTGTGCTGCTGCAGATGCGGTGATGTGCACATGCCCATGATGAGATGACACATTCAGGGTCCGTGCTGTTACATGCAGCGATGCACATAGACTACAATGTGACACTGATACATTACAAGAGGAACAAACACAGGCACGAGTCACGACAGCTATTTTCTAACCTTGTTCGTCCATTTACACAATTTGAGCCTAGAGACGACACTGCTGGCTGCACGCCTCAGAGTTCTGCAGTAAAGCAGGTGGGGCAGGACTGAGCCCCAATTGGTCCCAATGAAAGACTAGATGTCTATTGGCTAGCGTTTCTGTCTCTGAGTAGACGCTCAGGCTCGTGATTGGTTGTGTTGTGAGCGAAGGGCGGGTTGGATCAGGGCTCTGTACGTCCTATTTGCGCTCAGGGCGGAGTGGTGCGGCATGAGTAGCGGAGTACTGCGGCAGCCGGCAACGCGGAGGGAGATAGGTCCTCAAAAGGCAGGTCTGTGATGCGGCTCTCCTTTCGCTCTTTCCACGAGAGTCACAGTCCTGCGTGATGCTCCGCTTGAGACCGCTACTTTTCATCTGACGTCTCACGGTGCAGGAGAGTGTTGCCTTCAGTGTAAAGGTCTGGAAACCCTGATTGTTGTCTTTGAAACTCAGAAACGGTCATATTAAGATTCTGACTTTTATTTCCAAAGGCACATATTGTATTTGATCGTGAGAGGCTGACACCTCTCAAGCCGTGCATCACCTGAGAGGAGAGGAGTGACTGCGCCAACATGGGGGTAAGCTCCGCTCCAACTTTTCTACTACGACCTAGACTGAAGTGGCCATCAAACTGACGCAGCCTGTATTGTCTTTGCTCTGTCACATCAGGATATTTATCTGGAGGAATTGTCATACAGGATGAATGCCATTATTGTGTTTTACATCAGTCTTTCAGAATGCGTCAAATTCTAGCTCGCAGAGCAAAGCCTCCTGCAAATATTTACAATTATATCCCATTTTTTGACACGATCTGCCGCTTTGAAAAACGCAAAATTGTTGCGGACCTCAGGACGGGGAGGTCCTGTGCGTATGTCCGGATGTACATTAGTAGGCCTTTGACTGTAACCTTGCCGGTCGTACCTAATCTGTTTAATCCTACACTGAGCTACGGGAAAAACGCTGCTCACGCGTAGCTACTGTCAATCAGACTTATTTTTTCATTAGAATATGCCTTATATTTTACATTTTAAAGGCATTTAAACACGTGCCACGGTCCGTGTATTTGGCCCATGTAGATGGATGCACGCAATGCGCTGTGACCTCCATGGAGCCCAGCCCCTCTGTGTCTGTCCTCCGATACCGTAAGCGCACTGCTGTAAGCCGTGCTGTCGTAAACGGGGTGTCGAACTTTGGGAAGCAGGACCATTTTCGCCCTTGTGACTGATGCTGGAAACGTCTCATCGGTGCTCCGTGCGTCATAATGCGGTTAACCGAATTAGGGACTCGCTGTGAGCCTATTCTTGAATTTGTGACATATGAGGTTTCAAGCAATGATACTGGAAACCATGATGAGGGGAACAGGGACTCGTTTACGACGAAGGTTGTTGTATAGGCTTTGCGCGTAAGCTCCACAAGAGCTAATGCGCTCATCACATCTGTGAGCAGATGACGCGGTGTGGGGTTTATGTAGACCACAGCGTTCTTAGTCCGGCACGGACTACATATTTGATTTTACATGCAAGCTGCCGCGGTGGTGACATTGGGCAGACATATATGTGAGCGGTGTAGCGCGGACAGTCGACGGTCACAGCATCAGACGAATGGGACAATGGCGACGCTCAGAGCGGAGAGATGTCTGTCAAACTAGAGACTGATGAGAAAGACAGCCTGCTATTTCAGCGGTTACTGCGTCAAAGCAGGTGGAAAGTGCTTACGCATGAGGTTGCCGCATGAAAGTTTGTGAAAGCAAAGAGATGAGATGGCTGCATCACATTTAAGAAATCTGTGTTATAATCCAAGGCCTGCATGACTATGATGCTCCGACATTCCGAATATCATATATACGGTCATTGTTCATCCTTGGCCTATGCAGGATGCACCAGAGCTGTCCTCTACTGGATCCGCAGGGGACATGCCTTGCGACGGCGTTCTGCGTCAAACTGGGGGCGGGGCCTCTGAGGTGGAAATTCCCAATAAAGAGCTGTGATAGGTTGACACCCAGAACCACGTATACAGAAAAGGGTTAAGTGAGGCTGTTGGGAGACTGGCAGATATACTACAGATATGAAAAGAGCAACCTTTTCAGAATGTATGTTTGATCATGAGAGTTGTGCCAAGAGGATGTGAGGCCATCAGCAGGAGTCAGAGTGTCGTCTTTGGAAATGTGAGCCAAGAGCAGCATACTCAACGTGACCATGTGGTTACTGGTCACCTTCACATGTGGCACACACTGAAGGTGTAGGCTGTGCACATGTTCAGAGAACTGCAGGTGCTGTGCTGCAGTCAGGAGGGAGGGCTGTATCCTGTTACCGGATAATGACCAGAGGCTCACATTATCATGGCTCCTCTTTCCTATGGCTTTTGTGGGATTGGTTATCAGGGGCACAAGGCAGATGGGGCAGGCAGAGGGTGGACGATCTCCAGAGGACATTGACTAAAGGCTCATGTGGTGGGTGTGGTGTAGGTGTGAAAGGATTAGTGACATGAAGGTGCAGTAAATCTATTAGAAGGTTATAGCTTTGCTGCATGTGGTTACAGTGCTTTTAGAGCTCTAAACAGGAGAGAGGGAAGATGAACAGGCACTAGTGATTGGAGAAGAGTCTCATTACATAACTGCTTACACCTACTGCACATGATGTCCTCTGTATGCAGTGTAGTCTGCATAGCAGTGCAGTGTAGGTACAGAGGTGTGCTGCCTCTGCAGAGGCTGTGCCTGAGAGCTGCAGACAGCAGCATCCCTCTCCCTGCACCTGGAGTTACTAATGAATGCACTGCAACACAAACTCATTCTGTAGCTTTAGCCCAATGTCCAAGTGGTTAAAGAAGTTGTCATCATAACCCTTCAAAGGCTCTATTTCCCCTTAGTCTCTGTGTAGTTTGTAATGTAACATCAAGTTGAGATATTATAATCAAAGGTATGATTCGTTGTTGTAAAGAGACGACAACATGTACTGTAGTAGTTAAAAGAACAGTTTCCCAGCATTAAAAGCCAATGGTCTTTGTAGTACGAGTGATTCAGAGAATGGACCCATGATTTGTGGCGTTGTCCTGGAGGTGTTGGTCTGATTATTGCGATGAGAGTAATCTGGCAGCGTGGATTGCTCTGGGCTCACTGTTTGAGGCCATTGGTACAATAAGATTTACAGTTCTAATTTAAACAGGGCCTAAATCAGACACAAGTGGCAGCTTAAAGTCCACAGCAGTGGTGCCAACGTCTGGAGGACAGTGGGGGGATGGATATAGCTGCTCTGAAAGGGCAGATTAAAACACCTCATTGACAGATGGATAAGAAAGCAGGTAATTAGGTGGTTGTGAAGGGACACATTTGAATTATTATGTCATAATTTTTTATTAGTTTAATATGATTTCCTGCTGTTGATGTTAAAACTGTATATGGGATAGTGCCAAATCACCGACACTGAGGTCTCTGAATTGTATTCAGATTGAATAATTCATCTATGTATTGCTCTGCATTTGTTCTGCATCACCTACCCACCCACATCTGCCACAGTAAAATGGTTTTATGAATGTTCTGGAATTAACTGGTTCTTATATTTTATCAAGCTATTTGTAGATCTATATTGCAGTTCACCATAAAAATATAAAACTATGACCTTATGTCATTGTTCAATAATACACATACTGTATATCTTTAAAATGGCAGTTGATTTAAAACCTTAATTTCATTGTTGTTAATACAGAACGAAGGCCAGAGGAAGTAGACCATGGAACAGTCCACATTGAACCAACAGAAAGAATGAAGCATTGTGCTAATCCAGACATAGGCTAATCCGTGTTCCGTTTGCCCCTGAGCACTGAAGCCCCCCACAGTGACCCACTGTCCAGCTACAAGCACACAGCAGATGGACACTCAGTGAGCACCACTAGGCTAATTAAATTTACACTCAATGTCTGCATATCAATACAAGAAGAAAAATAAAGACACATTTAAATTGACCGAAATCATTTATGGTCTGGACCTTTCCTGCAACATATGACCACATACTGACCATTTGTAGACTTGAAGATGAATTTAAGGATAAGAAATAGCCAAACAAATTCCCCTTGTTCCAGATGTTGCTGTGGCCGTTTTTCCCCCCAATGACCTTAATACTGTATCAGATAAGTTCCAAACAGACTAGAATCGACAGCTGATTTCATGCCACGCAATGAATACGCTGGGTGTTGAATTATTGATGCACAAGAATTTTACAAATTAATATATGAAATAGCAAGAACAGAGTTTCTAGTTGACCGAGATGTATGCAATGAAAGTGCTTTTTAATGCATTGGGAAACTAGTGGAGCGGAGAAGGTGAATGTTATTTGGGATGGTACGTTTATTTATTTTGGATTGGATTTTGGATTGTTGCCCTGTTCTGAGTGTCTGTATTTTACATTTACAGTGAAATGTAGACCGACCTATCTACCTATTGACATGATAATGTATCTGGCCCAGAATGTCTTTAGTCAACAAAGCGTATTAGTTCTATGTATTTTTTGTTATAGTATTGACCCCTTGCATGTGACGTCCCGGCCACGCCCACTCTCCATGACAGACGGCAGAAGTCTAACTGGAGCCTACGGACACCTGACCAAAACAACCTGTTTCAGCGCATTACAGCCAAAACTGTGACATTTTGCAGTGCGGTTGATTATACTAACAGGCAAGGACATAAGCTTTTTTATCTGATACCTGCTCGTCATGAAGACAGAAGACGACGATGGCCAGCGGCAATCAACCAAAAGGACTGGGACCCATCCAAGTACTCCCTAATATGCAGTGAACACTTTATACAAGATAAAGCAATCACAAGTTTGCATTTATTTTATTTCCATTAATTTGGAGGACAATGACACACGTCAAACGTGTCTCTTACTACTGTCCTGTATGTGCGCTGCAACATTGACATTTTTATCTTTTAAGTCAATTGCGTGTTTCACTATTTTCCTCACTGTCAGTACGTATCATGTTTGGCTGTAGACAGAAAAGCCACAGAAAAGTGGACTATTGCTAATGCTACCAGCAAAATGTACATATAAATCTGCTCCAGTGTGAGGGGATGCATTGTTAACGATAATGATGAAGATCATGTAGGGTGAATTTGGGCAAAAATAGACATTTTATTTAATCGATAAAATTGACTGGGGGGAGAAGGTACGGTCAACATCCAGTTAGGCGATCCTTAACTTCTCCAAATACCACTGTTTGTGAGCCCTGACCTGATGTCCTACTTCCACCTATAACGTAATCGAACATGTGCTTAAAGCAGCCACTTCTCGATTTAAGAGAGGAAGCTCCGTTTTTAAGAGTTGTAGTCCGTTTTGCTCTCGCAGCAATGCTAGTTTACAATGCTTCCGCCGTAAGCTCATTCACAATCACGTGACTGGATGACGTTGATGCATCTGGTCAATAGTTCTTGCATGGTAGTACAGTTATCACATACTGGCTGTTGTGAGCCATGATTTCCCCCTGCAAACCAAACCACTTCCTCTTCTGCGCTGATGTCACATCCTCTTTTATGGGTTTTGAACGGCATGGAAATATTGTGGTTGACTTGTCTGGGCAAATTTGAGTGAGGAACGTGACACTCCCTTTGTAAGAATGCCAATGTTTTGAAGAATGGCATCTATTGAGCAATTTGATGGACATGTTTATGGCATGAAACACTGGTCCTGTGTGGTAGGACATTCAAGCCTAAGGCAGGGCTGCTGAGCTGGGAAAGCAACGGCACATCTTGACATTTACATAGTCTATTAAAAGGTTTTGAGAAATTGTTAAAAAAAAATAAAAAAAGTAAAACAAATAATGCATGTTTTAAAGGGTACTAGTGGACACTGCACAAAACAAAACCCTGCAATGAAATATATTCAAGACGAGTCCATTTCCAAAGAGACGGCCGGATTTATGTTTAAAAGTTTACAGATCCAAAGGAATTTGCATCCAATATGATGAATTTCATAACCTTAGTTTCAACGTATAATTTTTTATTTTTTTTTAAATGCCAGGGTCTTGTCCCTGCAGTGAGCACAGAGTCCAGTTACGGACGCATCAATTATTGGTTGCCTCTCATCAGGGGATCCGAGGAGCTCCGTCACCGTACTGATGGCTGTTGCGGTCGCTATGGATACCCCCTCAAAACACGCCACCCCCCCCTGTTTCCTGAGCAAGGGCTTGTCCACAGAATAATTAATGTTAGTCCACCACAAAGCAGGTATCTATGGAGCCTGGGACCTGATAGTCTAATGGTAACTGATGTTGATTTAGTAACACTTGAACACTATTTACAGCCTTAATAACACATGCATTATAATGAACATTTAGTTCATTGCTCAGGAGTTTAGGCCTTATGAAGCCACTCACTTATATTTGTTTTATTTACCAATCTTACCCTCTTTTACCCAACAACGTTTTTCCATGCACTTTTCAGTTTCCTGTTCTTAATTCTCCTCTAGCATCACTCTGGAATGTTGGCATGAATTACTGAAATAATCCATTGTTTACTGCCTTGATCCTTTGATATGTTGGCACTTTGTTGGGATTAGACTTATTTTTTTAACATAAATACATAACGAGTTTGCTTTGATGTTATATTGGAAAGTCTTGGATGAACAGGGAAGACGCCCACCAAATTGTCTGAGCCAGGATTAATATTAATAAAATGTCTACGTTTTTGCAATCGATCAGGTCCAGTCATTAAACAACGCTCTAGTGTAGCCTTCTCTTTCAAACAAGATGCCCATTGAGTGATTTATTCTTCTGAGATAATCAAATTATGCAGTATGAGCAGGCCAATCAAAAAAAGAATTGATTTTGTAAATTGGTATATTGTTAAACTAAACTACAAAAATTCTCATAATGTCCAAATACTGGTTGTAGTTTTAAGACCTTCTAGTCTTAGTTTAGTCATGCGTAAACCTGGTGTTTCGCTTAGTTTTGCTTTTGTTACTGTTTGATTAGCTGTGATGTACCTAATATCTGTATTCATCATGGTTTTGTTGAGTGATGTTTATATTTCTATTACTTTTCATGTCTCGGTTTCATACTGACATCCACAGCAATGACTATGGCCAAGGCAAACCTAGCTCAAACTTATTTTTTCTGTATCTGAATCTGCCTGTTGTTTGGGTCTCAATGGGGAGTTGAGGGATTTAAGGAGTGTTGAGGAAACTTTTGCACAGTCATTGCACAACTCATGATCTTACTGTCTCACTGAAGAAAGGAAAATTGTGCTCAGACATTTTTGACATCACATGGTCTGAATTAGTACAAAAGTATTTTTGTTATTTTTATTCTATTTTCGGCAAGTCTTGAGGCACTCTCTCAAGACATCTTTAACCAACCACCACTAAGTGTGAACTCTAAGTAGAAAGAGATATTTAACCCATTCCAGGAGCAGGAGTCGCCCCAGTGCAACAGATCATTTTTTGTTCTAACTAACTAGATATCCTTTTTTAAATACAGTCATACCTAATAAATAAAGATAGCACTAAGCCTGTCTTTATTACCAAATTTGTAGATTTAGATATTGCTTTCCAGTGTGTGTACATTGAATGAAGTTATTTTAATTGTGGGGCTTAGTCATATCTGTGTTTGCCCACTTAAAATTCCGCTTGACTCTATTAACAGTACACAGTCCCATCGCCAGGCACGCTCTCCAAACCACAAGTGTGTGGGCACTGTGGGGTCACTGTAGGTCAAACTTTGAAATGGCAAAGGATCTAATTAGAAAATAAGGTCTCTCTCATCTGCTCTGTTAGCACCTGCCCTGGCCCTGACCACGGCAAGCCTGCCTCCCACGAATGGCTCCTGTTCCCTTGGTGCAGCTGTCATTCACAGTCCTCTCATCCATCACTGCTGTGGACATGTGCCTCTGCTGCTGCTGCTTTGTTAGGCAAACTGTACCAAGGGTGTGGTGGTGAGATGTGAGGGACAAAAAGTGGAGCAGTTTGAAGAGGGGTGGATTACCAGAAATTATTTACTTCTGATATGTCAGGCACTCTAGAGTACTTTTTTATACACTCATATTTGTACTCCTGTCGTCAAAATGTTGCCCTCAGTGGTGGAAATTAACCCTTTCGGCGCCAGTCTCTCTCCAAATCAAGGTTGGAGCCTTGAAATAATTATAATTGATTCATATTGCCCCAGTGCAGTGTAAAAAAGAGATTTCTTCATAAAGTTAGAATGTTTTATTTTCCTAGCAACAAGAAGGGCACTGCCAAGGGCTTGGCTCATTTTGGCTTAAAATCTTGCAAACTACGCTCTAGGCTCTGAATTGTATAGAGTGATTAAGGAAGGCGTGATAACATGTTTTCAGATAAATTGATTTGAATTAATGACCAAATGTCTGCATTTTGTTGAAGTTATGAAAGATATACAGCTCTGTCAACCCAATAATAAATTCCCCTCTCTTCAATTTTAACATACAAGGTGAAATAGTGTTTAATAATGACATGCTTAACTCTGAATGCTTCATCTGTCAGTGTCAGTCCTCATCACAGTAGATTTGTGAAGTTGCAGGGCAGCATTAGTCACTCCAAACAGTAAAAGCTAATTTGGTTCACACTGTGGCTGTGTCTCAGAGAAGTGTCTCGGAGGACAGACGCTGCAGTACTTTTCCACTGCTTCGCTCTCTCGTCTTGCGGACTGACTGGGCCTGTCTGGTCTTGCTGCTGCAGTGTGTTTGTTCACCTGCTCAATTGGTGGCACTTTTGTTTGTTGGTGTTTATCTGGTGCAGATTAGATCACGCCCTGTGACACGCAAGTCTTTCTCTCATTGTTCACACAGTTATGTGTGTATAGTGTTGGAAACAAGGTCTGGACCAGTGTTGATACCATCAGACCAACATTGTACCATTCTTGTGAATGTTTCAATTGTTGATCAATTCTAAAATTTCATTGCACATTGGTCCATTGTAACTTCAGTTAAACCCTCCTAAGGGGTGGTAGTATTATGGTAATTACTTATTTGTCCGATTACATTTATACATTTTTTGTGTTTAATATACATTTGCAATGTGTGTGTGTCATGCACAGTTCTTTTATTTTTTTAAACAGACAAAATCAATGTTTAAACCTGCCTGTATCAGATCATTGACCACAACAGTACTACATTACAACAATATCAGCTATAGTTATGGAATAAGAAGTAGTCAGAAAATGTGACAGTAAATTGTTCACTTATTTTGGGAAATAATGTTTTGGTCATATTTTCATTATTACTTAATGGTATTTTTTACAAATTTGAATGTGAAAATTATTTCACCTCCTTGCAAATACTGGTAGTTACGAAGATTTATCAACTCACGCTCACATCTGCATTATGAGTTCCACCATAGAGAAGCAGCCCTCCAGTGCAGCTCCATTGTAAAGCATGAATGTATGTTCCTCTTTGTAAAGCCGGCCTCTTGCCCTCTGCCCTCTGCGCCCTTCTCACAATGGCTCAACTGTACGACATGAGTCGTGATTGTGAAGGCATCAGTAAAAGTGTCTGTACGTGGACCGATCCAAACCTGTTTATTAGCCACATCTGATGTCTGTTACGGATGTGATGCAACGTGGGCCTTAAATCTCTGTGGGAAGAACATTTCAACTTTATTGTGCCATAGTAGAGTTATGTTTGTCTTTGGCGTGTTGAGAATGAGTTATTTTGTTTCAATTACTTTCCTGCTTCTTGTCCAGGGCTCCCTTGAAAAAGAGGTTTTTATTCTCAATTGGACTTTCCTGGTTAAATAAAGATTACATTAATATTTAATATTAATGTTTCATATGAATCACGCGCACATTATTTTAAAATCAAAAAAGAATCTTGCCATACTTTTTTTAATTACTAGAGGGCGTAAATGTATTATGAAACATAATACAATTTGACTTGCGTGTGCAAGTTGTGTGTGCAACTTGTACGCATAAGTCAAATTTTAATATGTTTCATAATTAGAAAATTAGACATTTTCCTCATAGATAATATTATTCTATTTGTGTTAATTGTAATAAACTACACATTCCCCTTATACATTTTCTTGGTCATAGTTAAATTTCACATCATTTTATTGTTACTCGCTTACTATTTGGATTATTTGGACTATGGATTTAGACTCGGTGGACGTCTCTCCATTAAGGCACTCGGAGTGTAACATGAGAATTCCACATTATGTGAGAAGCATTTCCTCCTGATCCAGATGTGTCTGTATTGATCCACCTCAAGGGCATTTGGGTGTTGACTTGTGGGGTCAATGAAGGGGCCACCTCGTGATGTTACCATTAGGGCCAGGGTTGTTACATAGTCAGCTGTGTTATAACACGGTTATTATTTTCAAAGCTAAAGGTCAGATGATCAATTCCTGCCTGGGTCAGTGCTGTTACAACATTGGGCAAAATCTTCACAGATCTCTTTATTCTTCAACCTCATATATGAAAGAAAGTAATAGATTTTCATGTAGAAAGCAGAAAGGAAAGGTCCGAGGCACAGTGACAAAATCCTTTATTGTGGAAGGGACATAGCAACACATTTTGACCACTCTGGTCTTCCTCAATAACGGATTTTTAAGTTTAGGTGCCTCAGACCTTTCCTCTCTGCTTTATACATAATTTTTCCATGGATCCTCAAAGAACACCTGACTTCTCACATTGACTTCCCCGCATTTTATTAGTTTGATCTCTGTATGCACTCACTCCTCGTGTTGCTAATACATTTTCATATTCATTGGGGGGAAGGGTGGGGGTTACTTTTTACTCTACTCCCTTATTTTGTCTCATTTCAACCACAACAATTCAAGTCCTCTAATTTGAGTTTTACTAAATTATTTAATCACAAAATCTGATCATGTGCAACTCATCATAGAGATAATAGAGAGGAAACATGTGATTTCAAGTCTCCTATTCTTAGGCCCTGGGTCAGCAATATTGGACAATTTACTTTACTGCAGCTGATTAAGCAATATTACTTTCCAAAGACGCAATTCGTGAACTTATTTTTTGGCTTCTCTCTTCACCTTTTACATGTATATCTCACTGATCAAAGCCCCATCAATGACTCAAAAATAATGAAACCTCTCGCTTTGAAGAGACAGTATTGGTGCGTTTCTCTCTCTACAAGACACAGACCAGGGAGTAATTAACTGCCAGTTCAGACAAACTGCTCTTAATCGTGTTATGGTTGTGAACAGAGCATCATTTGATCAGTCAGGATCAAATGAAGGCGTTAGAGCAGGAAACATGCTCTGACTTAATGAGAGTGGGCACAGGTCTTAGATCTTTAGCAGAAAACCATCAGAGTAATGAAGTTCATAGGACAGACAAGTTGTGGCCTACCTGTTTCATATTATGTGTAAAATAATCAAGTTGACATGATTGAGAATCCAGAGTATGCTGCATTTTGTTTTGATATATTTGCTTGTTGGTCCTGGGTTTTTGCTGTTGGGACGTGTTTTATAGATTAAAACAGATTTTAAGTTTATAAATCGGATACTGAAGTAACCAGTGTTCTCAGTAATTCAATTCAAGAATAACTAATTACTGCAGTATATTCCTTTGTGATGTAACAAAGTGATTATTTTAATATATTTCTAATTATGATAAAAGTAACTCAAGTTGTATACATATTAAGCATATTATAGATGTGATGTGTTCTTCTGTTGTTCATTGATTTGAGCAAAAACAAGATAATATTATAGTATTAGAAATTTAATTATAGTTAAACTTGATTTCTATCAATAGGGTTTAAGTTTTATAGTAAAGGAAAATTACTTTACTTTACGTTGCTACTTTAAAGGCGACAGTAGCTCAGTTGGTAGAGCATTGGCCTTTGCGCCAAAGGGTCGTGGGTTCGAGCCTGACCGTCACCATCGACTCCCACTGTCTGCTGTTGTTGTGTCCTTGGCAAGGCACTTAACTTCTGGGAACACCAGCCACAGTGGGGAGGCTGCTGCTGTAAAGTGCCAAACTGTCGTTGTGTCCTTAGGCAAGACACTTCACCCCCATTGCCTAGAATGAGTCTGGTGTGTGTGTGAATGGTTGGTGGTGGTCGGAGGGGTCGATGGCACAGACTGGTTGCCTCGCTTCTGTCAGTGTGCCCCAGGGCAGCTGTGGTTACAGTAGTAGTTTATCACCACAGTGTTTGGAGTGAATGAATAATGACATGTAAAGCGTCTTTGAGTGTCCAAAAAAGCGCTATATAAAACCGATGCATTATTATTACTTTACTAAACCATCAACAAAAGTGAACAACATGCCCTGGTGGACAACTCATTTTAATGGTTTTGAATTATATTTCAAGTTTTAATAACATCAAGTGTACCGTGACCAAGCAGAGTGCTGTTGTCAATGAAGCTTAGAAATTGCTTTCACTTGGATCAAACAGGGCTTTTTCATTACCTTTTGTTCTACTAGATGGAAAGTAATTTGATACAGGTTCTTTGAAAGTGTGTTTCCAATATTAGACCTCTTATGTTTTCACAGTGTAATTGAACTTATGTGATCTCAGACAAACAGGCTCTGTCACATGGCCACTTCAGTGTATTTTAGACCAGGCTCAATCATAGGTCATCTCTAGTGCCGCCTGTGTTACCACCAATGCCTTTGTACTTTATATACATGTCCATGTGGAGCTAAAGCTAATGGCGCGCAGACTAGTCCTCGTGCATGTGTAAAACATATGTGTGTGTCTGTAGTATGGGCGGTCAGACAGTTACCGCGTTGCCACCACACAGGACAAAGATGGCAGATCCCCCACCAAGAAGAAAGGGGGCAAGGACCTGGACGAGCTGAAGAAGGAGGTCCCCATTGTGAGTACAAACATTTCTCCTTTTAGTGGTGAAATTGTATATTTTGTTTTAATCATTTTGTGTAATATAATCTGTGGATATCAGCAGCACAGACCTAGAATAAATCATTTTGATCAAACTATCCTTTAAATTGGCTACATTTAAATTAGTTTTAAATAACACCCATTTACTTAACTACCAAAAAATGTATTGATGCATTATTGCATTTTTATTCACTATAACACACTCAGTTATGCTGTTAGTGAGCAGTGAGTGAGTTCCATATTTCTACTTCATGTAACTACAGGAATTAAGAGTAAATATGCATACGATTTCAATCGAATTAGAATTGGCCAAAGATTGCTGGCCACTGGTAAGACTGTTTCCAGCTCTTCCTGGTGACCCGGCAACACTGCACATTGAAGAATCAGGTGAACCGCATGCTTAGAGTGCTCCATAACTGCCATAACTTCATTCACAAATATTTGTCCTATTATTTAAACTGAAGTATCATCATACATACATGACCACTTGGAATCACACAAGCGCTGATTGATTTTGTCTCTTTTGTTTTGCAGACGGAGCATAAAATGTCCGTGGAAGAAGTATGCAGGAAGTTTCAGACAGACATTGTCCAGGTGAGCTGTAGCGAAGTTGGATGAACACCAGATGGTGCTAGAGTAATATTTCACAGTGGTCTTTCGCAGCAGTTCCAAAAAAATAATCTTAAAAAGGAAATAAAATACAATAAAATCAAAACCTGAAATTATCAGATAACATTACCATTATTTCTCTCTCATACTTTCAATATTGCAATAGATAAATCATGAAACAAATTTCAGGCGTTTGCCTAAGTTAACCCTTTAGACACGAAAGAAGCAGAAGGCTATATGAGCTCACGAATCTGGGAACTTGTCCTGTCACACACGTTTCCCGATTGTATTTTTACATTTCATAGATATTTATGTTCAGTTGTTTTCTATCTCTTATGAAGTTCAGGGCTCCTATCTGTTTCTCATCATTCTCAACGTTCTAATTTTTGATCGGCGGAGACTTTAATATTGATTTTCTTAATTCACGAAATTGTAGAGCAACTTCTGATTTCTTAAGTGCTCTATGTTCACGCTCTCTGTTCCCTCTGATTTCACATCCAAGTAGAATCACCACATCCTGTGCTACATTGATCGACAATATTATCACAAATAATGCAGACCACTTTATATCAAGTGGCTTGTTGATTAATGACATTAGCGATCACCTGCCTGTTTTTACCATCTATGACCTGCAGCCTAGAAAATATGAAAAGCTGAATTACTCTACATACTGCAGAGTCAGAACAGAAATTAATATCCAACAATTTAGAAACGAACTTCTCAAGCAACACTGGTCTGGAGTCTATGTGGGTGATGTGAATGAAGCTTATTATTCCTTTTTAAATACTTTTATATCACTATATAATATTTGGTGTCCATTGAAGCAATCCAAAAAAATTACTAGAACTGATAAACCCTGGTTTACAAGAGGAATAATAAGAGCATGTCATAAGAAAAATAAACTGTATAAAAATTATGTTAAAAACCGGAACACTGATAACAAAAAAAAATACAAACTATACAAAAACAAATTAACTACCATTATGAGAAATGCTGAGAAGGATTACTATAACAGAAAACTGAGAGAAAATCATGGGAACATGAAGGCGACTTGGAATGTACTAAACAGAGCAATCAGACCCAACTCCAAACAAAAAATCATACCTGATTACTTCATTGAGGATGATATTGTTCATAATGATAAAAGAAAGATTGCTGATGAATTTAACTTGTTTTTTACTAATATAGGAGCTAATATAGCCAAGAGTATGGACGGATCGAATCAAAGGGGAACATCTGAGATGGGGAGCAGAATAATGCAGTCTATATTTCTGGGAGAGGTCTTTGAAAACGAAATTTTATCTATTGTAAATAAGTGTAAAAGTAAAACCTCCACAGACAGTGATGGACTCGACATGTTCATTATAAAAAGAACTATCGACTGCATTATCAAACCTTTGACATTTATCTGTAATCTGTCTATACAAACTGGTGTTTTTCCGGATCAAATGAAAGTCGCCAAAGTAATCCCGCTTTTCAAAAATGGGGATGAACATACATTTAACAACTACAGACCAGTGTCGCTGCTCTCTCAGTTTTCCAAAGTCCTGGAGAAATGGTTCTCTCATAGACTTACACATTTCTTAGATAAACATAACTTAATCAGTGAAAAACAGTATGGGTTCAGGACACAAAGATCTACAAGCCTAGCACTTATTGAATTGGTTGAAAAAATAACAGCTGCTACGGAAAGAAGAGAATATACCGTCGGAGTATTTATTGACTTACGCAAGGCATTTGATACCGTAAATCATGAGTTGCTACTGTCCAAATTATATAGCTATGGAATCAGGGGGCCAGTACACCAATGGCTTCAAAGTTATATTTCTAACCGTGAACAATATGTGCATATCAAGGGGGTGAATTCACATTACAAAAAGGTCACATGTGGAGTCCCACAAGGGTCCGTTTTAGGACCTTTGCTTTTTATTTTGTTTATCAATGACATCTGTGAAGCGTCTAATAGCTTAAACTTTTTGTTGTTTGCTGATGACACCAGTATATTCAACTCGGGTAATAACTTGCTTGAATTAACAGAAAGAGTTTGTGCTGAATTAAAAAATGTGAGGAATTGGTTTAATGCAAATAAGTTATCATTAAATTGGGACAAAACAAACTTTATGATATTTGGTAACAAAAATAAAAGTGATGATGTGAAAATCACAATTGATGGAGTTCGGATTGAAAGGGTTAATGAAGTTAAGTTTCTGGGCGTTGTCTTAGATGAAAAATTTAATTGGAAAGCTCACATAGACTATGTAAAGAAAAAAATTAGTAAAACTATTGGTATCATGTACAAAGTGAAAGATTTATTTGATTGTAGCTCGTTACATATGCTGTACTGCTCACTGGTTCTCCCATATTTCAGTTACTGCACTGAAATCTGGGGTAATACATATAGCACCAACACCAAACCCTTGTTTTTGTTGCAAAAAAGAGCTATAAGAATTATTAACAATAAACATTATAGAGAGCATACAAACATCTTGTTTATAGCATCTGGACAACTCAAGTTTAAGGATATTGTTGATTTGAAAATCTTGCTCCTTGTGTGGAAAGCTAAACAGAAAATGTTGCCCAATTATGTGCAAGATCTATTTTGCGTGAGTGATGGACACAGAAGAAAACACAACTTCCGAACCAAATTTGCCAGGACAACACTGAAACAGAAATGTCCCTCAGTTTATGGAGTTAAACTGTGGAACTCCTTGAATGAAGAACTCAAAGTTTGTAAAAGTGTGTGGAAGTTAAAGAGAATGTATAAAGTAAAAATTTTGAATGAATATAATCTAGGTTAAAAAGAGGATTGTATCTGACGAAATGTGAGACATTGAGGACTGTTGATGCGTTTGTGCAATTGGTGACTTGGGTTTTTGGTGTTTGGGGTTCAAATTGGGAAATTCAATTTGCTTTCCTTATTTTATTTTATTGTTTTTGTACAAAGGACAGGATATACAAGATTTATCTTCTTTCTGTTCCTTTTGTTCAGGTAAAAGCATGTATGAATGTGTCAACTGCAAACTGATTATGAAATTGCATGAACAATAAACATAATTGAATTTGAATTGAGAAGCCGACCCCCAACCTTTCATTATTTCTCATTTTAAACACTGATTCTTTTTCCTTCCAGGGCTTAACAACCTCCAGGGCAGCGGAGTTCCTGAAGCGGGATGGTCCCAACGCACTCACACCTCCTCCCACCACCCCGGAGTGGGTCAAGTTCTGCCGCCAGCTCTTTGGAGGCTTTTCCGTCCTGCTGTGGACTGGAGCCATCCTCTGCTTCCTCGCCTACGCCATCCAGGCAGCGACTGAAGACGAACCTGCTGGAGACAACGTGAGGCTATGTTCAATTTCAATGTGTATTATTTGAGCGATGAGTATCATCTAGGCTTTATTACAATTTCAAGTTCTATTACATTTTCATCTAGACACGAAAAAGCACATGGCCTCTTAAAAGAGGGGAAGCAGTACAAACATATAAACTCCTTGATATTTTTTCCAGCCTATTGTCACAACTTCTACATCCTCATTGTACATTCAAGCACCTGTATGCTTTTTATGTCCGTGATTTCTTATGGTTTTTTAAACACATTGCTGCCTTTGTTAGTCGTTTAGGCAAATCAAAAGTGTTTTCTCAGGTTTCGGGTTTGTCGTAAATTCCATGCTAATTCAGTTCAACAAAAAATATATGTTGTTTTCTAAATCTCGGTTGCCTAATTCTCAAACCACAACTAATGGAACATCTTTAGATCAGCTTTTTCAGAAAAGGTGAAAAAGGGAGGACCACCCTAATAATATGTTTTCATGTTTTCTAATAAGATGAAGACAGAAAGTTCTCACAACATTGTACTTCAACCAGACTCTTTCTGTTGCGACAAACAACATTATTTATAAAAGAAAATAAGTTTGGTCACCCCAGCTTTAACTATGATAATTTGAAGGCCCACGCTTCAAGATGTCTTCATTGGGAGTTTTTATGTCCTAGATATAGACTCCAATTGCTTTACCAATTTATCTTTGTTTGAATTTTTCAGCAAATATATTCATTTGTCAGTACGTTTACATGATTGTGGGATTTTTTTTCCCGCAGTTGTACCTTGGTATTGTGCTCACCGCTGTGGTCGTCATCACCGGCTGCTTTTCCTATTTCCAAGAAGCCAAGAGCTCCAAGATCATGGAGTCTTTCAAGAACATGGTGCCACAGGTGAGACCAAAAAGCGACTTTGACTTGGAAAAAACAGGGCACACTGTTTAAATCCATTCTCATGATGAAAAGTAGTTACATTATTCATTTTCACTGTTTTGTTACTTGGAGTTAATTTAGGAATAGCATGGACGGTCTGAAACAATTTTCTGAATCTGTATTACTTTATGGTAGTGCGGTAGTGTTGTTATGGCCTAAGGAAAAACTCTGCTTACGGCTAACTTTAGCTGCGACCTCAGTGTATGTAATATAAAATAATGATCCTCTGGTGTCGTAAATTATCTTAAAAGACAGAAACGTGGTAACAACATAATATGGTTCAACCTCTTTATTACAAGATTTCCATCGATTAATGATGAAAAAATAAACTGACAAAATTCAACATTTGTTCTACAGAGTTAGAGATGGCACTCATAAACGTACCAGAAGCTGTGTTGAGCTGAATTCAATTTCCTGCGGTCAAGTTGTTTGTGTCTTTCCGTGCGTTGATAGCAAGCCCTGGTGATCCGCGAGGGGGAGAAGGTGCAGATTAACGCTGAAGAGGTGGTGGCTGGAGACCTGGTGGAAGTGAAGGGAGGAGACCGTATCCCGGCCGACATCAGGGTGGTGTCTGCTCATGGCTGCAAGGTGCGAAAAATGACAACAACAATGTTTGGGCTGTGCCAGAGGTCGGAAAATCACAATATAAACTTTTTTCAATTTTGTCACAATATTTGGCTTAAATAATCATGATATTATTTAGCATGGGAATTGTTCTTCCTCTGCCTGTGCAAAAGTGCATAATACATATTTGAAAATAAACTAAAAAAATCAAATCAGAAATTGAGATGGTACAAAGGAATATCCAAATGAGTATTTTTTTTCTCGACACATGATGTTCAACTGTTTGGCCTCAAATAGATTTTCTAAAATATCAGATTTTCTTTTTCAAATGCTCTTTTGCCCTCTTTGTCACCTGGAGTAGCTATAGTACATTTTAGTGTGATACTTGAACTATAATTCAGACATTTACATTAATTCTATCACATTAGGAAAATATAATCCTATTTATCTGTGAATAACAGCAACTTAGTTCATATTTTTCTCCATCTTTCCTGCAGGTGGACAACTCTTCGCTCACAGGAGAATCTGAGCCTCAGAGCAGGTCGCCTGACTGCACCCATGACAACCCTCTGGAAACACGAAACGTCGCCTTCTTTTCAACTAACTGCGTTGAAGGTATTTGATATTCTGTTTATTCAGTTCAAGGGCAGGGGAGACAACCAAGTAGGAAACTCACAAATGTTTTTGTTTGGGATTGTGGTCCATACATTACACCATCTTCTTGTCTTTTCAGTGGGGAACATTTTATGCATGTGCCTTTCAATAATTCCACCAGTTTGGAACCATTATTTCAAGTTATTTATTTTTTTACATAAATTTGACTCTTTATTGTGTATAGGGTCAGTAATTACAGGTCTATTTACCATAAACCAGGATAAAACGGTCACTCTGAAAGGCAAACTTATACCATAGGAATCTGCAACACACACAGTGCAAGAACAGTTGGAATATAGGAAGCCTTCAAATACAGTATTGATAGCTATGAAAAGTGAAAGATAAGATAATATGTTGATAGGCCTACTTATAATCGGGGATTATAGCCATTTGGTTTATCAACTATTTACAATAGTGACTTTTTCTGTTGGTTATGGACAGTAGCAGATATTGTGACTAGTATGTTATTGGTGGGAGTATTGCAGTATTATTACAGCACTACACTATTAATATATATATATATATATATTATAGATATGTGAATCCCAGTCTGAAGTGAAAGACATCATTAACTTCTCATCTGTCTTCACTCAGGCACTGCCCGCGGTATTGTGATCTGTACTGGGGACCGCACAGTTATGGGGCGCATCGCCACACTGACGTCTGGCCTGGAGACGGGCAAAACCCCGATTGCCAAGGAAATCGAGCACTTCATCCACATCATCACTGGTGTGGCTGTGTTCTTGGGCGTCACGTTCTTCATCCTGGCCATTGTCCTCGGCTACAGCTGGCTGGAGGCTGTCATCTTCCTCATTGGCATCATTGTGGCTAATGTGCCCGAAGGGCTGTTGGCCACTGTCACTGTGAGTATAACAAAAATACCACCATATATATGGGAAACAAAATCGCTTATAAAAAATAGATCTTTAGAGGCACTTGGAAATAGACTTATATTTAAACCTTGTACATTTATTAAAGGAGCTCTGTTAATAGCATCTAAAGTCCAACCTGAATGTGTTGATAATGTGGCATTTTAGTGCCATGGTATTCCATAATACAGTGGGATGTCTTGTAAAAAAGAAATGACAAAAGTTGTTTTTTTTTTGTCTAAAGAAGATGACTCTTTGTAAAAGTACTTCATAAGCTCAGTCTAGTGTCTGAAACTGTGTTGAGCGGTTTTTGTGATGTGTAAGAGCGGTTTCTGTGTTGTGTAAGAGCAGTTTTTGTGTTGTGGCAGGTGTGTCTGACCCTGACGGCCAAGCGCATGGCCAAGAAGAACTGTCTGGTGAAGAATCTGGAGGCTGTGGAGACACTGGGTTCCACTTCCACCATCTGCTCCGACAAAACCGGCACTTTGACCCAGAACAGGATGACTGTGGCCCACATGTGGTTCGACAATCAGATCCACGAGGCTGACACTACAGAGGATCAGTCCGGTGAGAACACACACCACAACTAATACTACGACCACTGTATGGATATTAATCTTATGTTTTGTTCTTGTTTGTCCAGGTGCCTCGTTTGACAAGTCTTCCATCACATGGCAGGCTTTGTCGCGTGTTGCTGGCCTGTGTAATCGTGCTCAGTTCAAGGGGGGGCAAGAGGCCATTGCTATCCTGAAGCGGGACGTAGCTGGAGACGCCTCTGAGTCCGCCCTCCTCAAGTGCATCGAGCTGTGCTGCGGCTCCGTGCGACAGATGAGGGACAGGAACAAGAAAGTGGCCGAGATCCCATTCAACTCCACCAACAAATACCAGGTAAGACTTAAGCACATGCTGCAGATTAACTAGATGAATATAGTCACAAAACTAACATGGGCAGCCAGCCTCTCCACGTTTCCATGTGGATAAGAGTATCAAAATAATCCATCATGATTGACAGCACACACAAAAAACATGCTATCCAGTTCTGTTCATTTGCCTGACCAATCCATGTTGCATTTCAGCTCTCCGTCCACGAAACAGAAGACCCCAATGACAATCGTTACCTGCTGGTGATGAAGGGGGCGCCGGAGAGGATCCTGGACCGCTGCAGCACCATCATGATCCAGGGCAAAGAACAGCCCATGGACGAGGAGATGAAGGACTCTTTCCAGAACGCCTACATGGAGCTGGGAGGCCTGGGGGAGAGAGTGCTGGGTGAGGAGGCATGAGGGCTGGTTAATGCGGTCAAATTATCTAAGCAACATAAATACTTTGACAAAGGTATTATTAATTATTGTTTAAGAATCACATGTATAAATCAGGCATGAACCAAGTACACATTTTTAGAGCTGATACCAATGCTGGTCTTTTTCCTGGCCTAAAATACCATCTTTATCCAGGTTTCTGCCATTTGCTGCTGCCCGAGGACCAGTATCCAAAAGGCTTTGCCTTTGACACAGAGGATGTGAACTTCCAGACAGACAATCTGTGCTTTGTGGGGCTCATGTCCATGATTGACCCTCCCAGAGCCGCGGTGCCTGACGCAGTGGGAAAGTGCCGCTCTGCTGGCATCAAGGTATGTGTTTTTGTTTGTTTACCATGTCCTGTTTATGTTGTATTTATTTCCCTGTAAAAGTGTAATATGAATGTTTAAAAGAGACTTATGGTAAAAACAGTTCATCAATTGCAGAAAAAAAGTTATCTACAAAGAAGACAAGATGGCCCTTCCTGCTATACAGTGTTGGGTTTTGACTTAAGCCATATGTCTAAACTTAACTTTTAGGGGTGGATGTTATTGAAGAGCATTTTGTGTGTCTTGCCCTCTTTGATGTACAATAAGTGCAAACATTGAGTGTGTGTGTGTGTTTTCCTAGGTTATCATGGTGACTGGAGATCATCCAATCACAGCCAAGGCTATCGCCAAAGGTGTTGGCATCATCTCTGAAGGAAATGAGACAGTTGAAGACATTGCAGCTCGTCTGAATATTCCAGTTGGCCAAGTCAACCCCAGGTACGTCTACATGAACTAGACGGAACTATTTAGGTGACAATGTATCACAAGTGTACTACGTGAACTCTTGTACACATGTGTAAAATAGTACAGAAATATTGCACATAAGAATGGGACCGACTAGACTAGCTGCTCACTGCTTGGAGCGATCCTGTTCACAATTATAATGTTATCAATCCCATTAAAGTGATAAATACAAAACAGCCTAACACACCACTATAAAAGCCATTTTGATGTTTCCATAGAGACGCCAAGGCCTGTGTGATCCATGGGACAGACCTGAAGGACCTTTCACAGGACCAAATGGATGACATCCTGAGGAATCACACTGAGATTGTTTTTGCCAGAACATCTCCGCAGCAGAAGCTCATCATTGTGGAGGGTTGCCAGAGACAGGTATGATGATTGGCAGCTTTAAAAGAGTTCCCGGTTGTGATCCAGGCTCACCAGCAGATGGCACTGTTTGCCAAGTTTAAGACAGTTATTATGACAGAGTATATGAGCAACTTTTGCTCACTTTTATTATTATTTTTATATGTGTTGTTTTCTTTTTTCTGGAATTCTCCCCAGTTTGGCTAGCCTAAATATGACAAGCAAATATTTATGAAACGATGTACGCAAATATTTGAACCTACATAGCAGCATGGGTATTTAAAAGGTACACTTCAAATTAACAACATTTCTAAGAAATGTTTATCTTGATTTGACACTTAAAAAGAAATTAAGATTATTTTGATCACAATTCCCTATTCTAAGTTTTGCATGTTTATTGTTTATTGTAAGATCAGACCAATTTTGATTCACATATTTTACAATTCTGTCATGGTTGAAGTGTGTTGTCGGGTGTTTGATGCTCTTTTCTGATTTCAGGGAGCCATTGTCGCTGTGACAGGAGATGGTGTGAACGACTCTCCGGCTCTGAAAAAAGCTGATATCGGTGTTGCCATGGGGATCTCGGGCTCTGATGTGTCCAAACAGGCTGCGGACATGATCTTACTGGACGACAACTTTGCCTCTATTGTGACTGGAGTGGAAGAAGGTGAGACAGTGAGAGCAGGCGTATATAATTATATTGCAGGCACTGTCGCTGCCAATTTGTTGACACGCTGTATGCATATAGTAACCCCATAACAATCCTTGTGCTATCCTTGAGTGGAATTGAACCCCCAATAAGTAACAGTATAAGTGAATTTTGATGATTTTTCCCCTAATTTCTAAAACTTGTGCACAGAATCAGCAACAGAATATATGAGTGCAAAAAATGAAATTGTGCTGTAAAAGCATTCAATAATACTCAAATGAACAGAAAGACGACCTATCTCAAAAACTCAGTGACTTTTTAAATGACTATTATCAGTGTGGTACGATTAAGCAAAGTAGCTATACAAACATCTACATATTTGGAGACTTTTTTTTTTTGAGTTCACAATCATCAAAAGATCCACATTTGGCTCATGAACCATATCTTCCTGACCTCTGCTATATAAGCTGCAGAGTTCACAGATTTTGTAGAAAAGTAGCGGCTTATAGGACAGAAAATACTATAATAATGAGCATTCTAAATTCATCGGGGTGTTTATTTGAGTCATTGAGAACCACACTGTTGTGCAGGGCGTCTGATCTTTGATAACCTGAAGAAGTCCATCGCCTACACTCTGACCAGCAACATCCCAGAGATCACTCCCTTCCTGTTCTTCATTATTGTCAACATTCCTCTGCCGCTGGGAACCATCACCATCCTATGTATCGACCTGGGCACTGACATGGTAACACCTGCTCAAACAGAAGCCTTCAAACATTTACACACACAACTACTAATCCAGTTAATGGTGTGTTACCATTTACATAACAAATTGTCTGTTGTATATCCTCAACTCTTCAATATGTTGTTATGAAAACTGGGCAATAGATCAAATTGATTTGAATATTCAACCTTTTTGAAACGTCAAAATCAAGGCAATCAAAAAAATCAAGATCATGGCAATCAATTTGAAATAGTGAAATCAAGGACAGGATAATGTGTCCTCTGGCCTCTTCTCCTTGGAGCGTCTGGAGTTCAGCCGAACTGTGCAGCGAGTCTACAACAGTGTTTTTGAAAAGGCACAAAATCAACCATACATCAGACGTCAGCAATGTACTATACTTTTTTGATCATTTGGAATGGCACAACAAAATTAACATATAACGAATAAATGTAGGTATATGATCGTGTTAAAGCCATGGGTGATCTAACAGTTTAGGTAGCTGATTTTCAAACCAAATATTATTCTCCAAAATATTTTAATTAATCATACCTTTCTCTGTCTCTGGCCATTTTGTACATGATACATGCTACATGAATTCATTAAAAGTGACACTAATGCATCTGAAACCGAACACTCAATTTTCTAAGAGCCTTTCAAACAACCATGATGAAAATATGTCATGGTTCTGCCTCTCAAAGTGAATGGTGTGTGTGTTTTCCCCATCAGGTCCCAGCTATTTCTCTGGCTTATGAAGCAGCCGAGAGCGACATCATGAAGAGGCAGCCCAGGAATCCATTCAGGGACAAGCTGGTGAATGAGAGGCTGATCAGCATCGCCTATGGACAAATCGGTAAATTCACATAAGATTGTTTTGAAAAATAAAGGCTATAACAGAAAGCTGATGCGAGTGAGAAGTCATATTTCTGGTGGCGGTAGATCAATATCCAATGTGTGTTTTGTTGTTTTGTGCAGGTATGATCCAGGCCTTGGGTGGGTTCTTCACATATTTTGTCATTTTGGCGGAGAATGGATTCCTGCCCTCTCATCTGGTGGGCATCAGACTGAACTGGGATGACCGCTCAACAAATGACTTGGAGGACAGCTATGGACAGCAGTGGGTGAGTGGTTTGTGTGAATGAATGATTGAATGAGAAATGATGGATTGACAACATTTACTGTACAAGCAAGAGCACACTTTGTTTATTTTCATTATTATCATGTTTTTTTTAATTCTAGAAGTCATGGCTTTTTTTGATACTGGCATGACACTGATTATTATAGAGAATTTTGTATTGGGGATTGGCTATCTTATAACTTATATGTAACTTTGTTTTTTGATCAGTCATTTGATGTGGAGCAAAAATAAGGTGGGGGGCTGACATTTTTATACAAGATAGCAACATAGATTAATAAAAGCAAATAAGAGCAACATCAGGAAACATTTAAGGGAAACATGAAAACTTTAAATTTCTATTCAATTCTGTATATCAACTAAAAATGTGAAAAATCATGTCAAATGTATGATAATATATATCATTATCATATCAGAATGTGTCCTGGATTCAGAAAACTTGATCCTGAATGTTTCAATTGAACCTCCATCCATCCATCCATTTTCTACCCCTCAATCCATTTCTGGGTAGGGGGGTGGCCAGAGATGCCACCTAGTACACATAGCACCAGCCCCCCAATTGAACCTAATGGCTCGTATTCCACATGGATTTAAAATGTTTATTATAATTGAATTGTGCAAGTGTCAATAAGTTACAATCAGTTGAAACATTTTTCTCCTCTTTAACAATGTGCAATCCTGGTTTCTCTGACAGACGTATGAGCAGAGAAAGATCGTGGAGTTCACCTGCCACACCGCCTTCTTCGTCAGCATCGTGGTGGTGCAGTGGGCCGACGTCATCATCTGTAAAACCAGGCGTAACTCTGTGTTCCAACAGGGCATGAGGTGCGAGCAACACTTCCACGCTCACAGTCACATAAACATCGGCCTCTGTTGTCCTCGTGAATCTAACAATCTCTGCTTCTCTGCCCAGGAACAAGATCCTGATCTTTGGCCTGTTCGAGGAGACTGCCCTGGCTGCTTTCCTCTCCTACTGCCCTGGGATGGATGTGGCTCTCAGGATGTACCCTCTCAAGTAAGCCTTTTTTTGCTCTGATCATTTAAGTTCAATGTGCAGTCTATCCTTAACCCAAACACTTTTTTGTTTGTTTTTTTATTTTAATTTTAAAGTAATATTCAAAAATTATAAACATGTGAATTCAAATATGTGAATCAAAATTATTAAAAGGCTGCCCCAATAGTATATATATATATATATTTTTTTTTCTAACAATACTACATAGGGGTATGCTAAAAAGAGATTCTTAGCTATATATTGAGTTTGTAAAAATGAGATGAGTTGTAAAGTAATATAGATTTTATTTAAACTTTTTTTTCTATTTATTCAGATTGTATACAATCAATATGAATCTATATCAATTTTGTTTTGATATTTTGACTTTAATAACAACTGATCTTCAATAAATCAAATATAAATGTATCAATAGTGTTGTATTAGCAGAGCATTCGATATGGGGCCATAACTTTTTGTTTTTTACTGAACTCTATTTTATTGTTTAGGAATATATCAAACCTTATCGAATTTAAAGTCCCTCTTTTAAGTCCCTCTGACTTTATTATGATTTTATTTATTTATTATGATTTGATGAACTTGTGTTTCTCTCCACAGGCCAACATGGTGGTTCTGCGCATTCCCATACAGTTTCCTCATCTTCGTTTATGATGAAATCCGAAAACTGCTCATTCGCCGCAACCCCGGAGGTCAGCGCCCCATCTCCACTTCAAATGAAATACATTCTCACATCCAACGACATTTCTTTGTGTCTAATCCATGCTGTTTTGCTCTCCTCTGCAGGTTGGGTGGAACGGGAGACATACTATTGATGGAAATCCCTCTTTTTCGCTCCAATCCTTCACTTCTCCCTAATTATGCCACTTCATCTCAGCAAGACACATTTTCGGACGCCCCCCTTATTAGGACTCTTCGACGCTTTTACGCAACTTTCGTCACAACTACCCAAAGATTTGAACCGCAAACACACCTTTACGACTTTCTACATGACCCTTTCCCAATTCCCCCACCTTTCTCATCTTCTATAATACTCTTTGCATGTGTACATAAAACGATATATATTTACCAAAAGGCAGCTGCGTATAAAAATGTAAATTTGATTGAGCCGAGGATACAAAGAGAGAGTCTATCTATCTATCTCTGCTCTGCTAACAAGGGCAGTCCCGCTCCTTATAAGAAATCCTTCATCTTTCCCTCATTCCAGCCGTCTTTTATCGTCTGAACCAAATCTTCAGCCCTGGTCACGCACACACGTATATGAAATCATCGACAGCAGCCTTTGAACTCACTGCACTGCAAAATCTGACTGTCGGAAACAAGTTGAAAACGCTCAAAATCAGAATTACAAGGCTTCATTTTGAACATTTACACAGGACGTATAACGCAAAAAAACGACTTCAAAATGATGTAAGCCATGATATAATAGCGCTCCCTCGTTGTTTGTTTACTCATGCGGTGTTTTTTGATTGATTTATGCCTGTTTGAGTAATCCACAGCAGGCGCAACACTGCACATTTGTGAATTAGCGCTTTAAGAAATTAGAAAAATCCATTAATTATTGTTTTTGCTCTCATGCCACCTTGAATAAGAGTAAAACTGCTCCGTTCTGTTTGCAAATGTAATTGTCAAAAGATCAAGATTACTCGCAGCGATAATAATTTGGCTCGGTGTAAGAACTGACGTCAAAAAATCTACATTCCTGAGATTTGTCCGATTTATTTCATTTTAATTGTACATTTTGATCATCACGTATTTTCTTTGCAGTGCAGCCGCCTTCTCCCCACTCCCTCGCCCGTCCCGCCTCGTTTGTGTGCCGTGTGTACCCCCTGCCCCACCTGATAAGGTCCCCCATTCTTTCAGTGTGCTATAGAAAATATATCATTCCGTAACTTTCGAAAAACGACCACAAGCAATCACACCTCCACGAAACGAGACAAAAGCAATGCAAGACGCGTACTTTATTCGGTCACTTTTGCGTCTGGACAAAAGCAGGGTTGTGTGTGTGAATGTGCGTGAGACCAGTGTTCTCTCAGGCTCTACTCCAGTTTAGCTCTGACTCAAGATGGCTGCCAGTGGGAAATGCAACATACAAAGAATAAAGTGAGACTACACATCAAGTAGAGCAAGTGTGTCAAACTAATGAAATCAATAAAACATCTAGAACATTTAATACAACCCGCCTCTGTCTGAGTTTTTCTTTTAAAATGATGAGTGTGTGTCAACTTTTTTTGTCTTGCTGTGTTTACTGATAACCTCATGTTGTTAGGTCTCGTAATATCTACAGTTAATTTAAGATTAAGAGATCCTTTATTCGTTCCACAGTGGGGAATTTTGTGTGTGCAAATTATGAAACTGCAGGAATGAGGATTAGACAACACAGGATCAGATAAGTGAATATTCAGTATAGCACAACTCTTCATAAGAATAGATTAAAATCTTTACCGTTAGCTTACTAAAGAAACTAAGTAAAAACAAGTATACATATACAAGGTATAAACCTGTATACTCTAGTGCAAAGAAATATATACTTGAAACTTCATATTCATATTTGTCTAAATGTGTAAAACTATATTCACCAAATAGAAAAAAACAACATAAATAAACTTTAAGTAGTGGCAATATAATATATAATATATTATGTTAATAGAATAGACTATAGAATAATTCATAATTAAATCAAAATACAAGAGAACTTGACTGCATTGAAGAAATGGTTTTATGAAAAAGGGAAACCTTAATGGCTCTTCACTCTTACACTATTCTTGACTTGTTTAACCATGAGATTTAAAAATGTAAATGGCCACTCTAAAGTAGGATTACAACAAGTTTGGAAGTTGACAAATCAATGAATTGTCTGTCTATTATTTTTACTTTCCTCTTGGACATTAGAAGAATTATATCCTGAATAATAAGGTTTTAAAATAAAAGAATTCATGAAATTCTTTGGTGTAATATGCAACTTTTCTAAAACTATTTGAACAAGGGTGGAGATCTCAACACAGATGAATGCATGTTAGACAATATAGATATATACACTGTATCTATACTGTGACACGAGACTACTTCATGCCCATTGATAAAAGCACAATATCAGGACGATCCTGGTAAACATGAATTGTCCTTAAAATCAACCTACAAAAGCTTAACCAAAAAACAGAAAATAAAATAATGTTCATAATTTACATAATATACAGTACACATTAGAGAGGGTTCATAAAGTTATTTTTTACATAAAAGCAAAGTACAATTTCACTGCCCTGATGAACCGAGTAATTTATGTAATGATTAAAACCATGTCAATCCATGTAAACATTTAAGGATTGTTCATAGATTTTATTATCAAATGTTAAAAACTGCTACCCTAAGTGACTTATTCTATTGGATGTATCCATCCATCCATCCATTTTCTTCCGCTTTATCCGTTGCCGGGTCGCGGGGGCAGCAGTCTAAGCAGAGACGCCCAGACTTCCCTATCCACACACACTTCCTCCAGCTCGTCCGGGGGGACCCCGAGGCGTTCCCAGGCCAGCTGAGAGACATAGTCTCTCCAGCGTGTCCTGGGTCTTCCCCGGGGCCTCCTCCCGGTGGGACGTGCCCGGAACACCTCCCCAGGGAGGCGTCCAGGAGGCATCCTGAACAGATGCCCGAGCCACCTCAACTGGTTCCTCTCGACGTGGAGAAGCAGCGGCTCTACTCCGAGCTCCTCCCGTGTGACTGAGCTCCTCACCCTATCTCTAAGGGAGCGCCCAGCCACTCTGCGGAGGAAGCTCATTTCGACCGCTTGTATCCGCGATCTCGTTCTTTCGGTCATTACCCAAAGCTCATGACCATAGGTGAGGGAGGGAACGAAGATTGACCGGTAAATCGAGAGCTTCGCCTTTCGGCTCAGCTCCCTCTTCACCACAACGGTCCGATACAGCGACCGCATCACTGCGCACGCTGCACCGATCCGCCTGTCAATCTCACGCTCCATTCTTCCCTCACTCGTGAACAAGACCCCGAGATACTTGAACTCCTCCACTTGAGGAAGGACCTCTCCACCCACCTGGAGAGGGCAAGGCACCTTTTTCCGGTCGAGCACCATGGCCTCGGATTTGGAGGTGCTGATTCTCATCCCAGCCGCTTCACACTCGGCTGCAAACCGTCCCAGTGCATGCTGCAGGTCCTGGTTCGTTGGAGCCAACAGGACGACATCATCCGCAAAAAGTAGAGATGAAATCCTGTGGTTCCCGAACCGGACCCCCTCCGGCCCCTGGCTGCGCCTAGAAATTCTGTCCATAAATACAGTGAACAGAACCGGTGACAAAGGGCAGCCTTGGCGGAGGCCAACATGCACCGGGAACAGGTCTGACTTATTGCCGGCAATGCGAACACAGCTCTGGCTCCGGTCATACAGGGACCAGACGGCCCTCAGCAGAGGACCCCGGACCCCGTACTCCCGGAGGACCCCCCAAAGGACACCCCGGGGAACACGGTCGAACGCCTTCTCCAAATCCACAAAGCACATGTGGACAGGTTGGGCGAACTCCCATGAACCCTCGAGTATCCGATGGAGAGTATAGAGCTGGTCCAGTGTTCCGCGACCGGGACGAAAACCACACTGCTCCTCCTGAATCCGAGATTCGACCATCGGGCGTAGCCTCCTCTCCAGTACCTTGGAGTAGACCTTACCGGGGAGGCTGAGGAGTGTGATCCCACGATAATTGGAACACACCCTCCGGTCCCCCTTCTTGTAGAGAGGGACCACCACCCCGGTCTGCCACTCCATTGGCACCGCCCCCGATCGCCACGCGATGTTGCAGAGACGTGTCAGCCAAGACAGTCCTACAACATCCAGAGACTTTAGATAGTCAGGACGGAGCTCATCCACTCCCGGCGCCTTGCCACCATGGAGGCTGCCAACCACCTTGGTGACCTCGGCCAGGGAGATGGAAGTGTCCGCCCCAACATCCTCAGCCTCTGCCTCCTGAACGGAGGACGTGACGGGGGGATTGAGGAGAACCTCGAAGTATTCCTTCCACCGCCCGACAATATCCTCAGTCGAGGTCAGCAGCCCTCCACCCGCACCATACACGGTGTTGGCAAAGAACTGCTTCCCCCTCCTGAGGCGCCGGACGGTTTGCCAGAACCTCTTCGAGGCAGACCGATAGTCATGCTCCATGGACTCTCCGAACTCCTCCCAGTCCCGGGTTTTTGCCTCTGCAACAGCCCGGGCCGCGGCACGCTTGGCCTGCCGGTACTGGACAGCTGCCTCAGGAGTCCCACGAACCATCATTGCTCGATAGGACTCCTTCTTCAGCCTGACGGCATCCCTTACTGCCGGTGTCCACCACCGGGTTCGGGGATTGCCGCCGGGACCAGCACCAGAGACCTTGCGACCACAGCTACGAGCCGCCGCATTGGCGATAGAGGAAGAGAACATGGTCCACTCGGACTCGATGTCCCCCTCCTCCGCCGGGACCTGGGAGAAGCTCTCCCGGAGGTGTGAGTTGAAAGTCCGTCTGACAGGGGGCTCCGCGAGACGTTCCCAGCAAACCCTCACTATACGCTTGGGTCTGCCAGGTCTGACCGGCTTCTTCCCCTGCCAGCGGATCCAACTCACGACCAGGTGATGATTGGTTGACAGCTCCGCCCCTCTCTTTACCCGAGTGTCCGAGACACGCGGTCGAAGGTCAGATGATACGACAACAAAGTCGATCATCGACCTCCGGCCTAGGGTGTCCTGGTGCCACGTGCACTGGTGGACACCCTTGTGCTCGAACATGGTGTTCGTGATGGACAGGCCGTGACTGGCACAGAAGTCCAACAACTGAACACCACTCGGGGTCAGATCAGGGGGGCCGCTCTTCCCGATCACCCCTCTCCAAGTGTCACTGGCATTTCCCACATGGGCGTTGAAGTCCCCCAGGAGAATAACGGAGTCCCCGGGCGGTGCACTGTCCAGTACCCCTCCCAAGGACTCCAAGAAGGCCGGGTACTCTGCACTACCGTTAGGCCCGTAGGCCGTCACAACAGTGAGAGACTTGTCCCCCACCCGGAGGCGGAGGGACGCGACCCTCTCATTCACCGGGGAGAACTCCAACACGTGGCGGCTGAGATGGGGGGCAATGAGTATGGCCACCCCAGCTCGCCGCCTCTCCCCGTGGGAAACACCAGAAAAGTGGAGCGTCCAACCCCTCTCAAGGAGTTGGGTTCCAGAGTCCAAGCTGTGTGTGGAGGTGAGGCCGACTATCTCTAGTCGGTATCGCTCAACCTCCCCCACAAGCTCGGGCTCCTTCCCCCCCAGTGAGGTGACGTTCCACGTCCCAACAGCCAGATGTTGGGTGTGTGGACTGGGTCGTCGAGGTCTCCGCCTTCGACCGCTGCCCAGTCCTCGCTGCACCACGCCACCACGGACCCCTCTGCAGGTGGTGGGCCCACAGGAGGGACTGCCCACGTCATCCCTTCGGGCTGAGCCCGGCCGGGCCCCGTGGGCTAAGGCCCGGCCACCAGGCGCTCGCTTGCGAGCCCCGACCCCAGGCCTGGCTCCAGGGTGGGGCCCCGGCTGCGCCATGCCGGGCGACGTCACGGTTTTTGTTGTCGTGCTGTCCATGGTTGGCTTCGGACCATTGGATTGGATTGGATGTATCCCACATAAAAGAGCAAAGACACAGTGGAGATGATAAATATCGAGCCGCAGCACATACTGTATGAGGTGACCGCTGGACTGGACACACTCCCATGAACAGGCCATGACTTGGTTCTCTGAGCTTTCCATTGTGCAGTGAGTGGATCCGGCGCTGAGAAACTGCAGCTTGTGTGACTTCTTCATTCTCACTATGCGGAAACCAAAGATGTTCCAGAGCAGCTCTTCAACAAGCAAACCAGCATCCACCACTCACAGTCCTCAGTCACGCTCCTAATTTCCCCCGCGCCTCTGCAATGCACCCCCCCCCCCCCCCCCCCTCCTCCTCTCACACACACACACACACACAGAGCATATAATAGAATATCGATCGGTGCCTTTGCCGCAGTGTGGACCAGTCGGGGCCCTCCAAGGTCACATCCATGGCAACGGGAGCACAGGGTCCTCCGGCTGCGCTGTCACCAAGCAGGGGTCACAGGGGCCAGGCAGAAAAGGGGGACACAAGTGGGTGGGGGTGGGTGCGAAAGGCTTGGACCTGTAAGAAGTATAGGCGAGGATGTGTGGAGGGTAGAATACAGTCGCCGCTGTTCGGTTTGACAAAAGATTTAGCTTAAGATGAAGATCCTTTAATCGTCCCAGGGTGTGGAAATTTCAGCATTGCATCACAAGTTACAATAGGAATGAGGAGCACACAAGAGAAGAGAGTGAATATTCAGTATAGCACAACTCTATGCTTAAACAAATAAATTAAAATCCCCATATTTGGCTAACAGAAGCATTTGACAAAGGTGCAAGACACACAGAAGATGGCGGTGAGTGTTTGTGCCATCTGTGCCAAAATGCTGGGAAACGGTTGCAGAAATCAACTAGTATCACAAATTGTTGAAAAAAAAGAAAATAAGAAAAGCAACTGCAAGAATGGATGGAAAATAATTGATTGATGATTGATCACTCACACATGCATGAATGCACCTATGATTACAATGTTCTTTGGCATCTGATCATATACTGTAGATAGAAGTCTGAAGGCAAAAGTATTGTTCAAAAATCCATGTCTGGATTTTTAAACAACTTTCAAAAAACAAATAATCTGACAGACCCATTAAACGCAGTGAGATATCTCAAGCCTTTCTATGTCGTGTTGCTATTTGGCTCAGTTTGTAAAATCCCCAAATGAGACTAAAAGACTAAAAAAATCTTTAAAAAGGCATAATCAAAATTATACGCACATATCTTATACTAGTTCCACATTTTAAGTTGAATTACATAAACATTTGAATAGTATTCTTAGTCTGAGTTTAACCTGTAAATATATGGTAACTTTACTTTAAATCATTTGAAGCAGTCATTCACTTTCCACTCCACTACATTTAAAAGTGCTGTGTGTTAGTTTTATAATAAAGATAAAATGTTGAAATATCTTCCATAAGTGTGTGAAAAGTGCTGTGACGAACCATTATTTGAGAATGGATGAATCTTGAAATTAGTTACAATAATACTAGCCTGGCCTTAGCCATCCTTACACTCGGTTCAATCATCATTTCACTGCATGTAACGTCTGAGTCTGGTCCATGTGTTAGCGAATACAATCGGTTGAATTTTGACCGACCATTCAGAGAGCGCGGAAGGCGGGTGTTGTAGTTAGTTGTGGGTGATGTCAAGAGTTTGCATTGAACGGGAAGGTTGTAGTTTGGCAATGGCGAAAAATGTGATAGTAAAGTAATCCAGTCTGGTTCTATCAAGAAATTGAAGCCGGAGCAAGAGGAATGTTTAGCAAATGTAATCGCTGGAAAAGAATTGTGGCACTACTCCCCACGGGCTCCGTTAGCGGCAAAGGAGATGGCTTGGCTAAATGCTAAATGTTAACAGACTCGGGCGCAGTACATAAACTCAGATCCAATCGTTTCAATCTGCAAAAGGAGTTGACCCCTCCCACCTGTAAACGGAGCTCAATGGAGCACGTCCAGACCTTAGTAAAAAATGTCATTTGTACTATGGTGTGGTACGACCAGGCTACAATAATACATACACATCTAAAATTGAACAGCATAAAAGATTAGGTGCAGACACTTCAGGATATTAGGAATACAAACAAACACAATATTGTGGTTAATAACGTTTATATACCAGTTTATTGCACTTCAAAATGTTTTTTTTATTTTTTTTTTTACATACAGTTAGACTAAAGTCTAAAAGTTCCAAAATAAAATAAGATACAAAAAAACTTGACCTTCTCAATTCTGCATATGGACCACAGTAACTCTTTGTGCCCTGATCACACCAAACCTGGAATAAAACTTGCCTTAGAACAAAGCCCTTTGATAGACTCAGACCTTACAATTCTTCAACTTTTAATTAAAGTTCTATTATTTTTGGCACTGTAAACACAGATTGTCTATGAAGCTTTTTAATAGCAAAACCTCTTGACATTTCTGATTAAAATGTAGTCATGTGAATGGATCAAAAGTTACATTTTCAGAGGCAAGAAACAAATGTTGCAATGTTTGCAGGCATTCAGTGAGAACAGAGAGAAAATACAAAAAATACAAGCATGATTTTTTTTTATATATAAACGAGATTTCATAATTTATCAATCTAAATTACTTGTACTCACAGATGCACACAGATTATTTTAGTATTTGTGCAAAGGAAAGATAGAATACCCCAAATCACTACAAATACAACTTTGCATATGTAAATGACTCTGAGACAGAAACTGTATTGTAACATGATAAAAAGCTCTTACTGTTGATTTTGCACATTGCACCTATACATAAATACAACATCATTTGTAGAAAATTCAAGCCAAATGTTGCATCATTTCTTTTTGGCACCACCTTTGCGGTTTGACGTGTGTACATTAGGACACAGAAACGGGATATACAGAAAATAAGAAAGCTCAGTCCCCTATAGTCTCTGTGATTGCACTATGTGTTTGAAGCCTCATCACTGACTGTCCCCCACTGAGGCGCGGCCCTCTCACACCGGCTCCATGAGCAGCTCGTCCAGGTCTGACGCCTCCACCTCGCGGAACGCAGCGTGAGAGCCGATCACGAACAGCGTCGCTCCTGTCAACACATACAACACTTTGAGATGGTTTCCCCCAAAAGATATATGCCTCATTTACAATTTTCCTTAAACTATTTGAGCTCCACAGCTGGACTGTTTTTACATTTAACGCAGTAGCAGTGGGACTTGCATTAAAAACAGCAAAGAGTGCAAAAGAAACATTGAAATCATTTTCTAATCTCTATAACATATTCTCTCTATACATATTGCTCATTGAACTTGCATTGGAATGATCACAGGTCTATTTTCACGCTATAGTCCCACACCTGATAAGCATTTGTACTGTAAATTAGTAATAGTATCTGTTACAAAGACATAAAATGTATTCACTCTACTACTTCTAATACCAGTTTTATTCTAAATATTTAATATGTTAAATCTCAATTTCAGTGTATGCCTACATCTATATATCTATACATATACCATCAAGACAGTTGTTAATTGTTATTCAGAATTCTTAATACATCCAGAAGAAATGTATGCAGATTTACCAAGCACCCAGAAAACAGCAGCTCCAGCACCGGCCAACCAGAAGACGGGCAGAGACACAGCTCCTGCTAGGCCCATCTGATGGGGCATCGCCAGCTCTCTGCCTGAACGCACGAGAAAAAGTCTTGGGGTTTATTCAACAATGTTATACATACATGACCAAGGCCAGACCGACTGCAGAGTAATTATCTGGTGAATGCTCATGGTAAAAAAATATGTATCATAATTTCCTGTTGCTTACCCATAATGACGAGTTTCTTCTCCAGAGACTTGAGGTGAATAATGTAGAAGGCTCCAACAAACACAGCCAGGGCGATCAACAGCATGGGAGAGCTCACACTGTAAAACAGCAATACTGATTCATATGATACACTATATGTATATACACTAATGCTACTAATTATTTATTCCTAGCATAGCTCTAAAATGTACTTTGTCACTTAGGAACATCATTATAAGCAAGGAAAATCTAGCAGAAAATAAGGATACAGGCCTTACATGCAGTAGAGAATGAGTCCCAGAAATATAAAGGTGTAGTTGCTGTTATAAACATCCACATTTTTCACCACTCTCTGACACAGCTCTCCGAAGTTTCGCGGTTTAGAGAATTTCCGTTGGTCGACAAAACTGGCCCATGGTCGGATGGACACTCTGCGTTTGTCCAGCCACTCTTTGGCCATGGCAGGGGAGAAACCTTTGGGAATACCCAGCCTGCAAAAAAAAAGAAAAGAAGTGGGGTTTGCAAAAGTAATCATACAGCTAGGGCTGGGCGATATGGCAAAAAAAAAAAAATCTCCTATTTTTTCACACCAAATCCGATTTTCGATTTTAATCGATTTATTTTTTTCTATTTAAAAACAAACTACAACTGACAAAGAAATAGATTTTCCTTTATGCAGTTTAATCTAAATCCCCATGGAGCATACGTGTAACAAGAATTAAGCCTTGAAACATGCTTGTAAACGAGATGGCTCTGCCATTGTAAACAGTGAAAATGTAGCTTGACAGTTTTATAATAACTTCACTTACAATGACACTATGCACCTTCAAAATAACTTAAATCACACAAACAAGGCCCATCGCAAATATATCAATCCTATTAAACACATGCATTATTTACATGAAATATCACATTTTTAAAACTGATTACTCAAAATAGAAATGTTGTAACAGACAGTCTTTTCCAAAAGCCTCCTCGGGTTTTCATGCTTGTTCTTTCAACTGTGCCTGAGTAACTGTGCTGTAGTACAACGCTCGGTCCAGCTGGTGGCGCTAATACTAACTTCAGTGACTCCCGCATTGTGCGAGCTTCCTGTTTACATTCTGATGCTGTAGCTAACAGCTACTGTAGCAGCTACTGTAGCTAACAGACAGCGGGGAACACGTTGTTTGTATCAGAGCAATGAGAACAATGTGTGAGACGTGTCTTTCCCCAAAGTGCAGCGGCTCAGTGGGACACGAGTGTGTGTGTGCGCGCCACGGACACGGGAGTGCGCTTTGGAATAACGAGCGTGAGAGAGCGTGAAAGATGTGGCGTACGACCGGAGCCTGCGTGTGTGTGTGTGTTTTGGCGATTAAATAAAGTCTGATTCTTGAACGTTTGAAGTGTTATTGTAACAGCACCAACTGTGAGAGCGAGCATCAGGCCAGAGGGAGACTGTTAGCATTAGGTTAGCTTCAAAATGACTGCTCAACACCATAGACCCGCGGTTAGCGCGTTAGCGCTGTAGTTCTGCGCTGGAGAAAATAAAAATCGAATTTTTAAAAAAAGAAATCGCCCTAAACGTAAAACTCGAATTAATGATTAAAATCGATTAATCGCCCAGCCCTACATACAGCATTTACTAATATCATAGCAGTTACTACTATGTGGAATCCCCAGCTCCAGAAGCTTTTTGTCCAATATTGTCCTCCATTTTGCTACATCCACCTTATTATCAACTCTGACATTCTTCACTTTCCCTGCTGAAGAAAAGCAGCCCATAATGCTAGACTGGCGGTGATAAGCAGTGTTAGTTGAGCCATACGTAACATTTTGCATGTTGATTGTGTCCCCTGCTTTGCTTCTTGTGTCTTTATTTCAACACTGGCTTTCCATTCACCACTTGTCCATAAAGGCCATTTTTGTGTGGTGTTTGACTTATATTTTCCCCATGTACAGATTCCCCCAGGTGAGCTGTGGATGTAAGTAAGTAATATTTATTTATATAGCGCCTTTCACAGACCAGAGTCACAAAGCGCTTTACAATGTTTGCAGGTCCCCCAGAGTAACCATGGGCATCTGTGATCAGTGTTGTTCTTGATTGAATCGTGAGTTTGGGAGGACAGCAGAGTATTGGTAGATGTGTTCCTTGGCCTTCATGATGTCTTTTAAAATAATAACAGAATTATGTATCATTTTGCTATGTATAATAGCAGTCGCCTGTTAGTTGTCTGCAAACAATCAAATCTTTAGGTTTATGGCTTTAAACTTGACAAAATGTGCAAAAGGTATACTAGTACTTTCGAGGAGCATCATTACTGAAAAAAATAAACGTAAATATAAATTAAAAATCACACAGATTGATGCAATTTATAAAATATTTGTTGAATTTCTAAAGCTCCAAGCAGTGACATTGTTGTTTGTACAGGACAGCCTTGTTAAACTTACTTAGCCAGGATTCCGGCTCCGCCCGTGCCTGTGGGAAAGACCTCCTTAGCACTGAATAGATCCCCTGCTTTACTGTCCATGTCCACCTCACAGTTTTCCCCTTTAGGAGCTCCAGAGGACATTGATAGCCTTATCTGCAACACATGGGTCATAAGTGTAAACAATACAAACTGACCAGCATATATTCTCTTGCGTCCTGAGCCTATTTAAGACCAGACAGCATAGTTTGGTCCTGCTCCTCTCCAGGTTTTGTTTTGAATCAAGTTCCACAAATGGCATATCCAACAGTGAACAGTCTTTTATTACAAAATAAGTAGGTTGCCTAAAAATAAAAAAGAACCACACGAAAATGTTATGGCAATGTGGGATTCTGCAAAACATGTATCTAAATATGTTAAGTTTTAAAGAGGATCCCTGCCAGCACCTGACATGAACACTATTCCATCCCAATTACAGAGAGATTTAAGCACAAAAATGCCCATTTCAGGCAGTATACTTGAATTTGACAAAATACGCTATAAGATATCATTAACATAAATATGTTTTTGTTTTTGTGAATTACACTTCAAGCAGCCTCGGTGGAAAATGTTAGCTATGGAAAATGTGGGTCGGTAGAAGAAAGTGTGCAATGAAACAAGTCAGAATTCAAATATATAATTATCTTTACACGAAGCCATTATGCTTTGATTGCTAGTTTGAGCAGCACATACATGTAAAGCTAAAGAGGAGAGTGGAAATTGAAAAAAAAATTGTTTTAGTAACAATGCAAACCATCAAAGCTGTCAAATATCGATCTGTAAGAGCCAACGCTAAGAGCACAACAGGTTTAGTAAAGGTATTGTTTGAGTAAATAATAGACGGGTTAAATCGTATTTTTAAACTTACTTGTTGAAGATGTTCGCTTGTATGTTGTCTTTGCCAATGCGGAAGTGATGTGGACGAATGCGGTCGGGTTTCCTGCATGGATCTTCCTGTTGTTTTGGGCAAACTACGCCACCTGTTGTAAGGTCTGTTTATGGACGTACACTTCCTTTCTTCTTTGTATGCCCTTTGTGGCATAAATTCTTACCTTTAAAAACATAGCATCAAAACCATAGATGATCTGATTAAAACATCTGAAATTGAAAGGGCAAGTCGGAATGCAGCTGTCAGAATCATGCCCTATAAATGTTTCCATTGTGAGATGAATAACGTTTATCTTATGTTATCAGACAAGTTCTTTCATAAACTTTTACTTTTTGGGAATCTGTGCAATCAAAATAATTTTAACGAATGAGGAATAGTTAAAACATTACTAAAAACAATGCTATAATGTTATAAAGTATTACAGCAACAACAACATAATCCATTCCATGGACAAAATAGGAAACTTCACAGTGAAAACACTGATTACACTTTTCACAATATCAACACATATGGTTAGAACTACCACCGTGACAGTTTATTTTTATTTTTATGCAATGTCAATGATTCATGGTCAAAACATCCATCCATCCATCCATCCATTTTCTGCCCTTTAATCCATTTCTGGGTCAGGGGGGTGGCAGTCAGAGATGCCACCCAAGTCTCATAGCACCAGCCCCTCACTGACCCTCTGCAGGTGGTGAGTCCACAGGAGGACGGCTGCTCTCTGAGTGTGAGCATAGCCTTGATCTTTCAGTGGGGGCTTTGGGCAAAGTGGGGTTAAGTGTCTTGCCCAAGGACACAACGACAGCAGTCATCAGTGGGAGTCGGTGGAGAAGGTGCAGAGGTGGGAATTGAACCCACGACCTTCTGGCCTTAAGGCCAATGCTCTACCAACTGAGCTACTGTCGCCCTGATGGGCGAAACATGGTCAAAACACTTTTACATAAATCAACCATACAGCTGTTTTTGTGAGTAGACAGGGTCTCAACTGTCCTACTCTGAGAATGTTTAACAATGCCTGTTGGGGGATTTTACTGTTTTGACAGAAGATAACCTTGATGTATTATGGTAGATACTACAGTCTAGTACAGATCATGGATCAATAGATCCATGGTACAGATCTATGCTTGGGGGCGGTACAGTTCTTGTCGAAGTAAAAACAAGGCTGTCTACACAGCGCATGCGCGGTGTAATCTCGCACGGAGAACTGTGGTTGGCTCACATATCAGCTGAGCTGTCTCTGCGTATTTGCCATATTTGCCAGAACATAAGGATCTTTAACAGCGACTTCACAGGAAAAAGGTCGGTACATAAAATGCTCCAACTACTTTTGCAAAGCGTAATGATACGCTACTTTTACTGATTTTTGCTTTCATTGTCATGTGCCCCTGCTTCCATCTGTGCTGGCAGTTTGACGGTGAATGTAATTATTAACCCCGACAACAACAACAGCAGCAGCTCGGCCCTGCTAACGTTAGCTAGACCGTTTCTTATTTTAAACGAACCGTAATCCAGTCATGTTGAGTGTACAAAGTTCGGATTTAACGTTGTTATTTCGTGCTAAAGCGTCCTCATCTTCCCAGGACAGCTAATGTGTTATGTTTTTGTCACCAGAGGAACGTGAGTGGTTACGTAACTATCGACCAGCACGAGCGGGCCTGGGGCCTGCAGTCATTGACCTGCCATTGCTGTAAAGCCAACCCGAGGAGAAAAGAAACATATGATTATCTCTTCAACAAACCCCTGCCTATACCGTGACAGCTTGGACAGTGGTGGTGAACGACGACAAAGCGTTGAGAAAAATAGGTAACGTTAGCTAACTAGTTAAGCTACATTAGCTTAGAAGAAATATTGCACCTAGCTAACTATCTTAAGTGCCTATGACTTTAAACAAATACTGTCTTTTGTATTTTTTTGGTGAAACGATACATAGTGATATTAACATGACTCTCAGAACAGTATAAATAACACAACATCAGGGGAGGGAAATTCACAATTCAGCATAAAGAGTTAAACATTTGTAATGTTGTTTGTCAACATAATTTCAATGCCAGTGATGTCATTTACGAAGTGTAAAAATATGGAATGTAAAGTTCCCCCTGCACGAGCTGTTCACACTGCTTCCAACTTGCTACTTTCTATTATATTCTATGAAAATGCATTTACAGTGTTCGATTAAGAGCAACTCCCATCCATATTTTTGTCACTTACCGAAGATTTTTGAGGATTCAATTTGAGAGTTTACAGAATGTTATTTCTGAACGGTATTTATAATGTTAAGCTCCATGCATCGTTTCAGGATTTTGTAAAAATTGTAGCATGAGGAACCACCATACATTCTGTTGAGTTTACCTTACCTGTCATATTTTCGTGCCTACATATACTGTACCCATTTATAGACCTTTTGTAGGAGGGAAACCAAGGTTTTTGTACATATTTTAAAGTATTTCTCTCTCTTCCAGATTTAGTTTGTTGGAAAGATATTTTCCCTGATCATGGCCATAGCACATCACTTGAGCTATCCGTTCAGGGATTATCATTGCTGGGAGGACAATGAGTGCCTTAACTACTATGGCCTGCTGTCTCTTCACGAGGTTTTTGAAGTAGTTGGTTCTCAGTTAACGGAGACCGACATCGAGGTGCTATCTTTCCTTTTAAATGAAACATGTTCGCTTCCACATCCTCTTGATCCTGCAGGCTGGACAGTGGAACCCAGTGAGGATGATCCTAATGATGCTGGCGTGTCCCCTAGTCCTCAGCTGGTGAAAATATGGCGGAGACTTAAAGCTAGTACAATTCAACAGCCATTATTTTCCTCGCACAAGCCCAAGAGTGGCCTTGAGTTATTGTTGGAGCTGGAAAACAGAGGATACATCAGTGAGGGCAACCTGGAACCACTACTGCAGCTGCTGCGAGTCCTGACCCGCCATGACCTGCTACCCTTTGTGTCCCACAAGAAAAGAAGGACAGGTGAGATGTCAATTATATATTATACAAAATGTATATATAATTGTTTTCTTTTAACTCACGCTTAACCAAAAGGATCATTTTATACATTTTTCTCTCATGCATTGACTCAATAAAATTCTATTATGAAAATAGACACTTGAGCGAAACTTTCGTGTGAACTGAAAGCCCATTTATCTTACACAATATCCTTTAAACAGGAGAAAGCAGAGCGATCTCGACGCAAACTAGCCACTTTTAACAAACTTTGACCATAGCTAGAACATAGAAAATTCTGTCACTCTCCAAAATGGCTTGTGAAAAATGGTCTAGACTGCTGGAACTCAAGGCCAGAGCTCCAATGAGTAATTGGAAGAATATAATATAAAAACAGAAACATGCAGTTTTGATCTTAAGTAGGGCCTGACGATAGACCACGGAAGGAGTGGACTGACCGAGTGGCCACCCACCACCTAGAGTTTGCCTTTTTGGGGACAAAGGTCATAATAGCTCACTCGAACAGGCTATTTGAGCGGGAATGTGGGGCCAAATTAGTAAGTGGCAAACAAGAGCGGTCTGTCTATGTCCTGCTTGCATAATTGGATGGCAGAAGGCATCTAATTGGTTGGACATATCTGGATAGAGCCTCCTACAGATAATGACTGTATTGGGGTCCCATTTTCACATTATGAATCAGTGGATGATTGTGCTATCACAAGAAAAAAAGGCTCAGATTCACACACCTTGTAAATTATTACTTTAATATTCAAACGTCTCACAAAATGCAAGACATTTAACATTCTCATCCAAACGGCTTCAGGTTGTGTGCTAACACAACTCAATAAAATATTGTATTTTGAGATTTTGTGTCTGTATGTTTCGAAGTTTCTCCAGAGAGAATCCGACACTGGCGTGCAGAAGAGCAGAGAGAGCTGCTGATCTGCTCTGGAATGCCTCAAACCTGCAGAACCTCTGAAATACCTCTTTCATCTTTCACTCAACAGGGAAGATCAGGTACTTGGATTAAAGCTTAGTTTAGACTTTGTATGGCTTCAGGTTAGGGACATTTTTGATATCATGCTGCATAATATAATTGAGAAATACGGAAAACACTTTTTATTGAGATAAAATCATATAAAAGTTGATGCTACTAAGGTCAGATTAAAGAAGGAATCTTTTGCGAAATCATTGTTAATAAAACCCACGCATCATTATATACAGACTTGTTCTGCACTTGCGGTGAGCCTGTCCCAATAAATACCTTATCCTACTCTTAAATAGGATGTTTGTAATTGTTGGGGCGACAGTAGCTCAGTTGATAGAGCATTGGCCTTTGGACCTGAAGGTCGTGGGTTTGACCCCATCGTAAGACCTACTTCACGACTCTCACTGATGACTGCTATTGTTGTGTCCTTGGGCAAGACACTTAACCCCACTTTGCCTGAAGCCCCCGCTGAAAGATCTCTGCTCCTGTGGACTCACCACCTGCATGAGGATCAGTGAGGGGCTGGTGCTTTGTGACTGGGTGCAGCTCTAACTGCCACCCCCCCGACCCAAAAATGGATTAAGGGGAAGAAAATGGATGCATGGTTGGGTGGGTGTAATAGTGTTGAAATGGGGCAGTAGAGTTTTCAATGGTATATTGGTATACATACATGCATTATATTACATTACATACAGTATCTGTGATTCATTCTGGGCATTATTTAAAAAAGTAATTTCGTCATTGGCATAAACGTAGTTGCAGTACAGTCTCTATATTGTGAGCTTCTAATTTCAAAATGAAGCTCTGATCTGTGCTCATCATCTGTTAGGGATGTACTCTCCTGTGCCTGATGCTCCTGCCAGGAAACGGAGGAGGAGGGGGAACGGTTGGTCCCGGAAGCCCAAAAAAACCATCAAACCGAGCCAGCCTCAACCCCTACCGGCCCCACAGAGCGTCTCCTGTGGTAAGAACCATGGCCTCATTTAGAATGCACTTCAAGCACATTTGTTTTTCCTTTTTATTCTGCATGTTATCCTCTTACACCAATTATAATTACCACACTTCCATTTACTTCTCACGTTTTCCCATAAGAAATCTACTTCTTCTACGATCTGACTTTTCAAGTCTTTGTTGTGCAGTTTTGTTATTTACAGAATGCATTCTTCCTGTGCATGTTTTCTGCAATCTTTTACTCAGTCATGTCATTGTACAGATATGTAAAACTGTGTTCTACCTCTGACACATTGACGTGTTCTCTGATGCCACGAGGGAATCCTACAACTATCTGCTTGTTCTGGCTTTTAACTGTAGGGCTGGGTATCATTTTTGTTTATTTCAACCAGAACTTCAGCAGCACCACTTAACATATGCCTTGTTAAATCGTCATGCGTTTGAGCCATTCTTCAATGATGCTTGGGCTCCCTGTCAGGAGCAGTGGTTTTCAAGACCACATTTGCTCTAGGATTGTGGTTGGTAACTGGATTACCTGGAGGATGCCCTGTTTATAAACATGCCAAGAATGTCTGGAAAGGTTTTATGGATTGAGAACAAGATGGAGCTTCACCCCATGAATGGAATGAATTGTGCAGAAGATGACTACAAATAGAGATTTCCGTCATATCCATGTTTTGCATCTTAAACATCTTCTTTATTTTTGGTACCACATGTAATATAATATAATTCACCGATACCCAGCCCTACCAAGGACCATACAATGCATTGCAAAATTGGAGGCTACCTTTAAAGGATTTGTGAAATGTAGCCTTTATGATAAATTTGGCACATCGACCTAACATTCTTATGATACAAACAAGCCTTCAACAATTTCTAACAACCACACTAACTTTCAAATGTACAGCAATTTCTAACATGGATTGTAGATTCTGTTTCCATATCTGTTTTATCATCATCCTCCTCATTTTCGTCTCGTACTTACAGCCACTTCTTTGAGCAGCAAGGGATGTAACACACAGTATTATTCACCGAAACAAGTATATTTCCATGCTTTGCTCAATAAATCCTGTCATATTTTAGATGTAAGAAGCTATTCAAGTGAATGTTTGTAACTTTGAAAGGTGGTTCCTCAACAATTTCATCAACATCTTTAGAGACACTTTTAGAGAGCTGGGATTTTAACACTCGCTCAAGGCAGTCATTTTTGTTTGTTATTGTTCTGTTTTTAAAAGAAAGAAAAGAAATCCCCTGATGGCTTGACTTCAGCTTTATATAGATCATCAGATTTGAATTCTAAATAACTAAACAAGTTTATGCCAATGAATGGCTTGATTTAATTATCAAAATTTTTTGTTATAGCCATAAATGTACAAACAAGGTTGTTTATTCTTAGTTTTGAACTTACAAACATTCACTTTGAAATACGTTGTTTGTAGCTTAGATCCTGTCCTGCTATAGTTATTACATATGAGTCATAAGTGTCATGGTTTTTGTTACATCCCTAACTGCTAGATATGGTAGCAAAGCCCTGCTATAAAATGGCACAAAGAGTTGTTCTGTACACTACTGCCCTCAAGGTTCACTACTTGCATTTTATTTAAAATATGAGCTAGTAAATAAGAGCTTTGTAAAGTCTGTGAAGCGGTAGAAACAGCTGCCCATTGTGTGACCTGTGCTTATCTGCCATAATATTGCCACGTATGCTTGATCCTGGCTCTGTAAAATGACCTTAACCAAAGAGACAGCAGCTCTTAGCTCTTGAGATGAATTGTGCCTGTCCACATATTGCTGTCTTGACTCCACATCTGATCCCTTCAGGTTGACTCCACAGTGACTCAGATCGAATAATCGGAGACAGAGGGAGACTGAGGAACAGTTCAAAACATTCTCTCTGTGCGTTCACACTGAGTTTGTGGTCCACTCGTTCACATGCTCGCTCACTGCTTTGGGCCTTGCCGAAGGTAAACTGGCACTCCTCCTTGTTCTGCAGGGAGGGGCTGCCACTGTGCTCTCCTCATATTGCTCATGACTTGTACCTTAGAGCCCTGTTCCCCTCTCTAAACAGATTTCAGCACCTCAAAAGCATGGTCAAACTTTTCCATATTACTCTTTTTATCAGATGTCACTTTTGCGAAAGCTCTGAATCAAATTGTTTGGATACAAGCTATCCAGTTTCAAGTTAATTTGCCTCATTGTCCAGGTTTGTATCTCTCAGAATGGTCAAACCTGTGCAGTTGTTCTCCCCTGACCTTGACCTACAAGCCTCCCTTGAACAGGCCATTCAATGTGATGTTTGATGTCTAAAGGCTCATTTATGCTCACATTTAGTGCTTTTTTAAACATGACCGCACCAAGCTGCAGTTTGTTTCCTACTTTGTAAAACAACCACCTGCAGGCTTCAAACCAAAGATTGTTCTCATGACTTTTGAAAACGTCTGCTACCCCAGTTAAACTGTGTTCATCCTGTTCTCAGAGATTTGCAAAGCCATTGGCTCCGGAGTAAAAAACAAATGGATTTGCCTCTGTAGTATGCATCCATTTGTGTGGTGTAGAGATGCTGCTGATCAGATGGGTTGCTCACGTAACAAAATTTAAGACTTGGCAAAGTAAAAATGTTTTGGCTGTGTTAGAAATCAAATGTATAGCTTTAATGACAGTATGATCGCGGATCCACATTAATCTTCAAAACTTAGGTTATTCGTGATCGGCCTAAAAGAATCTGAGAAACTCCAGTGCAGAGCATAAATGAGCTTGCGTATAAGTAGACATTTGTTCATGTTAAATGTCAGTCACAACTCTACACCAGTCGCAATGAGCTACAAAGTGCTATCCAACCTTCTTATAAACCTCTATCTATAAGGTATTATTGACCTTTTTTAAAAACATTACAAAGTTTTATTATAACAGAATAAAGATATCCACTGACTATTACATCTTCCATGGAGATAAACATTTTGTCACATTTAAATCAAATTCGAAGTTCATTTAAATGGATGAGAGTTTGTGCTGTGCCTAATACTGCTTTTCAGAATTGACGTCACTATTTAGAATCATCGTAATCTGAGCTTGGACAAACAAACCTCTTGTCTCCTCATTTAAAACGGACCCATTCTCTTTTTCATCAGTTCTCAAATGGCCTTTGTGAGATGAAACTTATTATTTTGAAATGGTTTACCTTTGGGTCGATTATCAGTTTCCTGTAGCCTAAGATAGTAGAAGCAGGGCGACAACAACATGTGTTGCACTTCCTGTGATGCTCCTGACACTGTCAGAGGTATCACTTAATACTATTACTTTTGATATTTGCTGGATGAATCTATGGGGAAAATTTTTTTCACTGCCTGCCTGAGTGTTGTGTGCTTTGTTTGTCCGAGAACCTCTAAATGACAAGGTGACGTCAAAATGCTATTTTTAGCAACTCTGAAAAGTTAATTCATCTAAAGTCGTCCGATGTCCAACCACTTGTGCTTTGTCTCTTGTCTCCCTTCTCTATTCGCAGTAAAAAACCAACTGGTGTGTCAGGAAACTGTATGCTCACATACCAGGAAAATGAACTCTAAATGCTCAAAACTACAAAAAACTGGTTCAAACCTCCAAGTGAACGTTGTCTGATGGGACAGAGGGCTTTGGACGCTCCTGTCTTAACTCCTTAACTCTTCACTCACTCAGTCGTTGAGCAGAAAAATGGATCGATAAAGAGTTGAAGCTCTCCATGCCAAGTGACTCCTCGTAAAATGGGTACTTAAAGTTTTTTTCTCTCCTGTGAGTTTGAGGAAGCCAAATGGACCAGGCGTTAAAATGAGAAAATGAAAGCTGTGCTTCCTAATGTCCTGTCTAAGTGGATGTCTCTGTGTCTGATGAAGCGTGAAGTGCCCTGTAACCCTAACAAAATGACTATCGCTGTGTTCCAGTGGTTTTAAATGGCCCTCTTTTCTGTGCCGCTATCTTGAGCTAGCAAATGGGATGAATCCATAAATACAGCAATTACATAAAGGCCAGGTATTTATTGTAGTCCTATGCCTTGATGTGATTAGGGGCAAGGTTATACTTCCAGAACCCCGGCCATTATTTATGCAGTACCAGTGACCTGTCACTGCAGAGTACGTTTATATTTTAGCTCTTTCAAAAGTCAAACAAGTTTTCTTTACAAAAAGAAAATGATCGTTGTATTTTAATCTCCAGTTTGTCGCCTTAATAGTGTTAACATTTACGTCTGTATGGCAACTGTATAACCGTCGTTTGGACTCAGTTTTCAATCTTGTGAATGACCTGAGGCTGAAACTTACTCTTTGTTGGATGGTCTCATTATGGGTAAATATTTTATGATCAAAGTTACACAGCATCTGAATGCATCATCCGCCATACATTCTGGGAGGGATAAAGATGAAGATTCAGATTCTACACTTTGCTCTTGTACTTGGAGTACTATCTGCCACTGCTGCGTTTGGTGTACATCACAAAGGGACAGAGAGAGCAGTCATCTTTTTATTGTGAAGGTCGAGCAACTATAGAACAGGGATTACAAACTGGAGCTTGTTAAAACCCAAAACTATCAGAAAATCGTTTTCTCTTGAGTCTTTCGAGTACAATTTAGTCATTAGTTTTGAGCTGGAGTGACGCACTGTCCCTGTCTCTATTCAAAAGTTGCTTTGACAACCAAAGTATTTATTGCTCAGACAGTAACGGCTAACTAAAAATTCCACTTTTATGGCTAATTCCATGAAGGATATTTAAGTTTCCTTCGAATCTCTCTTGCTTAAACTTAGACAAGAGTTGTAACAAAGTGACAAGTTTGTAACGTAAGAACATGATGTGCCTGAAATGTAATGGTAACCCATTTGATCTGGAGGGCTGAGGGGAAGATCTTTGTTGCAGCAGTCGACAGTTGCTGTTTCCTCTGGAAGTTCCTGAATATTGAGGAGGATCTCAGCGGTGCTTTTGCTCGGGACAGTATGTATCCTCTGATCTTTCTCGCTGTGCCGTTGCATGACCACTACACCTGATACTGTGGGACTCCAGCAAATATGTGTGCCTCTGTCCAGTGTTACTACCGCCACATTTAGGAACGCACTCCAGGGCGTAACTTTCCACGAGTGTCCTGCCCAGTCTATACTACACCATCAAACAGGTTGATCAGTTTTCATGGGAAGATTTTGTTTTAAAATCTGACTCGGAGCTGTGAGGAGATTGCTTTGTGTTCAAAAATGTTCTGAAAAAAGCCCATCCAGACGATTGAAACTTTCACTCATTCCCTGCTGAATGCATAGCCAAAGTATGCAAAGATTCCTAGATGGGACAACATTGGGAATTGTTCCTAAAAAAATTCTGATGCTCCTTTTTTACATACCATCTTAAAATATTATCAGCGCTTTGACTTGAACTGTCTTTTTAGTTTTGAGTAGAGGGTCTAATTATTTTTGTGTCTTGGCTTTTCTCTCCTTCTCTCCCTCTCACTCTTGTCTATCCTCCTCCTTCCATCTTCTCCATTCCCAGATGTTCGGCTGCGTGTGCGGGCAGAATACCTGGAGCACGAGTCTGCGTTGCGTAATGGTGTCTCTTCAGACAAGCGGCAGCCTCTGGAGCGGCAGTTTGAGCTCTTCAGTCAGGCAAACTCTGTGTTGAGGTCCAGGAACCTGGGCTCCATTGTGTGCGACATCAAGTTCACAGAGCTGGACAACCTGCAGGCCTTCTGGGCAGACTACCTGAGCGGGGCCCTGCTGGAGGCACTCAAAGGGGTGTTCATCACAGACTCCCTGAGGAGCGCAGCAGGGAGCGAGGCTGTGCGGCTGCTCATCAGTGTGGACCAGGATGACTACGAGGAGGGCCGCCGTCTGCTGCAGGCCAGTAAAGAGCTGCATTCAGGGCAGGCTCTGCACACACACACACAATGGACTTTGTAGGAATAAGGCAAGGGCTTTGAAAATCCAGTGGTATTCAACCTTATCTCAGATACATTTGCAAAACAAAAGGGATACAAATCTTCTGTTAGTAGTTGCAGAATGAGTTGCAGCTCATGTTGTAATGAGTGAATTTTATTTATTCATAGAAATCCATAAAAATTTAGTTGATTTGTGCATTTTTTGCTAAAATATAGAGCATTATTTACTACAATCTGGGGTTATTTAATGAGTACTGTTTCTTGAGTGTTGTTTCTTTTTTCAATATCATCTTTGCACTTGCCTGCCTCTACTCACCATTTAAGACACTTTTTAACCACCAATTGTAGAAGTACACAGTTTAGTTCCCCCAATGGGACTTTCTTGCAAGTGTTAAAAGGAGGAACTGATGTGTGTGTTATTTTTGTTTTTGTTTTAAAAATATATATATAATTCCTCTGAGGGGAATATGGTGGAAATCACTGGCCTCAGATATGTTTACAAACCATGTTTTCAGTCTGTCATACAACCACTAGATGGCAGCACTTACCATCTCATTTTGTTAAGAGGGCCTTTCAGTTACAGAATATAAAATGCGCTTTAACTGCCATAAATATTTTTCAAATTGACTAATAATTTGCACTAGAATTTTTTGTTTATATAAACCATATTGTGTCATTGTTTTACCATGACAAAAGTATTTAATATATTTTCAATGTGGATGGCAACGGACTGCTGCAAAGGCATATGTTGAAAAATAAATTAACTAGTTTTCTCTATTTAGTTTGTAATATTATATCTAAGTACAAGTAACTTATACATTAAGTTAATGTAAAGTGCCAGTTACAAGAAAAACTGCTATTAACAATCCGCCAAAGAGTGAGGGAGATTAGATGTTTTAGAAATCTGATTTTGACCAGCAAGAAATGAGGGTTTTTCCAGAGAAGATTTGTGTCCAACTTCAGTGTAACTCTTGATCACAAACATTAGGAGCTTGAGCTCTGTACCGTGATAACATAACTTGTGATTGGCGCGTGCGGTGGATGTAGCAGTGGTCGGCAGATGACAGCTGTGATTAGACCTCGGCATCACCAGACCATAGAAGATTCATCATCACAGCTCGCTGGATAATGCTGCGACGTCCGTGTCCGGGGCTTCCAGCAAGGCCCTGGCAAGTACTTCTCTCTCAGCAAGTAAAGCACAGGACGGCGAGTCGGTCAATAGAAGTGATGTTGGGGAGATCAAAATCAAAAGTGCACATCCCAAGCTCCACTCAGCCCTGCGATGTAGCCCCAGCAGTGGCTCATGGACAGCAGTCTACTCACCCTACTGGAACTAATGCCTGGACTTCACTCATCGAGAAGGATCAATAAGGCCCAGTGTAAGTCCCCTCATACAGGCACGACTTAAGCAACTCTGCCACTGTCTCTGCCCAAGAGTGCGCCAACCCTGACTCGCCTAAATGGACTGGTGCTTTTGTATATGTTATTAATGTATGTTTGGATCTTGACAACAGAAAATATTTCTTTGTGAAACATTTTTGAAATTGTTTTTTTTTCTGTTAATAAATATGTACATATTGCATTATTGCTTCAATGTGGAACTTCTTCATATAAACTGGGTCTCCATTGGTTTAAGCTTTAACGATGTGTTTTAAAACAGTTGTCGAGCTTCTAAATCAATACTGAACTAGAATTCAACTAAAATTGTACCAGCCAGGTTTAAAGCAAAAGTATACAATGAATTGGTATGGAAGGCCAGTATTTGATGTAATTCTGTGTTTATATATATATATATATATATATATATATAATTACACAGAATTACATTTTTTTTTTTTTTTTATAACTAAGTATTTCAAATTATTACAATAATACAATCATTAGAAATGCTTAGTAATTATTGTGTGTGAAAGTTATCCACGTTTTTGCCTTATATGGATTGCATTTCTGTGAAGCACCTCCCAGGCACTTTATGAACATACTGGACATTTTGTCTACATTGAATGTTCATAATTTTGCTAAAGAAGAAAACATAATTTTGTGTAATTTAATCTAATTTGATATGGCCAGTGCAGCAAGAAAATACATATATGCAAAAAATAGACATAGTACAACATTTTGAAACATTGTGAATGTTTATCTTTCTCTATACTTTAGAGCTAAGCCAAGACATAATGACCGAAAATAGGTCCTGTCCTTAAGTAATATAATTCCTGACAAGGCAATTCCATTTGCATGTGACAAACAGGTGATGGATTTTCCACCAGAAATCTTGCATATTGTACTTCGGCTGTGTTCACACAAATGTATAAAAATGTATTTGTAATAAAAATAATACATCAGTTTTATAAAGAACCTTTTTGGACACTCAGACACTTCACATGTCATTCTTTCACTCCATACACAGTGGCGATAAACTTCTACTGTAGCCACAGCTGCCCTGGGGTACACTGACAGAAGCGAGGCACCCCGTATTTGCCATCGGCCCCGGCACACCACCAACCATTCACAATCACACTAGACTTATTCAGGCAATGTGGGTGAAGTGTCTTGCCTAAGGACAAAGCCTGTTTGTTTAAAGCCACACTTTACAGTTGCAGTTATCCCACTGTGACACCTTGTGTTCCCAGAGGTCTCCCATCATAGTACTAACCACGCCCTGTCCTGCTTACTTAAAAGGAGCACTGGTTAGGTGGTCTAGATTTACTCTTGTGAGTTAAAAAGTTGCTTTGGTTGTGCTTTTTCTGCATTTGAAAACCAAGTATAGGAACTAGACACCTTTTAATATGTCTTCCTTTCAATGTTTGAAAAAAATGGGTACCCCAGCTTTAACTGAGTATGTTGAGTCATAGCTGTAAGCAACTCTTCAAGCCTAACCAAAAGAGTGGCGTATGTTTTATCAGGAAATGTGTTGAAAAGCCCTTCTCTCACCTTCAGAGGCCATCTTATGGGTGAACGAGCGGCCTCTCTGCTCCTAAATGGTCTGAAGAGATCCATCGAATGCAGGTCACTGTGGAGCAGCCCCTTAATCGTTTCTCATGGAGCTGTAAGATGGCGGCGTGATGAAACCAAAGAATCATTTATCCTTGGACACGGTTTTTTCCAGCCCCTCAACCCATTTTTGCCTTTTGTACGTAGATTTACACTATACTTAACCATTTATTTAGGATTTCAAGAACTGGACGGTTATTATTTATGCAGAAGCGTGGATGCTCTGATGTAAAGATCTTTGACTTTTTTCTGGTCCTCACCAGCGCATTAATAATTGAGTGAGAGCCTACTTTGAAGAGTCACCTTATTTGACTGCTAAGTTAAAAAAAAAAATCCAATGATACACAGACTAATAATCCAATCTATAAATGTGATGTTTTGGGTGTCAGTTACTGTTCTACAATTTCCAACTGTCATTCATACACACCATACTCTGATGGATAGCCAAGTCAGCCCGCTATATAGCATGGTACTCCCCATCACATATAAACAGTCGTTCCCCATCACAGTATTAATCAGGCCCTATCTTTAGCTCCTGAGTTCTGACAAGATCAAGCTTTGTCAGGTATGTGAATATCTTATTATTCGGAAATCCATTAATCCATCTACAACACACAGAATTAACCTAATGATCAATTGTCTTGATCAAAACGCCTGAGTGAAAATGTGGTTTAAACTGGTGCCACATTTTCAAAAAATATCAATCCAAAGCATTACACTTCTTTCTTGTTTTTCCTTGTTTAAGTGTGTGTTATGGTCCGATTTATGGTATGATTATCAATAACAGTATTATGGCAAGGCATCTGATGATTTGTAGATGATATTTTAGAGAAGTCTGGGCATCCCTCTTTGAACTACTGCCTCTGCGTTCAGTCCGCAGATAAACCTATAGCAAACGAATGGATAGATGGATTTTTAAGTGTCAGATAAATGGGAAAGCGTGTATTTTATTATTAGGTGGCCCTTTTCAAGCATGACTATTTACAGTTGAGAATTGCAAATGTTGTATTCACTTGATTTGTTGAACTTCCCATTGGTGTTATGCCCTTTGACTGTGCGTGTTATAGTAAACACACCATTTTTATGATTCCCCAGTCATCACAGACGCAGTAGGGGATTAACCCTGGGGGGTAAAGCCTTATAGAGCAGAATCTACTACCCTGTCCAGAGAAGACCTTGTTTGATGGGCAGCCTCAGCGCCCCAGGCCAGCCTAAAGGATGAGGTTTGTGAAACACTTGTTCACACACCACACCCGCCTCAAAGCAATTGTACCAAAAGGACGCAGCGCAAGAGGGTCCACCATGTTTTCTCTGAGTCATGTGTTTATTTACAAAACCCATTGTCTCGATATTATAAGACATTGTCATATTTGTCTATATTACCTGGGATATTATTGTTTTCTGAAGTTGTTTTACATACACACAATTTCGGATGCAGTGAATCCACTCGTGACTCATCTATATCAAGATTCTGGAGTTGTTTGTCTTAATTAGGAGAAATGGGGTTCTGACTGAATTGCTAAATCAAATTTCATATAGCCACATATTGACTTGCTGTAAGCGAGACATCAGACTTTGCTAATGTATGTATCCTTTTGTGCCCATAAGCTGAAACTAATGCTGACCTTAATGTGACAGTGTGTAATCAGCTGGACTGCCTTGAAGAGGACCTGTCTTCATTTGTTACTATTAACTAATAATCCCCTGCTTCCGGTCAGAATTACGAAGAGCAAGGTAAGAGTTTGACTTAATACTGTACCATATATTTTTATAGATAGATTAAAAATCAGAATAAAAAATTTGTAATTACATTTTTTATCACCGTAAAGCGTTTTTGTTTACATCAACAACATACTGTCACATTGTAGAAGAGTGTTCCATAAGTAATCTTGAAAATGTTAATTAAATTACGAATCTGTTGAGAAGAACACACTGCTAAAAGACTTCACCAACGGAACAAGTTTTTGTAAATTACAAAACAAAAACACCCTGCACTGAAATTAAAGACCAGAATTGTATTTTTTTTTTTTCTATCCCACTGACAATGAATAATACAATATAATAACAATGTTGATAAAATATCATAAAATATGTGCGTATAAAAATTTGAAACAAAATAGAAAAATCAACACTTAATAAAATACACCCATCCCTCAATGGTGTTAGGGCCTCTGTCAGGAGCAGTGGTCACCACAGTGTAGTGCTCGAGAACCCATCTCCATCAGTATTTCCGCTGTTTATTTGTTGAATACATGGTTCAGATGCATTTAATGGTATTTTGGCTTATATTTTGGAAAATAATCACAGAGCAGGGATTATTGATGGCATGGTGGCACAGCAGTTTTGTGCTTGTGCATCACAACGAAAAGGTTATTGGATTCCACCTTTCCATGGAGTTTGTATTTTGTGTGTTCATTAACAAGCACTCCACATCCTAATAAAACAATTAAGTTATTTTCTTGGGATCGACTATGTGCACATTGTTGAAATGATCCTTACAAACAGTCACACATAAAGGCAGCTACTTTTAATATAGAAATCAGCATACAGATCAGTGTTTTTAAACATGCACAAGTGTGCCTTGAGATTTTGTTTGGTGTGTCTTTGGAAATTATCCAATATCTCCTGATAGGTCAAAATAATAGAACAAAAAAGATGTGGAAAGAATAGACAGACTTTTTTGCGCTTGCTTGATTTTCTATAATAAACTTGATATTGATATTTTGGCGAACATTGATATTGATAATTTGAGACACATATTTAGATAAACAACATTTTAAGTTTTGTTTTATTTTAAGTCATTTCAACTTGCCTGGATTCTGCTTTTTACAGTACCACTCTAGTTTGCTGAAGTTTTTCAGAAGAAAAAAACCCCAAATTAAACCCATCATCTTCGAGACAATGTATCAATGTATGATATAAAAAGCATTTTATTTTCCCAGCAGACTGGACAAAGTGAACATTTGTTGAATTGAATGTCCTTATTCCCTAAAACACTCCGAAGCCTTTGAGCTGCTGCTGTGCCTGCTGCAGATTGCATTGGTGCGTGGGGCTAATGTTATGTTGGGATGTGCGGCTGTACTCTGGTCATCATCTTCTGCAGACTTTATTCCACTGTCCGCAGGTGTTCCTCACACCTGCCTGATTGAATGGAGACACAGTCATCTGCAGGTACCTCAGTCCAAATCAGTCCTATCAAAACGTGTTATCTAAGTCTGATAGGCACTGTGGAGCTGCGGCCCCCGGGACTGCTATTATTGTATGTATACCATATGGTGCATCTCTCTGATGGGCAAATTCAGCCACTTTTATTGAGACGAGAAAATGACATTACTGGATGCTCTAACACCTTCCCTTGTGTTCACCTTGTCGTACAAAGACATAAGGCATTTCCACTTTTCAAGGTGAGCACTGTTCAGCCAGTGTAAAAAGGATACACTTCATGTCAATAATGTTTGGTGAGATCACAGAATGTATGTGTGGTATATTTATAACTCTTTAACTTATTATTATCATTATTTCATAATGTTATGATCACAAACTGTACGATTATTTTTTATGACGGACCATTATCAAGTGAAAGCAAAACTATAGGAATAAGCAACGTAAAAGTGTGGCTTGCAATAGTAATCAACCCCCATTTCTGCAACCATTTAAACCTATAGAAGTACTCAGACAATACAGAAAGAACTGGCTTTAGATTGATGTATTGATCATTTGGTGTTTGGCACCCAGACCCGGCAGAAGACATTTGCGCTGAGAAGTAGCATGCTGAAATGATTGAGCTTCAGGTTTGTCTTCCTCCTAAAACCTGGACACTGGCTGTGGCGAAAGACCACGAAATGAATAAGAGGGAGGATGGCGGGGTGGAGGGGGATTTGTGTCAAATGTTAGCATGATGGTTTGCTTGCTGATGATTTAATTGAAGAGACTGGGAATAGATCTGCTGAGAGGAGGTGTGCACTGTGGTTGCACTATGAGATGGAGACGACCCTGAGGTTAAGGATTGGGAGATGTCTGCTTTTCTTCAGCATGGAAAGGCAGTGTTGGTGTTGATGGGAAGGTGGATGGAGAAAATGCATTTCAATCTCTTAAGACAAGTTTTTGTATTCTGCAAAAGACTTGAGGCTGGTATGGAGGTTTACTTTACATCAAGACACCCTGAAACTTAAACCAAAACGTAATAATGTGTTTGAATATGCCAGTCAAAGTAGACATAAATCCAATTGAGAAATCAGTCAAAAAACTGCTGTTCTCAAAGGCTGTTGAGTCAAGTGTAAGGCTGCGTTGGTCTTTCACACAATCTTTGTTGGTAAATCTTTGTTTACCCACATGGTAAAACACATCCCACATTGTTGCATTCCTACAACAAAAGAAACGTGTGGGTGGACCAAATTAAGATGGAATCCATCAAGAATAAGAAAGAAGTGCCGACCACGCAACACTTGCCAAAGGTCTGTGGAAGACGAGGTGAAGGCAGTTGGATTTACCTGCCATTCTATGAGCAGAGCAGCACGAGGCTGGAAACATTGGAGGGTGCTTGTTCGCTGCTGGAGAAAAGAGTCAATGGGTGGATCCGTCACCAGATCATCTAGTCAGGCCTGAGTGTCGAAGGTCCTCCTATAAGAACCCACATCCCTGACCTGGCTCACAGTTGGGATTGTGTTTGTGCTCAGTAAAATTATAATGGGAGTTTTCAGAACACAATTGTGAAATGAGAGCGAGAATGTTTGGATGCACATAAATTCTTTTATCATAAAGGTTTTGTCCCGCCCATACTCTCTCCCCTAACAAACAATGTGACATGCGGTTATGCCATATATTATATTATCAAAAAACAAATTATTTCACAGAGACTGGTAGCTGAAATGCAGTTACTGACTTTCCCTTAAATCTTGTCCCTTGTTGTGTGAGTGTGGTGAGTGTTTTTCAACAACCGCCATTTTCAACAACTTTTTTGTTTAAATTTTCGATGGTCACCCTCTTTTTATTCCTTCAACCTCTACACTTTTAGTATACACTTCTCACAGTTTTACTTATCTCGAAGCAGGTCGCTTGGCGCACATGGACTCGATTTTGCAGCAATTTTCGCTCGCTTTGATCACTAACGAGCCTGCACCACCTCCTCCTGCTCGGTCTTCTCGCCCTGTCTCACGCGCGTACGCAACAGCCTCACATCAGCACCACACGGGTCGTCATGGTAACTGCTGTTTAGGGGGACTGAGTTGAAGAGAGAAAGGGAAAGAGATGGGGCCAGAACATGAAAGGTTAGGGCTGAAACCATATGCCCCAGTCCTAACCCCCACTCCTCCTCCTCCACTACACACGCGACCCCTCCTCACCTCCCACGTGCGCACAGAGCTGGACAGACTGACCCCCCCATAGCACCCCCACACACACGCACCTCTGGTCCTTTCCCCCCGGTCTCTCCATCCCACTGTTGTTGTTGTCCAGACGCACAGCACACGCGGGGATATGGAGACTTTCGCCGATGGACGCACTGGTAATTCAATTCACTAGACATATCTCACATATCACTCATCCTTTTAAAAAACGACCTTAAACTTTCCCCTTTCTCTCTCCACTGCCTGTTTTTCTGACCTGGTTATTCGCACATTATTTCCGACGCTGTATGTTGCACTTTCTACTGAGAGTCATGTGGTGTTGTGATGGAGCTATGGCTTTTGGAGTGAAGAGGTGATCGCTTGTATTTCGCTCTGATTTTGCAAAGGGGTTGGGCTGCTATTTATTTGTTGTTGTGTGAAAAATATGAATATAGCCAACAGAATGAGCGCGGTCGAAGCTTGTGTGTGTGCGTGTGTCTGCCACGTCTTTCCCACCGGCGCCTCGTTTGCATGTGGTGTAGAGACGATTCTGTCGCGGGCAGGTTTGATTCGCTGTGACCTAACTATGCATACGCGGAAGTGAGGCTGCACCTGCGCACACGTGACCTCAGCCGTTGTGAATACGGTGCAAGTTAAGATGCTCTTTCGATACTTGACTGAGTGAGTGATTGAGTGTGATGCTGCTGCTGTGGTCATTTTACTGTTATAAGTGGCCTATACATGCGTCATGCCATTTTCATTGTGCAGTACCTGAGTGGATGTCAAGATGATTTTCACGTCTGGTTAGTTAGGCAGTTTTCCTCAACATGGCTTTATAGAAGTGGGACAAATCGGGGAATGTGCAGGGACACAGTTGGATGGATACGTTGAACATTGGGCATGTGTAGTAGCCCATAGGAAAACAGTGATAGAAGCTCAAATTCAATGTTTATCACTTCCAACTTTGACTTTGGGATATAACACCTCCACTATTCTAGACCATTCATTAGGCAACAGTATCCCGATAAATAATGAGATATTACACAAAGCCTTATAGGGACACTGGACTTAAGTGCTGCAATCTGGCTGAGGCTAAGGAACAGGACATGTGTATCTCGTATAGTGTTTCTGTGGGTGCTGGAGTGCGCTGACAGACCACACACACACAGGTGGGCGTGAATGCCACCGTCTCAATAGAAAGCTGTCTCTTAATTTACGCATAATGTGTCCGATTACTCAGCGCTTTCGCCGTATAGCCTGTGATCAATAGGCGCTCGACGGTTTGCCGATGGCCGTGGATTGCACAATATCACCTCCGCGCTTCTGGGCTGATACTCCGCCGAAGGGAAATCGATGAACAGACTGAGTTAATTATGAGAAAATCAATTAAAAGGAGGAGATTCGCGAGCTTTATAAGGCCAGACAGAGCTTTAGCGGCAGAGGAGCTGGTCCGCTCCACTGCTGCAGTCTGCGGGCTGCTGCCGCTGCTCAGTCCAGCCACGAACCACAGCGCATGTACGACTGCCTTCCACAAGGATGCCTTTTCTCGTTCACAATGTTGCACAGCTATCGGATCTTTTACTTTGTTATCCCATGAGGCTAATGTGTCGTCAGCTATTATGTAACTAGACCTTTCCCCATTCAAAAGATGTCTCATCATTTTTTGTTTAAATGGACCATATCGGCCTGAGCCAGAGGTCCTAATCTGCCGTCATTTTGACACCCATAAATTGTTTATTTCCAATTCCCGAATATAATGAGAACTGCGATTGGCTTATCTGTTTTCTATTTTGCGTAAATGTACTTTGAAATAGCCCCAATTAATATGCGACTGCATGCTTTTATTTAAAACTGCACACTAAATTCCTCAGCCTAATTTGTGTTTGCTGGATTCAAGTGCAGCATAAGTGCGTGAAAATGTCCCCGAACTCCACGAGACCATGAGCTCCTTCCAAAGACTTCATCACATGCGACACACGCATAAATGTTACATGATACACACCACACACTCTTTGTCACGCTGACTGTAAATGTCCCAAGACTTTTTTTGCAAGCGTCCTTTTTTTGGCCTGTTTTATTGATTAAGCCATTTAAAAACGAATTTAAAATAACATAAAAACGAATTAATTGAAATAATGTGGATTCGACTAGCCTTTTGCTCGTACAGGTCATTATTAATAATTATTTTGTTAGGGGTTGACTTTATTATGAGTGTTCTGAAGTGGAGTATGTTACAATCTGAACTCCTAAATGTTTCACCATGTCATCCCTCGAGAGTTTCCTGCACATAGATGCAAATGGCGCAGATGAATATTGAGAGCAGGCCCGATTGGATGTTTCTTTTTGGGCCTATGCATGAAAAAGAGGCTAACAAGTAAATTGCGCAAAATACAAAAGACTGTTTTCTGCCAAATGTACATAATAGTATTACAATCTATATCTACATTTATTTTTGAGTATGTAACTATACAGGTAAAAACACAAAACGTTCGCAGGCTTGAGTTGTTGTAGACTGATTACGATATAAAACAATGCTATTTTGCGTAAAAACAAATAACAACGATTTTCTCATTTTCTAATGTGCCTCTCCCCGTATACTTAAAGATTATGGACATGTCAAATGTGTGATTTCTAAACACTTCAAATATTTTATTTAAAGTGGTAAGGCCTGCATTTGTATTGGACTTTCTAAAAACTGCACGTATATGACATTTGTTAACACAACTAAACTATAACTCTTTGTCAGGATAAAAACGTGTTTTTAATGCAATAGCCTATTAAATCCCGTATTTTTTGTGGGATTATAATTGTTAAACGCAGAGTGGATATTGATCCATAATCCCTGCTGAGATGAACGTATCTGCACAACATCATGACACTTCTTATCTACATGGTGCAGACTGTGGCCCTTGTGCGCAATTTTCTGCTTCGGGCTAAACTCTGTGCGCTCATTAATGCGTCACTTTTGGATGCACCTCTGTCTCTTTGATGTGGCGCTGACTGCTCTCGTGGCTCCAGTATGTACAGTCTCGGGGAACAGCCTATAACAAGAGATGGCCTTTTTTTTATTATACTGGTATGGTCCAGACCGAGCTAAATGAAGACTGTCCGCGCGTCCCATGCGCACAATGCAGTGACCTGAGGGTCAGAGGGCGTCTGGCCACAAGCTCAATTAAAGCGCAGATTGCACTTGTGAGGCGCTTTGTGAACAGAAATGAGCAGCAGTGACTGCCTGCAGAGCTGTCAGTATAACGGTGAGAAAAATGAGAGTCATGTTTATCCTGACCCATTTTATTTTATTTCTATGCATGGGCCGTTGATATGTTTACATCGTGATAACAATTAACCTTGTGGTTGACCTCTAAGTCATCACACCTATCTTTAAATTTACAATGTTCCTGTATTTTTTAAGGAAGTTTACTTTACATTATAGGCTTATTTCTTAGCATCACTTTATTATGTTGCCTATATGTTCAAAGTACAGTATCTGAGTATCTTCATAGTTTTTTGTCTTCTTGTCCCCACGTGTGTGCCAACATTAGAATTTACTCATTTTCTTATATTCTCTAATTACATAATATTCTCCCCATTTAAATTTAGTCATATATGTTCCTGGAAAAAAATCAAGGGCATGACCATCAATCTGACTCAAAACCATACTTTTATAATCCCTAAAGATTGTCTCACGTTTGGGTAAAAGGTGAACATCACATACTAAAATGGATTTAAAGTTCACTCCATCTTACGTGTGTCATCTGCTGCCCTTTTTTCCCACACTCATGTATCAATTGAACTCAATCAATGAACACCCCCTGATCATTGCCGTATCGATTAGCTGATAAACGGCGCTCGGACTAGTTATTTGAAAATATCCGGCGGTCAATGGCTCGCACTCGTCAGCAGCAACAGCAGCCGGAGCGTCCAGACTATAGCTTCAGTTCAGACAGCCCCTCAATATGTGACATGGGGACAAGTGATAAATCGATCCAGGATGACCACAAGGAAGCAGCAGCAGGCCTCTCTCGTGTCCATTATGGGATTGTGTCTGCACGTTTGTGGTCAGAATACATCAAGGGTGTGCGCTGTGGGTCAGAGGCCAGGCCCGTCCCAGACAGATGACCCTGACCTCTGCAGTGGGGGGAGGGAAACCTGCTCCTTGGGACAACCAGTGCAGAGGAAATACAGAATTAAAGGTTAGATTTTTAGAACAGAGGCGGGATAAGAAGCATTCAAAAACAAGGGGAGTAACTAAAGTTTACCCCAATATAAGTTGTAGGTGATTCTTGGACATGCAGTTCTCAGACTAAACAACTTTGTAAATATGGATGTATATGATATAATGTTTCAAAACTTAAGGCAATCTGTGACTATGGCTGACTTTTAATACGCATTTCCCACTGCAGTGGGCAAGAAAAATGACGCGTATGAGTCACTGCCATTTTTTGTTATAAAGCAAGACACACAATTCTGAAACATATATGGAATAAAATTGTTTTACTTTCTCTAATGGTCCGGAAGTAACAAATAAGTGGTGAAATAAGGCCACAGAGCAAGGAACATAGCTCAGCAGGCAGGCCTGGACCACAGTGGACTTTGGAAAACATCCTTGTGGTTTTTGTTTTGATGGTAGGTGTAGAGCACCGGGCGGCTGGTGGTTTTGGGGGAGCAGAGGATGAGGCAGTGAATTAACACCTGACCTCAGCTTCTGACCTGCCCCCTCCTTCACTCCCAATCCCTCTGGGCCCCCTCCAGATTAGCAAATATGTGCTTTCTACAACGAACAAGTCCACGAAACAAGACCATGGCACGCTCTCCTGCTAAGTTTAATGCGTATTTCACTGTACAAGAAAGTTCAAATGGCTTTATGCTCAATCTCATGCAGTTTAGTCCAGTTGTTGTCTTTTTTTGAAAAATTCAGATACAGATTAAAAAAATTAAATAAAACCAATAACTCAGTTTTCAGTGGCCAACATTGGGACAGAAAATTGCATATTTAAACAGTGAATGTGCACTTCACTTGAATCAAAGTCCGCTATAAAGTAGTCCAAAGCAGGATGTTGTCTCTGATACCTTGCATTTATCAATACCAATTCTTTATTATTGAGTTCGAGTTCCCGGGGGGATGTGGGGTTTTTTGTATTGAAAACTATTTTTGCATAACTTTTTTTTTTACATAATTAAGGTCAATCATCTGGTAAGATTTTTGCCTTGAAAAGAATGAGGGACAAAGTGTTAGTGATGGTATTACTTCTTTCTTCCACTGAATTCAAAATCTTCTTGAAATAGAATGCATTTTAAATTATAATTTACGTGGTCATGTCTTTTTGCAGTGACTGTGGTTTAGTGTCCGGCAGTATTCCCCCGAGTGGGTCGTCTGTGTCTGCATTTGTCACCCTATAACGGTCAGTCCGTAATGACCACCTCCCCCACCAAAATGACCCCCTCCCATTTCACATACACACGCGGACACATGGACACACATATATGTAACCCTCATCCATTTTACCTGCAGGACACAACCCTATTCCCCCCACAGGACACTGGTCACTCTGCCCATAGGTTTTTGTTGGAGTGTGGAAAAATACCATTGTTGTCAATAACTGTTGCATATTGTATCATTATTATTAAAGTGCAGGATTTTATACATGTACACACACACATACGCACACACGTTTTTTATTAAACTACGGTGCAGACAAATGACGACATCTGATGAAGGGCATAGGGTCTGAAATGTTATTGCGGTAAACTTGTCAGGAGCAAAGAGTTGTACGGTGCTCATTTTTGTTGTGACATTTGACTTTATGATCCTGGGATGTTCTATTCCAACTTATTACTTATGGAAGCATAGACATCTTCTGACCATACTCTCATGTCAATGTTTCAAGGGAATGATTCATAAATGCAAATCCTAAATTCATTCATTCATTCAAGTCTGCTGGATGGTTTCTTAAAAAAATATTGAACAAAATGGGTAACAACAAGATGAACTTTATTGATCTCACAATGGAGACATTTACAATATATTATTAAGATTATGTCTAAATCAAAGCTAGTAAAATATTAAACATGCAAAAGAGACCAGGCCGACATTGATCATCGGCTTTTGTGTTTTTATAATGTCTGATTTATAGTTTAATCACACCTATAACTTTGTCAATAAGGAATGCACACCTTGGTAAATTTTACGGAAATATTACATAAATATTCACTTGTTTTAAATAGCTTATTACTGTACAGTTATTGGGAATTCCCTGAGCCGCTTGTGTCTCTTTATCCCAGCACGGTACTCTGGATCAGTCATTCCTTTGTGTGGCGTCTATCTGTCCTCTGACCAGCGAAGGACCACCACCCATCCCTCTCTTATCCGTCTCCCCCCGGGCTATTGTTCCAAGCTGATGGCTGCCTTCTCCACGATAGCTCCAGTAAAGTAAATCTGCACACTTGGAGCTGCTCTTTGAGGGCTGCACTGAGGTCACCCTAAGTCAGATTTCCCTTTATTTTTAGTTGTTGTCTAGTTTGGTTATCTATACATTGATGAAAATTCTTTTGAATCAATTATCATGGTGCAAATATTCTGCTTTACAAAATATTTACATCAGATATTTGATTGTGAACGGCCACTCAAGCTTGTCTTGGGTCTTCCTTTGAGCCTCATCCCAGAACACCACCCCAGGGAGAGTTCCAGGAGGCATTTGAAACAGATGCTCCAGCCACCTCAGCCGACTTCTCTTGATGTTGAGGAGCAGCAACTTTACTCTGAGCTCCTCCTGTGTAACTGATCTTGTCGGAAAGGGAGTGTCCAGTCACTCTACCGATGAAACTTTCTTCGACTTCTTGTATCTGTGATCTTGTCTGAAATGACCCAAAGCTCATGACCAAGTTGTAAGAGATGAAGTGACCGCATCCAGTTTGTCAAAATTATACCAATTTTGCAAAAAAAGAAAATTGAAATAATTATAATTCCAATTTTTACGAAAAAATTAAAAAAAATAATACAAATTGATGACAGCAGTTGATGGAAATGGTTATATTAAATCAATTTGTTATAATGCCTATGAGTGAATAAGATTTGTTTGAATTACTTGTTGATAATACATTCATTCAATAAACAGAATGCATACCTAAATTAAATTGGACTACACATATTATAGAGTAACTCTCCAATAGGGCTCAGAAAAAAGTATCAAAAAACAACTGGAAATTCAGCACGTTTGTAGAAATATTGCAACATTTGCATCTATATACATTAGAAAAAGCGATGATAAAAAGTAAACACACGAGTAAGGGCAAAAACTGATAAACTCCTGAGACACTTTTATCACTGCTTATTCAAAGAAGAAAAAATGGCTCAAAAGGTATTTTGCATCTTTAAATCTCACAACAAAATAAAATCTCACTGCTGTTTGCTCAAAGAAAAGGGTAAATATGTACATAAATGATAAAACCCAGTGCTTAAATAAAGGTGAAGGTGCTAAATGTTTCACTGTTTACTGTACTCTTCCAACAGCCATTAGTCATGTTAATTCGGTATAAGGAAACGCATATCAGTATCCATGGTCATTTTTGTGCAGGCTTGAAAGTGCAGCTCCATGTCTACAGAATTACATGTCTCTCCCCACAGCTGAGGCCAGACCTAACCTCTCCTTATAATCTCGTAGTTCCCCTGTTCGCCCTGCGAGTGTCAGCAGCGAGCAGTGATCTGTGTGTGCATGTATCTGTAGTCCTGCTACACTTCCCACTGAGCAGACAGAGTAGGAAGCCAGCGTGAAGTTGCTCAGGACAACGCAAGAAGCTTCTTTTTTTCCCTATCCGGGGCGCTCTCTGTCAAAAGCTTGCATGCTTTTCTTTCAGCTGTGCGGTGTGTCTTGCCTCTGCTGTTTCCTCGATCACTCCTCTTGCCCTAAACCAGACCCTAATCCCCCTGCTTTTACCCCACACTTGCTCCTTAATCCCAAATCTCTCTCCTTCTCTCTCTTTTCATTTTTTTCCTCTTTACTTTCAATTGTTCAGCCCAGACCTCCTCCTTGGCCCCTTCTAGCTGTCTATCGCGTCCGAACATGCCACTTCTAAAGCATAACCCTTTTACACACTCCAAATCTTAGGCCGACAGCTCATTTTCTCAACGCCTGCCATTTTATTTGGCTTATCCACAATTGTATCTCCTTCTGTGGCGTAGTTCAAGATGCTTGGAAGTCTTATTTAAAGGGGGCATGTTTGCTAAATTGATTTGAAAGAGCGTTTAACCATGCTATGATTGTTATAACTTTGCAACGTTGGATATAGAGTGGTTCATGCATGTTTGGGTAATCTTTAGTCTCCCTCAATCCTGTTTTCATCACCACTACACCACTACGGTACACTTTTCTTTACTCACTTTTCTTTTTTCTTAGCCAGCGATACAAGTAGGTAGTGGCAGTGTCATCGAGCCATTTTGGCACAAAAGAAAAAATATTTCTCTGCTCTGCTATGTCGGCATTTTGTTTTGATGGCATTTACAGAGTTGTACCATAAAGGGAATGGGGTAACACAGAAATTTACAGAAGAATACAGAAGTCATTCTAATTATTAATTTCTGTGATCAAAAACATTTAGCTCAATATTGATATGCTATTGACCTATGGCTGGCTATCAGGAAAATGTCTTTAAAACTATGACCTCACATATAGATGAAAAAAAATGCTTTTCTTTTCAGTACACGGGTTCTTCACGGCTGTCACAATGCGCTGCCAATCTTATTTTTATGTGTGTGTGCATGTGTGTGTCCTTAGCCGGGCTCACACCAATTTGAGTCACCGCGGCCATTTTGTTGGATGTGATCAATTTTGTGTGATTTGGCCTCTGTGATTTTCAGACAGACGCTTTTCCAAGGCGCTGTGCGGAGCGGCTGTGGTCTATAGTCTAGCTAACAATTGCATGAAATGTGAATGGTATAAGACAAATCAATACGTTTAGACGTGAGAAATACCTTTGTATACATGTTTATGTATTTGATTGATTTTAAAACAGTTCTTCTGTTTTGTTCACTTGATTTTCTCTCAAGAGAACATGGAATATTGTTTACAATCCTGTAGTGTAATATAAAACAATAATAAAGGCATACATATTGATTGAGCATTATCCATAGACATCATATTTGATCTTTTTGGTTTTGACTCTTTTGAAACAAATTACTTTTTATATTGCTATTGCTTCCCAATTCCGAAATCACAAAGAAAATCATAAGGTCAACACAGAAGAATATAGTTTGAACACTGAAAAACTAAGACCTTAAATGTGCCAGAAGTATCTTGACACAAGTTCTTTTAATTAGGAACAATTAAAACATATCCATTCAAGTCATTTTACATCTAACATTCTTTGGAGTGCTGTAGTATATCTATTTTTATATATTGTTTTAAATCCCAAAGTCATACAGTCTTGTAAGCGAATCTTAACTCAACACCAAAATACATAAAAACACAAGAGCGTAATTACATGATATGCATGCACTGATAGTTGTTTTATTGTACTGAAAATATGTATTTGTATAGCACATTTCATCAGAACTGCAGCTCAATGTGCTAAACACCAACCAATTTAATGATGATAATAATAATGATTAATAATATCATTTCAGGTGGAGACATATTCTAAAGTCTCAGATTTTATGTAATTCGTCAGTATTCCAATTACAAAGAGCATAATTGGAGAAAGCTGCTTATTATGCTTTCAGTTTTAAAAGAGGAATAGTAAGAAGGTTGAGGTCCAAGCATCTGTTCAGGTGCACAGGTTCATAATACACAAAGGTGAGGGGCTTTATAAACAATCACAAGCATTTTGAAAAAGATATTTTAATCATGACTAAGTGGGTGCAGAATTCCATATCTGTAAATACACAATATCCCAATTAAAATGCACAAGGGACATGTCTCACAGTGACCCAATTAGGATGCTATATTTATATTTTTCAATCCTGTGAACATTTGGGGTTGAAAGTGCATGTCTCCTAATTTAGACAATAGACTTTTGTCAGTTTTGGTATTGAGACTTTGCCATTACTAGCACCCAGGCAGTACAGCAACATTTCCGGCCAACTTGAAAGTCCATCCAATTCTCGGCTGAACTTCCTGCCTGTCTGATACGTGTCGAAAGTAAATCAAATGCCATTACGCGCTTGTTGACAAACCTCTCTCACTTCCACTGTCGGACTTTTGTGTCACTTTCTTTGGCACAGATATTTCATCCGGACTTTAAGCACACGTTACCCCGCCACACCAATACCAGTACCAGCATTATCTCAATGCATTGCAAAAGCCGTTCTACTCATAATATTCAGATAACAAGACTCATGTCCAATACAAAATGGAAGATGTTTTCTTAATCTGTCAACGGTCGCGGCCCTGAAAGACTTCATTTTGGCGACTCGCTCAAAAACATCAATATGGCTGAGCAGGATAAGAAGAAAGAGCTGTATATTCCGCATTCTCCACCATATCCTCCCATTTGTATGGTGCAGATATTGGGTTGGCGGGCAGCACAAAATCGGGATTGCGAATAGCAGTTTTTCGTTTGTCCGAATGAAATGGGAACGTTACACGGAACCAATGCATCCGGACTCACCACGGACATCTCAACAATACCTTATACTTCCCTCCTCACTCTCTGCCTTTCAATACTGTCCCTCCATCTCCATTATAACCGGTACTGAGCTGGGGGGACTAGTGTGGAATAGGCCTAAATGTAGAATCTTGTCTCGCCTCACGCTGCGTCCAGCCTAAAGATAGCCTTTTCGATGGAAGGTGGAAAAAAATACAAAATGCACTTGGTACGGCTCTCACTTCCATTCTCTTTGTGTTAAATGTGTGAAAAAAGGATTGGTGAAAGGGTGTCAAGAAGCAAGTGCAAGCAGATAGGGAAAGGCACAGAAAGCGCAGGCTGCCGGAAGCTTTGGCTGTCACAGTACATCGTGCATGGCTGGTAAGTAATTCAGAAAACATGCACAGGGTTAAGTTATGCTTTCAAATGACTTGTAAAACTCGGAATACGATTTTAAGGCTGTTTGTTATGCCGCGCTCCTGTCACGCTGGCCGATTGTCACATTGCCACGGTGAGAGCCCAAGTCTGTTTTGCATTGTCTGGGACTTCTATGACAGAAAAATGTATATGGATGTCAATGCCGGAAAAGTGTAAAGAAATAGACAAAACAGCCAGCTTCCTCTTGACTCCCCCTAGTCCTTTTCATAGCTTTACACTTGGGGAAAATGAGGAAGAACAAAAACCAACATATGAAAACTAAAACATGACAGAGGCGTGCGTCAAGGGGAGGGTGTGGAGGAAGGAGAAGCAATCTGGAAAAAAACAAGAGGGCTTTCAAAAGTAAGGGATGAAAGCTAGTCAGCCTGTTATTTTTTGAAAAATGATCCTTGTGTAGTGCTCCTCTTAAGAGCCAGGTACATATTATTTTATCTTCCTGCCTAGGAGACTGCGGCTGAGATGTGTCGACGCCACGTAGCAAAAACAAAAAAAGCCCCTCTCCAAAATGGTTTTCTTTTTAAGTCGTGCCATTTGTTGACGGTAATGCTCTTTTTGACAGATGCGTTTTCAATCACTTCCAAAAGATTTGATCCGCACTGGACATTATATTTAAGGACAGCTCTTAAAAGGCCCCTAAACAGTGACTACTTATTCATTACCCAGACAAGTGCACTTCTTTCGCTGTAGAGAAAATAGATCGGGAGTGTACAAAGTAGCTCTGTGTTAGGGGCCATACACAGTACTGCGCACTAATGGAAGGGGCCAGCCGCGTGTGTGCGACGGGGGTCCGAATTAGAGTGAATTTGGTGTCCACACAGGCTCATTTGTAGTGCGACCCTTGACACCGACAGCCAGGAATCAGGCAGAAAGACGGGAGTGTCGTTGTGTGATGTGATGTCGAGCAGAGGAAGGGGGAGGTAGATGCGATTGGTTTGGGAACAGGCTGATTATCAAAACCGTGGCCGAGATCGGTGAGGTGTAATTAAAGGTGAAAATACTGTATGTGGGTTATGTAGATGGATTTGTGTTGCTTTCTACCCGTGATTTCACACATGTGCCAATCTGTTACTCTGGAAAGATTCAGGCATTGAAACACACAATCTCATACTGTAGTCCAGTGTATTGATACAGTTCCTCTAGTTTCTGGATGGTACAGTCAAGATGGTTCTGACATATCATTGGTAAGGCGGCCAGATCTACAGGTGTGGCGTGTGATTCCAGATATTGTCTACTTGCATACACTGGAATGTGAATGTTTTTTTTTTGTCGGTTTTTTGTTGTTGTTACGCTCTCCGTTATAAAAACACCCTGTGCACACAATAATCAAAACAATACAAGTATCAGCACCAAGTTATACAGTCATGGGGCCAACACTCAGAAGAGATGACACAACCAGGCCAAGGCAACCCCACTGCCTCATCAAGCCTCATTAAAAACACCCATGGTTTTGATGAGCTTGACTGATAAACGGAACCAGACTTTGCTCTTAACTTGGACTTCAGGGCCATTGACTCAGGCCCAACTTGGATGTGCCTATGCAATACTTATTCTCCAAACTTATCTCTTTACGACTTTAGTGACTCTAGTCTAAAACTACAGGCAACATCGGTAAAAATTCAAACTCGCTGTCTGAGAACCGTTTGGAGTATAAGCAATGACTAGACTCTTTGTGATGCTTAGGCCCTTTAGTTTTGGCCCCAAATGGCTTATTTACTCTAATAATATGTGAGATGAAAGATCAAATTCTAAAGTCTGCCTAAATTTTTATTATGATTATAAATTGGGGTATACCTTGTGCCTGGGTCATCAATACACACAAATCTTCTCATCCTCTTGTCTCCCAGTTTGAGTCTCAATGTTGAGCTAGTATACAACTATTTATGACTTCATCACCAATCCCTTTATGTAGTCATACACAATAAAATCGTTTTCAAGCTGACAAACTATAATAATTTTCACATTTCCTGACCTATAATTGACATCATTTCCCAGTACTTACCCCGTATGTTCACCTTTTCCCCTTTTACCGATCGGCTTGTATTGGAATGCTCTCCTCTCTCTGCGTGAACGTTCAACACGTGTCCGCCGTATCAATAGGTTAATAGCCCCCGTGTCAGTTTCAGTCACTGGCTGATTAGTTGCGTGTTCACTAATCCACTGCGGGGCGGGGAACTATTGGCTTTCTCATTGATTTTAGCGTGTTGAGCGGGCAGAAGATAGAGAGAGGGGAGATCTATTGATTGACCCCAAATTAGCCCCCCGCCCGTTACCGTACCGCACAGACGTCGCAACACGGAGCTTTTTTGTTTTTATTGGATGTCGACCATGACAGTTCTTGTCCCGTTTGATGCAGCTGATTTGGGAGCCTGTTGGTGTCTTGTTTTGATGTTAGTTCACTGTGTACTTGGATGGATTTGAAACTGAACAGGGAGCAGAGGATTGGGGTTTTTCTTTGATAAAGTAAATAGCTGTGTACTTTGACAAAGATGGCATTACTGTCCGGTTTGGGATCACCAAGCGTAGCCTCATTTAGTTCACTTCCCGGAACAAAAAGTCTACAAAAAAAGTAATTTGTTCTTTGCTTGGAGTCACAATTTTAGGATTTTTTGGAAAACAACGTTGCATTGTTGAATTGGTCTGCTGATAACTTTGTGCTAAATGTTTGTAGTATTATTTTGTTCTATGATTATTTATTTTTTCTCCATTAATCAACACAATAATCTAGCAGCCTCACACAAGCCTTTTGGCACTAATGGTGATCCCCACACAAAATTACATTATTGAGATTTTCTACGACCAGCACCAAGTTGGTACTTTGACATTTACAGTCAAGGAACATAACATATGTAACATGGTAACTTCTCATACTTCTCACAGTTCTATACACTAGGGAATAACCGATTTATCTGTTTGCTGATTTGGCTGGTTTTTAAGTCTTGCAAAACATTGGTAATCCTTGTTTTTTTTGTCAGATTTATTTTAATTATTGTACGCTACTGCCACTAAAAAGCTCATTTGGTCAAACTTTATACAATACAGACATGGTATACATCTTTTTACAGCTCTAACAAGTCCAAGTATATTGATAACTGTAAAAAGTATTGATAATATTAGCCTAAACCAGAGATCATAAACACGTTTCCGCTGTCATCCAACCAACTTCAGCTCTGCTAATACATACATATTTCATATGATTTTAAAGCATCAAACCTCTAAAATGTAGTAGCTTGTGTACAAATAAGTAAACATCATTCAGGCAACTTCAGCTCTACCAAATGTAAATCTACATTTTCATGTCCGTTTTATTTGCAAAAAATAAACAGTGATAGCTGTTGACAATGTGTGTAAGCGTCTTCTGTGAACAATCCTTGTTTTTATTTAATTTATCATTTACAAGATCATTTATGGGAAAAAAATAATTGACCAGTTGTTCAGTTAGTGGCAGAGCAGAATTTCCAAAATTTTTTTATTGGCATCTGTTTTAAACAATTAAATTGGTAAGTAAGTAAGTAAGTAAGTAATCTTTATTTATATACCGCCTTTTCACTGCACATCGGAGTCTCAAAGCGGTTTACAATTGTTATTTTTTGGGAGTGGGGCCAGTACAGGAGGCACATGCCAGACCTATTGTACATATTTTTAGTGGTAGGGGAAACCGGAGCACCCGGAGGAAACCTACGCAGACACGGGGAGAACATGCAAACTCCACTCAGAAAGGCCCTGGTCCAACCGGGATTTGAACCCAGGACCTTCTCGCTGAGAGGCGAGAGTGCTATCCACTCAGCCACCGGTAATTTCCTATTCTACGCACCATACCTTAAAAAATTCTCTCCTATCTATTACATCTGAAAACACACTCTTCCTTATCAATAACTCTTAAAACCTTTGCGACACAGGGCTATTAATGCGGGCCTATACGTCAAGCAGGCGCAGATAGAAACATATGGCACCGCAATGGGCCGTTCCCTACAGATCCGGATTATTCACAACAAAAGCCAGCCACTTCCTCACTCAGATGTCCTTCATGTTTGTCATCATTTAGCTCCTCTTACCCCTTCTCCATCTTCATTTCTGTCGCTCGCTCCTCTCCTCTCTCTCCACCCGACTCCCATCAGCCCCTGCTCCTCCATCTATCACTCCATCCCATTCCGTTATGCTGCTCTGTCTCTTTTCCCCCTGCGTCTATGTAAGCAACACGCGGGAGGTTGTTAAACATTTTTCTTCCCTCTTAATTGTTTTGACTGGGCAGATTGGCATCCCGATTAGGCTCATTGATTTCCTGGCGCTAAGTGCATTGATTTTTAAATTTCTTATTGATCCCGGCTCTAAATCTCCCGCGCGGTCCCTGGCTCTGACTTGCAGTGCAGGCTGGGAAAGATTGAAAGGAGAAGACGGCAGTGAAAAGAGCAATAGGTAAATAACTGAGCTATCAGAGGGAAGTGAATCAACAGACTTTGATTGTCAAGAGAGGTGCTTAAGTAAGTACAACTCTTAATGGGTGGTCTCCAAAAATTGGGTGCTATTAATAGACAAATCCATTGTTTTGAGGCAATTACTTTTATAATCTTTGACATCCCTGGTTGTGGGTCATTATTATAGTTTTTAGACAATTACCGATTGCATAATTGTCTAAAAACTTTTTTATTTCCAACAATATAAACTTTAAGTTGAGATGGATCTTACATTTTAATGGCTATTCAAATTGATGTTCATGAGGGCATTTTTCTGAGGGCCTTCTACAAGACCACAACAAATCCAGAGTTAAACTAGAAGTTAAACTAGAATTAAAGCAATAAACAAGGGATTTTTACCTCTTCAATATTTGGTTAATTAATTGGCCTGGCTAATACCACAAGTTCTAATACAAATTCTTTACTACAAGAAATATTTGTAATAGAATCCATGTAACTAGTTTATTGTTCCCAAAAGTCTTGGATTCTATCACTTGTTTTGAGTTAAATGAATGACGGTGTCTAACTATACTGTGCTTTTGAAAGTTCAAACAAAGCATATAGTTTCTGACTGACTTTTGGAGTGAAACATCTTCTTAAATAACTAAATAAGAGTGTAAGAAAATAAAAGTAGTGTTTGGGTGGGCAGAGCCTCTTCAGTGGCTCGTTGGACAGTATAAACTCAGAAATGGTGGCTGTTGGAGCCATAAAACAGTCATAGCAGACTCTTGAGGGCTGAGGGTGGAGCTGGGAGTCTCAGAGGTGATGAAGGATCGATCTCAAGATACGCACAAAAGAATCAACTGTTAGTTTCCAAAAATATCCAAACACTAAAAAGAACAGTTTGGTAGAAAATCCATAGATTCAGACACACCGCATCGTACATTGGCACACATATTTTACACTTAATTCCCAAGCCACCAACAACCACCGATTAGATGATGCTGTCCAGACACAGGTTGACTGCGAGTGCTACTATTGTACAATCACTCTGCCACATGTTGCCGAACGTGATGACAGAAAACACTGAACTTCCGGGGCATCGCAAGGACATGGCATCGACTTTCATTGGTTGACATTTACTTCCATCATATTTGTTTATTTGAATGGGATAAACACCATCTGTTGTCTCGCAACACTGACCATACACACACTTGTTCACCCCTATTGTACCCTATTGTACATGTTTTTAGTTGTAAGGGAACTGGAGCACTCAGAGAACACCGGCGCAGACACAGGGAGAACATGCAAACTCCACACAGTAAGACCCTGCAAAGAGATTGGCACATGACGCCTATGACAAAGTTCCCTATGGGGATAATATAATGCTACACAAAAAACTTCTTCCTTACCAGCCATGCATGTTTATGACTGTTATATATCAAAACAGAGCATCATATCATATTGAAAAACAAATTAGGAATCAATCAATCTATCTGTCTCTTCCTTAACAGTTAATATACAGAAAAAGAAAAACGGCCATCCAGCATTTTTCACCTGTATTTTCAAAAGAGCACTGAAATGACAGTTGGCTGATTCAGTCATAACTCTACACAAGAATATTTTCTTCACACATACATTTCTCTCTGCGGTTTGGTCACCCCCTAGTCATCTTATCATCTACTGGCATCTACATCTTATCTCCCATTATTGTTTTTGCGCTATTACAGAAACACCCTTCTTAGCTGAACATATTGCAGATAATAGTTGGTGGATTTCCTCGCGGACAAACCCCTTCGGTCTAAAACGCTGAGAGATAGGCCCCTGTGCTCCCCGATGTGCAGCTTGTCCGCCGTTACATGTTCATCTGTGAGGAATGACTGCCTTTATGACCGTATGCCGCTTTATGAGGGATAGACAGATATTGGAAATGTCAGAGATTGGATGGAGTGTTTTGTCTTTGCCTGTTCTTTTCACATGGTCTGCGGAGCTTATAGTGCCGAGCCAGTGTGTTATTTCGGGTTTGTATGGCTGTGTTAGGCCCTTTTTTTTCTCCTTTTTGAGGGCCGCTGGACTCCGATTCTTACATGCCCACTGGTGTTTCTGTGAAGGTGCCGGCTCTAATTGGCTGAATCCTTCTCGTCCTCTCGCTCCGTTTGGGCTGCGTGTGTCTGAGGGAGTGTGTTGGCGATGGTGCGGTTCATATGCCAGCAAAAGGCAGTCTGTTTAAGAGCATGTCGATCCTCTTTACAGAAAATAAATGCCTTAAGTTTTAGATAACATTGGAGATTTAACTACATATGGCTGATTTTGTTCAAATTATTTGTCTTGTAAACATATTTGTTTGAATTAAGCTGAAAATGCAAGTAGAAAATGGAGGAGGAGAGAGCTTCAGAGGCTTGAGAAAGTGCGTGTCTTTTAAGAATGTGTTTACAATGGCCACATTGATACTAAATCCTGGAATAGATCAGGACAACAGGACAAAAATAAGACTGCATCTGGAGCTAGCTAAATTATTCTTGTTTTTTCCATTGATGTTTGATTATTTAATTTAAATTGTGCAGAAATAGCCATCGATCACTGTGGCAAGGTTTATTATGTGTTCATTTGAGCAAAAATGCTTGCAAAAGTATTGGTGAGGGTAAATGCAGGAGAACAAGAATTACTCACATGCAACTTTGAGCAGGTTGATGAAAATAGATATCACTTAAAAATTACAAACATAATTTTGCAAAAATGAAAAAAAAACTAAACAACGTCTCAATCAAACCCATGTCAATTTTAAGTGTCTTTTTAGTCTATTGTGTGTGTATAAAGTAGAGATTTGAAGAACATATTTTTATGAAGATTTTGTATGCAAACCAAAGAAAACTGGTTTGTGACTTCTTGCGACTTACAATGGCAAAACAAGAATTCTGATTTTGATTAAAGAATTACCATTTTGTATAATGTCATAATGTCTAATCAACTCCAATAACTTGTGCAGCCATTATTAAGCCACACATATGAGCTAAAGCATTCGTTTTAAGTGCTCCACATGTTTGTATATCCGCGAGGCCGTGCTATATACTTGACCTTTCCTGAGCTTAAGTGTCATGGCTCAAATTCAGACATTCGCTGGATCTCGTTGTCTTTTTATAGCCCTCACACTTGACCAAATTGCACTAACCTTTTGCTAAAGTCATTTGTTGCTTTTCTGCCTGGATGTGCAATGGAGGCAGTGCACAATATATGAACCATATGTAGTGTTGGCGCATTGTAATTACAATTTTCTCTCACAGCAGATCCACTTAAGATAAGTGCTTTCAAATGGCACGCAAGAAAGAGCTGATATTGTCTGCAGCGCATGAGGTAAAAACTTCAGTGTTCTTTCTCCTGTAACACAATCATTATGTGATGCTAAGTGCAGGTGGGGAGGGAAGTTTATTGGCATGATTATATGCTTCTTGGAAAATTGTTATAATAATTCTCGCCCTTCAAATCATATTATATTTAAATATTTATGGAAAAATACAATGTTAGGCACCAGGTTAGAAAAATGCTGTTTACAAGATCGCTGTAATCTTTCACTTTCACCTGTATTTTACATATATCAGAGTTTTTCAACCTGTGTTTTATGGCATGTTTGTGTGCCTAGAGAGGTTGTTTGGTGTGTCCGTTGAATTGATCTATTAAAGTGGTCAAAATAATGTCTTTATAATAGACTTTGATGAGATTGGTTTTGCATATTGTTAATAAAGGCTGCAGAGTTCCCTGTTTGTATCAGTTTCAGCAGGTGGTGTGCCATGTGATTGTTGTCATGGCTCAAAAAGTTTTGGGGGCGCTGATGCGGATGGTGGTTGTGGTGGTTTCTCCGTCAAAATGCAAATTAATGTTACAAATTAAGAATTGTGTTACCCTTAGTAAATGAAAGCAGTAAAATAATCGGGTTATGATCAATAAAAAAAAAAAACTTGAAATGTACTCTAAACAGGATCAAATCAATTTCAATTAGTTTGGAACTTCTTCTTTCATACCTACAGGTCCTTGCAAGCACCGTTTCTGGGAGATTTCCAAAATATAAATGGAAGAATGTTATCTACGTTATCCCCAAAATTCAACAAGCTTTTAATTTTTGTCAATATTGTCCATGAAACTTGCCCTTTACCGATAAGCGGGGATCTGATATGGGGTTGCATTTGTGTAAAACTAAGGGAGAGATTTTGCCTTAAACATATCAGTGCTGTTTACACTTTTGGCTGGTGTTGTCATAAAATCTAAGATAACATATTATCTGTAGCAGGCTGTGAGCTGCTTATACAATGAGGGTTTAAAATGCATGTGCTGGGCCGGCTGCTGTTTGCCTGGGACTGATGGTCTTTCTGTTTGTTCTGCTGATACGCTGTGGCCCGTGGTTCACTGTCATGATGCATACACGCATGTAGACACACACTTAGAGGAGAGCACCACAACTTCTCTGGGTTCTACTTATCTTCATGGAGATATGCTGTTCATTCATAGATTGATATTTAGATAGTTACTTCATTGATCCCCGGGCAGTGTAAACCTATCCATCCATACATACAAATAAATACATAATTTTAAAAGTTACTAACAATACTTTCTAAGTTACAAAGTTCATGCTCTGTCCCATTCAAATAGATATACAAATATATCTTTGATGTAGGCCGGTAAATTGGTAATTAGTGATTATTTCGTTAACTGATGAGTTGGGCAATTATTCTTTCAATTAACTGTTGATAGTTGATTAGATATCCAAAATAAAGCTAACCCTATTTTATGCATTTGACCAAAATAAAACAGAAGTAATGCCACTGGAACAGCTTCATACAAACTGTAATACGATTAGGTGTGTGTGAGTGTGCGTGTGTGTGTATGTGCGTGTGTGCGTGTGTGTGAGAGAGAAATTCAAACTGAATTTCTGTATTTTTTTATTTTGAAATGAATATTGCTTTTTGAATGAATATATTGCTTTTTATTTTGAAATGAATATTGCCATTATTGCTGACTCTTCACAGCATGTTAAAATATCTGTATGATTATAAATATAATTATAACTACAGAAAAGTAGATGGTTTTGGTCTTTGGTGATTATGAATGAAGCCATTTATTGTGTGTGAAGTCCTTTATTGTCAAATTTTCAATTTATAAGAACAACAGAAACTACTTGTATGTTTTGTTCTATGATACCAGAATCTCCAAAATATGGCCAAGATAATGACAATGGCTGGGTATGTAGACTGTATACAGTGCATATACAAAACTCTATAATAGTCCCATGATGTAGAGATTTTGAACTGCTTTTTCAAACTGAATAGTGAGAGAATTTCTGATATCTTGAACAGCCATACAGCCCCATTCCAAAGCTTCATAGTGACTGACTGGTGCGTTCTGTCATATTCACAAAAGATTAGTCCAAAATTGATTTGCGATATGTTTCTTTGTCATAGAATCCATGGAACAGCAGGTAAATTCTAATGTATACATTCATTTATACTGACAAAAAGGAAAAAAATGCATTCGCTTATGCCTACACCTTTTCAGTCTTTCTGCTGTGAAGTGACTGACCTGCAACAATATAAGTGACCATTACAACAACAAAAAAATAAAAAATCATAAGTACAGTATGATGTGTTAAACAGAAGGATTAAATAACAAAACGTGGAAGGAGCTACATGACATATCCATGCAGACTAAATCAGGACGGCCCAGTGGCTGAGTGGTTAGCACTCTCTCTTCTTCTGGGTTCTGGGTTTGATTCTACCTCCAGACATGATCTTTCTGAGTGGAATTTGCATGTTCTCTCCGTGTCTGTGCAGGTTTCCTTAGGGTGCTGTTGTTTCCACTAGCACTTAAAAATATGTATTATACAGTTCCCAAAAATACATTTTAAAATCTCAGTGGGACTTGCCTGGTTAAATGAAGGTCAAGAGATATTACAAAATCCGGTGGCAGACCCTCCCCCAGAAAATCTGTACACTGCCAACTAAGTTTGTTTTGAAAATGGATGGATAAACAAACCAGCACGCTCCTCCACACTATATACACTTTTTGCTTGTGTTCTGTTGTCTCCTCTTTTGCCCGTGGGGTAAGCATTGGGAAGGGGAGATCTCATAAAACAAAAGGTAAAGTGAAATAAATGTTGGGACGGGTTGCTGAAATGGTTGCGGCCTCTGGAGCTAAGTTCTCATCAGTCCGATCTGAGTATATCTGCTGCTGCTGCGCCTCCGTGTACCCCAATGCTGTTTATTGAATTGCACTTTTGTCAGGCCTGTAATATTGCAATAGATCTGCCATTTTGTCTTTGTATACGTCGCATTATTTCAGACAGAGGACATTGTTGCTTATGGGCTATTCCCGAACCAGGCTTTTTATATAAATGGACAAGTTTGTGAACGGTTATTATTACAAAAGATTGAAGAATGAATATGTTGTTAGCCTGAATATTTATTGTCCCTCTTCTCTGCCTTTTCTCCTGCCAATTCAACCATGGAACATAAGAAATCTGAAAATAACTCAGGTCCATGCTTAGGTTGTACATTTATTTTTACTTGATTTTATGTTTTACTTGACTCCACTAAATTGGAAATGTAAGACTTGTTTTCAATCCCTTTTTACCATTTAGGGCGGAAACCCATTGTTAAATAAATATTACAGCTTTGAGTCTGTGTATATTGCTTTTGTAAGGAGAAATCATTTCAATCTTTTCGACAGCAAATACTTCAGTACATTCCTAGAGCGACTCTCTAATCATTTTGAACAGGGGTTTTCTGTATAAGTAATGAAGTGCAGAGTAGGAGAGAGCAAGAGAAGTCCGTGGCAGAGTCCGGCAAATAGACCCTATATGGCATAGACCCTACGCAGAAACTTTCCGCACTCGCACTCTGACTCGCCGTGCTCCGAGGTCAGTGTAACATAGCACATTTGTTTTAAGCACTTTCTAATTCACTGACACTGTCAAATCCTCCACATCCCACCGATTAAAAAAACTAAGTTCAAAAACTGCACTTAGAGGTCGACCAATTATCAGCATGTCTGTATTGTATTTTATTTTATTTTTTGTCAAATTATTAGTAGTCCAGTCTACTTGTCAAAACAACAACGATACAACTAAACCAAAATGTATTATTTTACTGCACACAGTGCTACTTACTGTACTGTATATGTGCAAGTGCTGTCTGATAAGTTTAGTTTGGTTTATTTTGATCAAAATTAACCCCTTAAGTCTGCAGTGGTTTAAATCTCTTGCTGTATCATAACATGCAGTCTATACAGTGGGAGCTATTATTCATGTTTTTGTATTGTTGGAATTTGTATAATTCAACATTTTTACACCAACATTTTCCCTTTCACTGCAACTTATTACTGTCTTTATATGTGCACTTTATTCTATTCATCTCTATACATCCATTATCAGCCTCTTTGATTACTAATTATCTGTGTCTGTATCGGCCTTGAATAAACTGTATCGGCCGACCTCTAAACAGGTCATTGTAACCAGATAAAAGTTGATTGAACAAAAATGAATTCTATGTGTTTTCAAACTTTTGTCTTTATCTTGTGATTTCATCATTGGTATTATTGAAAAGTCACATTGACATGCATGGCGTGTGTGCGAGAGAACGTCTTAATTTCAACAGCGCTGTCAGGACATGCATAAATTACAGATAAGTCTTCATCCAGGCGTCCTTCACATTTTAGGAAGATTTAATTATGAATATAATGGACACTTTTATCAGACACAATTAAACCAGGGCCATGGCGAGGTCTTTCTAATGTGTCCATAAAATGAGATCCCATACCGTCCCGAACAGTCATAAATTTCAAGCGTCAAAGACAAATATGAAATAAATCTTTTGCTGTTCGGACTTCCAGTGTGTCGCACATAATTTCAACAATATCCTTTGCAACACCCCAGGGAGGCTTTGGGTTTAGACCCCCTCCTCCATCAGTCCTCCATGTTTGTTTCAGACCCTGTAAAATGCTGGTTTCTTTGCTGAAATACTGCAATGCTTTATCTATAGTATTTTTCCCCTCCTGTTCCTCTGTCCATGGTCCTACAACTATGGCCCCTCCCTATACATGTCCTTACACTGCAAAAAGAACCAACCTAAATCATTGGAAGTTTAGATGGATCTGACTTGATTTAATTTTTTTAATCAATATCTAAAGAATCAATTTCATGTATATCAGTTGTTATTGTTTCAAAAAGGTAGGCAATGGAAAGTTTCTGGAATCCAAATTGTGAAAATGCATGTTTTTTTTCTCTCTTTGTCCATTTGTTGAATCTATGTGTTTCAAAACAAATCTATTAAAGATTTTTTTTATACATTTGGTTGAATATGTATGTAGAATAAATAATACCACATTAAAAACAAAAATAACCTCAAATTCACTTCCCAATTTTCTAAATGTACACTTGCCCCAAAATATTTTCCTCAGGGGTTTAAATACAGATAGGATAATAGCATTGATTATCACTTTTTCACTTCCCATAACAAAATGAATCAAGATAAATACGTTCATGTCAAATTTAGAATAATGCTCATTTTTACAGTGCAGCATGTGTGTTGTTGTTGTCGGTGCGTTGTTGCGGGGTCCGTGTGAGATGGGAGGGGGCGATGGGGGTGATGGTGCTGGTGATGGGGAGATGGGGGAGAGGAGGGCAGTGGTAGCCAATGACGTGGGTGCGACATGTAACCGCAGAGCAGGAGAGGAAATCGATACGTGAAAGGATGAGGAGCGCTCGGCTGGATTACCGTCTGGGGCCCTGGAGTGGGGGAGGGGGGTAGATGAGGCCTGGGGGGGCGATGCTGAATGTGTGTGTGTCTCCACCTGGACCGAGCGCACTGTTTCAATCTCAAACCCTTTTGTACGGGTCTTAATATTAGAGACACTCTCAGTCCTTAGTTTATAGCATGCACTTATTAAAAAGCCACATATGGGAAATGTGCACCATCGGATATAAGGGAAAAGGGAAGGAATCATAAAACACTCATTTAATTGTATAATGCATGATTATAGTTATTATTGATAATAAGACAGTCTTTGTGTCTTTGTTCCAAAAATCAAGACTTGACAATATTTTTGCAGTCCTGTGAGAGTTCATGATTCTTGTGTTTTATGTCTTAGCAAAAGGTAAACCACTACAACATTATTTTATTATTAGTACATCACAGTATACAAATGATTGATTAAAAGACAATACTTTTTTTTTCACATTAATTTGGGACCTTAACATATAAAAAAATCTAAAAATATAATTGTGTTTCATGTTATACTGTATTTTGGGCATTTTAAAATTTAAATACCACACTTATGTTTGTAATTAATTAAACATGAAGTTGAAAGATTGCAAAAAGTATATCAAATTAACCCTATAATGACACTACATCTTTTAGTAATGTAAAATTGTGTTGACTTCCTCTACAGCAGCTCACATAGGCATTTGAACCTTTTTCTTATCCACTCCCCTTGGCCATATTCGTGCCCTTCCTGTGCAATTCGCATTCATAATCTGGCTCCACACTTGACCCCTCCCTCTGGCTCCTTACCTCCGTGCTCTCCTCCATATCGCACCTTCAGTGTCGACAGACCTTGGACTCCAAACTCCGCAATGTGTTTACTGTATACACTGGCCATCCCCTGATAACCTGGCCACTATCTCCTCTGCAAATAATCACCTCGCGTTACAGGCTAAATTAAATAGCTCCTCCTAGAATTCAACTTTATATGTTGTTTTGTTGCCTGTGCCATTTTAGCGAACCCCTGATAATAAATATCTATAATAAACATCATTATTATTGGACAATCTTCTCCAATAACAGCGGCGCTCTGAAAGGTGGCACCAGGGACCACACAAGGGGATATTGGCAATATATCAGCATTGATTATTGAGGGAGAAAACGGAAGAGAGAGGCAAAGTTAATAAAAGTTAATAAAAACGACATGGAATTCAAAGCGAACAGGGGTTTTTGCCGGATCAGCAGCTTGTCGGTGGAAGGAGAAGCGATTAGAGCTGGAGAAATGCAGGCAAAAGAAAGAAAGATTGTGTTATATGCAGTGTGGGATATTGAGTGACTATTTTATCACTTTTAAGAGCGGTGACTGTTCTCTTCCGGTGAATGTGTCGGTGTCTTTTTGGACGATCAGTTGGATTTGAACTTGAACGCCCACGCGCTGCCTGGCACACAAACTTAACAACCTCCCATCGTTCTTTTCCATTTATCTGACACAATTGCACACTAACCTTACCTTCTCCTCTCTATCTTTCAGACACACATGCACACTCAAGAAAACCAAATAAATGACCCAATAAAAATTTTGACAAAATGTGGTTAAAACCCCTGCAAGGTGATTAAGGTGTCATGGATTGCTTATACAACTGGTCGAGACTTTTTCTTACTACATCATACAGACGGATAAGCACGGACACCGGAATCATACACACTTGATGAGAGAGAGGATGAATACCTCCACCACAGACTTGCTCTTGTTATATTGTCTTATTCTATACTATACTAATAAAGATGAAGAGTTAAAAGTGTTTTATTGCCTGGCAAAGAGTAGATATGGGAACAGCGCTGTTCACATCCCATCATGTCAACAATCATGTTAGAGAAAAGTGTTGTGTATGAGTGCAAAAAGGCATGAGACCTGGATATTTATAGTTGATACAATCTAAATGTAAAACCAAAGACTACTGACCCATGATAAGCATCCTCCTTTGAATGTTTTGTATTGTTGGCTGTCGCTAAGGATAGCCCTAAATAGTTGCACTCATTTTCTTGCGTTTAAACACAATGCCAATTTGGCTAATTCAGCACAATGGTTTGGTTTGATCCCAGGTCAGCCCGGGCCATGTGTGGAGTTTGCATTTGTCGTCTTGTCTGAGCGGGTTTCTTCTGGGTGCTCTGGAAGAAACCCCACTATCCAAAACATGCATCATGGTAAAATCCAGCTTAGATAGTCCTGACCAAGCCGACCATCAACTTTTGCAGACCTGGGTTTTGCGCTGCAGCAACCAGTGCTCCGGACAGGTTACCCTTGTGACATTGTAAGATGGGTTAAATGCATTATCTTAATGAAAGCTAAGAGCTGTCAAACAACATGATCTTCTATTTTAATGAACGTGGACCTGGCCCATGTATCCTCTGCCCATGTAAAGTAAAACTACTGAGTTTGACCAACACTCCTCTCACTCACAAACATCACTTCCTTCTTGTCCCTCTCTCCTTCACTTCTTGCCCTAACACCAAACTGCAGCTCATAAAGACCCATGCATCATATCCATATTATCTTGACAAATCCATACACCATGTCAGTGAGGAGCTCTGTGTGAATATTGGGTTTACGGTGTCACGGGGAGGATATGAGTACAGCAGAATATGGGACAGTGGTGTTGGACTGTGCGGGGGTCTAGCGGTCCATTCTAATAGGCCCTTGTTAGGTCGCTGACAGAGGCCAGCGGCTATTGATTGGTCCGCGACGGCGTTATTGATGAGTGAGGATTTCATTTACGCAGCTCGTTTGTCAACATGACGGCCAACGTTTAAGTCGGAGTATGCCATGGATGCGATCACCTGCAGATGAGAGGGTCGCACCCACTCAAAGAACATACTCCTAACAATAATACTTTATTATCGTTGTCAGATACTCTAAGAAAAATAAGTAAATAAGAGCTGGATTTAAGCGCATACATTTGTTTTGAGTATATTTCTACTCTGTTCTATTTTTATATTGATCTATTACATTAGTTCTATACTCTTTTCTATCTAGTTCCATTGGATATTTCTAATCTAGCCAATAGAACAAGCACATTTATGTCATGCATGTTATTTTTATTTGTAAGTAATTCCCTTGCAATTTTGGTCATTGTGGCAAATTAGTGAACTACACATTGCTACAAGTCTCCTATCACAGAGCTCATTGGCTGGTCCAGGTTCTATTTCCTCCTCTCATTGTTTGAAAATCACATCCACCGTTCATGTTAAACTCCCTAATATAATGTGCACCTGTATTTCAGCAGTCACATCAATCACTGAATGAATAACAAGCAATTACCCAGAGTGCATTAAGAGTGCATCTATAGTTTTATGACTAATGTGTAGCCTGAGGTGACTGGTCGTTGTGATTGTATAAATATTTCATGGCTCGCTGCATGTGACCTGTACTATATGACATGGAAATGTGTTTGACCGAAATTGAGGAAATTGGTGTCAATGAATACATTTGAATGTCACTATTATTCTCTGTGGTGAAGGAGCCAGCGTGTAGGTTTCTGTAAACGAGTGACAGGACGAGACCGGGGTCCAACCTGTTCCATGCGTCAACACATTGTTTTTTAACAGATACAATGCTATATTTGACTACGTGCGTGCTGTTTTTTGCCTACATTACTGATTTTCTTATGTATAGATAATTTTTCTACATATCACATAATAACAAAGACAATTATTTTTAATGTTTGTGATGTCTTACTTATTTAACCGATAATTAACCAGATTCAGAATCAGTTCAGAACACATTCCCAATACATACATCTGGTTTGTGAACAAATACTGAAAATAACACACAGACGTATGTCATTCATGCATGTATATTGGTAAAAATGTAAAGTGAGTGTGGGATTGGGGTGGGAGAATGTTTTTCTTTAGCCACAATACCACCGGATTGTCCAGTATGAATATGTCCTGTAGTGAGTGATGGTTGGAGGGGACAATGCTATTGGCAGTCTTACTTCCATTAGTCTACCTCAAGGCAGCTGAGGCTACAGTAACTATAGCGTTAGTGTGGAATTATTGAAAAATTAACAAAATAAGAAGAAACATGACTGATATTATTGGGAGATTACAATTACTTTCTAGTTTGTGGCAAAGTTCCCTTTCACCAACACCACCAATCCACATTACGCTTTTTATGCTGAAGTGCAGAACAAGAAGTAGCAAACTGTATGGGGGACACAATTTTTCACAGAGTGGTATACAAGAAGAAAAAAAAGATGATATGCGACCATATATCTGCTGTGGTTTCAGAGGCTTGATAGGGCGGGAGGTGGACAATCAGGACAGCGCGGCCCCTGTGCACAGTTTGGCAGCAGGGGTTATTGGCCGGAGCGCCCCCCGGGGGAGTAGTGCCTCTGCGCAGCTATGACTCTCCAGAGACCGGACAGGCGCGCGCTGCAGGGGCCCTATAGGCTCCGGTCAAACACACAGGACGAGAAGGGAGGGCCTGGAGGTCACTTTAGTCACCCAGTACAGTGCGGACTGGACACATGGAGATGCGTCATGCCACTAAGAAAAGGAATGGTTAAGTTCATGACTTGGATAATGTCATTGATGATATTGAATGTTTTTAGTAGACACTGTTTTTGACATGTTGAGGTTTAAAGATGACGTATTGTGCGTTTCTCTGCTATGAGGGGATCATATTTAGAAATCTCACTATTGATCATATGACTGCTGACAACTGTTGTGCTGACTTGTGCCTGCCTGTAAATGGAATCTTCACATTGTGCAGATTGAGCCATAGAATTGTTGTGCCAAAATGCCTGTGCGTAATATCGCAAATAAATACGTTATATAATTTTTTTTATTGGAGAAGTATGTAAAGAACTGAGTGTGTATCAGTGACATTGAAATTGAGAACGTCAGAACCATTCACTACTTTTCATAAACATTGTCCTTAAATGTTTTTGTTTTATTCAAAATATGTATTAATAGGTCTTTCTCAAACTATGATTTTCTCATATAGAAAAACTAGAGAAATAAAACAAATGCCTTTTTGGAAATGTATGTGCAATTTCTTTGACGAAATATTGTTAAAATGAGCATTTTGAAAGTGTTTAGACGCATTTAAAGTATAATTTCTACCAACTGATTATCTGCACTCTTGTTTCAATGAAAACATTCAATGTCAACCACTTGATCCACAACTTTTGAATCCTTTTCTGTTGCAGTTCTCTTATGTGCATTAACTTTTTTAGCACTGGCAGGTATAAAATCAAATGCCATATGCGCGATTAGAGTGTTTAGAAATGTTTGCGTTTTTGTCCAAAAAAATTAAAGTCCCCCCAAAATAAAATCAGTCCAAAATCAGGGTGCACGCATATAGTGGACTTATGGGGTGCGAGGGGGGGTCTGCCTTATAGGTGCTAGCATCACCCACAAACACCATCTTATTTTCCTCTCCCTCCATCCCTCCTTCTCTTCCACAGACGCGCACAACCACACTACATTCTACAAGAAATAATTGCTTTTGTCTGGAAGGAGCGCGGTGGGCAGGAGGGGGTGAAGGAGGGAGGGGTGGTAGAGCGCACGGACCCCCTCAGCTCAGAGAAGGGGGTCTGCGAGGGACAGTCGGTCGCTGCTCCCAAAAAATGGTGTGTGTTTTTTTTCTTTTTTTTTTTCGTCTCAAGCAGAAGCTCAACATTTGAACGTGTAGTAAAGGCGATATATTATGACCGTTGGTTGATTTTGTTGACAGTTTTATATTCAGTTTCTAATTTGCTTTATTATCCGTCTTCTTTCTATCTATAGCATAAAGTAAGAGCATTCTTCTAAATGTCAACTCATATTTTAACACAGACGGATCATTTTGTTTGGAATTGGAAAATACATACATCAAATTGAAGCAAATATCCTAAAAAATTAGCAAATAATATTTCCAAACAAGGAATTCTGTCTGTTAGGATACAATACAAAACTGTGACATGGCTTGTGGATTGATATGGGGTGAATACTTTGGACTTTTGTTAAATATATGTGTGTTGGATTCGTTCAAAGTCAATTAAAATGTATATGATATTACAACATTGGTCTATTTACTTTAGCATCTAAAGTTTTCAAAACAAGACACTAAATTCAGTTGTTTTGATGTCATATGAAATGTGGTCATGGCTCAAATGGACAGAGAGCCATTTTAAATCCTATAGAATAGATGTGTATATTTTTTGCAGTGTGGGCCCCTTTGCTCCTCTTCCTCCCCACTCCCCTCCTTTCTTGTGTCATCTGTCATTCGTGAAGCGTAGAGACCATAGGACAATAAAGCCTGCTGCAAAGAAAGACACATTTTTCCTAATTAAGAACGGGAACGATTTCCGTATTTCAAAAACGATCCTAAACGGTGCCTTACAACTATGGTCTTCTCCTTTCTGTCCAAACAGTTGATCTTTACGCCGTCCTCCGGGATGCCAGATCTCAAAGTCCATACTCCGGAGCTGCTCATTCCTATTGATTCGTCCGTATTGACTAGGATGTTTAGGCTATAGATTTTTCTATTTAAAAATCTATATCGACAATAATCTGGTGTGTAAGCGGTGGGTCCTGTTGACTGATGCGGTCTTGTAATTGACAGCGTGTGGTGCATGGTGGCTTATAGTAGCAGGCAGAGGAGAGGCTCGCAGAGGAAGGCCCAGGTTATGTGGATTCAAGGCAGAAAGGATGAGGAGGAGGGCAGCGGGTGCATGGAGGTTGTGTCTGAATAAGAAAAGCTTCACATTGGAAAAATCTATAGGCTGTTGACTGTTTTTATACAGCATTGTGTTTATGTTTATGTGTGATTATGGCATTTGATTTGATCTTTGATAATAAGAGATTAGTCATTCGTCAATGTTGCCTGATAAACATCTGATCTCCCATTTGACTGTTACCAGGCATATGATTGAAATTATATTCAAAACTATTGAGAAGATTGCTGAATAATCTCTTTATGTATAATATTTATTTATGACATGTTTATTTGATAGAGATAGAACAAAAAACATTGTTACAAATAACCAATGCCTTGTCCATACGCCATATAGCTAACAACTATTACACAGACCTGATATGAGAACCTTTGTTATTCCCATTGTGGACATTTCAACAATGTCATTGTTGTGCACATTTCAGGATAATAGGAATAAGAGCCCTCAGATGGGATAAGCAAACAACAAACAAGATAGATATTTATTATTTAAGGTAATGCATAATAAATGATAAACTGTACTGTCTCAATTCCAACGTAAAATTGTACACAGTCTTAGCTCTACCTGAATAGCTATTAATGACTGATTTTATAGTCAACTATGTTTTATTGTAGAAACAAAAAAAAAGTGAAGCATGAATTGACAAAAACAGCAAAAAGTCTTTTCTCATAGAAAATGAATAAGTGTGAAAATAATGCAGAGTATGTGCATGTTTAAGCTTAATGTAACCAACTGTAATATGTATTTAATACTTATTTTTATGTTTGAATCTCAGCATCTTTGTACGTTCTTAAAGCGTGTGTAAGCAGCAAAATCTGCTTCAAGTTATCTGATTTCTTTCTGATTATGGTCCCTGAGTCCCTAATCTAAATATAACAAACTCAGGGAACTGACAATGCCAAATCAGATAGTTCGAGTTTCCGGTGTGGGGGTTGGATGTATAAATGCAATTATAAGTCTAATCATTCAAATGGTTTCACAAGATCCATGACACTAGTGTTTTAGATGAGCAAAGAAAAAGAATAATATTGATAGTCCAAGAGTCCTAATTTTGGGGTGTGGAGAAACTTAGATACAAATATCTTTCAACAAGATTATGCCTTTACATTCTTTGTCTTTCTCTGTACTGGGAAAATTAGAATTTAGTATTGTGGACAAATCATTGAGCTTTGTATGTTTCCCGATCCCAAGCTGCAGTCCTCAACTTAACAGAGAGGTTAAGGGCACAGGGCAACGGGTCAAGGCCTGACACACGTGAATTCATTTCCAAATAAAGGACTCCAAAATCAATACAATTAAGACATTTTCTTTTTTCAATCATTGCCAAGTGATCATGAACTGCCCATTCAGTGTGATTCATTTTTTCCCAGTCCTGTCAGTTCTACACACTCTTTTAGCTCACAAGATATGAGATGCAACCGGACTAATTTTGCACGCTGCTTTCAGAAGAAAATAGAAAAGGGGGAACTTTTTCATAACATGTCGTGTTCAAATGTGTTTCATTCTATTGTTTTTACATTACGTTTGTTGAGATCTAGAGCTGTTTGGTTTGCAGTTTCAAGGAATATGGAGTGATCATAACAGATTGACGGGCATTTTCAAGTGTCCTTCTCGGCCAATAGAGCGGTGTTTGTTTTTCCCCCAACATTATGAGAAGAGTAGGAGTTCCAAGATTATCTATGGAGAAATAAAGACACGCATGGAGATATATTTAACTTATCTTGTTTATTTCAACAACAGTAAAAGTCCATTTCAAGCAAGAAAGTAGATGTAGAAAGACACAAAGAAAGTATTATGCAGATGTAAGGTGCTTAGTGTGCCCTATACCCATACACATGGTGACAAATATAAATTCAATATGTCCAATATCCCAGCCATATCCAAAGCCTATTCAATACACAATCATTAGAAATATACATTATTTAGATTATAACACCATGGTTCGATAGTTGGATGTGTCTACAGACATTTCCATAATATATGAAAACAATACAGAATTATATTGAGTAGTTTGTATGAAGGTACATGTGTAATTGAAATGTATATTTGTTTTACCTGTCATCTTATGGCTACTATAATATAAAACTCATTAATGACATTTAAAATGTGCAGGCCTAATTGTAGTTTGTGTTATACAACCCATGAGCCTATAGTATCACTGACTAAGCTCATGGGCTTATGAGAATGACAGACCTTTCGTATTTTAAAGATGAAACACAGGCAGAAAGCTGTTGAGCACAGATTATAATAATAGATTAAACTAATATATACATAGAGTAAGAGAACACATTGATAATCCATTTGGTCATGTTTTGTCTATGCTCCAATCCACGTCCACGTATTTGTCCATCTGAGGCGCTCTTGTGCCTTCATCAATGATAACCCATAATGCCCGCGCACACTCTTGATGATGAATTAAATGCGCGCTCACGATCGCTGTTACACGCGCATAGATCTCTTTATACGCGGCGCTGATCACCGTCGGCGTCATTACAGCCCCTTATTATTACCAGAGAGAGAGAAAAAAATCCCACAAATCAATACAGGATACCTTTTGCAGCGGTAGTGAAAACGAAAGGGGGCGGTGGTGTGTGGTGTGGAGGGAGGGAAGGGAGGGGAGGGGGATGAGGGGGGGAGGCGGTGATGCGCGAGTAGTAGCGGGTCTCTCTCTCGCCTCAATGTTGCGGCCAGCTCCGTTGTGGCAGATCGCTACAATCCTGGAGGGAGCCGGGTCGGGTCGCTGTTTTGGGGTTCCCACGTTAAAACAGACAGAGAGAGAGCTCGATAGAAGATATAGGCACGCACAAAATAAACAAGACACACAGACGGACGGACGGAGATAGGCAAGTGCACCGCTGCTTAAAACATATATTCAATTGACTCGCTGCATACGTTCCATTCATTTACTGCCTTCTAATATCGATTGATTGCGTTTTAATTACTGCCTTGGTGACGGGGGAAGAGGAGGGGCGTGAGTGCGCGCGGTGTGCTCCTATAGCTGCTGTTGTGTTGTTGTTTGGCGTTTTATCTCAGACTTTTTGTACGCGTTTTAGTCTTGTTACAACAGCCTTTTTCAATGAAGCCAACTAGCCAACCCGACGCGCCCCATCAGCAGCAGCAGCATCCTCATCATCATCAACAGAAGCAGCAGCAGGAGCAACAGCAGCAGTAGACATAGTACAGTACGGTACCTATCTTCTGTAGCCTCCAATGCAAAACAGGAGATAAGAGGTGTGTAAGCTAGAGACCAAATACTATAGAATAAACCAAATACTAATCCACGCGGAGAGTGCAAATACGACTTTGAACTGCTCTCGTTGGAATACCAAAGCGAATACAGCCAATACAGCGACTGTTCATGCCTTTTCACGCCGTTTGGAAGCTTTAACGAACGGTGAAAGCTGTTCCATGTTTACTCAAGGAAAGGGAAAGATAGTTTACCAAAGGCTCTCGTTCGTAACTTTGTTGTCGTTGCGCGTATAAAGTCTCATCTTCGTCTGTCCGTCTGTCTGTGTTGGCGTGGACCAAGCAGCGGCAGAATATAGTCTATGCACATTGAAAACTAAAGTAAATAAAAGTGCGCATGCTGGCCGGGCTTCATGTCAAGCTCCCCAAATCGAATCCATCCCCAGCGCTGTCTAGAAGCAAGAGAAGAACGGGTCAACGCCGCTGCCAAGACTGACCAGAGGACCCAGCGCGTCCCGCCACGTTACTCGCCGAACCAAAGCAAGAACCAGCATTACGAAGAAAACCATGTTCGTGCCGCTGCCGGTGCCGTTCGTGTTTCAAAGAACTGCCCCTGACCTGAACGCCTGGCGACTCAAGTCTCCCCTGGCTCTGCGCTCCAATTCGGGTAAGCATCCTTTTTCACCCCCTTTAAAAAACTCCTCCATTGTCGGTCACGCCTTTTGCGAAACGGAGCAAACAGCTAAAACACCTCACAAAAGACAAAAAAGACTAAAAATAATAATGTGCATCCTCAGTCCACTCATGTTGCCTATAGATAGAATCGCATTTCTTGGTTTTTATATTCCCACATTCGCTTCATCCACTCATCCTTCCTTCTCCTCTCTTCTCTGCCTGCGCCTGAGCCCCAGCCTGCGTCTCTCCCCGACTAGACTCTCGGCAGGCTGGGAATATTCATGCCAACTTATCGATCCTCGCGGAGATCGATTCCTGGGGCCGGTAGAAGCAGCGGGGAGAGGGGGAGATTGAACCAGAGTGTGTTGGTGCACTGGCAGAAGAGACTGTTTAAAAATGTTGGGGGGGGAAACTGTGTTATTTCACTTCGAACCGTGTCGTACCAGCGTGATCACGTTTGCTTTTGGATTTGCTCTGGCTGACGAGTGCCTCTGGAGCATAGAAACTGCGATTTGTAAGGTTTTCCAGGGATTTCGGATGCTGTCTATCCCGCTGGTGCGCGTTGGGAAGCGTGGTTTGTGGTTTTTGGGGATGGATGCGAGAGAGCGAGGAAGAGGAGGAGGAGGAGGGGTAGGAGTCCACATCGGCTGGCTGTGGGACTGCGTGGGGCTTCAGTCTGTGTTTCATCTGCGCTGAAGCGGAATAAAAGGCGCATGCTGGTGCCGGTTACCGAAAGCGTCAACTGCTCTTCCCCCCATACAGCAGGCAACAGCTGTTCTGTGCATACGGAGATGAGGGATGGGGAGGCCTCACAACTATTTTACGCAAGCTGGTTAAAGTTATTCGCCCAGGCGTGAGCATAAAGTAGTGGAGTTACCCCGTGCGTAATTGTGCGTAAATGTAGCTGCTGTGTGCACCTCTGCAATAGTGGACAGTTTCTTAAAGGGCCAGCGCACCCGTACAGGTCCAGAACCAGCTAGTGTGTGACGATAAAACAAGCTTTCAAACTGACACGCGGTAAACGAAAAGTTGTGTAGACAGACCTGCATGGATCAGTCCATTTTTGTTACTCGATTATTGAAAACATTGGAGGTACTTTAGGAGCTGTCTGTGGAAGAACTGCAAGACAGCAAACAAAATAAAAACTTTGGCCTGAGCTTTTGTGAGCTCACAAGAGAGCTACGGTAGAAGAAAAAATTGCAAGTGTGTCTCTGAGGCAGCAGTTCCAGAAAACTTACAATACTAGTCAAGTGGAATTCTTTGTTCAATCATTGGCCAAATTACCAAAGCATTTATAGAACTTTTTATTACATTTCCAACTTTGATTCATTTGAAGGGCATATTGTGCAAACACAACTTTTGGGACCTTTTAACCAATTTGTCATAGTCTTTTCCTTCTCATTTACCCACTCAAACATAAATGTAATATATAGTAGCACATGTAAGCTTGAGCAATCTTTGTTCTACTGCAGATGCCACTTCTCTGACAATACCCGCCACCAAGACACACCGTTCTTTACTTGTACATGCAGGTATTTTGGCAAAACAGCATAAAAACTTCTATGTTGTCATTTGATTTGATAAAACCTCTCTGTAGTTTTTGATAAAGAAGTACTTCACCTGTCTCTTTTCTAAACTTGTTTCAGATCAAGCTGGGATTTAAAAAGTATAGTGATGATTCACTGGTGTCACGTATTACAACTAAGGAACACTATCTATTTAAGTAAAAGCAATGGGGGTAATGGAGCATAGGATTCAACCTTAGCATACAGATTACTCAGACTGCTCTGGATAATAAACAATCATTTAATTTGCTTTTATTCACCAAACAGATACAGCCAAAGTGGATAGCGGTGGCAGTATACCAGCTTCCATATCTGAACTTCCCTTTTCTCCCCAGTCAGCAGTGTGTGACAGTGAGAAGATGATGGAGGCACCTGTTACCTGCCATATCTCCCCCAATACACACACACTCAAACACACACACACACACATGCACCGGAGCGAGCGAGCAAGCAAGGGGACCGGGTGAAGAGAGAAGGAGGAGGAGTTTTGTGAAAAATGGCGAATGTCAAAATAAGATAAAAAAATGTAAGGAGAGAGAGAGAGAGGGTCGGCTGAAAGTAAGAGCAGATGACAGATTGAAAAACGAGCATGGAGAGGAAAACCCGGTTTGAGCTTTGAGAGGTTAGAGTAAACCTTGGATGAGCCATTATGTCCCGGCATCCTGCATCTGAATAAGCAGGTAAACTGATGGCTGCTGTGTACTCCCTGCGTACGGGCGACCCTTTGATATAGAGGGATAACAGAAAGCTACTCTGATTTTTTTTCATTATCCCAATTTGATAAAGGGATGCGACCCAGTGTCCTTCTCACACGTAAAGGCGATGGCTTTCAAAGGTGAACGGTCAGGACAAGCGTAGGGCAAACGAAGCTGCTTTATTCATGATGTTGTCCGTGTGGAATTACAAAAAAGCAGACTGCAATGCTATAGAATGGAGGCTGCTCGTAATATCTCAAAGTTTGTTTGAGCTTAGAAAAACAGAATCCGACCAAATCCCATACAGTGTTTCTAGTTGTGTAGCTAAAATACTTAAATATTATTCATATATTTCCTGGATTTCATTATTTGGTAGAGATTATGAGATATTTTTTCAGTCATCCCAATGGTAAGATTTAAAAGTGTTAAATAGCCTCCGGTGTATGTGAGCCCAATGGTGTTTGATATTGCGCTACAGCAGTTTTTATTTTATTTTTTCAATTAAAGTGCGGATTCACTTTTGGGAGTCCATGTAGTCTTACTATCATAACAAAAAAAAAGCTGTCTTTTTGGCTTCAATCCAATGGGTAAAAATCAAAGCAAATTATCCAGGTACGCATTTTCATGGCATTTCCATGGCATTTCCATGGCATTTCCACCCTGGTTCAAAACTAGTGTTGTCACGATACAACATTTCAAAATAAATGTCAAGACTAAAAAACCTCATATCAATATCGGTACCAATATAAATGCTTTTAAATGCTCACCTTCTACCTGCTCGATAAATGCTCCTTTTGGAAAATAAACTAATTTTCAACTCACATGTATAATACTTTTTACCAGGCCACAATGTTATACTGATATATCTTAAAACTTGCCAATTTTGCCAATTTTCTCCTGACTATGTTGTTTTATTTAGCATCTATTCTTGCTCAAATTATCATCTAGTTTCAATACTAGTTTTAGTATTAATTTATATCTGATTTTGTCAAGCCAAGTTCAGACTTACAACAAACAGTCCTGTATCCCATTATCAGTTCATAAATAACCCTTCCCCTTCTATTCTTTGAAGATTTTCCTCAGAGACAGTTTAGTGCAGGCCCTTGAGCTCCGGAGTCACCCTTTCACACGTCTCAAAAGTTGGACTTGATTTGTTAAGCTAACTCCTCTCCAAACCGTTCGGGGCTCCTTGACTCTTTTGAATGGAGGGGTCATGGGTTGACTCTCCCCTTTTCCCCTTGTGTTTTGATTCTCTTTCATGATACAAGCACCGGCCCGGAGCAGTTGTAGTCTGGTCGTACAGGGCGCCTGCTGTAACACATGAAAAAGACGGCATAAGCGGGCATTTTTTTCCATTGCGTTGGTTCAAAACGTTGCTGTTGTTGTGTTGTTTCATTTTTAATGGGGAGGTAGGGAGTTGCGACCACTGGAAAAGTGTGTGGTAACCCCTCTTGGTTGGTTGATGCGAGCTGATCAACATTAAAGATGTCATATTTTTGACCTGTGAATTCACTTCTATGTGTGATAAATTATTTTTGGTATTTTTAGATGTTTTTTTCATGATTTTAGATTACACATTTCTGCTATATATATATTTAACTAGTAGGTTTTATATTAATAGCAGCGTAGTCAAATCTCATTGTTAAAGGTGAAACTTTTCCATATGCATATTTTTTTATTTTTTATTGTTCAAATTAAGTTTATATCCTCTTCAAACACCCAGGAATTTGGAAGACGAATTGTACCATGTTAGACAAAGAAAATTGAGTCAATAATAACAAATATGAATTACATTTAGCTGTTTTCTCTCATAAAAACACTAGCCAAATTTGAAATTGCGACATCTCTACTCATTTCTTCTAATTGAAATTAGAAGAAAGTGATGACATCCGATCCCGTTAGCAAATCGCGCAACTATTATTTTTGTTCCATATTGCTTGCGCTTGTGAAAACGTGTTTCTTGACTCTCATCTTGTATTGGTGAAGATTTCAAATGTATCACAATGATCCACATGTGTCATAGATTATAAGACAGACAAAAGTGCACGATGTCTTCTTTCATGTAGAGGTCCATTGTCGTGGCCACTTGAACTGTCTCTGCGGTAACTGTGGATGGTTGGTGCGGGCGATCAACATTAAGTGCCGTATAAAAGTTTAATGGAACACTGGACTGGGAACTGTATTGCAAGGATTGGAGGTGATGTGATATGATGGCATTTGACGTGGAATCAAGTGTACCTGCTCCGCTCGCCGCTCAATCTCTAACGCGGGGCTAAATACAGTCCATCTCAGCTATGCACCTCCGTCACAGGCCATTAGGCAGCGGGCCTGACCATATAGGGGCTAAAGCTGTCCGCCCTGAGCCCCGCACTATGGTTACTTGCACACGCTTTTATGGGGAATCCTTTATTGTGTTTTTATGTCTCCTCTCACAATCGATATGAACTGACACAGATTTGGTTGGATTTTCACTTTTCAACGCTCTTTTCATTTGTGAATGGAAAATGTGATGTGTTTATTTCCTACACAATGGGGTAACTTTATCAAAGATTTGTGTGTGTGCAAAACTGATCGCGCCTTAGAGGTGATGGCAGCAACTTCAAGTGTATTTCATTTTTAAATTAATTTATATTTCTGACGATGCGGAAAGCTATTTTCAACAATAATATATTTCAAATAGTACCTCCTCTTGGTATAACTTTAGTTGGTGAGATTTGCTCAAGGAGAATAGTTAAACCGAAATCGAGAGGACTCAAAGAATTGAATTAATTAAGTGGTTAGCATGGGTGGGTCTAACCAGTGCTTGTCTTCAAAATGTTTCCCTCTCTCTTCACAATTTGAAAAGTTACTGACACTGGAGCAAACTGATTTATGCAGATGTCCTATAGAACTATCCAATTGAATTGAACACGCTGTTTTTACTCACCCGTAATTTAGCAGCGAGATAGATAAAGCCACCCCATTGTGTACAAAACAAAAACATGGGCAAAAATGTATTGATTCTGTAGCTAAACTGAATCTGAATCAAAACTATATAAGTATGCACAATCTTGCATATGATCCATGATTTCTATCAGATGCATAAATAACTTACATAAATGCATTGGGGAATGTTTTAATTTACATATTATTAATATTCTTCTTTTACATGAGATATCTTACAATAATAAGTGTGTTATAATGTTGTTCTTTGCATATAAACAAAGTTTTCCCTGTCATCTTGTGGTCAAATTCAAACTGCCCCAAACTGCTTGCTTTCATGAACAGCAGATGTTTCTATTACTAAGACCAAGGATCACTGACCATTTGAATTTACCATGAAAATTGCACTTTCCCTCAGGTGAGACCCAAAAACTGTAAGTCTGATAAACACTTCTAGCTAGTAACACACCTATTTTTAACTTAATACATAGGCGCGTCATCATTTCTTGTAAATTGTGGTGACCTATTTACACCGCGGCGAGACACCCTGGGGTCTAAAAGCAGTCTTTAGAAAACATTGGCCAGTATCATTTATCATCCTTTGTTTCTTTGCCCTTTAGACACCATTATCAGACATGTTTTTGCTTGTGCTTCCCGTGTACTACCGCCGCTACCATACATATGCATGTCCATTCTCTTTGCGTATAAGAATAACTGAAATCTTTGGGCAACATGAGCAAACTAGTGTGTCTGAGTGTATGGATTGGTTTGTGGAGGGGAGTGTGCGAGTCGCGGTGTTAACATGATTGCAAATGACAAAATGTCAACCTGGGTTTGTTAGCAACATAATGGGGAATCAATAGACACAAGAAAGATGTCAATACTACATGCTTTATTGCATTAAGCTACCTCTCTCCTCTTCTCGGTGGCCCCTTTCCCCTCTCACTGCCGCTCTCGTGCACAATGCAATTCTCTCCCTGGCTTGTACGGCTAGAATTAGATTGTAGCATATATATACGAGCCGACCACAGGCTTTGAATGCGGAAGACAATAGCAGCTAATGGGCTATTTACGTATATATATTAGGTGCATGTCAGCGTTGCTCACAGGGCCTGACAGTGTGACGGTACCCACAGGAGCTGCTGCAGTGGACATGTCGTCTGTAAAAAGAAAACCCAGATAAAGATAATGGCGTACATGTTACTGCAGCACAGCATGTATGAGAAAGGCTGTGAGGACAAAGTGCCGCATTGACATCGTAAGGTGAATACTGTGAATTCCTCCGAAACTTTTTACCAGATTTTTTCTTTAATTAATTGAATTCTTTGGAATAGATTGATCAAATTGTAGAAAGTAGTGGGCATACCTTGTCTGTTATAGCTGCCAAATAGAAGGTGAACACAGGCGCAATATGCTTTCATCAAGTCTGGCTGCCATTAACTTTTTATTGACAGTTTTTCAGTCCAAAGTAACTGCTGTTGCAGACTCACCATTTTTTTGTTTTATGCTCTACACGTCCCAGTATCTATACTTTGATAAAATCCATCATAACTACCAATCATGAGTTTCCTTTCCCTGAAGTCAACTCCTGCAGTGGTGTCCCATTGCTAAGAGATGTGAAAGGGAAGGGATCAACTTTGCACCAGATTGGCTTATCAGATAATTTATCAGATAACTTGGAAATGTAACTTGGCTCCACATCAGCCAACTTTAGATCCAGCATGGTTTGACTTCATTGGGTTGGACATGAGTGCTATGGGGGATCTCACCTGTTGCTTCGCTCACTCCACTATAGTCTATATGCACATTTATTTTTAGAATTATACAAGAAAAGAAAAAAAAGCAAACACATACAACGTAAAAACTAAAATCTGCAGAAATCTCTGTAGTAGCATACTGTGTACTCTTACTATTGGTAAGACAGAGAATGAGGAGGCTTCCATCTTGTGGCAACATTGTTTTGGCAGTCATGATATTTGTATGATTCTTTTTTTGTCAATTAAATAATAATCCTTGTTTGTGATAGATAATATTATCCGGTGACTTGTGCTCTCTTCTCTTTCAATTCAAAGAGCTGATCCCCCCCTTGCTTTATAGTGCATATATGTGCGACCGGAGTGTGCTGTTGCTTTGCTTTCACTAATGTTCTGTTAATGGCGACGCACTCCCTCAGCTCATTAGCAGTGCTGAGTGGCATTGAGTTTCTCCAGGGAACCAGGACACACTTATACAATACATCCTTATGAGCCATTAGCGTATTAAAAAGCATTATCCACACTCTCCCCACGCGGCTCGTGTGCCAAACAATGACCTTCTCGCAAACACCATTAAATATGCACGGACCACTAATGATAGACACCGCACGCAGCATGACGTGGCTATTATGCAAACACATTCACTTTAAAGGCCACGCATTTACATTGTCGTCATGCACATTCTGCGGTTGAACAAGTGCTTTTTGGTTACAGTCCCATAATTGGTTTCAAGCGGAAGTTCATTGTATTGTTGAGGACTGAATGACATCTGCATTGATTTGAAAAGCTGCAGTTTAGTTTATGCTTTTAGTGATAAAGTAGGCACGTTAGTTAGAGGTGTATAGGAGGATTTTCTACTTCCGGGTGGATCATCAAGACTATTTGTCCTCACAATTGTCAATCATTCTTGTGATACGTGCTCATAAAAAAAGACCAGAGGGTTTTGTTCAAAAGGAGAGGATGGTTCTTTCCTAAAATGTGGGAAAATACTTCTTTAAACCTTTAGGGTTCATATAAATGGTTGTTTTACCCGATCTTCCATTCAGACTTGCTCATTCAACATCGTTTTGACTTACCACCAGTTACTATCATTGCTATGGATTGTTACAGAACTACAGTTTTAAATGGCCACAGATGTTTGTAGTCTGTAGAGCCCTCATAAAACGTCAGACAAGACAAGGACACACTTATACAATACATCAAGCATTAAAAAGCATTTTCCACATGTTATTTTGCGGTGACGAAAAAGCAAGGCCGCAGCAAGTTAAAGTAGATTGGAGTACATTGGATTGTTGCTTAGTATTATAAACTGGGACAACAGTAGATCACTAATATCCACTATTTATCTAAAACATGTTGCTTACTGAAATAAATTAGTCTGATAATGTATTTGCTTATTTGAATGGGACAGTGCACACCAATCATGTGTATATATGCCATATTTAGCCATGAAGGTTTTTTTTCCATCCGTCGTCCCATAGCATGTTGATGTTACAGCCATCAACGCCTCACAAACATTAAAAGGTAAAGATTCAAAACGTATTCAAATAAAATGCGTGTAACTTTGAAATGTTATTATTTATTTCATTTTCATCGCCCCAACAGCCTTTGCTCAACATCCACCAATGAAATCCAGCTTGACATTAGCCCTAATCAGAGAGCCCACTTAATCAGACCTTTACACGAACGCATGCTGCGGACACAGACAGATTGAGGAGGCTTAATCAACACGTAAACACAAACAACCCACCCAAACAGTATTGATTTGCACCTTCCTCTTCCATAAGTCACGCATATCGAGCTGGAGAACCCTTGACCTCCAACTGGGGGGCATCCAGGCTGGTCAGTCATTGCGTGATCAAGGCAAGAGAGGCCTCACAACGGGCCGCCAATCACTTGTATGCAGTGGTCCAAACAACCCCTGCCGACATTATTGAACATTTGATTGGCTGATTGTGGTTATTCAAAGAGCAGCGTGTTGGGAAGGGAAAAGCATGGGGAGACTTGGACTCTATTTGATGTACTCAGAAGTTGCAAGGGGCGAACTGTGATGCAGCACTTTGTCCACTCAGGGTTGGACAATTAGAGGAAGTTTAAAATCACTATCAAGTTGTTGTGAGTGATCTTTTTTTCTCCTGCACTGAGGACACCCTTTCTCCTGCAAACCCTGTTTTCTTCAACGTTGGTACATAGCCACTTTGTTCCCCTTGGTGTACGATTGGCTACGTATTCACTATCACTATCAGAAAAGACGCTTTCCAAGCTAATCTGCACTTTCATTTATTAAAGAAACAATGTATTTTTTTGTTTTATTAATATTATTTTTAGCCTTCTGTGCATTCAGCACTTTGGTTAATTGTGGTTCTTTTTAAAGGTGCTATATAAATACATTTGTTTTGACGTCCATGGTGACGTATTGTAAACAGGCAGGTGCAAATCACTCAGCACTGAGTTGATTTGCACCTGCCCCACCACACTTTACGCTGACCTTTTGTCTAACCCTTGGCGTCAAAGTAGCAGAACTGTTTCATTAGCTCCTGAATCCAGAACACATTCTGTGCAGCAACCGTGCTCCCCACAAAGATTTCCCTAAATTGTAATATAATTTTTTTTAAATACATTTCTTTGATTTGAGTAGTCCTCTATCCACCTTTTGTCTGTTTCACATCCCATTTCTGAAAAAGGGGTTGAATTACATTTCAAAGATTACAATAACCACACGTGTTATGGATTATCCTCCTTACAGACATCATGATATAGAACAAGTGTGATCAGCTCCTCAAAAATAACCTTTATGTCTATAAACATGACCAGCTTATGAAAACAGTATTAACCCGATCCCGATGGTGCGCGTTGTTTTTCTCTTTTGTTTATGGATGGGCGTGTATGACCTGAAGAGTGTGTCCAATGAAAAAGCTCTGCTCTCGTAAACGTCTCCGCACAATGCTGCTGTCTTTCTGTTGTTGATTGCGGTCGCCCGTCACCTCCGGCTCAGGCAGCTCAGGCTTACTCTCATGTGCAGTACATTTAGATAATAAAAAATGCCCATAAAAGCTGCTGGAGGTCTGATTGGGTGTCCCCCCTTATGCCCGGCCTAAATCAGGGTCCCCTGGTCTCCATTTCATTTAGCTGATAAGATTTATGGTAATGAAGGCCTCCTATTAACCTCTGCTGTCCTTCAGAGTGGAGGCATGAGATATATCGTCCACAAGGTAATAAAGTAATGTTTGGAAGATATGAAGATATTATTTGAAAAACTGACCATATATTGTTTAGAACATAAATAGAATTGGAAAAAAATACAAAACATCTTTCCATTGAGCTTAATTAAATGTCTGATCGGTTTGTGTCTAAATTCATTCCGTCCAGTCCAAAAGGTAGATTGTGCAAAAGCAGTGGACCAAACCAGCAGCTAGGGGGTCAATAAGGCGTTTGCTTGACATTAAATACACTGTCTATGTGTGCATAATAAATAAAAATAGCAGCATTTCAACCAATACATTCTTACATATCAATTTAAATATATATTATCTGATTACTGCTATTGCAAACAAAAATAAATGTTCATATACACAATTTTCTTCCTGCCACAGAGCGCCTGTGAAGTGTGTTGTCAAATACACCACAGCCTCTCGGTCCTTTGAGAGTGTCTGAATACATGTTTAATCTCTCCACTCTCTTTTCTCTGCAAGCGCTTTGCCTTCTGTGATCCTGATCCTTCCGGCTCTCCGTAGCTCTCCCGGCTGGAGCGCTCTGTTCTGAAATTAATCTGTTGTACTGCGCCGCCTCCTCCTCTGCCTTTCATTCCCATAGCCAATCTCTATACTACCCCCATCTTAGCGCGCAATCGAGGAGAAGCCAGTTCCACGATATTAAAAATTACTTTTACAAATGGCTAAAAGGACTCCTCTGCGGTGCTGGCGTTATTGGTCTTCGGCTAACACTGGCGCTCGGTCTCTGGTCATTGTCTCCTAAATTAAATGCATGCTATGGTGACAGTAATTTTTTCTTGTTAAACATGAAAGTTTAGTCTTGAAATGTGCGCAGTGGTTGCTTTTGTTGCTTTTGACGCTGAGATGAGAAGAATGGGTCTGTACCCCTGAGCAACCTTACTGAATTGACTTGTCAGAAAAACACATTTTGAAGAATGAGTTAGTGCTATTACAGAAGGTTGCCTATACATAAAAGTGAAGGCCTAAGCTTACAGCAGAATGAGATGCATTAGTTACTCAATTTATCTCAATTAATTTAGTCCTGAAAATTAGTCTTGTCTGTAGCCCTTGAAATCCAAAAAACTGCACATTCACAAATGAGGAAGAGGAGGGAGAATCTTGTACCTACCAATCATGCTTAAGATAAGATAGGAGTTCCTTTATTCATCCCACAGTGGGGAAATTTCGATGTTGCAGCGCACATACAGGACAGCAGTAAGAGCACACAGGGAGCACACAAAATAAGTAGTAGACATATAGGCTATATGTTGTATGCATAATTGGTAGGTACAAGATTTGCACAGGTGAATGTGGAATCTCATCAGTACAAGTTGGGATGTTGCTTTGACATCAGGTTGGTTGTGTCGTTCATGAAGAAGGGACATCTACTTGCCTTATATTATCCTTTCTTATATACAGTCTCCCATTAACCTGTACACTCACATCTCAAGTAATCAAGCCGTTTTAGTCTGTTTGCATCACAAATCAGCTTTTAGTAAACCCTCCATCACATTTTTCTAGGCGGCGTCATCAACATTTCTGCATACATCATCTCTACCACCAGTGTTTGAGAAGTACATTTATATTATGGTCATTGCTTAATTGTGGCCAAAAATACATGAAACACTAAATTAGTTAGCTTACCAGATCTCATTGATGTGCTCAAAATTAGATAATCAATGTCATAAATTATAGTATACTATTTGTTTTTGTTGTTGTAGTAGTCTTTACTTTGATTTATGATTTATAATACAATGAAAAAAGGGAAAACATATGTATAGAAATAATACTTTTTTTTTACATTTTCTTTCTTCAAACCTGATTGTTTAGACAGCTATCTTAAATTCCAACTTAAACAGGTGAACACAGTCGGAAAAAACATGCATTGAAACCTAATTACTAAAAAAGCTAATTTTTTTTACTTTGCAATGCAACTGGCACAAAATCAAAAATCCCACACCATACCGTTTGAGTGAATCCATTCAAACGTAGCCTAACTGGGAACTGTTATTTCCCCAAACTGTTTAGAATCGAATTGATCCACATACATCATTGTCGCCCTGGAAATCATATTTTGGTGGTCCGGACATTGTGCTCAAACTGAGGGGGGTTGTCAGTAGGCGTGACCTGACCTCCTCTCTCTCCCCCCTGAACACGTCCCGCGCCCCTCTGTCCCTTTGTGTGGGTGTAAAGAGGACTCGGAGCAGGGGGTGAGCGGGTCTGACTAAATGACCCTGCTCTCTCTCTTTCTTTGTACGGCGCCGTGTTCTGTCCATTTTGTCGTGCGGGACCCTCCCTCCTCTTTTCAACCCTTTTGGTTTCCCCCTTTTTTCAAGCTGGTTAAGTCACTGTGCTGTTGGCCTTGGATGTCCTCTCCTCCCTCTGTCTCCACGCTCACATGTGCAGAGAATTCGCTAAACAAACTGACTCAATTTATCTCTACCCCCCCCCCCCCCCCCCCCCAAACGCTAACCCTAACCCTAGACATAGACAATATCTAAAATCCTAAATCTATGTTTTAAAAGTTGTCATTTTTTTCCCCGAGTGCACAATTTCTTCACTTTAGAGAAGATTTGAACTGTTGGCCTTGTAAGAATTTAGCTGATTCCATAATCCAAGAACTTATTTTACTGTACATATTTGAGTGAGATGTTATAGACATTTAGAATTACTTTTTAGCATCAATAAAGCAAAAAAAAAGCTAGTGTGATTGGACTGTCAAAGTAACATAGAACTAGGGTGCAGACCTGTTGAGACATTTTAGGAAAGTCAATCCAAGGATTTCTCATCTGAGGTGCTTTGATTTAAATGCATTTAAAATTGATAAAAAGTCCATATGAATTCCGTTTCCCTGACATATATGTACGCACTCCGGCCCCCGCTCTCTCTTCCCCTCGCTCACATCTTTGACAGCAGCAGTGGTGGCAGAGACCCGGTTGCCAAAGTGTCCGTGGGACGCATTAAGGCCCATAAAAGCCCAGCGCGTGGCTGCTCTCTTAGCTCCAGTCAGAGGTAGTGTACAAAAGTGACTTTAAATGAGTCTGTGATTACCTCAGAACACGGAGCGGCGCTCAAGTGGCCAAGACGAGCGCTCCAAGGCCACAGCGTCTCCAGGCTCCGTGAGGAGAGAGGACAGAGATGTAGACATGGCTTCTACTATCTTTAAATACCATATGCTTTGTTTGCTAGTTATGTTATATTTAGATCATTGTTACCCACTTTTTGGGCTGTTTACAAGTTAATTGATTCATCAAAACTAAACGATTATTATGAAATAGTTATCTAATTTAGTAATGGATTAATCCTTTTGTTTATCCTCACATAGGGTTAAACATGTTGAGAAGAGGTTTTAGGGCTAATTCTATCGTGACTACAGAATTAAATGAAAATGTGTTTACAAACTTTTTTTTATTCAGACGACATAATGTCAACCCAATGACAACCTAAGTCATCTCCATGAAGATATTCTCCAAGGACACCACTGGAGCTTTGTTTTGGTCAATTGCGTAAAAATCACATATTCACTGACCTTTCAGGATATTAAAAATCTTAATAACAAATTGGTTTATCAAAAGAATAATCTGCCAACTCATCGATTATCAACATAATCAATAACTACAGTCCTAAACATTAATATTTAAATATCAATGCTTATGTTGATAAAAGAAACAAGTCCACTGACTCCAAATGTGAACTTTCAGGTCATACATACACACCTTCACAGTGCGTGAACACAGCAAAGACTAACATGTCTTTGATGTAGGACATGAGATATTACATGCAAGAATCACTCTGATTTGGTTATAGGAAAGTTCTTTTGCACAATACAATCCCCCAGCAAAATGCAAGGTTAGTGTCTATACACTGTATTTATATATTTTTATAATTCATTTCCAGTTCCCGAAATAAACAAACTTCTTCTAATGATAAACTGACTCATCCTCTTTCGCAAAACGGTAAAACGCCACATCGAAGCAATGTTTACTCATAGAACAAACCCAATTGAGGGAAAAGAAAAGTTGCAACCAAAATGTCTCCTCCCCGTCTTCATAATTGGCCACACGCTGCCTTGAGTGACAAGTGTAATCATCAGTCAAATTATGATGGGGGGGGGGGGGGGGGGGGGGCACAACAGAAGGTAGGACTGGAGATGGGGGGGGGGGGGCAGGGGGCATTGAAAGGAAGTGCTTTGATCAGAGAGAGCGAGGGGAGTGCGAGTGTGTCTATGTGATGGAGGGAGGGGGGGGGGCGACATGGTACCTGCTGTCCGCACACCTGCTGCTCCAGAGATGCAGTGCTCTATGGACTCGATGATTCTCTTCGCCCGTATTTCTCCTGTAATCGGAATCTATTGTTAGGAAAATGATAAGCCTCAATGTTCATGTTGGTTTTGCTTCGATAATTACCCTTTTTGGTAATATTTCACATTACAATCAGATTATTAAATTCAAATTTGGTTTCAAAAGGCATTACTCAAACAAATACAAACACTCAATATGTTGTTGTTAGTAATTAAAGCTGCAGTACTTGTTTATGTGTTTATCTCAACAGTTTATCTTTATCTTACTAAAAAAACATTTTTTATTTTGAGTTGATTGGCTGGGCTCGGTTATTCACTGATAAAGCTGAGCATGAGTTGTATGAATTCTAAAGAGAGCTTTAGGAACGAGTTACGTGGATTTTGTGGTGCCACCAGCATGGGACAGCTAGATCCTGTCACCTGTCTGTCCTGATCGGAGCTGAGCAGGGCAGGGCCTGGTTAGTACTGTGATGGGAGACTTCAGAGAACATCAGGTGTCACAGAGTGGAGTGGATGCGGCTGTAAAGTGCCACACACTTCACCCACAATTTCCCTAGTATGGTCTGGTGTATGCACGAATGAGTGGACGGGTGGTTCGAGGGGCTGATTGGCACGTACTGGTCGCCTTGTCTTGTGTCAGTCTTCCCCAGGGCAGCTGTGGCTTCAGTAGTTGCTTATCACCACTGTGTATATAGAGTGAAAGAATAATGCCATGAGAAGCGTCAAAAAGGCAGTATATAAAACCAAAGCTGTTCTACATTTTTGATTTTTTTAGCCCTGATACTGTGACACCATTGCTCTCTCCTGACGCCTCTGACCACTGCCTCTGTGCCCACCCAAATAATTCTGTATTTTTATGTTCTGAATCAGTGATATGCAGATGATTTGGCAGCATTGTTCAGGCATTTTTTCAAAGCAACGAATCCAGATGATAGCGAACAAGATCTACCTCGGACAGAAGTATGTCTTGTCTTTTTAAATGTAAATGTTTCTGCTCAACATATAGGCAGTGAACAAATCCAGTTTCAACTCTGGATTCAAAATGGTAAACAACAAAACATTTTTGTAACTTAACTTGCACAGTGCTACTATCCCCACAGACTTTTAATAGTTCACATGTTTTTCTGCAGCCATCTTGATTAAGTGAACCAAAATATGTGTAGCTTTAGCAGTAAAAATAAGTCCTGATCTCAGCATTTGGCAAATAATCCACGGCCATCGTAGGACGGTTTGAATAATAGTGTAATTTACTTGGAACAAAACCATAAAAACAGCCTGTTTAAGCACTCAGACGTGGATCCTTTTACACTGATATATTAGGGAGACATTAATCCCCTTCCTGTCAGCAGATTGGAACATCCTTAAAAGAAAAAGAGTATTGCTTGTAGCTGAAATGTAAATGACCCAAGGACAGCTCTGGAGAATAATAAATCGTGTAGCAGAATGCATCTAAAACTGGATAAAGTAGTATGGCCATGCATTATAATCGTTTAACATTGAATAAAATCAGACATTTTTTTTTTAATAGCTCAATGAATTTGGCTGCGGAAATGTAGTGTGACTATGACTAGTAATAACAGTAAATAAAAAAAAATAAAAAAAATCTTTTGAATGGTCAAGAATAGCATTGTGTGGCTATAAATTATATGTGGACTATTTAGTGTTTGGTGGAGGCTTTGTCACCTGCTGTTTTACTCTGTCAGTGATGGTTCATTGTCCGACATGATTAAATCCTCCATACAAAAAAAAAAAAAAAACAGACAAAAAAAATATGATTTCAACCCTCCCATAGTAAATTAGTATCCCCAACCCGAACAAAAGCTCACAATCGAACTAATTATGACTAATGCTGATAATAGCTTATTGCGGCATTCACAATAGCAGGAACGTGTGTCGGCCCGTGTTATATTTGGCCGCACTTTGTTAGCCGCAGCAGATGTTAGCTCTCCGGTCGCGCTAATGAGGTTTACTGTAATTACTGGTGCTGATGAAGCCCTTTGATTGTGGGGTTGCGGCGGCGCGCTCATTAGCGGTTAGCCGGCCAGCGCTGCACCGGCCAGTCACATCCTATTAGGCGGCTCAGTGTACGCTCTGAATCAGGGGCCGGAGATTAAGTGGAGATGAGAACTGCCTATGCACACACACACACACATGCACACACACATACACACACAGACACACACTCATGGATTCACGCACAAATAAAGCATATTGTCTTAGTTTTTTAATGAAGACATTCCTTCGTGGGGCGTGTTTGAAAGAAGATCCTGCCTTTGTTTCTTATAGCAATACTTGATTATTTTGGCCACGTCAACGTGTCATGACTTAGGTCTGCACTGTTCCAGACTGCACTGTAACTGAAATGCATGATTGATTGATTTTATTTCAAACACAACTGTACACATGGGTCTAACGGGTTCAACTCTGCCGCTATCAACCCCAATGCAAGCCATTTAGAGTGGGTTTTATGCGGTAATTTCGGAACACTGTTTTAATGGAGGCAATTTGACTTCAGAAATGTTCACAACGAATGAGGAGATTTTATATGAAAGTTGCAGTTTTATGATGTGACAAATCAATGTTTTGTTCTTTTTGTTCCAGACAAAGCCCTGCAGAAACGGGTTCATTGTTTGTCTTTGCTTCACCTTTTAGCATATACAATTTTCATTTATTTTCCATAAATCAGAAGTCATTTGGTTGGGAAACATTGGGATCCGATACCAATAACAGATATTAATACTAGTTTCGAAAGTAGATATTCATTGAGAGCGTAAGATAATACAAAGAAAAAACATTGGTATGGAAGAATCAAAATCAACATTGACGTTTTAGTTTAAAGAGATTAGACGATGTGGGTGCTGCTATTTTTCTAATGCTGAGTCTAAGAACAGTGATAATCAACAACATTTGAGGACATTTTTTTACATTTATTAACATTTATGGACATTGGTCATCCCACATCCCACTCCCATATGGACCAATGGCTCCGTGTTTGTTATTATTGCATTTCCTGTGTTCAAACTGATTCTCTCATTCTATGTTGTGGTGAATCGACAAACGTCTGTTGTGATTTAGGGCTTTGCAAAAATACATTTAGTTAGTTATATTTTATCAATTAAATCTAACTTATACTAACTTCCAGGATGAAGCCAAGAAACTTCAGGCAGACTTCAAATGGAGCTAAACACATTGAAAACACCGTGAAGCAATTCTCATCCGTGGTGACAGCACGAATCAAAAGTAATAACGATTAACATTTAGTCAGTTCTCTCATCTGTATTTAAATGTGATGGATAGATAAAGCTTATACAACATACAAAAAAAACACATTTAATCTCATTCAGCTCAATAACTTTGGCCTAAATCACACAACCTTGAAAATTCTCGGCTGCCTTTTTTTTGCAAATCTATTCAGTATATACTCTAACACGCCTACATTCCTCCCTCTCTCCCTCTCAGTTGGCCGCTCTCCTCTTTCCCTTCTTTATGTGATGGAGTGATTGTTGAGGACGCGGCTCCTGTGTTTAACGCCGGTTGATGAAGTCTGCCTTTGTCTGTCTGGCACTAACCTGTCACAACCGGGACACTGCTTATAGCAAAATCAATACAAGAATGGGGCCGAGAGAGGGAGGGGCAGCTGAAAGGGGGAGAGAGAGCCAACAAGACACATTAGGGAAATGAGGGCCAAGGAGATAAACTTTGAAATATGTAGGCAATAAGGCTGAATGATTCTGAAAATTAAAATCTCATTGCCATCGACATTAATGATTTTGTTAACTTCCTGAATTCTGAATTTCTTTGTAGTTTGAGGAACAGCCATAACTGACCAATCAGGAACCCCCTTTGTCTTCAAGTAAGCTGACTCAAAACAGCGAATGATAAGCGCAATATAGATAGATATTACTTATACTTCCTTATTGCCGACCCGATACATATTTGACAGCTAGTGACAATTACACAAAAAGTTGCTTTTGTCTGCAGTTTTAATGTATATCAAACTAATTTCATTGTCAGTTTCACACCGACATGTTTGATATGATTTTTACAATTACTATACTGGATTTACTGTAAAAACAAAATGGTCCTAAGAGACATCATACGATTGATCCGAGGGTTGTTTGTGTGAATTTGTATCTGAACACACCAATCAATAATAATTCAAATGGAGTGTGGGTCAGTTATGGTCACTATGTTGGTCCTAACTCGTCACACGGACCTGCAAGACTTATGGGTAGCTGAAGGATAGGTCAAAAACATTTGTCTAAATGCAGAAGTCTTTACAATAGAGCACTTAATAAAAGTTTCTAACCTGATGCCACTTTCAAGGCCATCTTATTTATATATTGTATTACTTTACCCAGTGGAACTACTCCGGATCACATTATTTATTACAGTTAAACCAAAACTGCTTTTTGCTGTTTTCTGTGCCATGGAACACAGGAAACAAGCAGCAAGCGCGATCACATGACGTTTACAGATTCCCACAAATAAAACTTACAGCCTGCATTTTTAATAACTATAAAACAAGACTAATTATTGTATGTGTTAATTAAAGTATTACAATTTGTACAAAACAACAAAAAGTAGTCAAATAAGTCACAGCTCTGCTCCAGATGTTGATGCTGTCTTCTTGGTGGATGCGTGCTGTGTGTGTGGTGCAACAGATTTGGTTTATATCAATTATGAAAATACTTCTACATGAAAACAATGGTTGCTGAGTGGATAGCACTCTCGCTTCTCAGAATGGCCTTGGGTTCGAATCCCCGTCGGAACGGGGCCTTTCTGAGTGGAGTTTCGATGTTCTCCCTGTGTCTGCTCCGGTTTCCTCTGGGTGCTCCGGTTTCCCCTACCACTAAAAAACATGTACTATAGTTCTGGCATGCGCCTCCTGTACTGGCGACCTCGCTCCCATCTCTGTGTGGAGTGGGAGACAAATGCCCTCAAAAATTGTAAACCCTTTTGTGACTCTGGTCTGTGAAAGGCGCTATATAAATAAAGATTACTTACAACAAGACAACATTTGTGAATGGAGCAAGCAAGATTTAATGTTTCCAAATTCAAGTGAACATTTTCGGTCCTTTTTTTTTATTTGAAGTTCAATAATTGCAGTCGTTGTGATTTTCTAACTGCGACCAGCACAAACATCGCGATTTTGATAAGTTTGCGATTCATCGTGCAGGCTTCTGCAGACAGTGGAGAGTACAGGTCCGGTCCCTTGAGCCACGCACTGGCGTGAAGATGCTCAGCTGGGAAATGAGAAATATACTAACCCACATTCTACTCCAGTATTACCGACACCTTCCACCATCGCTTTATCCTCCCCTCAGGAAAGAAGGAGGAAGGAAGGACTGTCCGTGGAGTGGGCGGTGAGGGAGGAGGGAGAACGGGCGGGAGGTGGGTGTAGGGAGAGATGGAGAAGGGGACAGATAGGGGCATTAAAATTCATAGGCTTTTTTTCTATTTTTTTCCCCCGCTGAAAATCAATAGTGTTTACTATGAATGAGTGGAACAGTGGACAACAGCCGTGCCGGGGGGACAGTGAGAGAGAGAGGGAGAGAGACAAAGAAATGGAGGAAAAGATGGATGATGGTGTAAAGTAAAGGCAGAAAGAGGTAGATGTTGGGAGGGATAGAAGAGAGAGGTGAGGGAGAGGGCTTTTATTGGACGAGGCAGCAGCAGCAGAGGTCAAGGGTAAAGAGCAGGGAGGAGGGGGGGTGTTCACTTGTCCACTAAAACAGACATACTGCTCTGTGAATGTGCATTTACTACACGGCACACGCACAATCACTTCGGGTGAGTAAAACTATGAAGGAAGGAAACACATCAACAATTCAAATATCTAAATTGGCTCAAATGGTAAAAGTAGAGGTTAGGTACCCAAATGGTCTTACTTAATGCCTTTACTTTGATCACCCTGGACCTGCATTCAACATTTATAAAGGAGAGACCACAGGACAGATTTTGATTTAGAATTTTTTTGCCAATTGCAGTTAAAAACACTGTGCAAAGCATGTGGAAACAAACCATATAAAAAAAACTTACCTAAGCATTGTACAAAAATAAAAACACATTAAAAAGTACATAAGAAATGGGGGTTTAAGGGGAGATGTCAAATCTATATTATATATCTGTATACCACAACAGCTCAAAGTAGGCAATGGACTTTCAAGCGGGGGTGAGAATGATGATCTGTATTATGTCAACGATGATCCATTTTGTGATTTTCTGACTGCGACATTTGCATTTTGAAAGTGAGAAAAAGAAAGCATGAAAACAATTAAATCATGGTCCAGTACATACAGTAATATACAATACCCCATGGTAGGGTATTGTATATTACTGTACTGGACAGTATCAAAAGTGTATTCTGTATGTTGATTAATTGCATTTTATATTCTGTGTATTATTGTGTTGAATGGTGAGAGGGGTTGGGATCTTCTTCATCCGACCCCTTTTACTGTAAAGAAATGGCCAGCATGTGGTGGACCTCACTAGAAAAGTTAGTGCGCACTGAAACGCACACAAACACAATACTAAATATATATATACTTTTATATCCTACTAGCTGCTTCAAAAAGTGAAATAAGTCATCAAAAAACCTGCAATAAAAAACACACACTCAAATTCCGTCACCTCACTCCGACCAGCTCCACTCCCCCCTGCACCTTTCCCCCTTCACAAACCCTGTGTTAATTGGCAACTGCACTTCGTACTCCCAGCCCTGACGCACAACAAAAACAACAACCTTCCTCAATAACAAACACGATCAAATACGCACACACACACACATTACACACACACACACAAGCCAACACCACACACTGCGATGTTCAGCCGCCATGACCCCGCTCCTGCCTTCGGAGAGCCGCGGAGTTCAGGATGGCTTACCCGTGTTTTGATTAAGCTCTGCCTCTGCGTCTCACACCACTTGATCAAAGCGGAAAAACAGTTGGTCTTGGGCTCCGACATGCAATCAAAGCTTTTAGACACTTGCCTTTTCTGTGCTTTCTAGCTTTATTTAGTTTTTAACCCAATAACGGATACAAAAATACCCCATTAAGCAACTTCGAAATTGTCAAAGTTTTGTTTTTTTTTGCCTTTTTTTGCTACATATAAGGGGTGTTTTTGTTGTGTACATGTATGGTCCCAGCAGGAGGGCGCTGTCTTGTGGATATTTCGTGTCGACGTGGGGTTTTGGCATGTAAGCTTTGGTTCCACGTTGAGGCATTTTTCAGACAGCCTTGGCGATTGAAAGGAGGAGTAGCCATTAGCAGGTGGAAGCTTCTTTGATAAAATAAATTCTTTGCAAAATGAGGTTTTAATTTCTATGGCCTCAATGTGAAAGCAGTTGTTGAGTGCTACGACTTCACTCTGACCTAATGTTCTTCTCAATTATAAATGTGGATTATTGTGAATAGGTTTATTTAGAAAGACCTAGCATTGCTTGCTTAGTTTAATTCATAATTAAAAAATCATTTCAGGATTCAGGCTTTGTTATTTGGTCATTTAGTTTATCATCCTTTATTAAAACAAATTAGGTTTTTGTTTAGTATGCAGTGTGTGCATGGGGGTCCTTGGGGTAGTGTATATGCTGCATGAATATGGCTTTATACAGTTTAAATGAATAATATTTATATTTTCTGTGTAGTTTTAATTTAAAACAGAAACACATGACCTTTTTTCTGGCTATTGTATGAATTGTTACTTGGGAGTTTTTTTTTTTTAAATAGGGTGGCCCTGGGAATGGCTTTAGGAAAGACCTATTCATTTATACATTTATTTGAAATTTGATTGTTATATTCCACTGGAAAAAGTAAATGGTCTACACATGGACATAGTTCTTTAGGAAAATCCAATCTACAACTGAAACAGTATATGGAAGTTGCTTCATGGGGTATTTTTGTATCCATTATAGGGTTAAAAACTAAATAAAGCAGAAAGTAAGACATGTTCTCATTTGAGTATGCAAGAATCCAGTTACTTGTTTTTGGAAATTGAAAAAAGAAAAAAAGGGTCAACATTACTGTCCAATTGAAAATAATCTGATGGCTTTAAGTCTTAATTGGCGCTATAATCATGTGTCTTCAGTTTCCCACAAAAGGCATGTGGCTGTAGTGATTCCTGGGACTGGACTGAGCATGCTGCACAGGGGGGATAATATTCAGACCCCTCATGCATTATGGAGACTGCCGGTGAGCGAGAGTCGAAATGTGAACTGCTGCTATGTGAAGGGGTTCAGGGCCGATCTCACCAAAAGCCTTTGTATTAGCATAGCATCTCCATTTCAAATCGCTCCGTCAAAAGGCTACTACATGTTTTATTCAACCGCGGGTTATTGATCACTTATTACATGTTCCAAATCTATCTCATAGAGTAAACCTGTGAAATATACTGCAAACCCTGTATTTTGGTTGATATTTTGAAATAAGGCTGACGAATTGTGGGTGAGTGGACTATTGGAAGGATATGAGACTGAATTTTATAATATTGCTTTGTAAAAAATAATAGTATCTTTATTTTATCATAGAGCTTCACACATACATTTTTCATTTGCTTCTGTGGTGGTAAGCTGTAGTTGCCCTGGAAGTGGCAAAGGCTTACTCAATTACCCTTTTCCACACAGACACACATTCAATGTTAATCAACTGATGCTGCAAATAGTGAAATGGACAATTTTGCGTTTGTTCTGTCCCAGTGTAGATCTATCATCTATAATGTTCTATTTCAAAATAAACCAGAATTGTACCACTTTAGTTTACCATCGCCCAAACTTCGCTCTGGGTTCTGGAAAAAGGCTGAAACTCTGTATGTTTGAAACGTTGAATACGCTTGGACAGCTGCAAAGCAATTGATATTTGACATTTTTTTATTTAACTCTTTTAGGAACATTGTATGCAGGGTCAGACTTTAAAAAGTTGCTTTTCTCCTTTGATGTCAAGTTTGATGTAATTCTTCTGTGGAGAATTTTATGATAACATTGGCAGAATGTGTCCTTGGTCCATTTCACTGCAGTTATGTATTGATGTACAGTAAATAGCACAAATATACAAGAGTCAGATTATTTAGCTTTAAAATGTTCAAAGGATTTTCAGAAGTGAGTAATCTTTTATGTTCATTTTAACAGAACATATTAGGGTTGCCTTTGTTATCATGTTGAACATTTATTTTCTAGCATAAAATATAAAATCTGTGTGCTTCAGTCAGAAACAGAAATATGATTTGACGAGGTTCAAGGATGACTTAAATACTTTTCACATACTAGCCCATTTATACTCTTCTTGCTTTTCTTTGATTTTTATTTAATACATCTGGAGGAACCAATTTTCTGTTTTTGTATTATGAATATTTTTTGTTTTTCTTCAATTTCTGAATACATTAGACCACATCATCGCCAGAACTTACAGAGTTCTGGTCCTCTCTTTTTCACTTGAAAAAGCTTATATAAAGATGGGACAATGGCCAACAAAGGATGCATGTGAAAACCAAATACGTGTAAACATGACATTACATAGTGCATTTGTGGTGGTTTCAAAGTTCAGTCTCTAGCTTTAATCACATAACCTTTCCACAATGCCTGGTTTAGCAGAGAGACATTCCAGTGGATGCAGTGGCTCCTGCATACAACCCAGTCTGTGGGGAGGAGATGCAGTTAGCCGAGGTCAAAAAGCCTTTTCTCCTTGGGTTATTTTGTTTGCCACCTCCAAAGCCCAAAGTGTTCACTAACTTCTGCAACCTCTCACGAGTCTCACCGTTTGACCTACAACAACCTTTATACATTAACCCGCTGCAATTTCACTATTCTCTTTGTCCGCCAATATCTCTTGATGGGAGACCTTAAAGTGATCCGTGTTTGCTTTTACCATTAGAAGGCATTAAATCTGCCTTCTCCTAAATGACTGGACAAAAGGTCAGAGAATATGGGGAGAGAGCAGTGGTTCACCCCGACTGTGCAGAGGTGGACTGTTTGGTGGGTAGGACGGACGCGCAGCAAGAAATGGTTTTGCCAAAGAATAGACCATTTCCCATCTCCAACGCAGATAAACTATGATTCGTGCCCTTCAGCCTCTCCCACGCCAGGCCGGAACCACAACGGACATGCTGCAGATAGCAATTTTTTGGACAAATTCTGCGATTAGATTTGGAAAGAGCGTGGGAACTAAAACCAGAACCCTATGCATTATTACACGGTTAGTTGGTTTGAGTCTGAATAGAGACCAACATTTTTGTTCTGTGCAGGTGACATTGTGCATTCTGCATATGTTGTACTTTTGAGATTCAATTTCTTGTTCCCAGTGTAGAGACGTATACAGAAAAGAAATACATTGAGACATACATTGGGCGGCAGTAGCTCAGTTGGTAGAGCGTTGGCCTTTGAGCCAGAAGGTCGTGGGTTCAAGCCCCGCTCAGGACTTTCACCATCGACTCCCACTGACTACTGTCGTTGTGTCCTTGGCAAGACACTTAACCTCTGGGAACACCAGCCACAGTGGGGCGGCTGCGGCTGTAAAGTGCCAAACTGCCGTTGTGTCCTTAGGCAAGACACTTCACCCCCATTGCCTAGAATGAGTCTGGTGTGTGTGTGAATGGTTGGTGATGGTCAGAGGGGCCGATGGCACATACTGGTTGCCTCGCTTCTGTCAGTGTGCCCCAGGGCAGCTGTGGCTACAGTAGTAGTTTATCACCACCGTGTATGGAGTGAATGAATGATGACACATGTGAAGCGTCTTTGAATGTCCAAAAAAGCGCTATATAAAACCGATGCATTATTATTATTATTATTATGCACCAACATGTTTTCAAGCAAGTGCACAGAAAACCAATATGTAGAAGAGTTTACATTATTTATCTTTCATTGTTTGCTTATGCCAGACTGTGTGTGGGACAATTCCTATTATTAGGGAACAGTTGGGTTTTACACAAATGGACAAAGTCTTTTTCCACTGGTATTTCATGTTACTTACATGTACTTACCTTTCATCCTCTTTTTCATAATTCAATCTAATTTAATCTAAAATCTCAATTCAAATCCAATGTCGCTCTGCCCTATGTGTCATTCACCCAAAGCTCTCTTCCAAATCTTGATTTGTTTATTTTGATATTTTGTCTGACCCCCTTACTTCCATCCCCGGTGTTCTCCCTTAGCGACCGTTTCCAGGGGGCTCATTTCAGAAGGCTGGCCGGTGGAGCCGGATGGGGGTGTGGTGATGTCATGCGTGCATAACTCCACACCTGTAATAGCCCCGGCTGCTCCCACAATCTATCTCTGTCACATATTCCTGCTACAGCCGCATTTGGGGCCATGTCAGTGCATTCTGTTTACAATTACTGATTTAACTGTTGTTGGTAATAGAACCTATACAATCATTTTATATTTCACAATTATCTAAAAACAGAAATTGTCATTCCTACTTTAAAATGAAGACACTATAAGACACTGTTCAATTATGACGAAAAATAATGGTTTTAACATTCAATTCAACTCTCATGCTTAGTGCATATTCTAACACCACCTAAACTAGCCTTTAAATCTTAGCAAATGCAAAATAATACACCAGTAAAAACTATGTACACTCATGCTTATAGTCTAAATCAGGGGTGTCAAACTCATTTTGGTCCGGGGGCCACATACAACCTAATCTGATCTCAAGTGGGCCGGACCAGGAGATGCTCTACAAAAATATCCAAAAACGGAACAAAGTCCAACTTTTTGTGCACATAAACACATTTATTTAAAACTTCCTTTAAAACACTATCCTTTAATACTCAGTTTTCTGTTACAAACTTAAATGTAACAGTGAGTTTTCCATAGTGCAAATAATGTAATGTATTTACAATATTACATTGAAAATGGTATTTCACAATATGTATATTAATATTTGTATGTTAGCTTTGTTTTAAGGCTCATTACAGAGAAAACCTGCTCACAGAGGTAAAGTAGGTAGATAGAAAAAAGCACTTAAACACAGCACCTCAGCTTAACCATCTTCAGTGTGGTAAGGTCCATGGTTATGTTATTATCACATTAACCATCTTCAGTGTGGTCAGGTCCATGGTTATGTTATTATCACATTAACCACCTTCAGTGTGGTACGGTCCATGGTTATGTTATTATCACATTAACCACCTTCAGTGTGGTACGGTCCATGGTTATGTTATTATCACATTAACCATCTTCAGTGTGGTAAGGTCCATGGTTATGTTATTATCACATTAACCATCTTCAGTGTGGTCAGGTCCATGGTTATGTTATTATCACATTAACCATCTTCAGTGTGGTAAGGTCCATGGTTATGTTATTATCACATTAACCACCTTCAGTGTGGTACGGTCCATGGTTATGTTATTATCACATTAACCATCTTCAGTGTGGTAAGGTCCATGGTTATGTTATTATCACATTAACCATCTTCAGTGTGGTAAGGTCCATGGTTATGTTATTATCACATTAACCATCTTCAGTGTGGTCAGGTCCATGGTTATGTTATTATCACATTAACCATCTTCAGTGTGGTCAGGTCCATGGTTATATGTTCACGGTCCATGGTTATGTTATTATCACATTATTATCACATTAACCACCTTCAGTGTGGTACCATCTTCAGTGTGGTCCATGGTTATGGTTATGTAACCATCTTCAGTGTGGTACGGTCCATTATTGGTTATGTTATTATCACATTAACCATCTTCAGTGTGGTCAGGTCCATGGTTATGTTATTATCACATTAACCATCTTCAGTGTGGTACGGTCCATGGTTATGTTATTATCACATTAACCATCTTCAGTGTGGTAAAGTCCATGGTTATGTTATTATCACATTAACCATCTTCAGTGTGGTAAGGTCCATGGTTATGTTATTATCACATTAACCATCTTCAGTGTGGTAAGGTCCATGGTTATGTTATTATCACATTAACCATCTTCAGTGTGGTAAGGTCCATGGTTATGTTATTATCACATTAACCACCTTCAGTGTGGTACGGTCCATGGTTATGTTATTATCACATTAACCATCTTCAGTGTGGTACGGTCCATGGTTATGTTATTATCACATTAACCATCTTCAGTGTGGTAAGGTCCAATGGTTATGTTATTATCACATTAACCATCTTCAGTGTGGTTCCATGGTTATTTATTATCACATTAACCACCTTCAGTGTGGTACGGTCCATGGTTATGTTATTATCACATTAACCACTTCAGTGTGGTACGGTCCATGGTTATGTTATTATCACATTAACCATCTTCAGTGTGGTAAGGTCCATGGTTATGTTATTATCACATTAACCATCTTCAGTGTGGTCAGGTCCATGGTTATGTTATTATCACATTAACCATCTTCAGTGTGGTAAGGTCCATGGTTATGTTATTATCACATTAACCATCTTCAGTGTGGTAAGGTCCATGGTTATGTTATTATCACATTAACCATCTTCAGTGTGGTTAAGGTCCATGGTTATGTTATTATCACATTAACCATCTTCAGTGTGGTACGGTCCATGGTTATGTTATTATCACATTAACCATCTTCAGTGTGGTACGGTCCATGGTTATGTTATTATCACATTAACCATCTTCAGTGTGGTACGGTCCATGGTTATGTTATTATCACATTAACCATCTTCAGTGTGGTAAGGTCCATGGTTATGTTATTATCACATTAACCATCTTCAGTGTGGTAAGGTCCATGTTATGTTATTAACACATTAACCATCTTCAGTGTGGTCAGGTCCATGGTTATGTTATTATCACAGAGAAAGCATCAAACTGATAGTTTCAGTAACACCACAAATGAATATGTGACATCAGTAACATCAGTCTCTTATCAATGGCAACATGTTGGTAAAAGCGAGTGGTTTCTCAGACCATGTCTGCAGCCTGTGAGAGTTTTAACAAACTCTCTCTCACTGTGCGGCTGCGATGCTAATGCTAATGTTGTTAGCACAGGTAGCTTCCCTTTACAGCAGCAGAACTAACCTCTCGCTCTGGGCACAAACAGACTGCTGTGTCTTCAGGGCCAGACAGGTTTATCTTCTGTTTTCTCAATCCTTCGCTCAAAGTGCCGTATTTTTCGCCGAGTCTTGTAGTTTAAGATGTTATTCCTTCAGCACCGCTCTGGTGGAGCCACTACAGACGCACTGGACTCACCCCTGAGCGCGGCGCTGCGGCGTCGCGTTGCGGCGCGGAGCCTCGCGTCGCGGAGCGGCTTTTTAAAATGTAACTTTATTATATTTTTACATAAATGAGCCACGGGCCGTGTCAAATCTCTTGGCGGGCCGGTTCCGGCCCGCGGGCCGTATGAATGACACCCCTGGTCTAAATGATATTTTCTACAAGTGATAAGCTCATATTGGAATGCATGTTAGAAAGGTTTCTTTGCATGGGAATAGTAAGTATATTTATCATCAGCAGTAGCAGCAGAAACAGCCGTAGCAGCAGAAGCAGTTGTGAGTAGAGGAGGCAGACAGCTGAACATCAGTGTGTCCAGCGTGGACATTACTCTCTACATCTGCTCCATGTTTAAAAGGTCATTTGTCAAACCTGACATTTTCTGCCCTTACCAAAGGTTTCCTCAATATCCAGCCAGCACCCTCATTGCACACTTTATGTTTTTCCATTTATTTGTTTGCTTGTGTATAAACCTTTTGTGACATTACGCTCCTCTGCGGTGTCAAAAGGGATCAGGGTGCAGAGAGTTAGGTTATGTTGTCTTATATTGTGTCACTAGAAACATTAGGGTCTTTCGGTTTAACCAATGCTGAGTCGCAGGGCGTCGGAGACATACAGTAGTTCCTTCAATGTGACAATTTACAATTTAGTTAAATCTTATTCTTCACTGTCCTTCATCATAAGTTCATGAACATCAACAACTCACAGAGAAGATTTTGCAGGGAACTCTCTTTAAAACAGTCATGTTTGACCCTTTCATACCCTCGTTTCACACACACCAGTATGCCCTTACCCATGTCCCGGACTCCATCCATCTTCTTCCCCTTAACCCATTTCTGGGTCGGGGGGTGGCAGTCAGAGCACATATCCATTATCTTCCAAAGCATTCTTAATTAATTAATCTATTAAAAAAAAATATTGAAACATTAGCAAATTTGAAATGATATCAAGTACGACCATATGCTGTGAATATTATGAACATTGATGCCCTGCAACATTGGACAAAGATACAAAAATCAAAATAATAAGACACCCTTGAACATTTTCCTCCAAAATGAATAGGCTTTTGTGTGTAGACCTGCGCAGAGCTTCACCTTTCTGGGCCATAGAGAAACCTCACTCATTTAGTGTGAGTGTTAAGCTGCAGAATGACAGATGTGCGGCTGCATGTATGGGTTGCCAGGGTAATGAGGCCAAGCGGCTGCAGTAATGTAGCTCCAACAGTTGCGCTGAGTGCTGCTTATACACCTCTGCACCACTCCTCACCGGATATCACAGTTGCACTGCAAAAAAACATTACTTTGTTTCAAAATTACATGAAAGCAGAATATCTGTTGTTTTGAGTAGAATAAAAGAAGGAATTATATCGTCAAAAAACAACTTTTTAAAACTTCTAGCCATGTTACATACAATACAATGGTTTATTTAATTTAACTTACATTTTGGGGTAGTTTCTACATGCATATATCTTTGGCCTCTGTCACATCTTTAGATCTGCTTTTTCAGACAGATGTGAAGTGAAACAAGAGGAAATATTGCAACAATATTAATTCTTAAAGTGGTCAAAATATGTAGTAAAAATCCAAGGTTGTTGTGGATTATAACTGTATTCTTTGAGTACTGTAAAAGTACTATGTTTTCTGCTCATATACTGTAGACACAGAATATATTTTGTGTCTACACATTGAACATTGTTTATTCAAACTGTTTATTTCCAGTTTTTGATATGAAATGCATGTCTAAGTATGGCATATTACATATTTTTTTGCAGTGCGACGCGTGTGTGGCCGGGGGGGATGTTTTTACTCAGGGCAGGTTGTCGCTCCCCTGGTTTCCCCGTGCGTCTTTTGTTCCACTCCCACTCCTCCATTTTGGTTTTTGTCCCACACAAAAAGAGGCCCCACAGCACGGCCCCCTACCTGCCTTGGCCCCCCTGCCCTCTGTGCTTTCAAAGCAGCGCCTGCCGCAGTGGGCGCACTCCCCTCCTTGAATATAGCTGATCAAGGAGACGATGTCATCTACTCAAATATGGTTTTGAAGATTAAAGAGGCACTACGTAACTTTTCTCTATTTGACGGAGTATCTGCCATCTGCTTGGAGATGATAGAAGAAGAAGAAAATAATCCTTTCATTCATCGAAAATGAAATTTCAGTTTCATGTGTTCAATGTTCCACCATGTAAGTTATTGAATTCCATGTTTAATGGCTTGGAAAATATAGATTTTATCCAATTCTGAACATTCCATTGTATAGTATAATAGTTTACTTGGTGGCATGGTGGATGAGTGGTGTGGTCACAGTAAGAAGGTTGTGGGTTTGATCCCGTCTAGTCTGGGGCCTTTCTGTTTGGAGGTTCCATCTTTCTCCTTGAGTTTGGGTGCTCAAGTTTTACCATCCGAACAAGTAATACCTAAATAATAAGTAATAAGTAATCTTTGATGGAAGGATTTATTCTTTTTGTCTTTGTTTGATTATACTTTTAGATCTGGAATGTACAGAGCCTTTAAGCCGCAGCATAAAAGAACTAGAAAATATTTGGCTGCATAACTGTTAGTTTTCTTAATTTATATAGAGCACAGACCAAGGTTACATAAAGCTCTTTACTTTTTGTATCTTGCAACTCTTAAAACCTGTTTTTTTACCCCTGAAAGACGGTTTCCATGGACAAGTTGTATTATCCGGCTATATCAATCAAGAATCCTGGTCTACAAACCCCCAAAATATTTAACTCACAAACATAGCTCCATGATTTAACTACCTCAGCTTCCACACATCTTTAACCATGCGCAGTGTTTTAATAATTATAATGTAGGAATATTATATCTACAATGAACATAAAGCAGTTTTTTATTTACACAAAGGGGAAGACGCATCTTTTATCTCAATATATTGAACGATTGGAAATAGGCACATGCTCAGACATAAATGAAACGTTTAATGACAGTTAAAACAGAGTAAAAGCTCATAAAAATATGTTATGTAATTTTTAAACACCTGGCTGTAAGTTAATTAACCCACTGTGAGAATACCCACTTGTACCTCTCCCTCATACAGCAGTGTGGTGAGGGCAGGGCGCTGAAAGAACTCTGCGGTCTCGCTGACAAATCAATGATGAAGAGTAATGTCATGAGGCGTTTTAATGTCCTCTTTCTGTGCAACACTCTTGGCCTTCCTCCCCTTGTTTGCCCCTCCCTTCAAATGCCACCCTAGTTTTTGAACGCAGCTCGTGAGTGCATTCTCAATCGTTAACATGTGTCATTTGTTTTTCTATATTGGTCTGTCTGTTTCGCAAAGTCAACTGAAACCCCCCTTTCCCTCTCTTTTCAGCCCCTCCTTCCCTGGCTAGCTCGCCATATTGATCCAGTCATAGTTTTCTCAGTCTTCACAGTACTGGGCCGCTCTAATCAATACAGATAATTGTCTGCTCTCTCTCGATGCCAAACATAGTCTCCCCTCGCTCGCTTTTTATCAATGAACCCGCCCGTCTCCCCCCAACTCACCCCTTCCTCCAGTCAGGGAATCCCCCCGCCCCTAATGACGGGAGATAACCTGCTTTCTTTACCGATTTTTCCTCACCCTTCTCTCTCTTCCTCCCTCGTTCATCGATTACCGTGAGAGTCTAGCCCGGGCCGCCCGCCCTACAGATGTAAACACACTCCACGCTCGTGTTGTGGTTTCGCTGATGTTCAACTGCTCCGGCTGCGGGCGTGGAGGCCTCTGCTTAATCGCCAAAGCGTTGTTTGTTTTCTACACTCCCTGTAGTGGCGCATGTTTTGCTGAAATACAGTTAGTATTGTAATGTGCAGTCTATGTAGATGACTGGGAAAGTGTGTTAGGTCGAAGGCTTGAGTTGCTCCACTCAAGGTCCACGTGTTGGTCTGATTCTGTTGTTGTCTATGTTTAGTTTAATCTATCCATCCATCCATCCATTTTCTTCCGCTTTATCCGTTGCCGGGTCGCGGGGGCAGCAGTCTAAGCAGAGACGCCCAGACTTCCCTATCCACACACACCTCCTCCAGCTCGTCCGGGGTGACCCCAAGGCGTTCCCAGGCCAGCTGAGAGACATAGTCTCTCCAGCGTGTCCTGGGTCTTCCCCGGGGCCTCCTCCCGGTGGGACGTGCCCGGAACACCTCCCCAGGAAGGCGTCCAGGAGGCATCCTGAACAGATGCCCGAGCCACCTCAACTGGTTCCTCTCGACGTGGAGAAGCAGCGGCTCTACTCCGAGCTCCTCCCGTGTGACTGAGCTCCTCACCCTATCTCTAAGGGAGCGCCCAGCCACTCTGCGGAGGAAGCTCATTTCGACCGCTTGTATCCGCGATCTCGTTCTTTCGGTCATTACCCACAGCTCATGACCATAGGTGAGGGAGGGAACGAAGATTGACCGGTAAATCGAGAGCTTCGCCTTTCGGCTCAGCTCCCTCTTTACCACAACGGTCCGATACAGAGACCGCATCACTGCCCACGCTGCACCGATCCGCCTGTCAATCTCACGCTCCATTCTTCCCTCACTCGTGAACAAGACCCCGAGATACTTGAACTCCTCCACTTGAGGAAGGACTTCTCCACCCACCTGGAGCGGGCAAGGCACCTTTTTCCGGTCGAGCACCATGGCCTCAGATTTGGAGGTGCTGATTCTCATCCCAGCCGCTTCGCACTCGGCTGCAAACCGTCCCAGTGCATGCTGCAGGTCCTGGTTCATTGGAGCCAGCAGGACGACATCATCCGCAAAAAGTAGAGATGAAATCCTGTGGTTCCCGAACCGGACCCCCTCCGGCCCCTGGCCGGAAATTCTGTCCATAAATACAGTGAACAGAACCGGTGACAAAGGGCAGCCTTGGCGGAGGCCAACATGCACCGGGAACAGGTCTGACTTATTGCCGGCAATGCGAACACAGCTCTGACTCCGGTCATACAGGGACCGGACGGCCCTCAGCAGAGGACCCCGGACCCCGTACTCCCGGAGGACCCCCCAAAGGACACCCCGGGGAACACGGTCGAACGCCTTCTCCAAATCCACAAAGCACATGTGGACAGGTTGGGCGAACTCCCATGAACCCTCGAGTATCCGATGGAGAGTATAGAGCTGGTCCAGTGTTCCGCGACCGGGACGAAAACCACACTGCTCCTCCTGGATCCGAGATTCGACCATCGGACGTAGCCTCCTCTCCAGTACCTTGTAGAAGACCTTACCGGGAAGGCTGAGGAGTGTGATCCCTAGTTTAATCTAATCTAGGTTTAGTTTAATATCGAAACATGTTAATTAACAGGCTTACCAGGCTTGTGTAAATGCACCTCAACAAGTTGGCTTTCAAGTCTTTGCATTAACGGATACCACAAATAAGCTTTTATATGAATGGACAGTGAAAGACATGACGAAAGTTCTACAATAAATACAATTGAAAAAAACAACAAATACAAAAAATATATATATATCCCCAGGGTCTGGGGGTTCAAATGGTGCATTGCCAACTATAAAGGCAAAACATCCACTGTCAAAAAAAGTAAAGTATCAACAATCTATCCACCAATACTATTCACTTATGGACACATATGGAGACCTGGAAAAAAAAAAATCCTCTTCTGAACAGTCCACATTTTCCAAATACTTTTTTTCCCCAATAACGCCGCAGCAAAGACCTGCTTTTGCGTTCAATTTGATGCTGTGTAAGTTCACTTCTCGTCTGTTCATCTTTGATCAGAAAAGTGCACTTTTCTATAGTTGGTCATATTAAGACCTTTACTCAGCAGGAGAAGTCAAGTTCATTTTATTTATACTGCGTAGTCCAAGGCCTTCAAAGCCAGAGTCAAACATAGAAATGCTCGCTTTTTGGATCTAATGGCTGAAAAATACATGGGCAAAGAGAAGAAAGGACGCCGCCAGAGAGAGGGGCGTGCCAGGACTAGCAATATACATATTTCAATAAGACAGATTTCAAAATGTTTGTAAGTTAAATACTTTAACTATATTTTGAGTGAAGCAAAAGTGTAACGGAACATTGTGAAGTTTATTTAGAGACACCTACATTATTTACAGAATATGGACAATTGAGCGAGTTTGTCTAGTGATGAATTGCCAGTTTTGCCATATACATGTAGTCCAGTTATAGATTAAAAGTACTGAAATACAAAAAACAATACTGTAGTTACCAACTGTAGTTTCCCCCACCTTAACATTCAAACTTCTCTTTGTCTTCTTTCACAATTATTAAATGTTGTAATGATGAGTATTTTAGGGTCTTTCTACAACGAGGGTGGGAGTGGAGTAGGCAAGGCAAGGCAAGGCAAGTTTATTTATATAGCACAATTCATACACAAGGCAATTCAAAGTGCTGAACAAAACAAGAAAGCAAGTAGATACTATGCTGAAGTAAACAGGCAAATATATACAGGCAGTGCAGCATTCATATTCCACCTCTACATATGAAATCCCAAAGTGTTTAATAATGCATTTCCCTGTCCAACCAACAAGACAGGTTATGTGCCTCCAGCTTCACAATGCTATAGCCTACTTTTATGAATCAGGAATGCACCAAGCAACTAGACCAATTCTCCAATGTATGGTCTATCATTGCGCACAATCTGCAAGTATACATAGTAAACCACACAGGCAATATCAATGACATTGTATATATAACAACGCATGTATCCTATGTTTACACAAATACCTCATATCCACTTGCATCTGCCGCCTCGGTTGATAGCAGGGCTGGTGTTTGGAGGAGTAAGTGAGATGGGGGTAGAAATAAAGCACTGGTAGTAATATGTGGAAGCAAATATGAGCAGGGCATTGGTTAGAATAAGTAAGTCCAGTCCATGGTGGATACATGGAATATATTTGTGCATTGTTAAAGACACAAGGGAGCCAAGTATGCATGTCATAAAATAAATCCAATGTTTTGTGACTTTCTAGTAAGATTTTCATCATTTTTATAACAACATGTATTATTTTCTGGTGGGGAGTGCATCCCACTGCAGGTGTTAGTGTTGACCCACAGTATTGCATTAAAGGGGGCATATTGCACAACATTGACTGCTGTTGATGATTCATCTGCACACTTCACATTCAATGTAGGCATTTTTTGGGTTTTTTCATGATTGAAAAGGGTTTACATGTTTGAGTCGCATCCCATCCCAGCTTCTGAGTATGTATTTTGGAGCCATACCTCATGGCTGTCAAACAAATCATTTCATCGATGGTGTTATTGGTGAACATTCAGGAATGACAGTCCAATCCAAACAGATTTAGCTGAATTCACCAAGCAATTTTTATTTTTTTGTGTGTGAAATAGGCCAACATTTTTCAACGTTAAATTATCTTTTTTAAATTATCACCCTCTTAAATAAATCCCATTGCTTTACAAAAAGGATAACATAAAGCATATTTTTATGTTGTAGTCAACTAAAATCATGCCCTGACTATTTTATTATTTTTCAACACAAAAGAAAGTCGGCAGAAGTTGTCAAAACGATCTCTCACTGAAAGAAAATTAACGCAAAAGACTATTTACATTGTTGCAAATGATGGATTTATTTCAATCTGGAAAAATTGAATCAATTATAACATTTTATAAAATAAATACCTAAGGAATAAAATCACAAGTGGATCACATTATACTTTTTTGTTGAAGTATTATAGTTTACACTTTTGCTCTATAAATGTGTATTCTTAAGCACACTACACATATATGTACATGTAAGGCTGCGTGCGATGTGACTAAGCAAGCTCTGAAACAGCCAGCAGCGGTGTAGGAAATGCAATGGGCAGCGGAGAGAAGAGGTATCATGTCCTGGAGCAGGCTTTGGTGTGCTGGCTGGGGTGGGGTGTGGGGGGCAGTAGACAGCAGGGGATCTTCTTCAGCCTCTGGGGAGTTGAACCGTCAACCCCCTCACCTCTCTGAAGCCCCTCTGGTCATGGACGTGAACTCTGTCAACCCCCTCTTTCCGTGGATGGACAAGCTGTTCTGGCCATGCATTCCATTAACGGATTTGTCCGTTTGGTCAGTTGGCTTTGGTCTTTGCCCCGCTTTTGTTGGTTAACCCGTCGTCAAACAGAAAGATTTGACGGATGACACTTTGTTTAACTCCGGGATTTTCATCTTTGGTCAATGTCATCTGTAATTTCAGCTGTAGTTACACAGTTTGTACTTAGGGTGCCCATATATCCCTATATTTACCTGAGATAGTCCAACTTTAAAGCTTTATCCAACATGTAACTTTCCCTGCCCATATACTGTATATCAGGTTTTTTTAACATTACACGTCCCAGATGTCCCCATTTGGCCAATTCTACACACTCATAATGTCATTTCTTTGCAACAGTGATTGCACAACCTTTGACAACTGAGGTATGTTCCATTTTTTAATTTCTGGTCACATTATTCGTACATAGCGGTCTAACAAGGACCTGCTGGGACACTGGGCCGCTGGTTTATGCATGCTCTGCGCTGCTTCATTCTTCACCTGTCACCACAATCGTGCCTACCTTGCCAGAAATGGTGATATATATTATACGGCAAGGCTGGGGTTAAGCAGCGAAGGCCAGTTAGCAAGTACTGAGAGGCAAGAGAGGTGCTCAGAAAACCAACAAACCGCAGGCCCATTTTATTCCTTGCGGCTATATCTTTTTAGCCGCTCCTTTATTTTGTCTATTCCTTCAGCTGTGTTTGTGTTTGCGGGCGCTTATCAGATCCTGGCTTCAATTCAGGGCTTCAATACGAGGGGGTAAGAAAAGAGAAGCAGACGAAATACCTTTTTTTCTTTTCTTTTATTCAATCTATCTCCCTTTCTCTAGCTAACCTCAGAGAATAGTAGCCTTGAATTTGAATTTCAGAGCGAGCCAGCAAGTAAGAGGTGGAGGTTGTGGTTGCAGGGGGAGCGAGGAGGGGATTGGACGGACTAAGGGGATATATAGAGAAGGAAGCGAGGTAGGGGGAAGCGGTCACTGCAAAAGGGCCTGCTTGCGTCGTCCCCCTGCCTCTCCCCTCTGCGGGGCCCCGATCGATACCAACTCGGAGCAATAAAGCTTTCCCCCTGTCATCTCTGCAGAATACAAAGCAGAATGGAGGGAGGGGGGCAACGGGAGAGCGAGAAAGAAGGGAGAGAGAGGTGAAAAGCTGTTCCGCTAGCCAGACCAATTTCCTAACGCCCCTCCCGCCTGCTTTCGTCTTCCTTATATCCCAACACAACAGCACCTTGCATTTATATACCTCCTTCTTTACCCCAAAAACATAGTCCTCCCCTTTTTCTCTTGTTTCAACTCATACCATACACAGCAACTCTTTACATAATAAATATAGTGGCGATGAACTGTTGGAAGAATGGAGGAAATGAATGGAACCCAAAGGAGGCGTCCACTGAAGAAGAGGCGGAGGGGTGAGGGGTGTATGGAAAGATGGATGGAGCGATATACAGGTGGAGCAGAGTCAGGGAGAAGGGGGTGGGGTAGGGGAATATTGATAAGGGGCCGTGTGCAAAGGGGAGCGAGTGAGAAAGGGGAAAAAAGGGGGTGAGGAGGTCAAACAGCAATCCCTCGAATTGAGAGCCAATTACTGTAATTGTAATCTGGATTCAAAGAGAAGGTAGAGGTGACAGTAGCAGGATAACTGCTCTGCCGTGATTGCGTTTGGAAGTGGGTCTGCAGAAAGAATAAGGCCATGAATTGACTACTGTTGTGGAAATTTCCTTGATGATCCATGGAAACAGAGTTGCATTTTGTGTGGTTTAATGAATGTAAAAGTACATGATAATAACAAGCATTTGAAAATGGAGAAAGCTTCTGTAGTCCGCTCCTCGGACCCTGCATCAGTCTCTCTGAGGCACAATGGGATTCACACAAGCTTTATCAGGATGGTCCGGTCCCTCATTGGCCAATGGCCACAGGAATACCACATGTCACACCACTACACTGATTACATGAAAATAGGTAACTCAAGGTATGAAGAGCAGAGAAACAAGGGGGGTTAAGGGAGTCGAAAGGCAGAGGACAGAGGAACAGGACATCCAAGATCACATCATGCACATGATAAGGGAAACAGTCACATCAAAGGAGATGGTCAATCACTGTCTAATAACGAAACTCACTAACAAACTGCATCTTAACTTTCTCAAACATCATCCCAAATACTTGCGATAAAACAAAACCCTCTGAACCATGTGTTAATCATCACTATTCACCCACTATGCTTCAACCATGTTCATGTAATTTTTGCCATTACACTACGGTTGTGCTATTTGCATTTTAACATGAGCATTTGAGAAGTCATTTCTCCAAGAAAGTCAACATTTAAAAAAATATAGAATTCCTTTGAAGGTGCTTTAAGCTATGTCCATGAATATTCATATTTATCACGTTTTATCTTCTTTATCTGCTATTTGTGATTCTTATATTGAAATTCTCCAAATCCAAACCATTGTCCTGACCTTATCCATAGTACATCTCAACCTGTGCGCACCCACTGCTTCATTAAACAAGAAATATTTTGGAAAATAATTAATATTTTCTTAAGTCATCTAATCAGGGCTGTGCCAAAAAACAGAAAATCTCTATATCAACTTTTCTCAGTCTTTTCTATCATCACCAATTATAGAGACTTGCTTTACCTCCTAAAGTTGCTGTCTGGGGGAAAAAATCTGCATGTGCCTCTCTTCATTTGCCTTTTACAAAATTAGGCTTTAATATGCCCAATTTAATGTAAGGGTTTTTCCTCTGCACAATTCTATATCAAATCCCATTAAGATAAAAATCTAATATAATTTTTGTTTTGCATTTTCTTCTCCCAGATTGCCCAGAATGAATTCATAGTTGTCCATGGTTTCATGTTGATTTAATTTCACTCTTAATAGGCAGTCTTTACATCAATGAACTACACTCAACTCTTCACACACTTTTACACACAGTATTTATGCACCCATGAGTATTCTATTTGTTTTGTTGTTTGATTTGGGTATAAGATGAAGTAATACTTTCACAACATTGCTGTACTGATTGCATTCCTGCATGTAGTTTAGTAAAAATATCAAGAGGTTGTTGTCTGCCTTCTGAATTTAATTTATAGAGCATATTCTGGTCCAGAAACAGGAAGTGCCCCGCTAAGGCAGAAATCACTGTGGGCAGTAAAAGTTATGAAAAGTATATATACACCCACTAATGTTCTATTTTGAGGGGTATGTGGAAGGTTGAGGATTTTGATTGAAGTAAATTAGCCAGCTCTAGTTTCCCAACTACAGGCATATGTTGCAATATTTTTCTATTTTAGTATCATGAGTGCTCTTTGGTGTCTCGTGTTGAATCGTGGGGGATCCTGTGAGTCTATATTATTATGGCAGATGCTCTAAACTGTCACATCGAGCCACACATGGGCAGTGGGAGTGAGGTTTTCACATTTCTACAAGTCACTATTATGTGCCTCAAGCTGTATTTGATCTCTGACCCTCTGGTTATAAGGCAAATGCTTAACCTACTGCCTCATTCACAGCTTTATCAATGAAATACACACATATAGAATGTTATAACTGTATATAATGTTCTCTGCTTACAATTATAGTCATCATTCTTCCAAATACATCAATTGTTAAATATAGTTGTATGTTCAAATTGTTAGGCTTCAGTTTGTATACCTTATAGCTGCCATTTATTCTGTAATCAGCATTTTTGACGGTCTGAATAATTGAGATTAAGATATCCTGTATATGTCCCTCAGTGGGGAAATTTTAATTTTGCATCACAAGACAGACAGAAGATACCTCTATAACTCTATACTTAAATAAAATAAAATAAAACCTCTAGCATAAAAAGAAGCAATAAAATCTCTTAGTGGTGTCACCAACTTGTAGCATCATCCTCATCGTCATCATCATCATCATGTTTGAAGTTTTATTGTTTTAAGTTTCAGTCAATAAAAGGGCTTGCCGTTAGTAATAAAGTAAACGTCATCTTATCAAGAAAATAAAATGTAGAAAAGGAAATTGAAATTAATCAAAATGTAACTCTGATTGGTTGTCTATAGTCTGAGATTTGATTCTATGATTAAACGGTAAAACTTCAATAATGTATGTTCAGTTTTTATCATCAGACAAAAATATCTATACATGGAGCTCACAATAGTATCTACTCCAATCACAGTTGCCATGACGCATGTGTAGTCACGTCCCAAAGCAAATCATTTTTTAGATCAAGACAAGACTGAGATTTAAAAAGTTAAAAAGAAAATCACAATCCGCTCCATACATTATAACTTATATCAGACAAAAGCACAATACGTCTTCTTTGAACTTACAGCCGTAGTTCATTCCTCCCTTTTTCCCTTTAACTATAGAAAACCTGTCACAGATTTCATACACGGTGCTGCCCGTGTAACTCTAAAAATGTCTCTGTCCCTGAACCGCATTGAACGTGTCGCCGCCGCAATCAACTATTGTACTCGTGTCAATTTAATCACATTTTGGCTGCTGCTCTGACCTCCTCCACTGTGCCATCTCTCACCATGACCATCTCCTATATATTTTTGTTCTGTCTTTCTCTCTTTCACCTCAGCCTAACCCCCCCCCCCCTCTCTTTCCCCCACTCCGCTCCCTGTCTCTGGCCTTTATTAGAAGAAGATAGCGCGAATCCTTCATCTCTCCTCCACTAATTCTCTCCGTTATTGCGCGGCCCCTCCCTGTCTTTGCCTCCATCCACTCGTCCTTCGCGTTCTTTTCTTTTCCGTGATGTGTTCCTTAAAGGCGTGTTGTGCTTTTGTCTGCTGTAATGATAATAATAATCATCTACTATGACACTCGTGGATCATTCGTATATACATTATGTTGGTTGATGTAAAGCTGCACTGTGTTATTCATAGACAGGGTCCATGATTCATTCAGCCCAATAATTTCTTTATATATATGGGATTTAAATAAGAAAACGATTTAGTATTTGCGGCAGAAATGAGAATATCATTCAAAAGTCCATACATAACAGACTCATTACAAGCAAGGGGAGATATATTAAGCCTTTAGTTGTTATAACGTTAATGATAATGGCCCACAGCTTGTAATAGAAAAAAAATACATTTTGACAATTGGCCGTTCACCATAATCGTAAAATCAATGATAACAAACAAAGACATATGTCACTTCCCATTTGATGAGTCTACATATATCATATATTGGATTCAGATTATATCATGAATTATAAAAATAAATACACTAATACATTCATTTCTGAGTAATAATAAATACACTAATACATTCATTTCTGAGTAATAATAAATAAACTAATACATTCATTTCTGAGTTTCACCTGTTTACACACAGTTTGAAGGCAGATAAAAACTTTAATTGACATTTTGTATTAATAGTTATATTGTTTTTAAGTTGTTTTAGTTCTTTGTGCTAAAGATGTAATGCTCATATAATTGTCACACCGCATTTTTAGCCAACCAACGTATCAATCAAGGTTTTTAGTTGAGCCAGTAATTCTTTGGTTGACTACAGCTTATTGCTTGACTAGTACCACCACAGCTAAACTGAGTCCATGCACTTCCATGTCAAAATGTACTCGTTTTTGCGATCACTGTGAACAACAAAGAAGTGCTAATGTAGCAGCAGACCTGTATAGACGGGAGATTTTCACTTGTGCCAATATGCCCTGATGATGAAGCAGGATATGTTTTGCATCGCAGATAAAAATATAAAAATTCAACAAACGTGGTCAAAAAACAGTGAGAATACAAATGGTGGAGGATCAGGGGATTGTGTGTAAGGAATGACGATCACTCTTTAGGCACAGGAGAAGGGAAAACAGTTGTAACATTGTGGAAAGTTGAAATTTTGCACAGAATGTCCTCTTTAATAATATGATTTCTCTCTAGATTCTTTCCCAGTTCCACCTCTCGTATACATGTCACAGCCCTATTGCTCCTCTTCTCTTTTCTCTCTGGGACCTCATCCTTCCATCTCCTTATCTCCACATTCACACACCTCTCCTTGCCAGAGCCAGCATGGATCTTGTTCCGACCAACACTGTCCCTTTTTACTTTTTCATCATCATAGGCTTATTTTGTCTTGTCCCCTCCTCACCGCTGCTCACCCACTTCCTTCCTTCCTTCCTTCTTTCCTCATCCCTCTCTCGTCCTCACCCTGTTCGTTCCCTGGGGAGGTCAGTAATAATGGTAGTGATGGAGTGAGAGAGGGAGGTGCGATTATTGTCTTGTCGGGAGTCAGAGGAATCGATCGGCCCAGAAATATGAGGCGCGAGAAAGAGCCGCTGTGTCAGATACAATAACCACCCGCTCCCGGGGGCTTAGACACACATTCACACAGCGCATACAGACACCATTCTGGATCTGACACCAACATACACATTTATTTAGTTCCACGCAGTCGCAGACACTGACACGCGCGCTCTAGCATCTTTCTTTTTCATTAACGGCGTGCGCACACATCGCTCTTGTGTGCTGAAGGCAGCCCAATCATCTACATGCTTTGATGTGAGATACAGCGAGATGTGTTGGGATCATTTTTCATGCACAGATAAAGGGCAAGGCGAGGAAAATGGCTCGCACCTTTCACTCACGTCACTATAAACAGACATAAACACACATCCACACGCACTCTCCCAGACCTTTCACTGCTGTTGCCTGGCAACATGGCCGAGTGTCCAATCCTGGCACAGAACAGTGGCCAGTGATGTCACAGCTGCTGCTGACCAGCAGCTCTGAGAAGACGGAGGAGCAGAGGAGAAACTTTGGATTGACACAGAGTGAGGCCGGCCTTTAGACGGCTCGTCGATTAACCTGTGCTTCTCGACCAAACTTTGTGATCGTCAAAAATAATCTCTTTAGTTTTAAATTAGTAACTCAGAGTTAGCTGATATTTCCCTTCTGATTTATTCCGTACACACATCACTAGAAATCAGCTCACGTGTTTCTTTCATTAAATAATTTAGATCAATATTAAGATCAAATGTATCCATCTGTGGCTATGATTATAACAGACCAAAGCAGTTCTTTAAAGCATATTAAACTCACTTTGTACATTTAGATAGATAGATAGATATACATGTATAGATAGATACTTTATTGATCCCTGTAGGAGAAATTCCGGTGTCCAGTAGCAGCAAAAATAAAAAATAAAATTGATCATTCTAAAAAGCTAACAATAGTAATAATAAGCAACAGCCCTTCAGGTGACAGCAGTAGAGGTGGAGTAGCCTCTGGGTGGAGCAGGACAGGTCACAGTAGCAGAGGTGGAGTAACCGCTTGGTTCGGACCATTTCCTCTGCTCTAGTCCAAAGTGAAATGCTAAATGCTTCATTAGCATTTTTCAAAAAACTAGCATTCCTCCAGTGGATTTTCACCTGATACGCTTGGTTTGGACCATGAATCTTCTCCGCTCTGGTCTCGACCAGTGCAAAACCATGAACACTGTACTGCACCAACATCTCAGGTAGAAAAGAGCAATAAGAAGAACAATTCAAAAGCAAAGAACTGTTTCAGAGCTACTTAGGACTTGCAGCCGTTTTCCAGCGCATTCAAAAGTAAATAGATAATTTAGTTACACAATACACTTTTCTACTATTATAACTTTGCATAATTTCTCGCGGGACGACAGTGGCTTATTTGGTAGTGCATTGGCTCTGCTGTTGTGTCATTGGGCACGACACTTAACCCCCACTTTGCCTGAGGCCCCCGCTGAAATATCAAGGCTGTGCTGTCATTGACAGAGCAGCCTCCTGTGGACTCACCACTTGCAGGAGGATCAGTGAGGGGCTGCTGCTCTGTGTATTGGGTGTAGCTCTGACTGCCACCCCAAACCCAGAAATGGATTAAGGGGAATGGATGAGTTTTCAAGTGAGAGTGAGTCAACCTAGTCATCCTTAAAAGTCTTGACATCCACTTTAGAGTAATTTGATTTGGTATATTAGCAAGTAGGATTATGGTGATACCATGCCACAAATTAAAGAAATACAGTAAGTCTTATATTCTAAAACATCCCTATATAGCGCTAATTGATCTGCATGAAATCTTTTTTTGCCAACCAAGTCTAAGCCATTTCCACATTATACATATTGAAAGCATAGGTTTTGCCCAGTAAGTGCTCTTCTGACCATAAACATGATCTAAACTGGCCTCCATCCTCCGAAGCTGCGGCGAAGGCCACATCCTTCCGCTGCCGCTGCTCTCCTCCGACACAGAGAAACAGATCTGAGCTCCAGCCTTGGCACTAGCGCCGTGGGAGTGAGAGTGCGGTGTGTCTAGACAAGCCCCTCTCCCCACGGGCTGAGCAGATGACAGAGAAGGAGCAAGGTGATGTGTGCCAAGAATGGCGGGCGAAGGAGGAGCAGCGCGTTGAGAGGCATTAGACACAAGAGGCCGAGGTGTTGTGAAGGTGTGTAACTGGCCCTGTGTCAGATGGCTTTGGTCCCACGACAGATATAACTGTGGAGCGTGTTGGAGCACTCCTACAATAAAAACCTCCATCTCTCTCTGTTTATAATCTCACAGCTTCTTGTGGGGCCAGTGCCATTGCAAAGGTCACCCCAGGGGGTCCTAGCTACATTTAAAAAAGTTATTGTGTCCTCTTTCTTCAGTTAACTTCAATCTTTCTTCAGTTGTATTAGAATAATGTCTTTTAGGCAAGGTTAGGCAAGTTTATTCGTATTGCATATTAACACAACAACAACAAAATACAAATCCATTAATCTGTAAAAAAAAAAAAGTATGTTGTAAGCACAGCTAAACAGTCTGTTTTAAACCTGGATTATAACTATGAAATGCTGCCACCCCATGTTTAGTCTTTACTTTGGGAACCAGCAAGATGCCAGTTCCAGTGCTCCTCAGACTCCCAGCCAGAGGCTAGTCCCTGTGCTCCTAAGAGTCTCAGCAGGAGGCCAGTCCCTGTGCTGAGTCCCTGAAGTATTGAAAATGTTTGCAGTGCATAGTATACTGTGTGTCTATAACAAAAGTTCAGCAAAACTTCCATTGTGGGGATTATAGTCCTATATCATTGTTTCAAACCAATGCAAAACTGTGTTGGTTCAGAGGGCCCCCCAAGCACGCGCCTGACTTGCCTGCCCTTAGCCACGCCTCTGCATGGGTCTTCTTCACCCATACTGTGAATTTAAATCTCTCACCTGCAGAATAGAGTGTGGCTGCTGAACGCTCGGTCAGGACTTGCCCTGATCACCACACTGTCCCTTAAAAGAAGAGGACGATGATGGATTATCAGTATTAGAGTGTGCGCGCAGCCGGCCCGGAGCGGCTGCACTCGTGTAGGGGGCCGCAGCGTGAGAAGAGGAGCAGGTTTAGACCACCGGATTGTCCCCGCACTGACCCATTCTATACCCAATCTCCAGCTCTCCTCGGGCGCCTTCCCTTGTCCTGATTCCTCCTGCCGATACGTTGCCCCCCACTGTGTCACAGCTTCATTCTTTGCATCTTTTGTGTCATTTTGGCAGTAGTTATAATATTTTTCATACGTTTTAGAACATTTATAAAGCCAGTAAAACCAGTCTGGTTTCCCTCTCGAAAATGTCTGTTTATTTGTGCGGTACGCTACTGTGAGCGTCAGCGACAAAGTTCCAACATCAACATCTAAAGTAGTTAAAATATATTAAAATCCCTCATTATGAATGCTTGAAGAATTACTAATACACATTGAGTCTAAAAAGATGGGGGAAAAGGATAATAGGGAATAGGATTTTGAATAATTTCTCTAATTTAAATGTAGCAAATGTATAAATATAAAAATATTAAGCATACAATTATTATACAAATCTTGGTATCTTCATTTGCAAAAAAAGTAGAAAAAAAACTGCTTGACGACGACATGGACCGATGAACGGACTGAACGACCCTGATACATTTCACCTCCGCTTCATCCAATGCATCTTTAAACTACATTTCTCTATTCCTCCCTCCACCATAAGCGTTGCCCCCTCCTGCTCCTCCCGTGTTCTTGTCCTTCTGACAGTGGAGTGATTGATGGCACTCCAGAGGCACCCTCTCCCCCATCGGCTCCCTCGGGTCCCACTATCCGATTGGGTTTATGTCCCACTACGAGTCCACCAATGAGCTCCAGGTTTTAGCCGCTCACACTCATATCCTGTATACAACACCTGTGTAAGACAGTGCACTACCAAAGATGTCTACTCTTCCTCCTCATTTCATAGTTCATTATTATCTGTATTTGTGCTTTAAACAACACCTTGTGCAAAATAGACTTCTGTACAAAACAATATTTAATAAGTTTCATTCTTTTTTGTACACTAAAAATTGTATGTAGATCTCATCATGTTTTATGAAGTGTTTTATCTTTAAACTTCTAAGATAGAAAGACTTCTTATACAGAAGAAAAGTTTTATTTTATTTGACGCAACTTCTATCAGAAACTTTGAATTGTCTTTAAAATGCACAAAAAATATATATATACTGTAATGTTAATTATGTTAGAATATTAAAACAAATCAGTGTGTGAACTCTGCAGTATTTTTCTCTATTTGAGTATATTTTTTGGATTTGAATTATAATTTAACAGGGCTTTTCTGGTCTTTAAAAGTGTACACAATGTATCAATCAATGTTGTCTAAAATTGCATTGGTCAACTAATTCTTTCATCTAATTTCAGAAAAAAGGAAAAATAAGAAGCCAGCAAATTAGCTGAATATTGTTATTTAAAACAAATTCAAGCCTGATCAATCTCTCCACTCAAAATGCATTAATCAACACTTAATTAATAGTGATTTTTGTGTGATTTTAAGCCAAAAGTTAAAGTCAGTGTGAGTACAGTTAAGGTCTGATAGAATATACAAATATTTTAGAGCGTTTGACCCCCTTTTAGGCAACTAATATATCGACCTGGTTGTAATTAGATTGAGAATGACTTTGGACATCTCCAGCTCTAATTTAATTATGATATATGTCGTATTGTCATAATAACGGCTCCTTAAAAGCACTTGTAATTGAACTGTAATTCTGAAGCGTATTGTCCCCTGCAATCAGACCATAGCCGACTTGATTTCACTCCCACTGCCTTCTACCACATTGTCCTACGACCTACACCTGGAAGAGTGGCCTGTCTCCATAGTAACCTGGTCTCTGGCCTCCTTTGGGCAGGACGGACCCCCGCCGCGGCCGTGAACTGTGAGCCATCCACACACCGCCAACGTGTGCTATACTGCAGTCAAATAAATACACAAGGACTCCCACACACGCACACACGTGGTAGTTATGTGGCTAGATTGGGGTTTGAACATAGGTCACGGCCAAAGTCGGGCCGCAGAGGAGACCTTTGGCCCACGGTAACGCCTTCCCCTCCGCAGTCTGTCTCCTCCTCGGACAGCCGCCTGTGATTGGAGCTCCACAATATACACACACACACACACACATACACACCGGGTGCACTGCCAAGTCAATCATTTAATTACTGGAGATATAGTTACGGCTTTATGAGGGAAATAGAAAGCACTTGTATCTGCAAACTAAGCAGAGTGGAAACATGTAAAACTATAGAAGAACAGTGTTAATGTTGCGTTTGGTTTTGAGATAAACTTGTCAGAGGTGATTTAAGTATTTATGCATGTTTTTTATGCATATGTTTTTGTGGCAAATATCAGTTCAAATACAATATTGAGAAATTGTCAGGTCAGGGTCTGCTGAATCAAATTACAGATGACTTATTAAATGAAATCTGGTTGAATTTCAAACATGGTAACAATCCATTTTTCAGTGCTTGAAGTATAAACTAGACTTGTGTTGTACATTTTGACTGGTTTTTAACATTAAGTGTCTTATTTCACAACTATGCAACGGAGTTTGAACTCAAACTGGCGCTATTTCCAGATCTATGTTTATGGTAGTGTATGCATTGAAATCAATGCACTACTGTTTATGAAACTACACATTCAAGAAACAATATCAATATGTCGTCATTGTTTGTATTGTTCCGGACATTCTATTCTTGGGTTTCAGTTTCCAGCTATAAAGGAAATGATGGAATGCATTATTGTTATTATAATTAATCTTAACTTTGAACCACTACTCACTACTCACCAAATCTATATTATGCAGACAGATTGAGAAGACTGACATTGCTGATTCCATCTGTGAATCCAGCCAGTTATTCTGTCTTTCCAATATTCTTGTTACTGTCATTAAGAAGTCTGATTGTATAATAGTGTAAATGTACATAATAACTGAAGATGTCAAAAAGTACAGGCGTTTGTCCTGTAACTTGTGCACGCACTGCTTCCCACACAGTCCACAGTATAGTGCTCCATCGGCCAGTTGTAAATCACCACATAAAGTATTTATAAGGTTAAACTTTGGAACTCCGCTGCCGTTAGCTTTTGAATTAGTGAACTCCAATCGAGAAGGAGGCCAATATATAGCCAATATATATAGTGTGTGTACGTGTATGTGTGCGCGCTGCCATCAGTCCAGTTTGTCCAGGGATGCAGCCCAAGTGAAGGGAGATTGAAGAGACCAACAGTGCCACCTTGCGTCCACTAAGCAAAGCGCACTTATTTGGAACGACAAAAGAAAAGAAAGTGATGCTTTGATAGCCCATATGTGATATTGCTGAAATGTAGACTTTTTGTGCGTCAAAATTGTGCTTGCATCAGACTGTTAAATCAAGTTGGCGAGGCAGAAATACATCAAATTGTACTTTATTCCTGTCAAATCCACATTGTTTGAACTTTAACGCGTACTGATGGAGCCGTGACTGGTCCGTGACTGTGCGTGCGTGTGCGTGTGTTTGTGCGTTAGTGCGCGCACCCCAACAGCGCGTTTTTGTGACTCGTTCCTTCCACAGTGGATGTCTCACAGGTTCTGTCGATGTCAACCACCTTCGTGTGACCACTGTGCCCACACACGCACACACACACACCTACCGCTTTTGGTGACAGCATGTAGTGGGCTGCAGGGAAAATATACGAGGATAGACAATGAATATGTTAAAATGACTATTATTAGAAGCCAGTGCAGTACAGTTGTCTAAGGATTTACCTGAAGACCAAAGTAAAAGGCAAGTCAATTCTGTTTGGGAAATCCACATTTATTCACGACTTCATTCAAGTTCGCGTTCACATTTAAACTTGATTGTTTTGAAAATGGTTGGAGGTTACACATTGTGAAACCTGAATTGTTGTCACACCAGTTCTCTTCTGTCCTTTTATGTGCGTATAGTATTGCTGTTAGTTCCAATAATATTGTGATACATCTCGTAATGGTATCTCGGGTTGGTACCAGTATTTAGTGGCATATTATTAGCCTATTGGCATATACAGTATTTATATTTATATATGCGTCTTGACCTGTCATGATGTATATCTGCTATACATGTATGTGTTAGTAGTCCTCTATCTCATCTACAGTGTCAGATCAAGTTTCTGGGGGAAAAAGGAACAGAACAAACTCGCCCAAAAGGGTTAATTATCCTCAGGCAACTTGGTTACATTTACCCACATTAACCCATCCGCTTGTCTTGTCCCAGTCCGACCTTTGCGCACCTTAGACGAGCAAGAGCAGGGCAGAAGTCAATTCAACTGTCTCAAGCCTTGTCTCCATCTCTGCGGCGTGAGCGTGTTTCCAGCCTCGCCATGCGCACTTTCCACCAGCATCAGCACCGAGCGTCTCCCACTCGCTCTTTCTGTCACCCGTATTTACGCGCTCGTGTCTATAGTGCCTTTAAGCGGTGTTTATACTTTGAGACTGGCTTCCTGTTGTGCAGTGCAGGATGTGGGGACGTTGGGCAGGGGGCGTGGTGTTTAGAAACCTTTTTTGAGGCATCTAAAAAAAAAAAAAAAAAATCTATCACAACCATATGATTTGATTCACTCCTCCTTTTGGGCAACTCAGTCAGTCAGTCAGAGCAGGAGGTCGGCACAGGCAGACATGATGATGGCTGTAGCAAAGGACTTCTCCAGTATGTGGTTGCCAGGTGAGTGGAGGCTGCGCACGCACTCACACTAGGCCCCATGTTTTTGTTACGCGCGCCCCAATTAAAAGCGGGGAGTGGATCATATGGGCCCCGCTACTGATTAATAGTGTGTAATGTCACTGGGTCTGGAGCAAACCCGAGCTAATGAGGGGACATCAAAGGCCGGCAGAGAGCAGGGGGTGCGCGGATGGATGGTGGACGGAGCGATGAGATGGAATAGTTGCGAAAGGTCACGCGCTATATGCTGTCTGTCCGTATAGTGTCATGTCGCGTGCGCGTGTGCGTGTGCGTGAGGGTGTTTATGTAGTGTGGATGGGCAGGTGCGGTTATAGTCAGCATCAAATGTTAGAAGGGGTAATTTTCCCCCCTCATGTCCTTAGTGGGTATACGAATGCCATTAGGATTATATACTGTAGGCATTTTCTGACAGTATTTGGTTAATCACAGTCCGGTCCGGAGCCGAGGGGCCTCAGAGACACAGGTGAGGAATTTAAGTCAATATTGTAATATAGACATATTTGAGGAGAATTACGTAATACCACGTTTACATCAGATTTAGAGTTTGGTATTAATAAGTACTAAACTCTATTTATCTTAATACTATTTAAGAATAGTGTGAATTGTTATTGAGGTATCTGATTCGTGATGATGACTATAATGCCTTCAATTACAATAGTGATTTTACATGCTACAATATAACTGTTTAGTTTTGCTTTAGTTTTGTTTATTTCAAGCACACAATGAAGAAGTGTACATAGTTAAATAATAATCAACAATTTTAGGAACAATAATAATTTTATGAAGTGTTCACATAAAAGTAATGATAATATAAAATACTAGTCGTGCATGGTTACTAGTTATATAAATACATATATATTTCTATCAATTACACTTCATAAATGGTGTAATTGTCACATTGACAATGGAACTATTCAAAATGCTTTTTCTAAAAGGGGAAGTTTTCAGAGTGAAGTACTCAAACGATATTTTTAAATTAATGGGCACATTATTAATTCTATTAAAGTTTCAAGCACATCTTTCTCGTTTTGTTTATTCAAATGCTGTTTTGCCAGAAGCATATTCATCATTGGAAACAAGCTGACAGGCTAAGTTACAGGTCATATCTCCGGAGAGGAGAGCCTACCAGATCCATGAATTCTTAATCAATGTTTTAAACTGTAAAAGTATGTAATTCAACCGTATAAGTTATATACACAACTATGGTCAAAACAAAGCACTAACATCTCTATGGCAACAAGATGGTGGTGGATCCCATCAGAAATAAAGTTGTGATGTGTATCTTAAATGTAATAAAAAGCAACATAATGATAATAATAACAATAATGAGAATAATGAAGAGTATGTTACCGGCCTTTGGCAGTGACACAAGTCTTAATGACAGTTTTATAAATGTCAATTTATAAAAGCACAGGCATGAGCTTGTATGACATGCTTATGTGATAAGCCGCCTGCAGTTTACCACATCTACTGAATCACACTGTGATTAATGCAATAATGAGGTAACTGTTTCTACCAGTTTACTATTTCACAATCAGCCAGAGAAAGTCCATTTACTCACAGAATACTTTATCCTGCTTCTAATAGTGTTTGTAACATATTCCATTGATCGAACTGAAAAAATGTTGGGACTAAGATGATAAAACTATCAGGTAATACACTTTGCTTCTTTTAGTTACTAATATTTTTCATCCACTCTAATATCTTCTAGCACAAACATGTCTCCTACCCATTCAGTCTAAATGCTCCTTTTTCCAACTTTTTAAGCTATGAAGATTCCTTGGACTACAATGTCAAGTAAAATGAGTAAAATATATTGTTTTGTTTCATAGACGTTGATTTTTGCAGTGCCCTTTCCCACCTCTAGGTGGCAGTGTTACTCATTCTCGTTATTGCTCTTTTTTTCATAATCATCCATATATTTTCAACCTAAATTATTTATTTATTGTTACATTCTAAAACATGAAATGACATTGTAAATATGCTCCAGAGGTTTAGGGGCTATAGTGAACTCCTTTTTCACATTTACATTCATTTAAGTAGAATCACGTGACATCACATCCGCACACGTCCATCTTGACTTGTACTTACCATTCTCTCTGTGTCCATGTGGCATTAGATAAGCCATTCGATTAAGCGTGTTCCTCCAACGACAGCATTTCTTTTCCCTGGAGCGTTGCGAGCTGTAAAGTCCTCAGTGACTTCCCAGATGCCCCCACGGCTCTCGGGTCGTGGCCTGAATCGGGAAGTGGGGTTTTTGTTTGGCCACATTGGCAAAACAGTCTCATCTTAACCAACCAAAATACCCCAAAGAAACAAGTTGATCGTGTCTATTCTGAGCACACATTCTATTGTTTTTCATTTAATATCGACAAAAGTGAATGATGCAGGATTATTCTTCCAGGACTGTCCAAAAGTGAACACAATTTTGTTGATTTATGAAATATAATCAGGGTTGTATTCTAAAGAAAAGTTACAAAATGACCCTCTATGCACACTGTAAAAGAAGCTCTATGATTATGAAAAAATCATTTAATAGTAGTTATGATTCCATACTATTATGCACATGACCTGAGCACTTTTGGAACTAATTACGGCCTTTTGGTTGAATTCTTACAAACCACTCATTAAATACACTGTTGAATTTGTTCAATATGTTATCTCGTAGGTCAAACAAACAAACGTTTCATTTTGAGACTATTTCTGACTTTTCTGAAGTCAAATTTCATTGATTACAACTTAGTTCTTACACTTCTATCCATCTATTTTCTTCCCCTTTATCCATTTCTGGGTCGGGGGGGTGGCAGTCAGAGCTGCACCCAGTACACATAGCACCAGCCCCTCACTGATCCTCCTGCAGGTGGTGAGTCCACAGGAGCTGAGATCTTTCAGTGGGGGCTTCAGGCAAAGTGGGGTTAAGTGTCTTGCCCACGGACACAACGACAGCAGTTATCAGCGGGAGTCGTGAAGTAGGTCTTACGGTGGGCTCGAACCCACAACCTTTAGGCTCAAAGGCCAATGCTCTATAGTCTATATCACAAACTTTCAAACTAAATCTATAGGCACAATTTTGTTTAATGTAATAAGTCATATTTTAATGTAATACACTTTGTTCTTTAGACAAATAATCTTAAAACATAGAATCATTCTTGTTATAAGAATGGGCTTTCCTCACCACAAATTTGTCTTGTGAAAAAATGAGAGCTTTAGTAAGTAAGTAGTCTTTATTCATATACCGCCTTTCACAGACCAGAGTCATAAAGAGGTTTACAATTGTTATTTTTAGCCATGTTAAAGTGTTTTAATGAATGACATACTATCTCTAATATTTTCGCATTTTCCAAATATCCCTCTTTAATTTCATTCAGTTGACAGAAACGGAGCGTAAACTTGCTTGATAAATCGAAGGGAGCGAAATCGTAGCAAGTACGACGGGACACAAGTACAGAGGGATGGGATGGTGCAGAAGACTCTGCACATTCTCTATTATGAGCTCTAATATTAATAGCCCGGTTGACAGTAAGTGTTGGATTTAGCGCTCAGTGTTCAACCCGGTACAAGGGGAAGTCGGGAGGGGAAGTGAGAAAGAAACGATGCTTCTTGATATACTGTCTCCCACTGCATTACAGAGCACATTATACCTCCGCTGCGCTGTGTTCAGGCCATCTGCTCGCATCAATCACACCAGGACGCACTGTGCCCATGTCTCAGCTGCTTTTCAGCCACATATTGGTAGTATATTCACCTGTGTGAACGATAATGCCAAAAATTCTATTATCACTCTAGTTTTGGAGCGTCCCATACTACGGAGCCCCTGAAGGGGCATAGTAGAGTAAAAAATAAAATATAGGTATGTCGCGATAAGTATCTCGAGATTTCAGCTGAATGTCAACATATAAAAGTGATTTAGAATGGATCGTGAAAATGTGAAATGCTGGAAATAATTATATATTCGCAGACGATTACAATGAAATGTCTGTTGTAGTTAATGTCTCGACATTGTGGTCCCTTTGATTTTCCTTTTGCAAACTTCACTGACACAGTTTCAAATGTGCAGTGAAAGTACCTTGTTATAGTTGCCCGTGAAAATGAAGTGGTATAGTCGGGCCTAACCCATATTTATACCCAATATTCAATGTATTGAATGTGCCATATTTAGAATGTGTTTTAAGAGGTCATGAAGGCAGTTTACACTACACAACCGCAGCAGTCCCACTTGGGTTCCCAGGGGTCTCCCATCACAGTACTAACCAGGCCCTAACTTTCTTAGCTTAGACTTAGGCAATGTTTTTTATTACTTGGACTCAAACTTACTTGCTCAAACTTATTTCTAATGGTGAAAAACATTCTTTAAATTTTAAAAGAATTTTCCACTGGCCACACTTGAATATTAGTCGTCGGATTACATATCGTAATATAACACTTTTACGTCCTCATCTCTGGAGCCCAACAGCTGATCGAGCTGTGTCCAGATCCCTTCCTGCACTTCAGGGCGCGCTAACAATATAAAAGTACAAACATTGGCTATACAAGCCGCTGTGTTCAAATAATTTGAAAAAACTAGCAGCTTATGCTCCGGCAATTATGGTACAAATAACAATCGTGGATCAGGATGAACTATAGAAAATATACAGAAGGTGCGACATGAGAATTCAATTCAGCTTTTAATGAAATCAGGTTTTGACAAGCAGCTATGAGCCCTGAGGGTAATTCATATGTGGACTAATGAGCAAAATGTTAAAACTAATGTCTTGCAGTTAAGTTAAGAAAACACAATTATCCTCAGGATAATTAAACACAAGATTAAACACACATGATGTTGTTTTCTCTCTTTTCTTCTACTGTACTTCTTTACTATGTTTTAAATGTATGTTTATTTGCTATCCTGTGGAAAACTGTTTAATTCACCTTTACATTCCCTGAAATAGAACAAAATACTTTATTAATCCCAAAGGATCCATTTCTCAGCCGTAAAAAACACACAAGTCACACAGGTTCACCCGATACACAACAGTAACAATAGGTTAGAAGTCATTACTTGTATTCATTCATTGTCTCCTCAAACAAACACTGTAAAATTAAGTAAATATGATATATGTTATGAGTTATTTTTGCTTAATGCCTTTATAGTCTGACGCAAATCTTCTCACTTTCAATTTAGACATTTCTTTTTGATAAGGACTTCTTATGTGCCACTGTCAGCAAATCTTGAAATAGTGAAAATCCTGTGGGTTTTACGGACAGAAAGATTGTGCAACAGTGGATAAAGCCAAGTTCACTTTATCTGTACCAGCACAAGATGTAGTATGCAAATAACCACAGAGACACCGAAAAGACAACAAAAAGGGAAGATATCAACATTGTGAATAAGGATTTTGCAGAAGTCCAAAATTTTGACGGAAATGATTTGGTCGGGGTGATCGCTGGTTATGGTAAAACTTAATGAAATGCAATGAAACAAAAAAGAGATAAGGAAAAAAAAGCTTCACAACAATTTGTTTCTGATTTCATGCTGTTTTCAAACCTGCCAAAAAGATAATGACGTGTGAGGGCAGGCTTCTCTCCTGTTTATAGTCTTGTAATCACACTAATAACAAATGTTTCACTAATGTTTACTCACATAATCCGACCAGAGCTGGTTTTACAACTGACACATTTGACTCATTAGATATTTCAACTGGGCTTGTTCACTCAAAAGGTACAAGAGTGACAGAATGCCAAAAATGAGATTTTAATAATCAAGATATTTTTCATTTATCCAAACACCTCTTCAGTCCATTATACGTTACTTGAAGATAACTGTTTTATACATGAGTCAAGTTTCCTACAGCGGCTGTTTCTTTTCTGGAACAGACAATTCCTTTGATGGAATGAGATACGCAGAAGTTTGTTAAATTTGTTAAAAAATAAAGTCCACATTTGATTAAAAGATTCTTTTTTTATTTACACAGAGTAGAAAAAATTATATAGTAAACCAATGTAATGTTATACCATCAGTTTTTTTTTTAAAGTTTTTTTTTCTAAAGATTTAAATTTTAGAAAAAAACATGACGGAAACCATCCCATCCCTTTCACATTTTTCAAGGGTCATTTGAATTAGGATTATTTTTCAAAAATCATTCCTTTTTAAATCAAGTGATTTACTTCTGTAGTGTTAGCCATGTTAGTCTTGTGGGAGTTCATCTGCTGCTTTTTCAGACTGATGACCTTTTATTTTCTTACATAGAAAATAACTGGCGTCACAGTAGAATGATCAAATCAGAGGCTGATCTGGTTGTTTTAAATTTCGCCAAAAATGTATTTGACAATCTTTTCTTTTGATTTTATCCAGAATATCTCTTTGATATGTATGTGTTTGCATATTGTTTTGTTTTGTGTATCTTGTTAATATTTTGTATAACTCTTAGTGTTATATCTGTTTACTGTCTCATTATTCAGACTTGTATTATCTGCAGCACAGATAATACAGATAATACTGTTTGTGGCCATGCTGTAACAGCTGGATAGACACGCTCTGGGCTCTGAAAGTTATTTCAAGTCATAAGCTCAACAGTGAGGAGAGAGGTATGTGCCGATCATAGTTAAACACAAACTGAATAGTGTTTTGAGAACATGTTATGTCTGTTTAGTTATAAAATAACAGCAAACATAGTCTTATTATAAAGCATTTACATGTGTATGAAAGTATGACAACGCACACTACGCAAAGTTGTATTGCTTTGTATGTCGTTATTGACAGCACTGACCACTGACTCTGTGGTCAGTGGTCAGTGCTGTCTTGTATTCGTCTACTGCCCCCTACTGGTCAAATACAAGTTATTTTCCTCTGGAGTTGTGTTAAATAAACTATACAATGTTTGTCAAGGCCATTGTACCACAGATAAGAGGGGGAGACGGGTTTTCCACATTTATTATGCAGGTGGCAGATATAATTAGTCAGTCGTTGGGTGGATTTGCATCTTTTCACAAAAGGGAAGTTGGTCTATACATCTGTGTGTGTGTGTGTGTGTGTGTGTGTGTGTGTGTCTGTGTGCATGAGTGTGTCTCCGACCATAGACAAAAAGAAGAAGAGTTTTGTTTGGACAGAGAGTCAACAGCTTGTGGTTTCAGTAAAAGAGCGTTATTGACAGATATTGTGTGAGCCATCATCGCACTATTGTAAACACACATGCAATCCCTCTACGGCCACTGATGGAACGCAAAACTAACATTAAGTTTGTAACAGAATTGTAACACAATATGAAATAAAACTAAAACAATCACCGCCAATATGATGATTTACAATTTCAAAAGATAAACCAATGATAGCCGTGTACAGATTACCTGTTTTCCTTTCCCACCTAAACCTTTTAAGCAGCACCTGTATGTAACTTTGCTAATGGCATTTTGATTTGCCTGAAATGAACTTGGCCACAAAAATACAAGTATGGCTCGGGGCTTGTAGAGTTTATTCTTTCCCTTATTCCTGCAGCTGGTATCTAATAAATGTACAAGTAAAAAGGAACAGTCTTCCTGAAAATGTGAGACAGGCTTCTTCTCTGTTCAAATCCAAGTTAAAAATAATTCTGTTTAGCTGTGCATACAACTAAGGGATTTTAGCTAAGCTCCTTTTAATACTGTGATTATTCATGATTTTTCTTAATTGAGTGGCGTTCTATAGGAATTGTGCTATACAAATCAACTTGCCTTGCCATCAGGGGGGAAGAAATATGACTAAACGTATGTCAAATCGGATTTATTTCAAAATATACTTTTGCAAACTTTTGTGTGTCATCAAACTGTAGCTCTCCCACTTTCCAGAACCTTTACCACATATTTATGTTATTGACACTGCAGCAATTAAGTTATAGCTGCTGAAATAGTTAGTAAGTAAGTAATGTTTATTTATTTAGCAATTTTGTTTTAAAATTAATGTATTTCTTTATTTATTTGTCCATGCCATATTACATACTTACATCATGTATATTCCCTTTACATTTGTGCAACATAAACAAATAGGAACAGATGGAAGACATAAAGCCTTATTAACCCTGTCCATTTTTACAGACCAAGGTCCCCAAGCGCTTTACAATGTTCCAATACATACAGTCCTGAGTTCGATTCCATCTCCCTGCATTTCTGTGTGGAGTGTGTGTAGGTTTCCTCCAGGTGCTTCGGTTTCCCTTAACACTAAAAACACTATAGGCATGTAAAAAGTTAATGGATGGTGATGGTGGGAATCCTCGACGCACCAGTGTGTTCGGTGTGTCGCTTCTGTCATCACCCTGTCTGGAGTGAATGGGAACTAATGGTCCACCAAAATTGTAAAGTGCTTTGTGTGACCTTAGTCTGTGAAAATTGCTGTATAAATAAACATTACTTACTTACTATTCTAACAAGCACAATTCTTTTTTTTTATGTGTACCAATGGGGAATATTGTTTTGAGACAAGACCTTTTTGCTCAGGATTAGTATTTCTCCTTCAGTCATTCATCAACAAGTACGATTTTACAGTTTGCCCAACGGCCAAAGTTTAACACTTATTTTGCTGTGTTTATAAAATCATTTGTATGTCCTTAAACAGTAGTTAAGTGTTTGAGAAAAAAAGTAAACATTATATACACCTTTATTGAGCCAAACTATAATTCTTCATCTGTACAATACGGTCTAAAAAGTTCTTCCCATTACTAAACTTCCCACAAAGTTTCCACAACATGACATTGCTGGCACAACGCTGCACCGTGTCTCATCTCTTAAATAATGCTCTCCCATTGGCCCCCGTCGCCATGGGGACTGTCCCGATACAGGAACCGCCTGCATATGACACTCTCTACGCCAACAACCTCGAGTTAAATTTAGCATCAGCAACCACCTCGCGCTCATCCCACTCAAAGCACAGCCACTGTTTGGAAAGTGTGAATGAAACACACGTGCTGAAGCAGTCACCCACACGGACTGAGTACAGTGTGTGGGTTCATGAGAGTTCTGTGACCGAGCAGCATCCAGGTCATTTTCAATAGACATGTTCCCAGATTTCTGATCTAACCTCCGCTCCATCTTTTGCTTTTTGTTGCAGATATCAGGATGTCAAAGCCAATGGAGGTGGAGAAAATGGGGGCCGATTCGCCGCTGGACTGCACAGGTGAAAGAGAGGAGACCCAGTATAGAGTGTTTGAATAATGGAAATAACCACCATTGGCTTATAAATTAACAATTATACATCGTTTAAAAGGGACAAAAGTTCAGAAAATACTTGAAACATGAAGCTGCTTAGGTTCTGCTGCAGTGGAAATTAATTGTGTGAATGTGTAAACAGGGTTATAATACAGGGGATCAAAGAAAGTACCAATCTATTTATCTATCTAAAATACAACTTCTACAAACCTGTCAGCTCTATTTTTTCTTGGAAAATGCTTTTTGATTAAAGTTTCATATTATTTTGTTACGTGGGAATGAGAATATATAATATTTAAATTTTCTATGACATCTACATATTCAATGTGTTCCCAGAAAACAGTTCACATCTTCCGATCATATTAGACATTTTCTGAACCAAAGTTTAGATTGGAGTTATTCTTAAATGAAATGGTGTCCACAATTTATATGTATACAATTTACAAGGAGATTATCCAATCAGAGAGCAGAATGTAGCCCTCATTTGGGTTGCCAGTTTTTCGGGTAAAACTAAGCGGGTCTTTGGTCCATATTTTTTAAATTGAAAAACATACAAACTACAACCAAATATTTGTTTAACTGAAAGCAGATTAAAAAATAAGTAGTTACCCGTAACACAGTTTGTATTGTTTCTCGCTAAACTCCAGCAAGTGTAAGCTGTCAGAAATCAGTGCTTAAGAGCTGCATGTGTCACAGGAAGGTAAAATTCTGGCAACAAAAGGTTAATTGTAATTGTATCGACTTTATTAGGCCACTATGAATGCGTATTGCATACTGTCTCCTTAAATAACAAAGTTGAAAAATGCATTAGTCAAAAGATTTACCAATTAATTATCAGTTATCAACTTCCTATTTGTTTGTTAAATCACGACAGCGCTGGAACTGGGTGATGTTCTTTTTAGAACAATAATTGTGGAAAGACCAGACCCCCGCCAACCAAGAAGTTTAGTATTTTTTAAGTGATGCTCGGCCCTGTTTTCTCCTGTCTAAAAGTGTCACTTTTTCCTCTGCCTCCCACAGACTCAGAACGGAATGGGCCTGATTCGAACCATCAGGTAAATAGCTATAGTGTCATTTCAAGTTTTGTGTGTAGCTACTGCTTTATAATGTATTTATTCTGTATTATTTATTTGTGTATTTATTTGACAGAGAGAATAAGTCATAAATAGTGAATAACTAAGTCTAAATAAAAAAACATTGAATTATCTATGCAGGTAAATAACATGGTATAATACAGACATATGAACGAGTCATAGATATTTGACATAATTTTAAATCCAATACTAAATAGCAGGGATAACAGTGGGTGAACATTTTGCATATGTATTAAGATTCATTTTGTATCTTCCTGATTGAGACACATTTCCCTTTGGGTACAATAAAGTTGAAACTTTGAACATTAAAAATGTAAAATTATTCTTTTGATTTATCAATGGTTGAGATGTGTTTTGCTTTGCATAGGCTTAGGCATAGTTCATACATTATCAAGGATTCAAATCAGATTAATCCATCAAACAGCCATAATCAGATCAATGCACACAGTAATAATGCATATTTCTTGGCAATATTTCACATTACTTTTTGGCACATTTAAACACATGGTATTGAATAAAAACAAGCGATCATACTTTTACCTTACAGGGGGAAGTTCCAAAGCAGTATATAGCAAAACAGTGTTTGAACTGTGAAAGAAAAATGCATTTGTAACATGATAACATTACATTTGAAACATATATTTCCTTGTGTTTTTTTCAGGCTCAGTCGATGAAAGTGAACCCCTTCCCCAGCCTGTCCCCTGCCCTGAACAGCGCGAAGGTAAACATGTCTGAAAGTAGTTTTGTTCTCCAATGACACAATAGGTTTAAATACAGCCACTGTGTTCACTCAAAGGCCGAGCTCGCCTCTTTGTGTCCAGACTGGAGCTCCATAATGAGGTCTAAGCATTGATGTGTGCGTGCTGTAGTGTCATAGGACTATTTAACAAGACATATCATGCATTCTTTTGGTCCTTAAACCTGATCTTGAGACTATTTAAATCAAATATCAAAAATACTGAAACATATTTTATACATAGGGGAAAAATAAGCACTATTATTTTATTGGCCTATTATCTAAAGCAGTATCTCCCAAAGTGGGGTCCGCGGCCCCCTGGTGGGCCGCAAGGGTACTGCAGGGGGGCCGCGGGAGGTCATAAAAAAAATAAAAAAAATAATATAATTATTTAATGTTAAATTTATAATGTTTTGTTTGTAATATTAAAATATTTGTGTTCATTATTTGACTTGAATAATCCACTGTAATCATTTTTGTATTACAATGTTTGTAGCACAGGCTATTTCCCCAAAATAAAATGACCAGAAGAGCCTATTCTTAATGTTGTCTTCTTGGTTATTATTTTGGGGGGCCACGCAGACCCGTCAGATTTTTAAGGGGGCCTCGGTGTTACTGAGTTTGGGAATGGCTGATCTAAAGGTTGTGACACGTAAAATAATGAAAAAGGAGTGGAAAATCAATCTGTGGAAAAACAACCTCACGGACGGGATCTTTAGGCACCAGAGCAACCTGGAAGTTTATTCTCAGTTTCCTTCGTTTTTGTTTTTTTTCAGACAGAAACAAGTCAGGATATGCATTATGAAGTCAATATTTGTCACACATACGGCGCACATGGAAAGACATGCGTGTCACATCAAGAGACAATCGAAAGAACATAACACGGATAGACAATTGTAGCAGATACACAAACAGAGTCGTTGTTGTTGTTACCTACACAAGGCCAGATCTATTGTATACCAATCTATTTCCCATAGAGGTTCACCACAATCAGACAGGTTGCATTGGCCCTCTACTCCCATCTGGAATCCAGCGCAGGGCTCCGCGGTCATTAGCTCCAGATTCAGATTTGCATACTGTCAGAGATATGCAAATGAAGGATCCCGTCGTCAGTTGAAACATGCTGCTGCCACCCAACTGACACGCAGGCCAACAACCTGTCAACTTCCTTCAAACCAAAGCAGAAAGGAGAAGCTTTATTTAGGTAAAGAGGATAGCAGCTGAAGTACAGGACCAGATGATTGCAGCTGGAGCAGGGACAGCCGAGTCATGACTTTAACAGACCAGGTAATAATGGGGCCTATTGATTACTTATATATATCATTTATCTCTTCTCAAAATCAAATACTGATCTCTTCAAGTAAGTTCTTATCTCTCCATGGAGTACACATCATTGCATTGTTTGGTAAATCTGAATTTCTAACAACTAGCCACACAGAGATGTGGTCTCTGTGTGGCCATCTATGCAGTTTTTATAGTTTATTTGTATATGTAATCCTACAGGTGAAGAACAAAACTTCTGTAATGTATTTCAATGCATTTTCATTATAAGGACAGAATATAAATATGATAAAAGTGTAAGATTTGTTTGTTGTTGTTGTGAACAGGACTTATATGATGCTAGATATGTGACGTGATGTTGGGGAGGGATAGCTTGGATACATACATGTATTCCCTTCCTTCTGATCCTGTCGGTGCCTTCTGCACAATTCTTACAACATATATGATGTATACAATTGGAAGACATGGATAAATTAACTAGTTTTTACAGATTCAAATGTTGAATTAGTTTAAATAAACTTTTCCTTGAAGGGTTAGAGTGGGATTTTCTTTCTATGTGTGTTTTATTATACAATTTACGTTCAAGTTTGAATAACTTTGAACTTAAAGCAACACTTTGTAACTTTCTGTTGATGGTATACCAACTGCCTGATCGGAATAAGAAATTAAACCATACTTTAGAGGATTTGTTCTATGCAATACTGTGATAATAGCCAAGGGGAAATCCCCACGAAAGCTATCGGTGTACCAAACTTTCAAACCACAACAAATGAAACTACGTGAAAATTCAACTCCTTTTGGTTTTATTGCTAGTTTTCACTTGTACAGTATATTAAGTAAGTAAGTAATCTTTAATTATACAGTGCCTTTCACAGACCAGACTCACGAAGTGCTTTACAATTGTGGTTATTTGTCTCTCACTCCACACAGAGACGGGAGTGAGTTATCTTGTTCTCTGTCACATCTTTAGATCAGCTTTCTCAGACATATAAATAAAAACTGAGGACCACCCTCAGTCTTCCAGTCAGCTCTCAGCCAAAAGCATTGACTCACAGAGCTCTATTTTTCAAGAATACAAAAACAAATCTAATATGTTAAGAAAGTTAGGTATCCCAGCTTTAAGCATCACCATCACTGTGCCAGAACTAGGATTTGTTAGCCTATGTTTTGCTTGATCATGTATCCACTTGATCATTGATCCACTGTGAGATCAATGAAGTTTATTCTATCTTATCTTATCATTACCAGCGCTTCTGTTTGGGCTTTCAGACAAAGATGGAAGAGTGTGCAGACATGTCCCCAGCTCTCCCTCCTTCCCACGGGCCGACCCCCTCCCAGACGGCCCTCCAGCAGCACACTCCACTCATGCTGACAGGCTCCCAGTTCGCTGCAGGGGTGAGTCTCAAACAGAGGTCACAGCCGTGTTTGTTGTGTATACTCGGTGTGGACTCGGGCTTTGCTCTGTCTGGCTTTGCGTCTGCGGTGTCTTTATGGTGGCCGTTTTTCTGACCAGGGTTGCCACATTTTCAGAGAACTTAGAGTTACATAAAGAGTTAAATGCTGTATCAATACAAAAATATATCAATCTTTAATTGAAGAGCGCCTTATGTACACAGGGAAACACAAAGTGCTTCCACATAAAACACAAATCCTCACATAAAACAAACTCCAGAATCAATTAAAAAAAAAAATACAAAAAATGAGGTACACATTTGTTCTATATTAATACCTGAGGGATGTTCTGATACAAATACTGTTATTGGGTATCAGCACTAATCCAGGAACATTTGTTGGATTGGATATCTGCTCTACAATATATTTTAAGTCACTATTCTGGTTGATTAATTTGATGTGATCTAACAGGTTTTTTGAGGTTTAAAAAACAACTACAGCAAAACCATTCCTTTTCCTGGCCTTTAGATTAAAGACCAGGATCACTATTGTATAGTGCAATATAGTATAGTGAGTACCAAAGTACTGATACCTGTATTAGAATTGAAAAAAGAGGATCAATGCATCCACAATGAATATAAATATGAATTTAGACAGTGGCAGGAAACACACAGCCTTGGCAACCCTGCTCCTATCCTGTCTAACTGCTCCTTTCTCCTCTCTCCTCTCTCCCCTCTCCTCTCTCCTCCTCTCTCCTCCTCTGCTCCTCCTCTGCTCAGCTCACAGCGCTGCTGCCGGCTCAGCAGCAGTTGTTGCTGCAGCAGGCTCAGGCTCAGCTCTTGGCTGCAGCCGTGCAACAGTCTCACGCCGCACACACTGCCGCTCAAGCCAATCAGCAGGCGCAGGCTCAGGCCGTGGCCAATCAGCAAGCTCAGCAGCAGCAGCAGCAGCAGGTGGGACAGGTGCAGAGCCAGGGGGTGGGGCCACAGGAGCAGACCCCCCAGAGTGTGACTGTGCCCCCTCAGCTCGCCTTGTCACAGCCCATCCAGCTCACCGCACAGGTACAGCGCCAGCCCCGCCCACAGCATGATGGAATTGTTTAGTGACATCACACACAGCGCATTTCTCACATCAGGGTCCACACAAGCTGATGTGACCAAGTCTTTATTTTGTATGTACAGTAGCTCATTAAAAGGATTATTACATTTTGGTATTTTCTCTTAGTATTGAGCATTTTAATGTATAAGAAACTAGTTGCACTTTTGCTATCTAACTTAGTAGTTTACTGACACTGGCAAAATGATATTACATTAAACAGTAAACATAAGTGGATGACTGCTTAGCCCCAGAAGTGATAAATGTGCTGTGTTTATATTCCTATATTATTCTTAAGGGCAGTGACTCACTCTCTCCACCTGCGGAAACTGCATCCTCCTACTGCTCTGTGTCACAAACTTTCTGCTGCTTCTTTATCCATATGTCTGTGTCCTTGGGTTCACCGTGTCCTCTGTGTGAACAGGACATCCAGCATCTGCTACAGCTCCAACAGTTGGTGTTGCTGCCTTCAAACCCACTCTCCTCTCCTCAGTTCCTCCTGCCACAGGCCCAGCAGGGACAGCAAGGTATGGACTAACACATTAACAAGGACTTTCTCTCTTCAAGATTTTTATATATTGGCTCTTTACCAGGTCTCTTGTCGACATCAAATCTTATTTCGCTACCTCAGCAAAACCAGGGGAGCCTGCTGTCTGCGCAGAGCAGGATGGGCCTCCAAGCACAGGTAAGAGACATTTTGTTTAAGGCAAGAAAATGCTACACACAGTAGTTGCTGTTACAACCGCACTACATTTGTCTTAACTGTGTTGCAGCGAGATAAGAGCGCAGAGGTGAGTGTGGGCGGCATGACCGGTGTGACGTCTGTGACCCCTCATCCAGAAGAGCCCAGCGACCTGGAGGAACTAGAGCAGTTCGCTCGCACTTTCAAACAGAGACGCATAAAACTGGGCTTCACACAGGTGACCACACTCTATTGTCTCTGTGAACTAAAGCAACTATTACCCAACTTCAAGCCTTTACCTATACATCACTCTTTCCTTTTGAGTATTTTAAACAAGCTACCATCTGAAATATAACTGTGATGTAATTTTATGCAGGGCGATGTTGGTTTGGCCATGGGGAAACTGTACGGTAATGACTTCAGCCAGACCACTATCTCCCGCTTTGAAGCCCTCAACCTGAGCTTTAAAAACATGTGCAAACTCAAGCCACTGCTGGAGAAGTGGCTCAATGATGCAGGTGAGACACAGTTATACTCGCAGCGGTTTTAAAGAGTCATGTAACTGCTTTCCTAAAAGCTATAGAGTCGTAAATCTATCCTGGTTTTGTGGCTTAATATATTCAAGGAATTCTGCTAGTACCTTTTAGTGCTTTTGAAATGGCCAATGGCCTGTAAAAGATGGCATAAATTAATATATTTAAATAATATATACATTTCCGATGTGAAAAAAGGTGTCATATAGATTATAGAGCAGATCATAGCACAATTAGATGATGATTACAGGATAAAGCAATACCACCATGCTTTGTGTGCAGAGACCATGTCCATCGACAGCACCCTCCCCAGCCCCAGCTCCCTCTCCTCTCACTCCATGGGCTTCGAGGGCCTCCCGGGCCGGCGCAGGAAGAAGAGGACCAGCATCGAGACAAACGTGCGCGTGGCCCTGGAGCGCTCCTTCATGACCGTAAGACGCTCAGGGGTGTGGCTATTATTATGATGATTTTGATTAAAAGTTTTATCATAGGGCTGTCCAAACATGCTGTTGGCTCAGGATTCTTGCTAAATTGACCCAAATGATCAAAAGTAGTATTTTTACTACACATTGTGGATAAAAAAATCAAATGCAACCAGAATAAGACTTTAAGTTTTTACTTCTGGGTTCAATATCTCAGTATCAGTGTAGTAAATGTTTACATCTCTTTGTTCATACTCGTTGGTCTGTTTCAGTTTAACTGGACAAAATGTTGATTTATTTCTTGATGCTTCACAAATAAACATAAGTCAATTAACAACAATGAAACAGATAAGATGGAATAAGATGAAACTTTCATCTCATAATGGAGAATAATAGAGATTATTTTTTTACTACTAGTGAACTGGACCTGGTCCAGTTCAACTGAACCGGCACAACAAGTGTGAAAGCTCACTTACATTCCACGATAATCTGTGTAGGCAATGTAGAGCTTTTATCTGTATCATGAAACCAAAACTCTCTTTTGTTTTTTGTCTTCCTTTTCAAATGTTCTGGTTGTAAAGTCGCCCTCTGCTCTTGCCTCGTACCAGCAGAACCAGAAGCCCACGTCAGAGGAGATCCTTCTGATCGCAGAGCAGCTCAACATGGAAAAGGAGGTGATCCGGGTTTGGTTCTGTAACCGACGGCAGAAGGAGAAACGCATCAACCCCAGCAGTGCCACGCCTCCTCTGCCCAGCCAGCCGCCCACTGGCCCCTCCGCACACAAGACCCCCTGCTACAGCCCACACCTGGTAGGTCTAACTGCTAACTCATCAACAGGGAGATTGAGGTCACAATTCACACAGAAAACATCAAAAGTGTGGGTTTAAAAATGAACTATGAAACAAACTAAACATCTTGTTCTTGTTTTGTCAGATGTCCAGCCAGATGTCCACCCAGCTGTCGCAGCCCGTGACCAGCCTCAGCAGCACTCCAGTGAGCAGCATGTCCTCCATGTGCTCCCTGACCTCCAGCCTCGCCTCCAGCCTCTCCTCGAGCCACCCCTCTCTGATCTCCGCCTCCTCTCTCAGCTCCGCCCCCTCCCCAGTGACTCCTCCCCCTCCACCCCGCAGCACGGCCAGCCCCGCCACCCCCAGTCACAGTGCACTCAGCCTCAACACAGGGTAAACACACACGCACGCACACAACCGTACACTCAAACACACATACGCAATCCTGCTTTTGAGAGAGTGATGTGACATGACTTCCCCTCTGAGTAAAAATGTATTCTTATTATGCTTGCTATTGCATAATGTCTTATCCCGTAGGAAATATGATTATATAAGATATCTATCTACAAGGTTCTCAGAGTTTATTGTAATAATGTTTGAATTTGACAGACAACTGACAACTACTATATTTTTGAGAATGAGATTTTTTAAGATGATTGTATTCAGTCAAAACACCAAAACTGAGTGAATTTTATGCTTTAACTTATTCAAAATGTTCCATCACTTTCAGCCACTGTTCACATGTTTGAGACCACATGTCCACATTACTGCAATTACAACCTTTTATATCATAAACTAAAGACATAATAATTGTTTCATTTTCATCATTAATAAATCAACTTTTTACAACATTTACAGACCGCTTGTATGAGCCTTACAATGGTTATTGAATCATTAAAAACAACAAATGTGATGATAAATACTGAACCAGTCTGTCCCACATCTTCTTGCTCAAGAATTCCTATTACCATCTTGTGGGAACATTTGACTGCATTTATGAATACTGTTTATACAAATATTAAGTGCATATTTTCTTCAGGGCTCACACAACCTGTTCAACTCCCAAATATGTGTGAGAAAAGGCTGAGAATATTTGTTCCACAATTATATTAAAGGTGTTAAAACGGCTTGTAGATTATCACAAACACACTATACCCAGAAGGTTAAACTATTCTGAAAAGCAATAAAAAAAACAGTGAATAACAATTGTTTTCTCACATCATGCAACTATGCCACTCATGATAACAACTTTAAATTTGGTTTTCTACAGTGGCTTTCAAAGGCAAGTTGAGCTTTTTGTCACGATTAATACTGTGCTTTTTGTTGTTGTTGTTTTTTAACAGACAAGTAACAGACAAACGTGAGCAATAATTCATGGGTTTGTTTTTTAATAAAGTGGGTTAGTATTTCTCTAAGTGTGATTGCCTTTGAAATTATATACATTTCAAAATGTATTATTACTTTTGCACATCACTGTACTATATATACTAAGATAGTACTAACATATTATTTAAACGTCATAATAAAGCTTTCAATTTGTTAAAATACTGAAAACTGTTATAACACATATTTATAAGACCTTTTATAAGACATACGGTCCAGGATGGAAAAGTTACACCTAAAACCACAGCCTGTTTATTTTTCCCACACATTCTCATGCAGTCCTCCTTTAAAAAGCATGACACACATTAAAAATATGTAAACACCGGCGTCAAAAGCCACAGATCTCCACAGACAAGTTGAGACCTGCGCTCTCGTCTCAATTCACCTGCAGTTTGCAGTATAATTTCCAGTAGCACATGGCTTTATTTACTATCCCTGCACGCACATGTTCCAGCGTGTCTTTGTTCAAACACCGCTCCCTGTGCGCAGCAGTGCAACAGTCTAACCCCATTGTGTCTTTGCTTTGTCCACAGCTTATGGCGTATGGGCAAAAAGAACGGTGACGTGTCTAACTACATCACTGATTTTGCTGCAAACTTGAGGTGAATGCAGCCGAGACACTCAATTTATTAAAAAAATGCATTTCCAAGGAGCGCTCCTTTGTGTTTGTAAACAATACACTGTGTTCAAATCAATGGTTGGCTCTCCACAACCATAAGACGTAAACCCATAAGCAACCTTCCCTGAGTCAAAAAGGCTTTAGAGCCTTTTACCATTGTGTTGAACCAAGTTTCTATAGCCACTGTGGGTTTGTATACCAACTGGATCTGGAATTGTCACATGACGCTCACAACAGCCGTTCCAACCATGTGTGATCACTGCACAATTTGTGCTGCTTGGTGTATGTGCAGGGGGAGCTGTGCAGGGGCCACAAGGGTGGCTTATGCTTTCCATTGAGGTTTAGACTTGAAATTGGGATTTCGGGGTGATGTTTTACCTCAGTTTTTGTGTTCCATCAGTCAGGCAGTAGATCAAACCATTCATGCATAATAGGAAAATGCTGAAATCAGACATAATGCAGATCTATTTAAGGGCCAACTGGGCCAACGACACATGCAGGTTAGGGATGCACCAATACCACTTTTTAAAAAACCAATACGAGTACCTTAATTTGAGTACTTGCTGATACCGATATAGACTTACTGATACGAGTACTGCATTGTGTTAACCCTGGGACTTCATGAAACTAATACAACTGGAATTTACAATGTTTTATTTCTAATTTCAACAATAACATAATGCTTCAAAAATTAAACATTTTAGCATTTGTTTTAACAGTCAACAATAAGAGCCACTGTCTTATTGCACTCATACAAATACTGCGTTGTAGAGTTGGTTGTTTTTGCTGGTGTTAAGCCTAGCGTACATCGGACTGGCAACTGATTATATCCGTCGCATATGAGTTGCTGCCCCGCACACATCGACAATCTGGGGAAAACGGGCAACTCCCAGTAGCAGACCAGTCTTGGGAATAACAGCGCGTACATCGACAGCAACTGGCCTCAACTACAGTGTGTTTTCTGACATAAACTGTTGCGGGCTCGCAATACACGCAATACACACACGTTGTCGGAGCGGCGCATGGAGCGCGCACATCGGGTCATATCTCCGAAACTGAGGACAACTAGTTGCCGAAAAGTAGAACATCGGCAACTGACTGAAACTGGAGACCGACTGATCATCTCCAGTTGTAAGAGCGCGCACATCGACCGATTTCGGCAACTGATCATCTCCCACCATCTCCTCTCAGTTGCCAAAAGCCGCCTTGCAACTAGTTGTCTCCAGTTTCTCTGACGATGTGCGCTAGGCTTTATGCACTTCCTGAAGCTCCATCATCCAGCTCTGCTTCTTGCAGCATGGTATTTGTTGCGTGCACAGGTTACTCAAAGACACACACACAACAAGAAGAGAATGATCCTGTGCACGTGTTTGGCCCGCGTGTTTGACCACGTTAAGGCTCGCCACGTTGTTGTCAAAGCGGCCCCCAGCCGCTGGAGGCGGGAACCACTGTCATTACAAAGCACCGCAGCTGCCCCGGGTCAGAACGCTGCGGCCATGGAGGTTGCAGCTCCGTACAGCTAGTGCCTTGTGAGCAAGTGCCTCGTGGTCACGTGCGCACATTAGTAATCAACCGATTCAGAATTTACAATATTGCTGTGCTGTGCCTTCCACCGCTGCTCTCAGCCATGTTATTTACAAACATACTTCCCTCTAATACTAATTTCTGACCTAATTTGCAGTTTTCTGTTTTAATCGCTCATGTGTATCCTATGTCCTGAACATCTTTGCTGCAGCTAACCCAGCTATCTGTTTTCTCTTGTCTTTTTCTTCTTCTTTGTCTGTCGCTGCTGGCCCTTGTGCGTGTGTATCGTGCGCGTGTGTGTGCTTGGAAAACCAGGAACACTGTGATGGGAATGAACACGGGGATGAACCCCGCCCTCTTCGGTACCAATCCCCTGGCCACTATCCAAGGTGTGTTTCAGTGAACCCCCCCCAACTGTACGCTAGCATTTCACCAATTCACTTAAAACTAGCCATTATTGCTATTTAACATAATGACAGAAGCCTATTTATTTAACTGCATTAGAGAAATCGCTTGTTCTGTTCATCGATCCATCTATTTTCTTCCGCTTTATCGAAATCCCAAAGCTTTACCAGACCATACATGTCCTAGGTCTTCACTGGGGTCAAGCTTCAACACAGACTCTGGAATTGTCTCTTAAACCAGACATGCTGAAACAACATTCATAGCATTGTATTGTCATTGTTCATGCCATCATCCCATCCGTGTGCATGCTGTGAGTGTTGGCTGTGCTTGTGTGCCTGTGTCATTCATTCAAACTAGCTTTTCTCACTTTTATAATGCCGGAACAAAAACTATGTGAATATGCAAAATTATGTTTACGTTAAGTGATAACTATTGACTATTACCTGCACTAACAACACGTCTTTGTCAGGTTTAGCGAGAATACAGAAGCAATGTTAAGTAAATAGTATACCACATAATCAAGTATAAATACACCGATCTAGTGAAACAGGAAAGGGTTATGTTAAGTTGAAATAATAATCACTTTTTACACGGAAAAAAACTTTTTATGGAGAAACACCCTATACATTTACAGTGAATTACTCCAATATATACCAGTGGCTGAAACACACCGGCACATTTTGAATCAATAGAAGTCATGTTCAAATAAATGCTCTTTAACTTTTTTGTCTGCTCGTGTTTCAAGACAGAATTTAATTGTATTTAATGTAGTCTCGATACTATTTCTGTATTCACAATATATTGTGAATGAAACTGACAGTATAGTGGTCAGGACATAATGGTCAGGTAACAACCTGCCGTGCAATTGTTATCTGAGCTTAGAAGCACGGCTAACTACTTATTTGTTGGCCTCATAAAAGTACAAGCACAGATATTAGGGTTTCAAAGTAACCAATTACATTAAAAGGTTGTCAGAAAGATAAATACTAAATTAAACTGAACTAAAAAAAATGCAGTTCTTAAGTATACTTGCCACCTTTGGGCTATGAACAAAGTAACCAGACCAGGGTAGGTCTCCCCCGTTGGACAAGACTAAAGTGAGTCCAGAGAGATTGAGGCTCTTCAGTCCAATTTAGCACAATGGAGAATGACTTTCCAGTGGAAATCATAGTGGTGATCATAAACCATTTTTCACACTAGTCTTTTCTACATCAACGGCCAACTAATAGCAAAATCCAAAGTGTGACACTAACTCAACTTTGTTTTTGTCTGTCCTAGCCCTAGCAGCCAGTGGTGGCCAGCTGCCCCTTTCCAGTCTTGAGAGCAGCAAACAGGTAATGCTGGGGGCGTCGGGGGGGCAAAGTGGACACCTGCCCTCCTCCCTGTTCCTGAAGCACCCTGCCCTGCTCCACATGGCCCAGTCCCACGGTGCCGGTCTGGTCAGCGCAGCCGTAGCCAAAGCCTCGCAGTCCTCCCCGTTCCAGTGTGCTGGCAGCATAAGCCCCACCCTCTGCTCCCCGTCGCCCTGCTCTAGCCCCGCCTCTTCCTGCTCCTCCATCGAAATGGCACACAGCCCACCTTCACTGGGAGGAGCCAAGATGGAGTGAGGGCCAATCAGAGAAGGGGGAGGAGGGAGGGAAATCGCAAAACCTCGCCTTTCACACCAAAGCTATCTCTTCCTCTCGTTGACGCTCTTCTTCGTATCTCTCAGCAAAAGTGTTCTCTCTTTCCGTCTCTCCCGGTCTTTCGATGCCAAAAATACACAGAATGAAAGAGAGGAGGGATGAAGAGAAAGATGTCCAAAAGAAGAAGAAGAAGAGGGTAATGGGGGAAGATCGAAACCAAAAATCTTTATCCAACAAGGCGCAACCAGGATGCTTTTGTCAATAATGTTTGATCAGACATTGTACCTCTTCAGCCTCTGAAGCAAACCAATGAGTTTTAAAACTACTTGAAGGCAACAGAGGTGCATGTCCATGTGCAAGAAACCAAAAAGGACAAACTGCGATGAAGGTATGGCGGCAAGGACAAACCCAGTTAGGGAGAGAAGACGGCGAAATGTGCATACTTACTTTTTTGCTTTAAAAGCTGAACAAAGAGGAGGGTGGAGAGGTTTAAACCAAAAATTTACCTTAGGAGGAAGCGGAGGAGTACACAATGACAAAAATGACAACCATACCAAAATCCCAAATACCAAAAATAACGGAGAGAAAAGCTTTATTCAGAGGATGTGTAAATACTGAAGCTATCCAGGACCAGGACTTCTCTAACTCTTTACACACTCATTTCCCATCCATTCTTGTACTTGTTTCGTGTTCTGCTTTGTCTGTCTTTTACCTCTGGTTCGAAAGCTTGTGCTGTAGGTACCTCTGGCCGCCTTGTAATTCAACTTTATCAATTAGTCATTAGCAGTGTTAGAAATACCATTATTTTCTTCTGACACAGCTTTCAATCACGGTCGCCTTCATCTCACGTTTTTTGTGATTGACATTGTCTTCACTAAGTGCCAAAGATAGCCGCTTAAGTTGATGCTCGTGTCGCCAATTTCAGGGTGTAAACAGATTGATCGAACTACAAAGTTGCAGCGTAGCATGGCCCGATAAGTCTTTCATTGCTTTGATAAAAGTGTAAACCGATTAATGAACATGCCCTCTTTACTTGAAACTGTATTGAAAGAAGTTGATGCTATACAATTCGGCATACAGTTGAAGACATGAAAGTTAATGTCTTTGAAAAGCTAAGTAATAAATCAATAAAGCCTGGTTTAGTCATGGTGTGGTCCAGTCACTGTCAATTACACCTGTTTGTCTCCTCAAATTGTTTTTTCTCATCATCATCTTCATTCCATCGATCATTCTTTTTTTTCCACTTCACACTGCCATTAAACTCAAATGGAAACCAAAGCATTCTTAGCACCGTGGGATTTGTCGGTTGGCGATTCCGCGGTCGAAACACATGAACACAATAAAGACACAAAATGGCGGCTAACAGTGGACCAAAACAGGACCCAACGCTGCCGATGGACATCCGCGAAGATTCCCTCCTAAACGCCTGTCCAAAATTCCCAATGGGGGAGCTTTATAACCAAGGAACACTTCCTTGCTTACTCCGAACCCCAAAGAATGGGAAGAGCTGGAGACAGGCGGCATCGTAGTGAGGAGCCGGAGCAGGAATCACAACTTTTCTAAGAGGATACCAAAAATTTTACCCGAAACCAAAAAGAACACTCAACAAAAAAACCCAAGGAATTACAGAAGCAAACCAAAAAGAACGCTTACCAAATATAGATGGAGAGAGAGGAGGGGATACGGACACATTGTAGAATCGTAAAAAAAAACTGTAGCATGGAAGAGGAACAGACAATATTTTGGGATCCTCTCCTCCTCTCCAGCGCCACCGTCTGGTCCTGGATGGAATGAAACGCAAATGACCTCACTGAACTTCTGAATCTTCTAAAAAAAAGAAACAAAAAAAACTCTCTTTTTATTTTTTTGTTCCAATCTCTGCTGTGTATCTTGATGCCGTTTTTTTCTGTAATGTACTTTAGTGCTTATACTCATTTGGAATAATGTAACTCGCTTTAAACTTACTACGAGAGCTCCTTATTTTTTTCGTAGTCGTGCTAGAGATTTTTATCAGGTTGGTTGGAAAAAATACTGTGAAAATTTAGCTTCCAGATTTTTATTATTAGATGAAGACTGTCTCGGCAAAGGAAAAAAAAAAAGACACATTCACCGTAAGGCCAAAAAATAAGCAAAACCATGACAACCAAATAACTTAGCATACCAAAACAGTGTATTGAATGGACTTACGTGTGGGCTGCCTGCGCGTACTGTTGGGACGTATTAGCGCCATCTTGTCTGAGGCGTGCAATAGCGGTCAAAATCAAATGATGTCTTATTGTTTCTCTTTGGCCTTTTGCGGGCAGCGTACTCAGACAAGTTGACAGTTTTTTTGCAAAGTTGGACTATCCAAAGAATATTAGGTTCGCTCACAGCAGCAGACAAACTCCACTGGCAAAGAAGAATCATTCAGAAACCAAACGTAGATGTGAAGTGAAAGGTCAAACCGCTCGCCTCGCATTGAACTCTTTAGACGGAATGTATCTGTTAGTGCTTCTATAGATTTTGTAGAAAAAAGATCTATGTTCTACTGCTTACTTATCGCTAATGTATTAAAAAAATACAAAAAATGTCTTGAGAAAAAAAAAAGATCCTAAAACATTGATGATAATAACTTGATTTTAGACCAAAAATTGTAACTATCTCTCTTTGGGATTTTTCTGTTCCTTGTTCTTACAATGATTTTAGACTTTTGATTGTACTATTTATTCAGGGTAGGTTTGGTAATAATATAATTTTCTTTATTGTCCTGCTATTTATTGCTAATTTATTTGTAGCTGCGCTTTCATGTTCTGAGCCGCATTTGTGATTAAGTAGTCTGCCCTCTACTGATTTTCTCTCTTGCTACTTATACAGATCAATTGTTATGGGGTGAATATGAATGATACAATACTCCTGTTTGAAGGGAGTCGACAAAGTAGAAGCTGCACCGCTCAGATCGACAACACAAAGGAGAAAGTTCACCAACCTCTGCCAAGGCATTGATCTAATCTTATGTACCTGTTTATGGTAGATTACACTATGAAATATAAAAGGCGGCACTGTGGCGGAGTGGCTAGGTCCTGGGTTCAAATCCCAGTCAGAACAGGGCCTTTCTGTGCGGGGATTGCATGTTCTCCCTGTGTCTGCGTAGGTTTCCTCCGGGTGCTCCGGTTTCCCCTACCGCAAAAACCATGTACAATTGGTAAAATCCGATTTTCCTGACCCAAGCCAAGCATCACTATCCCTGGGCGCTGTAATGTAGTGACCACTGACACTGGCATTGCAGGATGGACTAAATGCGGAGGTCAAATTTCCCTATGGGATGATGAAGTATATCTTAAAAAACTGTAAAAATGTTGGCAGAGGTGGTGTCCAGACTCTCATTGATGTGTTGCTGAACTGTTGGATTTCTTTATTTACTCTTTGAAGGCCTAAACATCCCAATAGACAAGAAGAAGATTGGCAGGGGCAAGACTACGTTTTTTATTTTTCCATGACAAGACAAAACAAGGCGTGACGTGTGACTTTTGTACCACACGTTCGTCCTTTCTGTCTTCTCATCTTTGTTCATTTTTGGCTATTTATGATTTGGCACAACTCCAGTTCTTCGGCGTTAAAGAGAGATAGTTCATCATATACCTCATATTCTTTGATGATAAACCAAATAGATGAATGCTTTAAAGCGGAGTTCACAGGGGCCTGCGGAGACTGGAGCGTGGACGCATGCGACACAGGGGTCAAGTTCTGAACGGAGTTAGCTTTAGCTTTAGCATTGATCTGCCGGTGTCGTTTTTATCTCCGTTCGGATCAAAGGTGCCAAAGGGGTCGCATGAGCTCACATCTTTCGCTCTTGTCTCCCTGGGAACTCCCTAACGCTGATCACGATGAGCTTTTTTGAAAACGGCCATTTCCTCAAACTTGACCTTGATGCTTCCCCAAATATCGACGTGGTCCGTAAAGCTGCCTCCGTTCGGCTCCAATCTGGGATCAAAAGTGTCCAAAGTCCTCGCTTGAGGTGAACTTCTAACTTTGATTCAATAAAGATTCGAGATTGAGTTTAACGGAGCGGCTTTGCCATAAAGGTCACCGCGGTGCCATGCCTTCAGCCTCGTGAGAAACCGTGGTGGCCTGATGCGGGGGAGGCAGCGGTGGGGCGGGTTGAGGAAGTGGCAGGGGCCGAGGTTGCCGGGTGACAGTTAACAACACTCATACTTGTTGAGTGCGGTGCGCTTTGAAGGGGCAGGAGACTTTTGGATAGAGTTAGACGGACTGGGACGTGACCCTGAGGCTGGTCTTATTGGTGAGGATACCCCCCTTGTGAATCATACCAAAGTTAATGCCTTGCCATAAGATTTAGCAGCAGGTACAACCTCCCTTTGGTCCGACTTTGACCAAAATTTCCTAAAATGATTGTATTGCATCACGACAATATTAGTTTTCTCTAGCTAGTGAGCCTGAAATAGGTTTTCAGGAACAAAAACAGTGTTTATAGCAATAACACTTTACAAATGCTCAGGCATACAACATATTAACTAACTATATCTTATACTGTATAGTAGAGCTACCCTCTCCTTAATTGTATGAAAAAGTCGCCAAGATATCTCAGGACATTGACCCAAAAAGTGGAATTTGATGCTGTTGGGTCACAATAGATTTAGACCTATACAGTATATCAGTATAACACATATAAAAAAAAGCCCTAGAGAATGGCGCCTAAAGATTCTGGTTTGAAACAAAACTAAATGCGTCTTGATGAAGGCACAATCTCGCTTCAAAATGTTTTTTCCTGAATCTAATTTGAAATCAAGATGAATTAGTCGCTGACAATTAGTAGCATGACAAGTAGTTTCACAACACACTAAATGAAAGATCACATATTTCGGCAAAGTAATGAGCCCACTAACGCCCCTTCAAAGACACCATGCTCGCACTCCTTTCCTTTCTCTTCTCTCTCTCTTCTATACAGCTTTAGCCCAAAGGTTTTCTCAAGCAACAAATGCAAAGTGCGTCTGACGTGAACGACTAAAACCAAAGAACTTTTTTCATGCTCTTCACTTCAGCGCAACACACTAACTTCTACTCCTCTTCTTTCCATCCCGTTTACCCCGTACTGTCACCGAGCAACCTGGGCCTCCAAACCTCAGCTATCCAAAGGGAAATACTAATAATGATGATAATAATTAAGATGATGAAATGTATATTTTTAAGTATTTGTCATTGGGGAAGAATAATCTCATACGTATCGCAACAAAGGAGAGACGAGGACGGCGACCATGTTGAAGTTTCTTGGTGACTTTGTAGCTGTTTCTTACGTTTGTGTCTTTTCCTTCTGCTCGTGCTGCCAACGTAACGCTTCAAATGTCCCACCCCCTCCTCCCTCTTCCACCCCCCCCCCCCCCCCCCCCCCTCCCTCTTCCACCCCCCCCCCCCCCCCCCCCCCCCCATGTGCGTTTGGGCCCCAACCGTCTCCCAGTCTGCCCCATCACCGCCTTGTTTGTCCTGAATGAGTGCGTGTGTCAACATTGTCAAAGGGGTTTCCCATATTGCGATTTTCCCAGTAATCATAACTTTTTTTTTCTGTCCTTTATTTAAATGCCCTTTATGTGACTGACTAGACAAGTTTAGGTAGTAGTAGAAGGGGGATGGGGCTTGTTGCTGGGAAAAAAAGGAAAGGTGTTGTCCAGGTCAAAAATAACAAAGAGAAAAGTCCCAGGCACTCTCAACTGTAGCATATTGTTTGCCAACTTCCGTGTGATTCCCCCAAAGAGTCAGGTGACTTCCTTATATTATCACACGGTTTTTGCATTGCAATTAAAGTTACATTTATGATCATTTACAGGTGACAATGTAAAACTATAGGTAAGAAATATTGACATAAATCGAGGTAGCCAAAGCCAGTGTCAAATCTAAAACAATTCCATTTCAAGTATCTTATTTTACTCCTGGTTTTAGTTGTGGTTAAGTTATTATTGATGAAAATAATGGTGGTACATCCTCCAAAATTATATTGGTATACTTAAAAAATGTATTGATTATGATGCTTTTCAGTCTTCTCTGGTTTCGTTTTAAAATTATGATGCAACATGATTTGTTATTGGGACACTTGATTTTTGCACGATTATTTAAGTCAGTTTTAACTTACATTCACAGATATGTTGAGTCAAATATCACGCAAGATTTTGAATATTTTATTATCCATCCCCTTAATCCAGCTCCTCAATCGCGAGCTGGATTGGGCTCTTTGAAATGTGTCATGTGTGCAGTTATGAATGGTCATCGCTGTCTTCATCCCATCTCCTTATGACTTCACTTTAGTTTTTCACCCAAACCCTCCCCATCCTATATCTTCTGTGTGGTAGCAATTAAGCCTTTTAGTGTATTTATCTTGAAAACCCCCCATAAATTAAAAAAAGGAAAAAAAATCTCTGCTTGTTCATTGTACAGTGTTGTTCATTTCAAGTCATTTTTGTAACTGAAAGTGTTTCATTCATCCAAATAAAACACAAGACAAAAACTGTACATACAACCTGCACGTCTCTGCTTTCTCCTTATTGTTCTTGTATCGTCTTTTGAAGGCTCTATTTACAGGTAAGATCTGTGGTGACACTTAACATAATATAGGTATAGTGTACGTCAGGTGTCTCCAACCTTTTTCACCTAGAGAGCTACTTTCCCGGGACAATAAAGGCAGAGAGCTACTTCTTTAAGCGGCCCTGAGGAAAAAAATTGGTGAAATATTGGTGTGTACTAGTCTGATATCGAGTACAGTTATTATTTATCATCACATGTTACTAATGACAAAGTATGTGCATGACGATAATAAATAAGGAGAATGAATAAAACCACCTGAAATGTTATATAATATTATAAGTATATTATTTGGTTTGTTAACTTCTAGATCCTTTGGCGAGCTACGGGTGGCTCCCGAGCTACAGGTTGGAGACCCCTGTACGTCCTGTGCAAATCGCCAGAAGGGCAGAAACACAAAAGTAGTGTAAAAACAGGGTCATGAAATTCACTTATGACAATACTTGCATTGATAATCTATGGAATAAGAAAAGATCATTAAGAATGGCTCAGCTAAATTTCAGGTTTAAAAACAATCAAAGTATCAATCATATACATATTATTTTTATAAAAACACACAAGCCTGAAATCTTTTAAAAAAACAATAACAATCCTTGGTATTGAATACATTACAGATAAGTTAAGCTTAAGCTATATTATAGTGTGGAACATTGCTTGCAAATTTATTTCAACAAACAGGTAGTGTTTTTGAAAAGATTGTGCTTATACTTTGGTGCAGAATACCAACAGAGCACTTAAAAAGAAATAAAAATATGATTACACATAATTGGGTGAAAAGTCCTTAGCCATTGTTATCAATTAAAAGAAAAATGCTTAAATTAAGAGCACTAAACATTCAACAAATTATTTTTTTCAAATGGAAACAATAAAACTAAACCAGATACGCACACAGAAAGCGCATACCTCTGCCATGAGGCGCAGTTCCATATATTTAAAATCCTGAATCCAGACAATGATCCAGACGCTGATTCAGAACACTTCCAAAATCTAATCAATTGGTTGTTGCACATGTTTCCTGATCCTTTATCCTAATCCTCCCTCAGAGATTACATTTATGTTATTCACAGTCAAATGGATAAAGGAACAAACAGACACCGGCGATGACTTTACCCCCATCGCCCAGGAGGTGACAGTACTGCTGACATCGATCCTAAGCGCGAATGTCAATGTTGTCAAGTGTCCAGTAGAGGGCAGCAAAGACCATGTTTTCTCAGGCTTTTTGATGCAGTATGTGCACAGTATATTTGCACTGAATCAAAAGAGACAATTTGAAGCAAGATGATACCACTCATTTTGAGATGTTTTTTTTTCAGAGGGGAAAGAGAAAGGTGCAGCTCAACAGTATTTTCAATTAAAGCTGGGGTACATCATTTTCAAACCACAACAAAATGATCAGTGTAAAAAAAGCCATGTACTTAGTTCCTGGTACTAAAGCGGCTCCATCAACAGTTTTCACATGCATGAATGCCTCTATCAAACCTCTTAAAACAGTGGCTCATGTGTTTTACCGGTACACTGAGAAAATCATTAAAGGGTAACACAACATTCAGGTTCACTGTAACATTTTCTGTATTTCTGTAGGGTACATTTTTCTGGACTTAATGTCAAGTTCAAGGTCCCGGTGTAGACGGTCTATGGTATGGACACAAACATAAAAAATAAATAAATAAATAAATTCCATACTGACAGTTCTATTTCATGAATGCGATCAATTGCAAATACATATTTTCTTGATCCTTCATGACACCTTTAATATGGAGCAAGTTTCTGTTTGAGGCTGAACAACCAGGGCTGGAAACATGTTCATCAGCAATACACTGTTTATGTTTTCAAACCTTGTAGCGCTCATTATTTATGAATTGAATACATTGTATTCAAATTCTGTACATTTTTTACCATTAGACCCTGTTGCATGTACTATTCAAAAAATAGTAAATTGTATATTGTCTCTTTTGACACAACCACCACCAGTCTATTTAACATGTTCTCATCTCAATTTTAAAAGTAAGTGACCTTTACTTTAGCTATAGAGCACTCTTTTCTGTGTGGTGTGATATAATACTTCCATTCTTTTTACTCCAGCAATAATCTCTTCTACCACTAGATGGCGCTGGAGATCCATAGAGCGTCCTGAACAGCAGACACGTTCAGACAATTACCCCATTGATCAGCAGAATGGGAAACCAGTGCTATCGATTGAAGCGTCTGTCATCGACAGAGCTGCCTTTCAAACGCGCCTCGGTGATTCTGCTCAGCATTATGGCTCATTTCAGCTGTTTTTACAATCCAATACAGACACTGCTCTATAGATTTCCTGGAATAATATGGAGAAAGGAAAAGAGGCACGTAAAACAGTAAACCCACTGCAAGTTTTTCTTGAAAGCGAGTTAATTTCTTGGATAATTCCTGTAATTATGCTGAATAGCTCTCCAGGGCACTGGACCAGCCTCCACACTTTGAATAAGACTGCCTCAGTAATTGTTTCCTTTGTCTAATACATTGTCAGATTATAACATACTTGGTTAGCTACTTTTCACTTGTTCCCCGTCTATATTAATCATACCTGTCCTGACACAACTGTTATCACAATGCATATTCATTAAATAAATATGTATGCCATCTTTTTAAAATAATGCTTGAACGCACTTAGTAAGTCTATCAACAACTGTGTGACATTTACTGTATGAAGAAGTTTTGAAAGAAACACTGAAACACTCAGACACTGAACGACAATTTGCTGTGCAGGAGTCAATCACCCCATTTACTGTTGGTAAACTATTGTTACAGCCACTGCTGACTGATGAACGCGAAAATTGGCCCTCAGGCTCCGACTCCCAAACTGTGGAGGTTTTTAAATCCAGCATAAAGAAACAATTGTATGCCTTGGCTTTCAACACCAACCAAATAATGCTATTTTACATTGTATTTCATACTGTTGTATTTTACTCATTTGTATTCTGTGCATGTGACACACTGTGAGCAGCTGGTGTTGCTCTAAGAATAGAGTTGACATTGACTTTATTCACCAATTTTCATGTGTGATCCTTCAGTGTGTGATCCTTGGATACCACTGGTCTTTGACATTCTTGACGTGTCCAAAGTCAGAACTAAACAAAGGGAGGCCGCCTTTCAGATTCATGCTGCTAATATCTGAAAATGTCTTCCTGAAGAGGTGAGACAGGCTTCTACTTTGACAATGTTCAAATCCAACAATAATTATGATAATAATACACCCATCTTGCATAGCACTTTTTTGGACACTCAAAGATAAGAAAAAATAAAGAAAACGGGGTTTACTAAAAAGCTTGATTGAACAGATGGTTTTTACCAACATAATGTAGGTATAGTGTACGTACTGTGCAAATCGCCAGAAGGGCAGAATCACAAAAATAGTGTAAAAACAGGGTTATGAAGTTCACTTGACATGACAATACCTACATTAATAGTCTATGGATTAAGAAAAGAAAAGGGGGTTTACTGAAAAGCATGATTGAACAGATGGTTTTTGAGTACTGATTTAAAGTTTGGTGGTGAGTCAGAGCTTCTAATGGGCAGTGGGAGTGAGTTCCCGAGGGTTGGGGCGGCAATGCCAAAGGCTCAGTCATCCAAGGTCCAGCGGTTAGTGCAGGTGATGGGAGTGAGACGGTTGGTGTCAGCTGAGCGCATGCAACGGGTGGGTTGGTGTTGTTGTAGGAGATGAGTTAGGTAGGGCGGGGCCAGGTTATGGGTGAGGAGAATGAGCTTGTATTGGATGAGATATTCAACAGGGACGGGGGTGATGTGTTCTCAGGACGGGGTGTGGGTAAGGAGGCGGGCAGCAGAGTTCTGGATGTATTATGTCGGCTGTTGATTGGGTGAGGGAGGGCGGAGGCGGGCAATGTTGCGAAGGTGGAAGAAGGATGTTTTGGTGATGTGTTTGATATGAGAGGGTGGAGTCCATAATGATGTAGAGGTTGCATACAGAGGGTGAGGGGGTGACATTGTGGCCATCAATGAGGAGGATGAAAGTTAGGGACAGAGAGGAGGAGAGATTTGGGGCCAAGTTCTGTTTTATTGCTGTTGAGTTTAAGAAAGTTACAGTATTGTCCGGGTTTTAATGTCGGAGATGCAATTAGTGATGGTGGAGAGGATGACCGGGGTGCTGGATTCGGTGGTGATGTAGAGTTGAGTGTCATCGGCGTAACAGTGAAAGTGGAGTCCGTGGTGGCGGATGATCTGACTGAGGGGAAGCATCTAGATGGTGAAGAGGAGAGGGCTGAGTACGGAACCTTGGGGGATATCGTGGGTGACGGGAGAACAGTGGGAATTGCAGTTGTTGACAGAAACAAAGCAACCCAAGTCAGTGTGGTTGGGCCGGAGGCAGCCTCGGAGCAAGCCCGATGGTGGGCACAACAGAGTCAGGCTGTGACAGGCGGCAGACGCAGGCGACCAGGCAAAGACACGGTCCAGCTGTTGAGGCAGGATCAGATACAACTGTTTCCAGACAAAAGTAAGGCAAGGCAAGTTTATTTGCATAAATAATCACAGTACATTAAAAAGAAAGATAAAAATATAAAATCCCTCAGTTGTATGCACAGCTGAACAGAACTGTCTTTAAGAGACATAGTAACTCCAGCGTGTCCTGGGTCTTCCCCAGGGCCTCCTCCAGGTGGGACATGCCCGGAACACCTCCCTAGGGAGGCGTCCAGGAGGCATCCTGAACAGATGCCCGAGCCACCGCAACTGGTTCCTCTCTACGTGGAGAAGCAGCGGCTCTACTCTGAGCTCCTCCCGTGTGACTGAGCTCCTCACCCTATCTCTAAGGGAGCGCCCAGCCACTCTGCGGAAAAAGCTCATTTCGACCGCTTGTATCCGCGATCTCGTTCTTTCGGTCATTACCCAAAGCTCATGACCATAGGTGAGGGAGGGAACGAAGATTGACCGGTAAATCGAGAGCTTTGCCTTTCGGCTCAGCTCCATCTTTACCACAACGGTCCGATACAGAGACCGCATCACTGCGCACGCTGCACCGATCCGCCTGTCAATCTCACGCTCCATCCTTCCCTCACTCGTGAACAAGACCCCGAGATACTTGAACAACATCGTCTAGAAATTCTGTCCATAAAGACAGTGAACAGAACCGGTGACAAAGGGCCGCCTTGGCGGAGGCCAACATGCACCTGGAACTGCCGGCAATGCAAATGCAGCTCTGGCTCCGGTCATACAGGGACCAGACGGCTCTCAGCAGAGGACCCTGGACCCCGTAGCCTGGTCGTACCACACCATAGTACAAATGACATTTTGTACTAAGGTCTGGACGTGCTCCATTGAGCTCCGTTTACAGGTGGGAGGGGTCAACTCCTTTTGCAGATTGAAACGATTGGATCTGAGTTTATGTACTGCGCCCGAGTCTGTTAACATTTAGCATTTAGCCAAGCCATCTCCTTTGCCGCTAACGGAGCCCGTGGGGAGTAGTGCCACAATTTTTTCAAGCGATTACATTTGCTAAACATTCCTCTTGCTCCGGCTTCAATTTCTTGATAGAACCAGACTGGATTACTTTACCATCACATTTTTCGCCATTACCAAACTACAACCTTCCCGTTCAATGCAAACTCTTGACATCTCCCACAACTAACTACAACACCCGCCTTCCGCGCTCTCTGAATGGTCGGTCGAAATTCAACCGATTGTATTCGCTAACACATGGACTAGACCCAGACGTTACATGCAGTGAAATGATGATTGAACCGAGTGTACGGATGGCTAAGGCCAGGCTATGGACCCCGTACTCCCGCAGAACCCGCCAAAGGACACCCCGGGGAACACGGTCGAACGCCATCTCCAAATCCACAAAGCACATGTTGCAGAGACGTGTCAGCCAAGACAGTCCTACAACATCCAGAGACTTTAGATAGTCAGGACGGATCAGGTGGTGATTGGTTGACAGCTCCGCCCCTCTCTTCACACGAGTGTCCGAGACACGCGGCCGAAGGTCAGATGATACAACAACAAAAGTCAATCATCGACCTCCGGCCTAGGGTGTTTTGGCGCCATGTGCACTGGTGGACACCCTTGTGCTCGAACATAGGACTTTTTTATAGCATAAAAGTCCAACAACTGAACACCGCTCGGGTTCAGATCAGGGGGACCGTTCTTCCCGATCACCCCTCTCCAAGTGTCACCTGCGCTTCCTACATGGGCATTGAATTCCCCCAGGACAATAACGGAGTCCCCGGGCGGTGCACTGTCCTGTACCCCTCCAGGGACTCCAAGAAGGCCGGGTACTCTGCACTGCTGTTAGGCCCGTAGCCCGTCAAAACAGTGAGAGAACTTGTCCCCCACCCGAAGGCGGAGGGACACGACCCTCTCATTCACCGGGGAGAACACATGGCGGCTGAGATGGGGGGCAATGAGTATGGCCACCCCCGCTCGCCGCCTCTGCCCACAAGTAACACCAGAAAAGTGGAGCCTCCAAACCCACTCAAGGAGTTGGACCAGGGGCATTAAGCCCCTCACAACATAGCTCCCAGGATCATCCGAGAATTAAAACTCCCCCACCATGTTAAGGTGGCAGTCCAGAGGGGTACTCCTGGTTAAAAACAGTTCTGTTTATCTGTGCATACAACTGAGGGATTTCATCTTTAGTCATTTTAATGACTATTTATAATGTGAATGCCTTGTGTGACTGTCTTTTATTATTATTATTATTTTTTTTAAATCTATGAACCAGTTATATCTGTGTTCTTAATAAAGAATGAATTTAATGGAATTTTTTTTTTATTGTCTCTATCATATTCTGTTCAGCACTTTGCTGTGCTTGTTGCCTTGTGTAGGATTTGTGCTATACAAATAAACTTGCCTTGCCTTGATCAATGATGGGTCTTGAAATATTCATAACGGGTCACAGGCGACATACAGTATAGATTAGAACTATGTAAACCAGAGGCACACGATCCTTATGATTTAACTCCTGTTGGAACTAAAGCAGACTGTCTTTTATGCTGCGCATCATCAGTATTCAGAGTGCGCGGCTCCCCCCTTTCCCCCGCTGTGAGTCTCCCTGCTCCTCGCCTCCTCTGGCTCAGTGGTGTGTTTTCAGGAGATAAGACCCTTGCTCATTTCACACATGAGCAGAGTGGAGTTGGCGAACACTGCAGCCTCCCTGTGTGTGCCCGCTGTACCTGCGAATGCGGATGTGCCACCAGAAGAAAAAGCTATACACAAGTTTCCACAAATTGCATTTTTTTTTGCTATGGAGGAGTTGATTGGTTGATGGAATGTTTGACTTAGTGCGTTTCAATGTTAAACTCTCAATTTACGCTTCATAGACAAATTGCTGACTTACAATTATCCAATGAAATGAGTGGTGTCGTCTTCAAGGAGTCAGCGTGAACTAGTCTGTGAATGGAACCAAAAAGACAAAAGTATCACCGAATAATGAAAATTATTTTAAATGTTCTTTTACAATTTCCCAATACTATAATGTTAAAGAATAATATACATGGGTTTTTAATTTATTCAAGAGTTTAGCATTTAACTTTTCCAACTTGATTTGAGACAATAGAGATAGAGGCACCCCAATAATAATACAGGTTATTGAGCAGTAAAAAAGCATTGGATTGAATAATGTAAACTTTTAGTTTAGTTCCATTCTAGCAAAGAAAAAAAAATCTTTATGGCACCCTTTAAAATATTTCAAAACAAACCAAACTTTATCCATACGTTTTGTTCCAAAGCTATAATGCTGCGTAAACTTGGGCATGAACCTCACAGACTCATGGGAAACTGTACTATATGCACAGGACTAATTCGTGTGGAAACCAATCAGGCTGTTCAAACCTCCTGACGAGAGGAAAAGTGAACAATTGATTATGATAAAAACAGACCCGGCTATTTTTTTATTGGACTTATATTAGTACATAAACTTAATCTTAATAATGTTAATAGATTTTACAAAATGTATAAAGTTTTAGTTTGGTCCTACTGCGACTGTTTTCATCCTACTGTTACATGAACATTGTCCCTTATCTCATAACTTGATATTCAATATTTGGGTGCATTTTGGTACAAATGACATCTGTTGCTACCCTTACAACTTGTTTTGATCAATTATATAATCAAGATTCAAATATATTATATCCATGATTATTATATTACATCCATCCACAAGGGCCGTGGTGATGATCCAGGACACTCGACATTTATCAACATTTGTGGACCAATTGCTCTATGTGTTTTTTTATCATTAAATTTCTTGTGTTGTGAACTTTTTGATTCTCTGATCCATGTTGGCAAATTCAACGGTTTTGTTAAGTCCTCAGCGATAACTACAATTGCGGTATAATGTTCATTATTTTGTTTGTATTCAGGCAGTGAGCCACAAGTGCACATATATACAGTGGGACAAAAAAGTATTTAGTCAGCCACCGATTGTGCAAGTTCTCCCACTTAAAATAATGACAGCGGTCTGTAATTTTCATCATAAGTACACTTCAACTGTGAGAGACAGAATGTGAAAAAAAATCCAGGAATTCACATTGTAGGATTTTTAAAGAATTAATTTGCAAATTATGATGGAAAATAAGTATTTGGTCAATAACAGAAATTCAACTCAATGGAAGGAGGTTTTGGTTCAAAATCTCACGATACATGGCCCTATTCATTCTTTCCTTAACACGGATCAGTCGTCCTGTCCCCTTAGCAAAAAAACAGCTCAAAAGCATGATGTTTCCACCCCCATGCTTCACAGTAGGTATGGTGTTCTTGGGATGCAACTCAGTATTCTTCTTCCTCCAAACACGACGAGTTGAGTTTATACCAAACAGTTCTACTTTGGTTTCATCTGACCACATGACATTCTCCCAATCCTCTGCTGTATCATCCATGTGCTCTCTGGCAAACTTCAGACGGGCCTGGACATGCACTGGCTTCAGCAGTCTGGCACTGCAGGATTTGATTCCCTGTCGTCGTAGTGTGTTACTGATGGTAACCTTTGTTACTTTGGTCCCAGCTCTCTGCAGGTCATTCACCAGGTCCCCCCGTGTGGTTCTGGGATATTTGATCACTGTTCTAATGATCATTTTGACCCCACGGGATGAGATCTTGCGTGGAGCCCTCGATGGGAGATTATCAGTGGTTGAAATATTGTTGTGGGCTACATTTGGGCTACATCTTTTATACAGATAACGAGTTCAAATAGGTGCCATTAATACAGGTAACGAGTGGAGGACAGAAGAGCTTCTTAAAGAATAAGTTACAGGTCTGTGAGAGCCAGAGATCTTCCTTGTTTGAAGTGACTAAATACTTATTTTCCACCATAATTTGCAAATAAATTCTGTAAAAATCCTACAATGTGAATTCCTGGATTTTTTTCTCACATTCTGTCTCTCACAGTTGAAGTGTACCTATGATGAAAATTACAGACCTGTGTCATTATTTTAAGTGGGAGAACTTGAACAATCGGTGGCTGACTAAATACTTTTTGCCCCACTGTACATTTCTTGCTCAAAAAATTATAACATGCTGGACAAAGACAAAGATCAATGCCAACTAAACTTCTTTAATGAAATATTCTTTACCATTACTTTGATATGATGCCTTCAAATAAAGTCCCGGATAGTGCTCCACTGTCTGGTTATATTAAGACTCCCCTGCACTTATTAGAAGAGAGAAATCCTGGTCCTGAGCACAGAGCAGCGCACGCCACCGCTGGTACACCCACGGCGAGTTATATTAAACTTATGGTGAGCTGCAAATAATACTTCTCCACAACGACGCGCCAATTATTCTGCCACCTCTCCTGAGAATGCAATATCGTCTAACTATGTGGTAATTATAGAAAACCAGGTGATACGTGCTTGTGTTAGAAGACAATGTGCATTAGTCACTTTGACTTATGGAGGGAACTACTTCAGGTGTAATATTACTTTAATTGGGAGTTTTGTTGCAATTGTGATTGTGAGAACTTCAAACTTTTGCAGTTGGATATGTGCAATATTTTATGGAAGAGATTCATGGTTTAAACTTTAAAGTGAATGTATTTAAATTGTAGAGATAATTTTCAAATGCAAGTTCCTATTAGACCCACCCAAACTCATCTCTCTGCAACCTGACAAAATTGATTCTGATCTGGAGGCCTGGGAGGGAGGGACTAATGTAAATATATTATGTCTAAAAATACCAGGTGGTCAAAAACGAAAAATACACAAAAGCCAACATTATTAATTTAAAAGGATTTACTCATTATTTCTAAATATTTCGTTTTTTGTAAAAGCGAGAGCAGCTTATAAGTTTGAGAATAAATTATCTATGAAAACTACTATTGGATTGGACTATTGGATTCCTTGACCTGAATTCGGACTAAAGTAAAACAAGCGCAGCTCGTTTAAACAATGAGCTGTTTGAAAGTTGTTTATGTTAATGATTAAATAACACACAGCAGATAACACAGATCTGTGAGGTTGCATGTGTCTCCCCTGTCTGGGTGGGTTTCCTCCGGGTGCACCATTAAAAACATGTACAGTCAGTGAAATCCTCCAGCTTGGGCCTTAACTACCCTTCTGAGCATCAACATCTGGAGATGGGTCCCCGGGCGCTTCAGTGTGCAACAATCTAAAGTTCTCTAGAGACAAGTTATTTATTAATTTCTTTAATTACTCAAAACTATGTGAATCTGCACTCGTTTCACACTGAACGGTTTCATTGTGATGTTGAACTGCACAGAAAGCAGGACATTGGTCATCCCATTGGTGTGTGTGTGAATGGTTGGTGGTGATCGGAGGGGCTGATGGCACATACTGGTTGCCTAGCTTCTGTCAGTGTGCCCCAGGGCAGTTGTGGCTACAGTAGTTGTTTATCACCACTGTGAATGAATAATGACATGTAAGGCGTCTCTGAGTGTCCAGAAAAGCGCTATGTAAATCCAATGCATTATTATTATTAAGGATATTTTGTGGGAAAAGAGGTTAGTAGATTACTCAAATTGATAAAATCCTAAAGCAATCAATCGCTGCAGTCTTATCTACTACATTCACCACCTGTACCAACCAGTAAACCTGCAAAGGATATGATTTACATTCAAATTCATATTCATTTTGCACACGCACATCATGGTCAACGGAGGAGCTAATGAGAGAGGAACAATGTAAATCACAAAGTCATTAATCATGTAGGTGGGAAGGCAATAACATGAACCCAGAGTAGCGACAAACAATCGGCCAATTAGCCTCCAATTACCTGTTAAACCAAGCCTCTCCTGGACACGAGGGCTGCCCTGTCTCTGGTGACGCTCTCATAATGCATCACTTAGCAGAAGTGGAGGAGGGAGCCAGAGCAATGTGTGTGTGGGGCACGTACAGGCCTGGGGTGTATGGGTATGACAAAGCTCTCTGGGGGCTATAGGGTTTGAAGTGGTCTTTGAATGTTGCATTTCCGGGTCAAGTTACTATTTGAGGCAATCCTGTGTAGGGAGCGCTCTGTGAAAAGTTAGTTATCTGACTCTTTGGCGGACCTCCGAAGTTGTTATTCTGTCGTGTTGGAGCCTTGATAGAGTTGGCGAAAGGAAATGAGCCCAAAGTGAGGAACTGCATAAAAATAATGGCTGTTTAAAATGTAAAACAAAACAAAATCTAGAGTAAATGTAACCAAATACAGATGTTGGATGGACAACAATGGCAGAACAGGAAGTGAAGGAATACGAGACACAGGCGGGGCGAGTAATCAGGAAACAGGAAGTACAACTAAAAAGGACAGGGGTTAACACATGACAACATAAAACTGGAGGTAAAACTAAACCATAACAATCGAGCCTCCAACACAACAACCTTAGGTTCTGCATGACAAGTAAAATGTACCTAGAAAATGCAATTCTAAAAGAAAGGAACTTTTGGACAAAACAAACTGTTATTGTGATGAACAGGTGGCATTGAAAACAACTTGAGCTTCGGACCCAAGTGGACCCTGAAGACACGATCATAGGGACACCTTCCATTTGTTGTTGGTATAGTAATTTATAATATACACAAATGATTAGACGGACTGTAATACATTAGAGTAGCGACTCACACGTCCAATTTCTTGGATGTGTGAGTCGCTACTCTAATGAACAGTGGTAGTAGTACATTTAATTCATGCTATGTGCCCTTCTCCATAATACATTCTCATCTTTGTCCCTTAACCTTAAAGGGCCCATATCACGGTTTTTGACTTTTCTCTGCTTTAAACATGATTACAATGCTATTTGGCCTTCATACACAAGCCCACAGTAGTTTATTCGTTGATTCTGTCAATCTTTTGTAAGAGAGCAATCTGTCTCCTTCCCCAGCGTGAGGCACAGAAACGCTCGGGTCCACTTCAGTGACGAAAACCACACTGATGACGCGCATGACCCCGTTTGCTTTGTATTTAAAATAGTTGTTAAATACTTTTGTCAAAACGGGGTAAACAATACACAATTAGTATGCTGTTTTTTGTCAAAAATAATAAAAATAGAAATAAATTAAAAGCCGACGGGAGGTGATTGACGGATCAAAACAGCGAATCAGAGCGCACAGGCTCCGGCTCCCGAGTCCAGCGTCTGTGGTCTGGTCTCGCGGACACCACATAGAGCTGCTGTTTTTATGCTTTAGTCAGCAACTAAAAGTGTTAGGATCACGTCAACTTGAATGAAGTGTGTTATGGGTGTAAATATGTGACACACTATTTGGCCCTAAGAGGAAGAAAGTGGCTCGACTTTTTTCATCTGTTCATCTCATGGATCTATTATAAACCGGTTCATCTGCGACACTTCACTGAGACTGTTCCAGAACTACAGGGACAATGGAACTGGACTTACTCCAAAGCTGATCTGGAAACACGTTATTCCCACGGTAAAAGACGTAACTCGGACCCCCTCGATCTGTAAGTAGTGACGCTAACTCGCTGTATACTTCTGTAAACTAAATAACTAGGGTCTGATTGTGCATCGAGGACATAGGGCTCGATGTGACGGATTGTCATTGTTGGAAAAAGTTTATTCTTATGTATGAAATTACTAAGTACAGGTGATGACAAAAGCGTGATGCTACGTCACCGTGCGGGCGGGGGGAGGCGGGCTCACAGGCAGAGGAGCAGACTCTTCTCTGGATCAGCTCGTTTGAGTCGAGGTGACGTCACCTCTATACAAGAGATGGCTCTAATCTCACAAGCTTTGATTGTTGTGTGGTGTATCATACACATTAATATCACACATGTGTATAGGATTGAGTGTGAAACATGAAGAAAAGCGTGATATAGGACCTTTAACCCATTCAAAATAATGCAACTTTGCATTATTCATTTATTTCATACTTGCATTCTTGACTTGGTGATGAGATGTGTGTTGCAAACCATTACATTTGAGTGAAAGCCGTACCCACTATTGTTTAATGCTAAATACTCCAAAAAAGAATGTCCCCTTTAATCCTGGGACTTACATTTGATGTAAATATGTAACCAGGTCTACTTTCAGGATCATACTGGGCCGTAAGTATGAATGCTACAGAACTTTAATCAACTGTGTGATGAAACAGAAACTTGAGATCAATCCAGACTAACAAAGCAAACACGTCCTGTTCCGTCACCAAACATTCTTCTTTCTAAATAAGTGACCATCTCCTGGATACACTTGGTCCATCCCTCCCTGCAGCACAACCACGGGTCAGAGTAGCCATTTATTAATTTGCTTTTTAATTGAATTTCTCCAACCATTTTCTCTGCTTAGTTAATCCTTGCTCCGGCCCCGTGGGCACATGATTGGCGTGTAATTATGGTCTGTCGGCCCGTGTGCTCGTCTCTCTCTCTGCTATAGCTCCGAATCGTCGCTTAGATCTATCTCCTATAGTTCTTTCTACCCACTCTCCTATCTGCTCTCGCTTTGTTCCTCTTCGCTTTTGCCAACTATCTTGGAAAAATATCACTCCCTGGAGGGATTTTAAAAAGTGGGCGAACACTGGTGAACAAAAAGAAACTGATTATTACTATTTTTTTTTTACCAAAACAAAGACGGATAGGGTTTGGTCTTTTCTCCATTTCGTAATCACTCCTGCGGTCTATCAAGTGAGGGCATCGGTCAGCGCTGCCGCCAAGTTAAACTCTTCTATTCTTTGAGCACACATGTTAATAAAACAGCCAGCAGATAACAGTAATTACCTTTCAGTGGCCCCGCTCCATGCTGAGGACTCGCTACTATACCGGAGAAATGGCGGCCTCCTTTGCCCGTCCGAAAGATTAATTTGTTTTTTAATTAACGCGCGCACACACACTTAGCAATAGAATAACCGGTCTATACGCTCCACCCTTTGCTCATCCTCTCCTCTGTCATGATGGTATTAGCATAAGTAATTAGCAATTCCCAAACGCATTTCCAGTTGCCTTGCTGCTTAAATGGAACGTGTGGATGCGCTTTGATTGGTCCGTACTCCGCGGCAGTCTGTCTTGTACAATTAAGATAACGCTGATTGTGGGTGGGTATAGGAGATGTATGGGGGAAGAGGATGGGAAGCGGATGGGAAGCTAGCCCATAACCATCCGAACACTCCAACTTATCAACGCTTATAGTTGTAAGCTGTGCAGAGATTTAACAGAGGTGAGGAGAGGATCAGAATCAGGAGCTGAGGTGTGCAAGAGGTGGAAATGGAAGGAAAGCTCAAGTGGTGGATTGAATAATAGCTGTTTAAGTTGATTTGATTTCTATCTGTATATGGTAGACGTGATTATTTACTGTAGGTCTATAGTTTCCACATTAGAGAAGCCTTCATAACTTTAGCCATGTCCTGGAGACATTTGCATGTGGCTCAGTGGGGCTCTCAGTGGGGTGCACAGCAGTTTAGGGGTTTTAATTTTGCCATAAATCTGAAAAAAATGCCTTTTCCACAGCGCCACTCTTGTGTTATTTCGATCCTCTCCTGTCTTTTGCATAGTTTTATGTGTCTTCCACATCTTCTCAGTGGCCGACACAGCCTCTTTTTTGCAGGTAGCTCACAGGCTAAACAATTAGACTCAAGGATCCACTGCACATGTGCGGCTGCGTGGACGTGCAAAAGGGGATGCGTGATTAGCCAGAGCGCAAGGATTGATAGTCAGGTCAATTGGTGAAAACACCTCTCTAAATACTATTGGTATAATTCTGCATTGGTAAATGTGTTCTGAGGAGCACAGGTACTGGACTCCTGTTAGTGCCCAGAGTCAGAACTAAACATGGGGAGGCTGCTTTTCAGATTCATGCTGCTAAAATCTGGAACAGTCTTCCTGAAAGTGTGAGACAGGCCTCCTCTCTGACAATGTTTAAAACCAGGTTAAAGACAGTTCTGTTTAGCTGTGCATACAACTGAGGGATTTTATATTTTTAGCTTTCTTTTTAATGTTCTGTGATTATCTGCTTTCTTATTTTGTTCCGCACTTTGAGTTGCCTTGTGTATGAATTGTGCTATATAAATAAACTTGCCATGCCTTGTTCCCAAAGTTATTCTGCTCAATCTGTGTTGCTGTAGTGGAACAAATCATTATGGTCACACAAAAGATCATGGTAAACCCCCATAGCATGCACTACTGAGCACAGCCCTTAGAACCCGAATGGGCAGTCATCTTGGATCTCCAGGGCTTGGGTACATCACATTCATGTTTTCACTTTCGAAGTTTCTCATCAAGCTGCAGATCACAGAAGTTTTGGTTTTCATTCTTGCCAAAATGCCTGCGATGCTGCCAAATCCTCTCTGTATGAAAGTCAAGAACAGTGGGTGGTGCAGGCGGGTAATGCTACAGGGGATCATCAGAGCAACGGATGTGCATTTACAGTCTAGAAAAACCATAAACAAAAAATATAAAAAATTAATAAGACAAACCTGAAAAAAATAAAATAAAATTTCAACAAAGCACTTTCTATCCTGCCCCATCATAATTACAACCTACAGAACAGCAGTCAGTTCCAATGTTTTCCCACCGTCTTGTACTTCTGTGCAGGGAATAATGGCTTTTAATTCTTAAATAATTCCTCCTATAGGTACAGCGTGTATGTGAGAGATAATAGACTTGTAAAGGGAAACTTAATCAGTGACTAAACCGCCGCCAGGACCGCCTCAACAGGGACATTTGTCTTGGCTTCAAACAGAAGTAATGTTGAATCTTATGAATTCATTCAGAGAACTTTTTCTACAGTAACATGTCTTAAACTCTACAGACACCAAGAACATTTACTTTTTCGATTAAAAAGCAGTCTCACTTTACGTCTATCACAACAGGGTTTTGTACCAATGCTCTACCTTTTCTGTAGTGGTCGGAGCCTCGTCTCTTTGTCCTCTGTGGAGACACACAGTTTAGGGCAAAGAGACATGTCCACAAAAGAATAAAATTATCTTAATATCTTAAAATTTTCCCACAGATACAAAAACAGTATTTTTGTGTACTCGAAAATGTCATGAAATTAAAGTATTGGACATAATGTGAAATTACTTGCAAAAGAACTAATATGAAATATTGCTTGCATGTTTCATTAAAGGCGTGTTACCTAACAAAAACATTACCTTATTAACAAATTAACTATGTAATACAAACCAATAATTATTTCCTGGCTCTCAAAACATCTTCTTTCACATGTATATTTGGATGTCACATCTTTAGATCACCTTTTTGTCAAAGATGTAAAAGATACAACAACAGTCTTGTTGTTGTATCATATGTCTATATGATGAGATAAAGACAGCACGTTGTGGACAAACACCATGCTGAGTGGCTCTCATTCATGTTGACCATTTACCGTTATGAAAACTGTAGGTTCTCTGTCAGCTGAGATCGAGCTGTTTTTGTTTACTGTGAGTTCTATGGGACATTTTTCTGGGTAGCCCACCTGAATTTACTATGTCCATAGGTAGGACAGCCTTAAGCTAGTGTTACCCTATCCAGATATTATAATTGATCCATGGTTTAGTGGTCCATGTCACTCTCTTGCCCATGTGCATAGATGTAATTGCATGTCTGAATTTCCACATGCATCTTCTCCATCAACCGTGACTCTACTTGGCTCATGATCTTGTGTTACCAGTCACTGCAGACAGATTGCTTTACTGTTGATGTGTCCTTGTGTGGAGTATGAGATCCATATAAACAGGGCGATCTGAGTGGCTGTTCTGACAACATCATTTGCATTTGCTAATTAGTCCCCCCCCCCTTCTCTAATTTTGCTCCCTTTTTTCTTTCTTGCCATATTCACAGGATTGTAAACAATGAACTTCCTGAGATAGCATGGTGTTGCCTTGATGACAGGTTTAGTATGTCCTGTGTGACACCTAATTCTTTATATTTCATACTTTACTGAGTTCTTCTGAAGTATATGTAGGAGGGAGTCTAGCGTTCTTCTTTCAGGTTAGCAAGCAAATTATTCTAAACCTCTATAGCTGCTATACTTCTGACCGAGATGTGTAAACCGAAACAGAACATCTCAGATTGATTTAGTCCATTTTAAACAAGTTAGTGATTCATACAATTTTTGTTCCAATAAGCCACTGTTCTTTAATTACTTAGAGCAGGGGTGTTCAGACTTAAGAAGGCCACTTTAGTTCACCAGACTTGTCCAGGGGCAGACAACATGTAAATAAAAACTATTTACAATGGGATATGATATTTTTATATTGTACATTTTGGTCAGATCGATTCAATTCAGTTCAATTCAATGTATTCTTGTCACAGTCTTCCAAGTCAAATTTCTCCTTTGTGTTCTGTGAAGTAAAACGTTAGGTATAGAAGTCTCTTTTTGTAAGTGTTGTAAAGTCTGGATATGTGTCCGTCTATACTTATAAGTAAACAACTGTATTCTGAACGAGGTATATATGTCTATATTGGTAGACCTGAAGTTGGCTGGATGACACTGAACTGGTGTTTACAATCTCATAGACTACTTTCAGTTAGCATGGCAGAGGGCCACAGACACAGAGGATCACATTTGGCCCACAGGCCTTAGTTTGGACATGCCTGACTTTGAGAGTATAGAGTAGAGGTAGAATATAAACTGGCATGAGCTATAGAACTGTCTTGATGCAATATTACTCCATAAATGTGTTTGTTCAAACTTTTATGTTATTCTATGCTTGGATGTTTGAGTAATGTTAAAGCTGCACTAACTGACTTTGGGATTTTGAAGCCGCGGACTCGCTGGGCTCGCTCTTTCTGCTCCCCTCCCCGCACCCACGAAGCTATCGCCCCCCACACACACACAGTGTTGAGACGGAGCTAGCCTCTCCCAATATGGATAATACATGGATATGGATTTTCACGTGGATGGCGTGACCATAGAACGATAGAACCGGGAAGCGCGGAGGAACGAGACTTTCTTTTGGATGGCTGTTTCGCTGTGTAAGCAGTATCCGGTGACGAAGACGAGAAAGTTTCAGGTTAGCTCCTCGGCTTGTTGTGCTAACTCAGCCGTCTGTGCTAACGGACCTGGAGATTTCTCACGAAAGTGGGGGCTAGTGGTGCGCTGTGATTGGTCACAATCTGCGACCCGAAACACATTCTCTTCCTTGTTTCATCAAAACTCGATCTAAAATACAATGTCAGGCCAGCACAAATCTGCGCTACTTTTTCTTCAAAAGGACGTATATCCCAATGCATTACATGGACATGGATAGCATTTTCGTAATTAATACGAAAATAAAGTCAGTTAGTGCAGCTTTAAGGTGAACAGAATGGCAGACCCAAAGATGCAGGAGGTAACAGAATGTATTTAACAGATAAGGGGGGTACCTGGGAGGCAGATGCAGAGAGGTAGACCGGGCTATGGGAGGCTAAGGATGATGGGGAACTGGAGCTGGACACACCGAGGATACACCAAGGACACTGGAGAACACGAGGAAAAAACAACATGGGTAAGTAACAGAATCAGGTAAGTTAGTCAGAAAAAAAGGCTGAGCGTGAGCATCACTTCACGTGACGGAACGATCACGCACTGGAGAACAGGTCTGCATGGCTTTGACTGTTGAGTTGGTAGTTGATTGGTGCAGGTGTGTAGCTCCACAGGTGCGGGTAACGAGGTGTCTCCCAGGAAGGGAGGGGCATAACAGGATAAATTCTCTCAATTTCAGACGCAGGGGTGTTCAGACCAGAAGTCCTGGGCGCCCGCCTGAAGTGGCGGAAGTAGCGGGCGGCCTTTGACGCTAACGGAGTTAAGCTAGCAGCTTTTTGTGTAAAGTTCTTCTCCAATAATGCAGCTCTGCAGCGTCTCTGTCTCCCGAGACCTTCCAGAGACTTTATATAGCAGGATGTGTTCACAGAGGTGCGTCATAAGTTTATTTTATTATTAAACGGTACTTCCTCATCGACGAACACGCTCGAAACAGTTGTATAAAGTCACGGGAGCATGTTCACAAGCACACAGTCCCCGATCGTCAACCCTGGTTTTAGTACTGGTGTAGCTCCTGTTTTGGCTGTTTACAGTATGTTCAGCCTGCTTGCTCAGACCACTATTGTCCCCGTGACCACTTTTTTTTTATTAGTACTGTGATGGGAGACCTCTGCGAACAGCATCATAGTGACCTGTGTGCCTGAATGGTTGGTGCTGATGGTCTCACTGGTTGCCTCGCTTTCTGTCAGTCTGCCCCAGAGCAGGTATGGCCACAGTAGCATTACTACCATCGTGTATATAATACCATGTAAAGCCTCTATGAGAGACAAAAAAGTGATATATAAAACCAATGCGTTATTATTCTTATTATCATATTGGAAAAGAAAATCTTGAAACAGCTATTTTTAAAAAAATATGTGTAAATTTTCTGCCGACTTCTACTCACACAAGAGTAAGAAAACCTGTTTTTATTGTTCAGAACTTAATGCTGCTTAATTCCCCCATAAATAAATGTAAGAATAATATAAGTCGGCTTAAGAATCTATTTGGTGGGAAACTTTTGACCATTTTGAATTCTGTAAGCAACAGCAATGACTTTATCTTCCAACAAAAGCAATAAAGTCCTACCTGTGTAATGTTAGTCCAGATGGGATCAGACAGCAGAGAGCTATTTTAGGAATGAGTCGGCTAAAATATATGAGCTTCAGTGGAATGGATACAGCGATAGACTCCGTTCACCTGCAGAGAAAAGCCTTTTGGATTGGATCACCGAGTGCAAGCTATGTTCATAAAGCACATAACAACAGGAGGTGAAGGCAGCTAAGATGAAATCATGAGAGTAGGTGAGGAGAGGAGTGTGTTGTGGTATTAGCTGATGAATGGCTGGGGATTTGGATAAGATATTGAAACATTGGATTTTATAACTACATTGACCATGACAAAATATGAAAAGTGCATGATATTGCCTTCAACAGATTGACTACTATACACTAATTTATACAACCTTTCAACAAAATATCATAAACATATGCAATCAGGTGATTAACGGTTCACAATCTCAATCAGAGATTGACAAATTAAACTTGTATTTGGTATGTACATTTCATCCAGAACGCTTTCAACACCCTTCCCTTGTGTATCAAAATCTAATTTTCTCCTGTCAATCTATCCACAACACCTTATTACAACAAAGTGAAAAGAGTTTTTGCTGACTCTGTCAATGTTAATACACGTGATATATCCGTGTAAATCACCTGTACATTAGTATTGACACCCTTTGCTAAAACCCTAACTACTGAACTCAAATGCTAAAGTTTCCGTTGATTGTTGTTGAGATGTTTTACAACTTGTCTGGAGCCCCGCTGTGGATAATTCTACTTGGGGCGACAGTAGCTCAGTTGGTAGAGCATTAGCCTTTGAGCCAGAGGGTTGTGGCGACTTTCACCATCGACTCCCACTGTCTGCTGTCGTTGTGTCCTTGGCAAGACACTTAACCTCTGGGAACACCTGATGCCACAGTGGGGCGGCTACGGCTGTAAAGTGCCAAACTGCCGTTGTGTCCTTAGGCAAGACACTTCACCCCCATTGCCTAGAATGAGTCTGGTGTGTGTGTGAGTGGTTGGTGGTGATCGGAGGGGCTGATGGCACAGACTGGTTGCCTCGCTTCTGTCTGATGCATGATAATAATAATACTCATTAAACTTGATTTGAAGATGGACATAGCTGATTATTTACTGTAAGGTCCTGCTGCTGACAGTGATTGCCAGAGCTGGGTTCATGATTAGACATTTGATTTTGCAAAATACAATCTTCCCCTAGCAAAAATCAGGGTAATTGTTTGTTTTGATTTTTTTCCTTCTACGAAATTGCAAACATTTTTTAATTCTCCTTTAACCAAAGTGCAATCATTTCAAACTTAATAAAACCATCACCAAGCCAATAATCCTTGTATCTCAATCCAAACAACTGCTCTTCTTCAGAATTCCCTAACCTCCACAACAACATATTCATCACACTATACCTTTATCACTGGCTTGTGGTTAAGCAGGTGAACGGCAGACTTTTGATGTAAAGTGGTGCACACTGCCATTTCCCTGCACTTCGACTGCGTCCAGAGGAGTGTCTCATATAATGGCGATTGAACGGGCAGCTCCAAACGAGTGCTAATCAAAGCCTTGGGTAATTATATACTTGTGGGTGCTTTTCCAGCGCCGGGACCATTGTGCAAGAAGCTCTCCAAACTCTAATGACACAGGTAAGAGATCAAGCTGGCTGGGTGAAAGTGCTGCTGCGGCCAGGCAATTATGCACAGATCGCAAAGTGTTGTTGCCAATTTAGCCTTGTGATGAGGACAAGGGCGATACAAGCGAAGAGGCCAATAGTGGGCAACGGGGAGGGAGCAGAGGATGTCGGTCTATAGCATATAATCAAAAGAGCTAAAAAAATGTGTGTGGCCTCTTTACGTCTCTATGAAGATTTGGTTTTGTTCTGAGGGTTAGAGCTGAACTAAGGTTCTGACCACACTTATGAAGGGATATGAACGCGGTCAATACCAAGCAGTCATTTGGAAGTTATTTAGTCAACGTGTACAGCTCAAAGTGGATCCATGCGATCTGGGTCCTCAGATTGAAATTTTGGAAAACTTTATTTATTGCGGATGATGGAGAAAGACGGATCAAACCCAGTTAGTATCAGGAGCCAAACAGGAAACCTCCCTCATTGTGTAACACCCAAAGACAGTGAAACAGGGTAGGAAAGATTTGAGAGTGGTAGTGTTATGACCAATCTGCGCTGTCTATATAGGGCAGCACTCCTTCTGTAAGTGTTTAGAATACAATACAATTTATTACAATTACAATACAAGTAGAAGAAGAAGAGGACGAGACTACAGACCTGCCAGTTGGGGCTGGTCCCGGCTCAAAAGGGTCCATGAGGACGTGTGCTGACTTATTTGTAATCTGGCACCTTGTCAGTGGTGGTGTACCCAGAAACTGAATTATCCAACAATTCTTTCTTTTTAAAAACGCCTGGTCCAATAGTCGGCTCTTTAAATCTGTGCATGTTGGTCACACATCAATTTCAACAGAGGAAATAGGCGACCTTGTTGCACTAATGTCTATTTAAGTAAAAAAATAAAAGTTTATTTTGACTTTTGAAGTAATTAAAAAATCCCCACCAAACCAACTTTTGAGGAAGTCATAGGAGGTTCTACAACAGCTGATATTGGGAGCATTTCCTGGATAGCCCTGGTGAATTTAGTTAGCAGTAGCACTAAGCTAGCAACACACTATGCTATCCAGAAAGGGATAAAGACTGGATCAGCACAGATCCAGTTTTTTGGCTGGTTTACACACGGAGCCGCAACAATTTATAAAGTATAAGTTGGCTTTCAGTCAGAACACAACCCAATATATCAGTTGGATCAATGGTTGTGAAGGCAGTCCATATGTCTAAGTAAATACGGTATCCATACTTTGATGAAGATCCACTACATTGAAATTGCATCCAAATCCCAGCACACTGTCAAAAACTAACCTGGCCACAGTTGTAAGCACTCTGAAACAGACAAGGCCAGACACATCGACTGCCAGTGTTGAAAGTCAAAGACACCATTTTGCACTTGTACTTGTACTTGACATGATGTGCACCTGTTCCACGCCCAGCCCATCTCTGGTGGATCAGGGGGCTGTCGGGGCCCGGTGTCTCCCACATAAATGACTCCCTCTGCACTGGCCTGATTGCACTGAAGTGTCAGCCTGGGATTGACAGATGACACTTCCAGGTCCAGCTTGAATCTTCTCTGTCACTGCAAGCACTCATCCTCTCACTGAAGATGGAGGGAAATCTGAGAAATCTGCCAGACATTGCTTTTAAAATTAGAGCTTTTTTTAGACATGAGAAAGCATTGCATTTGTAGATGTGTTTTCTCAAAGTATTCTGCATTCTCTTGTTATATTTTCGATTATACCATGCTCCTCATTCTTTTATCCTTAGACTAGACTCAAAGGTTTGACGGGATATTAAGGCACCTGGAAGTTTTATTCACAGTTTTTACAATTGTATTTCAGACAGAATGTAAACAGAGCCAGTATTTGATATGACAATATGCATCACAGCAGAAGACTCAATCCACAGATGTTAGGTGTCCACAGGTCTCAGCTAGTCCAAGCAACAGAGACATGACTGAAGTCGCTGTGACCGTAAAGGCTTGATCGCTTGATTATTATGTCTTCCATTTGTCTACTTTGTGAAGGCAAGATTCAACACAGTAAAAAAAACACACACACACACACACACACACACACACACACTCTCTCACTTGCAAACCAATAGTCTTTTCTACAGTGGTGCAAAGTTCTGGCACTGAGGCCTTTGTTAGACACACGGTTTAGAGATGCGTAGGGTGTGTGCCCACTGGTTGAGAAATGCTTCACAGATCTCTTTCAAAATACGTAAACTCACAAAAGTAAAAAAAAAAAGGGCACATGTTCACTTGTTTGGTGGTTTTACATCAACTTAAAGGAAACATTCTTTCCCCAAGTGAATCCGAATTGGTCCAGTTAAAAGCATCACTACAAAAAATAACCACAACACTGGTCCCTGTGTTAAATATGCACTAAAAATATATAGTGAATTGACACACATAATCCATAATATTTGCTCTAATAACAGCAGATCATTGAGTTTTCTGTGTTTGAACTCTTTTGAAGCTCCAGAAGTCACTTGACAGCCTGATAACAGCTCTGTCGCTGTAATCCTCCACACAAAGAGCTAGTGCCGGCGACAACAGTGCAGTTTTATTGGTGTAGAAAAGGGCATTTTTCTGGACTAGTGTTGTGCGGTGACTGCGGGCTCCCTTATCACGCAGTGTCAGAGGCGCGCCTAATCCAAAACAGCTCTTCTCGGCTAATCTGAAATGAGATGGAAATCCAGACTATTCACAGGCCAAAAAAACATGCTGCGTATGCCCCATAAGATCCAGCTAGAGGGGAAACAACAATCATTTACAAATGTGCTAAGCCTCAAAGTCAGGAGGCAAAAATGTTTAATAAGTGAAAAGTGTGCTGACAAAATATGCAGTATTAGTTTAAGTTTCTCAGCACGTGGCAGTGTAAAACTCTATTCTATTGTTTCAGCTTTTCTTCAGCCATTCAAGGAAGCAAAAGGTATGAATCAAATGTAAGTTATAAGCACTGGTGGATGAACTAATACTGATATCTCACAAAGGCCCATGGGGGGGTTTCACATGCGAAAACCATGCCGCATCAAGTGAATGCAATCGAAAAGTATTTATAGGGGACGACAAAAGGCTTCTCGACTCAAAAGAAGCTAACGGGGGCATTGGGAGCTCTTCTTTCGGTGATGATGATGAGGATGATGATGACTGTAAGTAGATGAGACATGAGTGTGAGGTGGGGGTTGAGATAAAACACTGACAAACGACACAGTAAAAGACAGATTAGTAGATATGGGGGTGACTTTGGTTGGCTCTATAAAGATCAATAATTATGTCTAACTTAAAAAAAAAAGTTGTTATTTATCATGCCCCTGATCTTAATCCTGACTTGTGGCAAAGTGGCAGTGATTTTTCTTTACGGCCTTAAAGGTCCGGTGTGCTGGTCCACCTCCAGACTGTGGGGAATTTGGATGCTCTCTCTATGTCTACGTATAGGTTTCTTTCGGGTATCCACTTCCCCCCATCTCTAGCATAACGAATCCAATCCACTTTATATAGATATAACACATTTTATAAAACAAGTTTCCAAAGTGCTGCACAATTACATAAAGAAAAGGTACGTTTTTTAAGTCTTAAATCTGAAATGTAGAAATTCACAATTCCAAACCACCATTTTTCATCTACAGTCACACATTTAAGAAAAAACTATTTACATTTTCAATACATCAATGGACTTCTTCAATAAATAGCTTTGATGTCCAATAACAATGATCCGTGTTTTTATAGATTATAGCGGCCTGTGTTCTTTTTCCTAAATTATTTGAACAGTTTCATCAAATGCAGCACGTTCTTTGTCGCCTTGTCTGGGTGTTTTACATTACTATTAAGCTTTTTAGGTAACTGTGTGCGAGCAGTGACACGGCTATTCATCTAGGGCGAGCTGGCAGCAAAGTCCCCTGTCGCACTAATGGTGTTATTTGTTATTCCGACGGCGGGCAGATGCATTCTCTAATTCGCAATACCCTGCATCACCATTCGTATTTAAGACACTGGCGAAGGCCCACGCACACATTTGTTATGCATTAAACGGAGCAGGTAGAAATGCAGGAGTAATCTGCAACAGTTTGGCTGGCACGGACTCCGCCACATTCATCAGAGAAGTTTTGTTTTTTTATTGTTGTCATTGTGAATGTTTCAGCGCAGATTGTGGCTTTGCATATAATTGTGTGTTTAAGTACCACGCAGAGGGAATGATAAAGGACGCGGTCGACGCATCCGTCAAGCCGCACAGTTTTGTATGAGCTATATGACAGGATGATGGTTCCTCGTGATGGAAATTAGTGTGTGAATTTTGTTTATCTCTTTTGATTTGTACATAGCTTTGTTTGGGTTTGTTTGAAAGGTTTTTAAAATGTTTGGCTCGGTCCACATCCTTTGCCTATCAAGCACAGCAGCAGCCAGCGTTTCTGTGGCAAGGCTAAAAGATGAAAGGCAACACAAGAGGACAGAGAGAGGACTTAGATGGCGATACGAGATCAATGGGATACACAGGAGAGACATGTGTATCCCATGATAGAGCCATGTGGGACACGAGTGAGGAACTGAGCACATAGATGAATGTGGCGTTTTGCACAATTACCACTATTTAGGTGCTGAAACATGACTACTGTAAATGCTCCTTTCCATTACATTTAGCTTCGTGGGTTGTTGAAGCAGCTGGATGAGGAGATGTTCCCAAATGTGCCAGTCCACACACACACTTCCTGTTCTTCCAGCTTCTCCAGGTGGAACATGTCCGGAACATCTAGAAAGGAAGTGTTCAGGAGGCACCGGTAACATTATGTTCCTGAGCATCAGTATTTTCATTCCAAAGGTCTTCAGCTTCTAGTCAACCTCTTACGTGTAAGACTTAGAAGGGTCTTTTTACCAAGACAAAAAATGTAAAGAAGTTAGGTCTGTTTAATTACCAAACATGTTTTGGTGGGATACTTCTGCTTGCTTAAACTGTTTTTTAAAACTGTCTTTTAAAGATGCATACCGTTGAATGAATTCCAAAGTGCATGCAGCTTGCTCCGGGTACAACAAAATGAAGTTCTAGAAGCTGCCAAAGAAAGCTAATCCTGAAACAATACACCACATGTAAAAGGGCAATTTGGGGTATTACTATGACGTTTTGCATGACACTTTTGCTCTTTAAGGGAGGAAGTATACCGCCAAAACATGTCCGGTAATTAAGCAGCACTAGGTCTTACTCTTTATATTTTTTGTCTTCTAAGCCTTCTAAGCCTTTAGCTTTCCACACGCTCTGTAAACAGCCCAGGGATGTTTTTTAGCTTCTGCCACACCATCGGGAATATTTACTTAATAAATGTCCACGACTGAGGGATCAGACTGCGTTTGGGTCTCCCAGAGTGTGTCGTGAGCCAGGTCAGGCTGCTTGTATGAGGTGAGGTAAGGTATATTTTTTTTCTGGTTCACACAAAGTGACAAAAACGTCTTGCACCAATGGCTCATTAAGCTGTATGTGCCAACTTGGGAGGAGCTGGACGACTCGGGATGTCCAAGCCACGCTGGCATTACCACTCGCCTCCTCTGTTTTGACCTTTTTTCCTTATATAGCTTTTGTTCATTCTGATAACAGTTGTTCTATCTTCTTAACATTGTTTATTTTTATTTTTTTTATCTTGGTTGCACAATGCTCCCACCCAAATGAATTTCACTGGCACATTCACCTTCTCCATAACCCCTATTTTCCGTGTATAATTAACTTGTTAAATTACAGCTTTTGGTGTTTTGCTCTGACAAAGTATGTGACCAATTCCTAAATCCCTAATATGTGCGTAGAAAACACATGTCTTCTTCTTTCTTCTTTCCTCCTTCCCCCTTTATTGTTTTTTTTTTTTTTGCTTTGATATTTTCTTTCACATGCACCTGCTCCTCCATTGATTCATATTTAAGAACATCCGGACTTCACAGAGCCGTGGATTATGCAGGCTCTGGTCTGTTGTGCGTTGGCTTTTTTCCCTACCTTTCTCCTTCTGCTCAAGATTGAAATATTTACTATTATTGTCAGAGAAACCTTTCAGAGCATCAAAGAGTACTAACTTTGATGTAGAGGGATTTTCTCCACCTTTTATATTTACTTTATTACTCCCCTAAACCAGTCTCATACTAGTCTACACAGGTGAACAGCCAACGTGAAAAAACTGCGGCGTTTAAAAAATATTCAACGTCAGAGGAAATAAACCTCCTCCCGGGGTGACCACTGGGGGGCAGCAGTAGCCCTCTTATGTCCCTGTTTGGCCTTGAACTGTGTAAAACATGTGAAAGTGCTCATGTATGTGGTTGATGCTCCCTGTGGAGACACTCATTGATGGAAAGGCTGCTCTTACATAACGCACATATCCGTCTGGCTGTAAAAAAGTAAATTTTCTTCAGCTCTGTTGAGAGGGTCTGGGTCAGCTCTGCCTCGGCTTAAAACTGAGAGCTGTGGAGGCGACAGAATTTATGTTCAGTGAGTTCAGACTTACAGATTTATTTAATGAGGCATAATATAACAATTGTGCATTTTTTATGTTTTTATTTGTTAATAAATGTTATTTTGTTTTTTGTTTTAAGGAATAATATCCTATAGGTCTACTGAACAAGCTAGTTTGCTATACCGGTACCATTTGCCTGTGAGCATATTTTCAGTTAATTTGCAGACTTTACTTTCAAGCAAACTAAGCAATAGATTAGAATATGTCTTTATCAGCTTTGATTCATAAAACTTGAAACACTTTCACAGTCATTCTATTCCATATGTAAAGTGTACACTGATATACTGAACGTCATTTTTTTTTCACCTCTATTCAATTGAAATCATTTTTAAATCTCAGAACATGTGCAAAACAAATCCACAGAACAACACATATCTGTATGTCTATATAATAAACAATGCAAAAATATATAACATGATATACTTGTCTTTTACTTTTAATTTGGAATGCGCTGGAAATAACAGCAAGTCCTATAGTGCTGAAACAGCTGTTGTTATGTATATTTTTTATTTTATTGTTTTTTTTTGCCTGAAATGTTTGTGCAGTACAGTGTTCATGGTTTTGCACTGGTCCAGCCCGGAGCGAAGAAGACTCATGGTTCCAAACAAGCGGATCAGGCAAAAATCCACTGGAGAAATGCTTTTTTTTTTTAAAAGTGCTAATACAGCATTCAGCATCTCACTTTGGACTAGAGCAGAGAAAATGGTCCGAACCAAGCGGCTACACCACCTCTGCTGCTGTGATCTAAAGTGCTGTTGAATTTTTATTATAATTTTTTTTTTAGAATGATCTTTTTATTTGTTGTGTCTTTTTGGATGGATGCGTTTCTGCTGCTACTGGACACCTGCACTTCTCCTGTTGGGGGATCCATAAAGTATCTATATATCTATCTATATTGATCGACCCTGCTACATTGTGAATCAAAGTATTTTAGTGCACGCTTTTTCCCACTCTTCCCATCTGTAATCTAGTGTCCCTAAACCGTAAACTTGGTTGAGTTTCTACCCTGCTCCTCGGCTCAAGTGTCTCAGGGTGTTGGATAGATCTGTCTTTATCATATGTGTCCAGCGTGCGCCCCTGGTCTTCTGTATCTGGGATCTGCTCCTCGGGACGTTCTTCTCTTATCATTAGCAAAACAGATCAGAAAACTCCGGGAGACCGAAGAAAATAGAGGTGGTACAAAAGCTGCGGACAGTGAGTTATAAGTGAATTGTGAATAGCCGACACAGCTAAAATAGTTATTGTAAAAGTCTTTTGTCCCTGTTTGATTATAGATGACATGAGATCACTTTTTTCTCATACAATGTAGAAATGAAGGCTTTTCAGGAGCAAGCGATGGTTATTAATGCAAACATAGTCTTTAATGTGTTTAAAATAGCTCTTTAATTTCCACGGTTATTTTGAACGAGCTTCTACTCCTACTGTTGATAGTACGCACTGCACTAAATGAGCCAAGCTATTGAATGTAAAAAGGTTCTCTGCTTAAATCTTAAATACAACTTTGATTCAATCTGGAGGGACTACACAGACACAACATTTATTTAAATTAGTTTATTCATTAGTTTGTTTGGCACCCTATAGGCACTTTGTGACGATCATTCCATGTGTGCCGCTTTTAATCCCCCGGGTCCTAGGTATTGGTGGTGGCATGAGGTCCAGGTTATGGCCATAGCAAAAGGGGTAAGTTAAGATAAGAGCTTGGCTAGAAGGTTGAGGAGGAGGCGGGGAGGTGGTGGTTGCGAGACGTGAGTAAACAAAAGTGACTCCTCCTGAAAAACTCCTTGCAAGGCTTGGGAAAAGGAGTAGATGTTTGGAAGTTTCCGTTAAGCAGCTGGCTTCATTGGCGTAGGTTGGCGGCGCTGTGTGATTGGCCGAGGCAATCAGAGCTGCTGCACCAGCCCCTCACTGATCCTCCTGCAGGTGGTGGTCCACAGGAGGCTCTGCTCTGCTCTGAGTGGCCATCATTTTTTAGCAGGGGCTACAGGCAAAGTGGGGTTAGGTGTCACAAAACGACAGCACACATCAGTGGGAGTACACAGCAGGTCTTGTGAGGCATAGAACCCGCAACTGTCAGGCACAAGACCAATGCTCTACAAACTGTGTTGGAAATGCTGCTGTTCAAATATAGTCTTATTATTTTCCCATAAATATTGATGTTATTGAGATATGGCATCTGCTCATTACCTACAACCTTCCCTGAATAAGTCTTGTCTAGAATCAAGCACACACATTTCACGATACTTAACAAAGAGTGGGTCATGTTAAAGATTGAGCTTTACTGTACACACAGCTACCTGCAACAAGTCACCGCGCCACGCAGCTGCTTTGCATGTTTCCAGCATTCACCTTGAGTGTGTGAGCGTGTTCCCAACTGTTATTCTCATGGTTATTTCATGACAAGGTCAATTGAGTGAAGATACTGCGTCATTAATTATAAGGATGAATGATGCATGAGTTAGCTCAATCAATCTTCTTAATTTCGCAACCCAGCGGCCGGGCGCGCCAGATAGCACTTCAATATTTACAGCAGCCTTCTATGTTCTTAAGTGTCAATATAAATGTCATACGCATTCAGCACACACAGAGCAGCCATCATGCAAATGACATACGGTCTATAGATTCTAATAAACACACCACAGACCCAACTACGACAACAGTTCAGATAGTCAATGTCAATGAGTTCAAAAATACGTTTATTTATAAGCCAAAGTCACCGTCCTCTGGTGAAAAAAGTTGTGATAAAGTCTTTTAGGATGTCACACTCACTTCACTTTTATTTAAGTCATCTTGGTGGTTTCCCATTTCCACATGTGAGGAATATTTGCCCTAACTGATGTACTTAAAGTGAACTCTGGTTCCACACTGCCTACACATGAGTTACAGCTGGAGAACCTCAGTGTCGTTCAGTAACACTTGTTTCAGAGGCCAGACAAACATCCATCCATCCATCCATTTTCTACCCTTTAATCCATTTCTGGGTCAGGGGGGTGGCAATCAGAGATGCCACCCAAGTCTCATAGCACCAGCCCCTCACTGACCCTCTGCAGGTGGTGAGTCCACAGGAGGACGGCTGCTCTCTGAGTGTGAGCATAGCCTTGATCTTTCAGTGGGGGCTTTGGGCAAAGTGGGGTTAAGTGTCTTGCCCAAGGACACATGCGTGTGAATATTAGTGATAGAACCAAACAGAGGTAGGAACAAGATGCACACATTCTTTTACATCATATTTTGTTTGTTGAGGGGTAGATGAGGACGGGCAAGTCCATGCACACAAAATCACACTTTATTTATTTATTTTTATATTAAAACTAAAATTATACAAGGCCTTTATTCTCTTGCTAAGGCTGTAGTCACAATGACCTGTACAAATACCTTCAACAATTTTGTTTAGCTATTTACTATGGGACAGCCTTACAGAAATACAATGTTGTTTGTTGCCAAAATTATTGCACAGATAGTTAGTTGTAATAGATACAATCTGCAACATTGTAAACATTAGCCATAATAAAAAGGTCATGAGTGAAGTGTGTAACTCAAAGAAATCCATTGACAAAAGGGGCGGATGTGGGCTCATATAGAAATTAGGGGGAGTAGTATAAAAGAGCTTTGTGACACAAACCCAGTCTTGCCTTGTTGGTCTGTGGACTGCGAGCTGAACCTGGTGGCTCAGGGTCCCAGTCTGGTGCGGGGAGCCCTGCACATTGTTTTCTGGTACGTCACAAACTGTCAAAGGTAATGTCCAGAGTCCTAATGGGTTGTATGTTCTTTCATGTCATGTCTGAATGTCTGCAATGTTGTAAGGTGCTGTCGGCATAACCACCTCCCCTTTGAGATGGACTACTACAGTTCAAAGATACACTGAAAGTTGCTGTGACTTTGTGCTGTGATGGTCAGAGATATACAGGTGTCTCTTACTTGTATAATGAGACCGTGAAAATAAACAAACGAAAGCATTTTCGAACCAAGTTTATCCTATCTTAACTCATCTTATCTTAACTTTGTCTCTGTCTAGTCAATTGTTCCATACCTGTGTGCTGTAGGACAGAAATGTCGTATTAGTATTTTTGGCTATTGAGCCCCTTGTCTTGTTGGCTACTCTGCTTGTATTTACACACATAATTACAAGACTGTTTCTCATTAATCACCAGCATTTTGATTGGACTTTGCGTGAAATTATGACATATTCACTTGTGAGGCCAACATTAATTGTTGAAATGAATCATTGTGGTCTGGTCACAAACAGCGGCACAATCCTGATGTCTTCTGTCATGAGGTTCATTTTCAACACTGTGTGAGATTAATGACACGTGATACAAACAACACAGAGATAATGAATGTATGAAGACTTATCACAGAGATGTCTGCTTGATCACACTCATAAATAATAATCTGCTTCATCTCTCTTAATTGCCTTTTAGAAGCAGCGCCATCAACAACACAGGAGCCACATATGCTGTGTGTACACAGTCACATTATTTATGTAAACGTTTACAGGAATAATTAAGTGCTCCAGCCTGAAAGAATAGACATTCTATAATATGGACATACTGTAAAAGGCTGTTGTAGGAAACCAGTGCCATTTGCCTGTTAAACATTTTGAAAAATATACCCACACATCATTAAGGGTACAACACACACCTAAAGAACAAATTATTGTTATTACTTTGTGGTCCCCGAAATGACTGAAGTGAAGCAGTACCAACAATAGAATACAAAAACCTATGCAATTTAAGTGGAACATTGCAGAGCCCCTTGCGAATCCTCCTGCAGGTGGTGGGTCCAGGAGGATGTTCCATCGGGGGAGTAGGGACTTTCATTAACAACCAGCCTTAGTCCAAAATTTCAACTCAAGCTTTTTCCAATAGTTAAAAGATGTAACATGAACATACTCCCGACCAGTTGTCTTTAAAGACACAGTAACTGATGGGGCAGTTACTTATACAAATACACTTTTGTTGTTACTTCTTTTAAATAGTAACCTTTCACTTTACTTAGTAAGCACTTAGTTACTCTAAGAAAGTTTTTACGTTACAATACTTCTGTGTTACTGTTATTATCCACTACAGTCTATTTTTACGGTTTTTAACTACTTGTGTGATTTTATATATCTTGTGCTCTTAATCTGTCTTTTTATGTTTACTTAAATTCTAATGTTTGATGATTTATGCATGATGTTATATGGGTTGTGAGGCGCTTTGCGTTGCCTTGTGTAGGAAAGGCGCTCTATAAATAAACGTTGATTGATTGATTGATATGCTATCCACTAAAAGTTGTCAGACCAAGGAGACGCGCCGAAACCCTCAACTATATTTGTCAGAGGGCAAGAATTTTAACAGACAGTCTCCTTTCTCCAGAGAAAATTAAATCTAATTCAGATTAATTTATTTGCCATTTGCAGTAAAAGCACATTTGAATACCTCCGCAAACGTCCTCAGTGTGCATAAATAAAACAAGGTTACAAGTTCAGAAATAAATAATAATGTATTGGTTTTATATAGCGCTTTTTGGACACTCAAAGACACTTCACATGTCATCATTCATTCACTCCATACACCGTGGTGATAAACTACTACTGTAGCCACAAGGTCAAGGTCAAGTTTATTTCTATAGCACATTTTAAAAACAGACAGGACTGTCACAAAGTGCTTACCAGACATTGTAAAAATACAACACACAAATAACATACAGCATAAAAATAAAATGCAGGACACTATCATAAATGTTTCAACATTCCTTGTTTTAAAAGGCCAAAGCAAAGAAATGTGTCTTTAGCTGCGATCTAAAACTCTCTACAGAGGAGGCAGCTCTGATGGAATAAGGGAAAGCGTTCCAGAGTTTAGGCCCTGCCACAGCAAAGGCTCAGTCTCCTCTGGTTTTTAATCTAGACCTGGGACAGTGCAGAAGAAGCTGGTCAGAGGACCTCAGTGCTCTTCCCGGAGTGTGCAAAGTAAGCAAGTCAGTCAGATATGACGGAGCCAGGTTATGCAGAGATTTAAATACTAACAATAAAATTTTGAACTTAATTCTAAAAGCGACAGGAAGCCAATGTAGAGACGACAGCACAGGAGTGATGTGCTCGTGTCGTCTGGTGCCAGTCAGCCTTCGAGCTGCTGCATTCTGTACCAGCTGCAGTCTGTGAACTGAGGACTGGGCAAGGCCATAGTATGTCCTGGGGCACACTGACAGAAGGCCACAGCTGCCCTGGGGCACACTGACAGAAGCGAGGCAACCAGTATGTGCCATCGGCCCCTCCGACCACCACCAACCATTCACACACACACACACACCAGACTCATTCTAGGTAATGTTAGTGAAGTGTCTTGCCTAAGGACACAACAACAGTTTGGCACTTTACATCCGCAGCCGCCTAATCGTGGCATCTGGTGTTCCGAGAGGTCTCCCATCACAGTACTAACCAGGCCCTACCCAGCACAGCTTCAGAGGTCTGACGGGATATGGCAGGTATAGCCACCAAATAAAACAAACATAACAGGAAACAATTGACACAGTGAAATCAACCAATCAATCAATACGGTAGGATCATTAAAGTGCTCTGTTTCAACTGATCACAGCTTAAACCCGATGAGCCCGAGTTTTTATCGGACTCATCGGGTTACACGGACATTGATTAGCTGCCGTGGATGATCATGTCATGTTTTAGATAAGCTGACATAAAGGGACCAGGCTCTGGGGAGAGAGGAGCTGGTGCTACACCGGCGACAGCACCTGAGGAGAAGTGTGCTCCCCCAGAGGACATCACAGTCAGAGGACAAGTGCAGATTCTGGAGCCTGAGTGAAAACCTTTGGAAAACTATTACCAAGCTGGAGTTTTGGTCATGCGGAGACAAGGCTTTGAAGCATCTTTTCAATGTAAAAGAAAAAACTACAATAAGATTAGAACAGTTTAGTAAAGTACATTGTGTATTAGCTTTACAATCTTTATTATTTTACTTTGTCAAATAAAATGCACCACAATGCTCTATTAGGAAGTAAAGAACAGTGTACTAGAGAGAGTGAAAATAAGGATTGTCAAAGCAATGGCCCTTAGAATACAGTAGAATACAAACTGCTCAAACGTATATGAAAAGAATAAATGTATATGACATTTTTGAGTATGTTCCCTTTAAAGAAAAGACAGAAAACACAATTCCCATGATTTTATGATTTTATTTATTTAATCTAACACACCTGATGAAGCTTATTTTTAGTGAACCTTGCCTGAAGCTGGAATGCCTATAACTATACAACCACATAATGTACATTTGTGTATGCATGAATGTTTGGCCTCTTTCACACCTCTAGATCCTTTTTTATGCTTTTTCTTCAGACTGAAAAGGGAAAAAGAGAGGACCACTTTCACTTTCACTCAGCCATCGAATAGTGATTCAAAGAGCTATTTTTACAACTGTGCCAAAACATTCTGATAAGATGTGATCTGATAATATATTTACAAGAATCTTTGTGACGTAACAATTAACGTGTTTATTTTTTTATGAGCAAAGAAAAAGATCAGATTCCTTCCGATTCATTTACTTGCGATTTGCAGTAAAACCACATTGGAATACATTTACAAAAGTCCCCAGTGTGCTCAAGACAAGTACGTATTTAAAACAAGGTTAAAAGTACAGAAAGAAAAAGTTAGGAACCCTTTACTTTAATTCTATTATGAATAATGCAAACTATTTTTTGTTAAGGTCCGGTTGTGTCCATCTAGTGTCTCTTCTTTGTCCTCGTCTAGGCCTGATTCTGCTCTTCATGAATAAATGCTGCCTTTGCTACCAGTTCTCAGAGTGGCTTTTCTTGTTTCCACACTGGAGGACGGCCCTGAAAATTTCATGGCTGCTAAATAATTCACATCGATGTTAAGATGACAAAAAAACAGCAACATTCAGAAATATAATTTATTAGAAAAAGACGACGATAAGTGGATTATCAGTGCTAGACAAAAGAATATGAAAATGTCAGAATTAGCATAAATTGTTCGCCGGCCCCAGAGTTGGAGGACTGAGCGGTAATTGGCTTTTATACAGAAGCTCGGGAGAATACGTGGTTACAATGCGCTGATTGCTTCCTGCGACGTCATCACTGCTCCACAGTCCACACTCGCCAAGAGCTGAAAATACAGGGAGAAAATTAAATCTGCATTGTTCCAGCAACTGTTTGAAGGTTCTTGGGCTCATTCTCACAGATTCGTGGAAATGTGCCCAAAAGTCTGTTTGTCTTTGTCGGTCAGACCTTGGGCAACTGTGGCTACAACTTAATATTATTACACAGGGAGATCACAATGAGTTTGTTGTGAGTTTTGAACCTTGAACCTTAAGTCAAAGCAGGAGTGCCTCTTTGAAACCACTACTAATTTCCCTATGTAATAAAATCCGGCTCCCAAAACGGTTTGGTTCTTGCATTAGTTTTCTCATACATGCATTGTTAGTCTCTGTCATATCTTTAGGTCAGCTTTTTCAATGAGGAGTGCCAGCCCTTCACTCAGCCAATCAGCTTTCAGCATTTTGTGGTGTGATTTGTTAACTCATTAAACAAGGTTATTTCTGTTGGGACAAACAAAATGTATTGAAAAGATGCTTCAAAGCCTTGTCTCTGCTTGACCAAAACTCCAGCTTGGTAATAGTTTCCCAGAGGTTTCCACTCAGGCTCCAAAATCTGTACTTGTCCTCTGACTGTGATGTCCTCTGGGGGAGCACACTTCTCCTCAGGTGCTGTCGCCGGTGTATCTAAAACATGGCATGATCATCCATAGCAGCTAATCAATGTCTGTCTGCCCCGATGAGTCCAAGACAAACAGAAGTGACGCTTTTTAAGTTGTCCTTCCATGAGAATTATTTATTTATTTATTGTTTATTTGGTTGGGCCAGTACATGTTAATGAACACATCACTCTGGATTGTGGCCATGGGCTAATTTGCATCCGTTGTCCCACAAGCGCACTCACAAACACACATTCATTCATTCACCCTGAACTATTGTACATGTTTTTAGTGGTAGGGGAAACCAGAGTACCTAGAGGAAACCTACGCAGACACGGGGAGAACATGCAAACAGAAAGGCCCAGTTCCGACCGGGATTCAAACTCAAAACCTTCTGAGCGCACGCATCAGATTCAGATTCAGATTCAGATTCATTTATTTGCCATTTGCAGTAAAACCACATTGGAAAAACTGTGCAAGACTAAGGCATACACACACACACCAAGCGATTGATATTGAAATTGCAAGGTGTATACATATTCAACTCCTAATTTATTCATTGCTGACTACTAAACACCCCTGAATGCCCCTTACCCACCTGTTCCTGTTTATGTTGGTTCTTTGACCTTAAACTTGACACAGGTTTGACCATTTTGGATGAAAGATTAATTGAGTCAGTTTTTTGTTTGAATTCCTGGTTCAAGTCAACAACATGAGTGTCGATACTGCAGCAGCGGTATTTAAGCCCAGGACATAATGGGGAGTCAAAAGGAAGTGCGCAATTTCTGTTGAAAGTCACTTTGTCATCGTGAAAAGCCCTTATATAGGATTTTGACTTCAGATGGCCACTTCGACATCTCGTTGCAAAAGTGGAGCTGGAATTTAAGGACCAAGTCTTACAGGTGAATTGAGCCGCATGTGCTTGTAGGCGAACACTTAACACACCACTCTATCATCACCCCATGTTTATATTTCCCGTTCATTTGCATAATCTTAATTAACACAGCTCCCTCTAAACAGTATGCACCCACACAACGTCATTACAGAGCTTTCTCGCTCGGCAAGTGTGCGTGGTTCACTTCACAGTCGATGCATTACTGAACACTGATATCCATCACATATGAGGCAGCTGACACGTCTTATGCCAGATTTAATCAAAAACTATTATTGGCAGCAGTTATCAATGCAAAGCAGGTTCACATACACCCAGGGACAGTGTGAATGCTCCCTGTCTGTTAGTCCAACTGTGGGTGGAATAATCGAGTCTTAGCCTGAGAAATGGTATGCAAGAGCAATCCGTAACAAGCCCAAGATGGAAGAGGTGAACTAAGGTTGCCAACATTGGAACTTTTGTTTTATTTGAGTTCGCTACTTCATCATTGTTTTTTCATATAAATCTATAACAGCTTTTAATTGAATTTACAAAGAAAAATCAGTTTAAATCGATCATGATAATGATGTTTGGTGATTTAATGCACTGTGGATTTAATAACCAGGCTCAGCATTCTGTTTACTCCACCGACATGTCTGCCCTAACCCTAACCCTAACTCTGACCCTAACACATGCAGCAGTGTCCCCTCTTAGTGAAGAGAAAACCTGCTAACAGATGTGAGGAGAAGAAAAGTTCTCCTTTATTCTCCTCCTGATGCAGAGGCTCTGTTTGTACACTCACACTGTAGTTTTAGTTTTAAATGAAGACATCTCTGTTCTAAACTTGTGGTATTTGTGCCTGTTCTCCTTGCCTATCTGGCTAATGGTTAAGGTGTGTGTGGTTTTAGAGGCGGACTGCAGAGGAGCGGTGGGATGTGGATTTTCACCAGGGAGGTTCTACGTCATGGTGCTACGTCCCTTAGGACTTCGCTAGTGGGATATCACGTGACCCCCAGGTCACAGACGCCAGAGAGATCAAAATAATTTGCTCCAATCACCAGCCACCTTCCTCTATAAATGCCCCTGCACAAGGCCGCACCCCCTCTTTCACTCTGGCGCCGTTTGAGATCTACATTCGTTACCTGAGAAAGAAAGATGTCTTCTGATGCACGTCCGAGTTCCCCTTCGCCATCCGGCGTCGGACGTCGTCGTTGCTCGACCTGTCGGGGCAAGCTCCAACGCAAGGACCAGCACTCCAGCTGCTTCATGTGCCTGGGTGCGGGCCATGCGGCGTTGAGCGCCACCTGCGCCTCGTGTGTCGCTCTTCCCAGGGAGGAGAGTGAACGCAGGCGCGCGTTCTTCGCCGCTACAGCGCCCCGTCCGGACTCCTCTAAGGACGAGGAGTCTGAGATTGACTGGGCCCCCCTCGACATTCCACCTGTGCCCGCGGAGTGGGGTGACTGCGAGGACGGAGAGGTGTCGGAGGTCGGCTCTCTCCTCACGCTGGACGAGGTGGTGTCCAACCCGGAGCCGGACCGCTTCCCGCTGGACCACATGCCTGGGCTCTACGCCACGGCGGCGGCCATCATGGATGCCCCCCTGCCACCGCAACCGAACCAGAGGGTGGAGGACTTCACCTCTGGGTACGCAGCCCCTCGAGGGAGGAGGAGAGCCCAGCCCACGTTGTGCCCGCGTATGGACCCGATCGTCCATTACGCGACACGTGAGTGGCCAAAACCCCTAGCGGCCAAGAGGCCCGCTTTGGGGTATGGCATGTACTGCAACGTGCAGGACTGGTCCTGGACAGGCGGGGTCCCGGACATCGAGGACTCGGTTCGGGCGGCCCTGCACCCCTCCTCATCCGTGTGGCCCAGCACCAGACCTCTCCTTCCCTCCGAGCGGGATAGGATGTCTCTGGCTATGCATGACAGATGTTACGCCAATGCGGCTCAGGTCGTCGCGGTGGCGAACAACATGGCTTTCATCACCGGGGCCCTGGATAGGTCTCTCTCCTCTGACCAGGCACTCAGTGGAGACACCTTAGCCCAGGCGAGGACCACTTCAGCAGCGATCTTGCGCATGTGCCAAGCGCTAGCTGTCGATGGCGGCCGCTCTATGGCAGCAGCCCAGGTCGGGGCCAGACACCTCTGGCTGGGGGCGGTGAACCTCAGAGAGGCGGAGAAGAGGCAGCTGCTGGACCTGCCCATCTCCCAGACGTCGCTCTTCGGTCCGGAGATGCAGACGCTGATGACGAGGCTGGACAGCGCGGCTAAGGACTCGGCTAGCCTAGCAAAACACCTAGCTACGAGACGCGAGGCCCGCCCACCAGCGCGGAGCCGAGACAGAGGCAGGGAGCGCTCGCCTGGCAAGCGCCCCGGACCATATCCACGCTCCGTGGTCCATCGTTCCCCAGCGGCGAGACCCCCGGGCCCAGACAGGCACACGGGAGGTTCGCGGGACCAACACACCCATCGACGGCCTCCCTACGGTAGAGGAGGTCGGGGTGGTAAAAACTCTTTCAATAAAGGCCGTCCGGCATTTCACCAGTACTCGCTGTCTGAGTCTCATTTGGGGGTATGTAACATGTCAAATGATTTGAATTCTGTTTGTGTTACTTCTCGAGCATATAACGTGGCTCCGCCAGGCCTGCAGCCCCCAGAGAAGGGCGTGCAGCGCGCTGTGCAGACCACGAGCTCCGATTCACGGGTTCATGTTTTGCCCTCCCGGAGAGAGGGCAGGCGGAGGGATCTGATAAGTGCTAATGTGTGTGCTCCGGGCGCTAGCGTGTTAGCATCTCTGAGCTACAAGGCTAACACGGGGTTTCCCAATCCAGGGGCTCTCCCCCCCCTCCATGAGGCAAGAGCCAAGGGGGGGCGCAGCAGCCGTGTCACGCGTGATGAGCAGAGCTACATTGCTAACACGGGGTTTCCTAATCCAGGGGCTCTTCCCCCCCTCCATGAGGCAAGAGCCAAGGGGGGGCGCAGCAGCCGTGTCACGCGTGATGAGCAGAGCTACAATGCTAACACGGGGTTTCCCGATGCAGGGGCTCGCCCCCCCCCTCCATGAGGCAAGAGCCAGGGGGGGGCGCAGCAGCAGCCGGGTCACGTGTGGTGAGCAGTCCCGTACTTATGACGTCGGACCTGCAGAACACGTGACCGCCCTCGGCGCTCACGGTGTGACGCAGGGCCCCCCCCGGCCCTTTCAGCCACCCCCCCTCCCTGCTAGGAACACCAGGAGGGGGCGGGGCCATGACGTCTCGTGTTCCAGCTCCCGTTCCGCCCCTCACAGATTTCTACGACATCTGGAAGGAGCAGGGCTTACTGTCAGATGTTTGGCTGGAGAAAACTCTGCGCAGAGGTTACGCTCTGCAATTTTTCCGAAAGCCACCACCATTCCGAGGCGTACGGGCAGTACGCTCTCAGGTACGGGGATCGACAGAGGCACTGGAAGCAGAGGTCTCCTCCCTGCTGAGTCGAGGCGCAGCAGTGGAGGTAGACCCGCAGGACGCCACCAGGGGGCTGTACTCCCCTTACTTTCTGGTGCCAAAGAAATCAGGCGGGGTGCGTCCCATTCTGGATCTGCGCGTGTTAAACGAGTGCATTTCCAAACGGCAGTTTCGGATGCTGTCCACAAGGCAGCTCCTCGAGTGTGTCAGGGAAGGAGACTGGATGACATCCATAGACCTGACAGACGCATACTTCCACGTACCCATAGTGCCAGAACACAGGAGATTTCTGCGCTTCGCAGTGGGAGAGAGGAATTACGAGTATTGCCGTCTCCCTTTCGGGTACGCTCTCGCGCCTCGCACTTTTTCCAAATGTGTGGAAGCGGCTCTGGAGCCGATCAGACGTGCCGGGGTAAGAATATTGACCTATATAGACGATTGGTTAATACTGGCCCCATCCAGGGAAGTGGCCGTGAGCCACACGCAATGGGTCTTGTCCCACATACAGCGTCTGGGCTTTGTGGTGAACAGGGAGAAGAGCAAGCTGCAGCCAGCTCAACGCTTGATTTACCTCGGTCTGCAGCTAGACTCTGTGATATTCCGTGCTGCATTGTCCGTGGACAGACGGACGAATATTACCCGTCTGGCCCGGGAGGTTCTGGCGGGCCCCAGAGTTCCCGCTCGGCGCCTCAGGTCCCTGCTGGGGATGATGGCAGCGGCTCATGCTGTGGTGCGGCTAGGCCTGCTCCACATGAGAAATTTTCAGAGGTGGTTCTCGCGCCTCAGGCTTCACCCCTCCCGGGACGGGGGGAGGCTGATCTGGGTTCCCCAAGGGGCAGCATCGGACATCAGGTTCTGGCTCACTCCGGGTCTACTGCGGGACGGAGTGACTCTGGCCTGCGCTGTGTCTCACGCCGAGGTGTTCACGGACGCGTCGCTCGAAGGATGGGGCGGGGTCCTCGGCCAGAGCTCTGTAGGAGGCTGCTGGTCGGACTCAGCCCGTCACATCAACCTGCTGGAGATGGAGGCAGTGCACAGAGTACTGCTGCACTTTGCCCCTCAGCTGCAGGGGAGACACGTGATGGTGCGCTCAGACAACACCACAGTGGTCTCCTATCTGAACAGGCAGGGGGGCACCAGGTCCCCCGCTCTCCATCGCATGGCGACGGTGACGCTGCTGTGGGCGGCGCTTCACCTCCTGTCTCTCAGGGCGCGCCACGTCCCGGGGGTCCGGAACGTGGGAGCCGACAGGATGTCCAGGGGGGGCCCACTCCAGGACGAGTGGGGCCTGGCCCCACGGGTAGCCGCGGAGATCTGGCGGAGGTTCGGTCGTCCAGTAGTCGACCTTTTCGCCAGTGCAGAGAACGCACAGTGCCCGTCCTGGTTCGCCTTAAGGGCCGCGGACGAGCCGCCTTTAGGCGTGGACGCTCTGGCTCATTACCCATGGCCAGGCGGCCTGTTGTACGCTTTTCCACCGGTGCGTCTCCTGCCGGTCCTACTGCGGAGGATCGAACAGGAGAGGAGGTCGGTGATTCTGGTGGCTCCGGACAGCCCGCATGCCCGGTGGTTCCCCTTCCTGAGGGGCATGGCGGTGATGGAGCCCTGGGCCCTCCCGGACGAGCCGGGGGCTCTAGTCCAGGGGGCAGGAGCCCTGTTTTCCGTCCGATAATCGGCCGCAGGCTCTGGTTTTGGAGGTTGAGAGGCGGAGCCTCGTAGATCTGGGTCTTCCCCCTGCGGTGGTGGAGACAATTCAGGGAGCGAGGGCGCCGTCCACCGTGAGGGCCTACGCCACGAGGTGGAGGCTATTCAGTGCCTGGTGCGATTCCCGTTCCTGGGATCCCAGGTTTTGCCCGCTGGAGGGGGTCCTGGGATTCCTACAGGAGCTTTTCGACAAGGGGAGGGCTGTCGCTACCTTGGCGGTGTTTGCGGCAGCCATTACTTCAGGTCACGACGGGTTCGGGGGGTTCACAGCCCGCTCTCACCCGTTGATTAAACGTTTTCTGCGGGGGGCGCGCAGGAGGAGGCCCCCGCTCCAGAGAACGCCTCCGGTTTGGGACCTCAGGGTGGTCCTTAGGGGGCTGTCGGGTTCGCCTTTTGAACCGGCGGCGGAGGCGAGTCCCGATTGTATCGCTTTTAAGACGGCCCTCTTGCTGGCGTTGGCGTCTGCAAAAAGGGCGGGCGATTTGTGTGCGCTCTCAGTCCATGCGTCGTGCCTGTCCTTTGGAGAGGACGACGGCATGGTGGAGTTGTGGCCCAATCCGGCTTTTCTCCCCAAGGTCATCACGTCGGCCTTTAGGTCGAGAGTGATCAGGATTAGGGCTTTCCACCCGCCGCCGCATGCCTCCCCCGAGGAGGAGCGGCAGCACCTTCTGTGTCCTATCAGAATGCTGAGGCATTACCTGGCCATGACGTCGTCATTCAGGTCGGGTGATCAGCTGTTTGTGTGTCTGGGCCCCAAGAACAGGGGCGCCCCGCTGTCGGCTCAGCGGCTGGCGCATTGGGTCGCCACGGCGGTGCGACGGGCGTATCAGGCGCAGGGCCTGGCCCCCCCGGTGGGTTTCAGGTCGCATTCCACGCGTGGGATGGCGGCCTCTACGGCCCTTCTCAGGGGGGCGTCGGTCGAGGACGTTTGCCGTGCGGCTTCTTGGGCGTCGTCCTCCTCTTTCGTCCGGTCTTATCTTTCGGATGTGTCGGACCGGTCGGTGGCCCATTCCGTGCTGAGTGCAGCGGATTGAGTTGGACCGTTGGGTCCCTCCCCTGAGGAGTGGGCCTTCGGTCTATTTTTCCGCCCTGGTGCAGGAGCTCTTGGGAGAGGCATCCTACAGGTGCGGTACATATATGTGTGTTTGATCGGTCTGGTAGTCTACATCAGGAGCTCTTGGGAGAGGCGTCCTGTGACTACGGTTGACCTACGATTGGTGTTACGTGGGGGCGTCCTTGGTAGGAGTGGCCCGGTAACACGCTTTGTTTCTTCTGCCCTGAGTCCTCTCACGGTGTGAGGGTCTTGCTCGGGCGGAGCTCCAATCACCCTTCGCTGGCCTGCTGGGAGTACATGTTCCTACGGCCTCCGCGTTGTGTCCCACTAGCGAAGTCCTAAGGGACGTAGCACCATGACGTAGAATTAATAGTTACCTAATGTAACTTAAGTTCTACGAATAGGTGCGTAGTCCCTTAGCTACGAGCCCATCAGGCCAGCCCGGCTTGGCAGAGTTCAAGAGGGGGTGCGGCCTTGTGCAGGGGCATTTATAGAGGAAGGTGGCTGGTGATTGGAGCAAATTATTTTGATCTCTCTGGCGTCTGTGACCTGGGGGTCACGTGATATCCCACTAGCGAAGTCCTAAGGGACTACGCACCTAT